>CM077095.1:100970976-102170976 GCA_039513925.1 Platanthera zijinensis
AAACCGTCGGAATAGCAGGGCGGGCAGTCACCATAGTCGCAAGACCGCGAGCAACAGCTCAATACTCGCGCAGAGTTCGATCGTCTGCTTGTCCTTGTCAACCAACTGATCAACCAGGGGCAGTGCGCTCAAGTAGTCGAGCACCCTCGAGAACCCACGACCCCTAACGAGCTACCACCACCCCCCCTGAATCCGCAACCACAGCAATCGCAAGGCGAGGACGCACGAACCCGCCAGTGATTCTTCCGGGAGAGCGTCGCAGCATACTGGGGAAGAGCTCTGGACTTCAAGGAGCAGGATCTCGATGAGGAGGCAGACAGTTATTCGCCCTTTGCCCTCATTATCGTCGAAGAAACCACCCAGCATAGCTTTAGAGAGCCACGACTTCCTCGGTTATCGAGTAAGGAAGACCATGCTTACCACCTACAGGCGTTTTACGCCACCATTTCCCTGCAGCCCCGGAGGGGTTGTGCTGCAAGTTAATTTTGATCACCCTTGATGGAAAGGCGAGGGAATGGTTTTATAGCCTTTCACCCAGATCGATCGCGTCTTTCAGAGATCTAAGGAAGGAGTTTTTACAGAGGTTTGCCTCATCCAAGCGGCAGAAGGAGGGTGTCGACGCACTGTTCTTAATTCGGTAAGGGCTGAAGGAAACGTTGGGTCAATATGTGGATTGCTTCCATAGTTTGATCATGGAGGTCCCGGACGTAGACCCCAAGGTCTATCGGGTCGTGGTTACCAATGGCCAGAGGCCCGGGCTATTCAAGTTCTCGATAAGCAAGAGGAAGCCGAAATCCTACAATGAGCTGATAAAGTGTGCCCATCAGTTCCCTTTTTGTTCCTTCACCGAACCTTCTCCTAGGGACGAGCTGGTTATAGTCTATCTTAACCCAGATATGTCATCTAGCCTCCCCCTAGATCTACACGTAGACCTAGTCATCACACACATGGCAATGAATTCCCCCTAAACCTAGCAAGGCCTAGTTGCCACACAACCGCAACGGATTCACTACTGTTACAAAAGAAAATGGAAGAATACAAAGTAAATTCAGAAAATAAAAACTTCTTATACTGAAGGGATCTGAAGGAAATGATGAAGAATCGCCGCGAACATCAGCGGAGTTGAAGTGTGTGTCCATCTAGTATGGTTGTTTGGAAATCTCCTTCTCACTCTTGATCTTCAAGGATGAAATTGGGAGTGCTCTGAAATTCGGTGATGAAGGCTCTCACGAAAGATTGGAGTTGTTGCTTGAGATGTAGTAACCTTGAACAATAAGAACTCCTTAAATAGGTATCGGGAGCTAGCGCCAGCGATAGTAATACCGCCCAGCGTTAGCGTATCCTGTAGACATGTAGCTGATGTCGTGATGATCATGGCAGAAATCGTGGAGATCACAAAGATCGTGGCACTACCGCCCCGTGGTAGTTACTAAGACCTCGCGTTAGTGGCATCGTGCGCGTCATGCGTCTGGATCGTGTGATCGTGATGCCCTACCCGCACCGCGTAAGCCATAAGAACCATTGTTACCTCCCGTCACGTCTCCGTGGTAAAAACCACTTGTCGTCAATCTGCCATCTTCACCTCTAACGCCAGCGATAGTGATACCGCCCCGCGGTAGCCCAAAATTTTGGGCTTCGTCTTCATTCTGCATCACACTCTTATGAGTATGGTTCATGCACACTATAAACACACGACAAGCAAGATCAAATATATTGTGAGATTTGTTATTCTCAAACCAAGAGGTGCGGAACGCATGCTCCAACACTCGCACTGTCCCCATTAACATTTCAAGAAATGAGACTCGTGCATCCCAGTTCCCTCGGAAGGGTAAGAATGCCCCCCCCCCCCACACACACACACAGTCTTCTTCTTACTGCAGTGCTGACCCATCCCGACAATTGGAGGGTGATCAGGAGGAGTAGACTGACAAGTAGTGGAGATCCTGCAGAGGCGGACGGGTTTCAGGAGGCCTCAGCCTCTAAAAGCGGGCTTCGAGAATAGGAACCAAGGCCTTTATTGTAAGATCCAACCTGACGTGGGACATGATACAAAGAATTGTAGGGCCACATTGTGATGTAGTTGAAAAACTTCTAAAGGATGGCAAGTGGAAGGACCTTCTGGCTAGCAATGCCAAATCCCTCCACTTTCAAGAAAGGAAGGAAAAAAGAAGCGTCAAGTGCATAGAACAAGAAGACATCGCAACAACGGAGAAGCAGGATGCATGGAGACAGATGATGTCGGCCAACCTGACCATATCAACAGCATCCATGGAGGAGAAGGTATGGAGTCCTCCAAAAAGGCAAGCATCAAGCGTCTCTGAAAGTGGAAGTCGCTTCCACCTCTAGGGGAAACCTTCCAAGGAATAACTACTTTTAGGGAGGAAGATCTCATAACAACCATTTTCACGATGAGGTCGTGATCAAGACAGTGCTAGATAACTACACAGTGTCCAGGATTCTCATAGACACTGGTATTTCATTTAACGTACTCTTTAAGTAGACGTTCGACGTCATGAAGGTGGACAAGCCGCTGAAGGCTTGTGATGGACCATTAGGTCCATTATACGGCTTCCCGCAGTGATCCAAGGATCGCCAGGGAATGCTACATCAGTGCGGTAAACACGATCGATGAATATGTTCCCTCTCGGACTCATAAAGTAAAACGGGAGACTACCTCCTCCACGAAGAATATTAAGAAGGAAGAGCGCAACCTGTAGAGCTTTGCGACTAGTATCACTGCTTCATTTCGCACTTTTATGTTACCTTTTTTATTTCTTGTTGAACAACGAATGCATTTTGATAATTGCTTAACATAGCGCTAACGATTCCTGCTGTGATATAAGGTCTCTCGGTCACGTCTAAGTGACATAAACAACAGCCTCTGATATTATAATATCTTCGTTCAATTGTTTCCCCCTGATCTACGGTCTCTGGATCCAATCAAACAGAGGACTTTGAGCCTAGCCCTAAATCTCTTTGGGCAGTCACCAGAACTAACTTGAACCCCTTGATTTGCGATCTCCGGATCCAATGGCTTGTGCAGGTCCTTAAGTCTCCGACCCTCTTTACTGGCAAGAGTTGTCTCCTCTTATCACTACCATAATTCCACTACAATTTCCCTCGTTCGAGAATCTCAAGATTGGCATACGTGATAGGCCTTGCAAATCTGAGCGAATATTTACAGTCGGACGCACATCAACAGAGGTATCGTCATCGTTTTGGTGTCTGTATGAGGAAAGCCTTGGGCCTGGATGCCATATACCCCCAAGACGTCCTTTCGAGGAGCGCTCTGTCTACGAACACCCATAACCCCACTGGACAACTTTGCGACGGAAAAGCTCCATGAGTGTCTTATGCCCAACTGGTACACCACAACCTCTTGCGGTAGACTCCCCAGTTCGAGTAGTGGATGTCGCGATCCCCCTGGAATGTCCGGTTGGAGGAGCGCTCTGTCTCTGGACACCCAAAAGACCACTGGGTGATTCAGGCGAAGGAAAGCCCCACTGGCCTCTTATATAATCGATTGGCACACACAAGCCCTAGTTTCTAAATTAGCAGGTCAGATCAACCAGACCATCGACGGGGTATCGGCAATATAGTGGGATACCCTAGTTTTCATATTTACGTATAACCTCATACAAGGGGCAGTAACTAATGAGGTGGCCGCACCCAACAAGAACTCTCTGGTATTCATAAAATGCGCCTAAGGCAAATCGTACTTGTTGCGGATACACACGTGGTATTTTATTTTCTAAAGTCCATGAAATCGCAATAAACAAGGCACCGTGCTTATATATGATGTGAACATTCAGATAGGGCGCACGGTGTTCAGGCAATCACGATCTAATGCATGACCAGAGGTATTCAGAACAGCTCCCACAATGATTGCCATGGTTATCAGCTGTTCTCGGCTTATTTCCTTCAGTATTCCAAACTGTTGAATAATATAATGTGCAGTTCCCAATATAATGGACGCATGGACTACAAGTCCCATCTGGTGTGGGGAATTCTCATGCTAACCATTATTCTCCTAATTATAATGAGTGGACACTATACTATGCGCGCATCGGGTTATCACTATAACAGGCTCTCCCGGTCCTCAAAAATGTTGAGACCGTCTCAGCACTATCCATGGGATTGTGCAGTGACCAAAGGCAGTGACCGCATGATGATAATTCTATATCGAAGGAGCTTATCAATGTTATCATCACGATTGGATATCTTCATACTAGTAAGTCACGCATAATATCTCATAACCGAGTGTATACGTTATTTGGATGAGGAATGGATCAACAATTGATACAAAGAAACATTTGCGACTTTGATGTACGCACGGATTGTTCAGTAAAGGTACGCAGTAAATAATTAAGCACAATTACATATGAAATGTATATGTATTTGCAGGAACACAAGGAAAGGGGCTGTGTTTACAAAAAATATTCTCACAGTCACTCAAAAAAATAGAAATACAATTATTCCTCCTCAGAATCCAACTCTGCCGCCATATTTTTCCCTTGGCGGACTTGACCTTTTTATGAGACCTCGAAGAACGTCTGTATCCTCTTGATGGATTTTTTTGATCGCGCATACTGCTCCTATTCTTCCCCTGCCTCAGGATCAGCGACCTCCTCGACGGTGTTTGTGCCCTGCCCGGCGGCCTCATCCTCCGAATCAGGAACTTTAGCATCCGCATATTCATTGAATAGTGCCTCGTAATCAATACCTGTAAATTCGTCCTTTGGCGCACCATGCTCCCTCAAAAGGTCAAGAGTGAACTCCACGGACCTCTTGGACAGTCGAAGTACCGCTCACTGATATTTCAGGTTTTCCACAGTAAGGCTCACCTGAAAGACAATGAAAGGATTTAGTAAGAGTGGACGGGTATGCGTCGTCGCCCTTACTCAATGAATTATATATTACCCTTAGCTTTTTGTGCATACGGGAGTTCTCAGCCAAAGATTCTTCAAGAGCGCATAGGGTGGAGTAGTTGTACGTGACCACCCTCAGGGTAGTTGCGGCAGATTTCTTTGAGATGTCCTCCATGTAGACTTTCCTCATCTTCTCCAAGTCTTCTCTGTCGAACACCACAGAAGAGACCGCAAGAGCGTCCGACAAGGTCAGCCCAGACTCCCTACAGGAGAGAAGGTTGATACTTAGGTTGATGGACTCAGAGTCCCGCAGCATCAGTGGGTTTTCCCAGAGTTCGAAGAGGTCCTCCTAGGCCTGAAAAGATGGGAGCCTCGCCGTCACCCGCAGTAGTTCACAAGGGTCTGCACTTTACTCGAAGTACTCGCCCCGCCTTGGGCGAGCTCAACCTCCCTCCTCGAGTCCTGAGTGTGCCGTCTCTCGGTGGCAGTCAGGACGTTCCCGAGAGGTTGGTACGGCTTCAATGCCGGTATCATCAGAACAACTGCAAAAAAACGTCAGCACCCAAAGGTATGCACGGTTACATATACCTTTAACTTCTTATACTCACAATCATTTGCAGACACGTCCTTAACCTCCCGCACTCGCGGGACGTAGTGGGAAACATTCAGCTGGGTTGCCCAGAAGAAACTTTGTTATCCACTCTCGGTCGCCGAAAGCTCGGGCGATCTGATGGTGTCCTCCCGCGGATCTAGAGTTGTCTTGAGACTACCGAAGTCTCCTTTAAATATCGCAAACCGCGCCGGTCAGTCATGAATTTTGTTGGTCAGGTTAAGGACATGGAATTTCTCTGAGCCGAAGTGCATTTGCCCATGTTCCCACGCTCGCACGCGGAACATGGAAAGGAATACCTCCATATTAAAGCAGATTCTTTTGGTCCGCAAATAGACAATGAATGAAACGATCAAAGTGATAGCATTCAGAGGGAGCTGCGTGGGCACCGCCCCATAGAAATTTAATATTTCCACAATCTCCGGGAAGATGGGGAAGGTCCAGCCCACATCAAAGTGATCAAAGAGCACTACAATTTCTTCCTCAAAGATGGTAGTAAATCGCATTCAGCCCTGCGGAAATCGCACTGCGTACTCTTCATCAATTGAATGTCGCAATAAGAAAATAGAGAAATCAAAATCATATAAAATTGGAGAAATCAAAACCAAAGATCGAGGGGAGGTTAGGTTAAGGCAATTGCACAATCAACTCACTTGGCGATCGCCGCTTGTGTTCGCACCATCCTGCTACAAATCTCTCGCACGAGTCAGGTAATAAATGGAGGTGAGGTCGTCCCTATTTATGGAAAAGGTGTGGCGCTTCATCTCGAAAACCAAAACACTGGTAGCCGCAAGTTCGGGTGGTCACTCTTTTCGATAACCACCGCCCCCAAAGGTCTTCTCATGCAAAGGAAACAAAAAACAATAAGAGTACCACACCAAGCAAAAGTACTCGCCGCAACACAGCACATGCATTCCAGACAAGTAATTTAATGTATCAGCAGAAGTTGCGGTTAGTAAATATAGTCTGGCGCGTGACCGCGCGAAGCATAGTCAAAGGATATCCCAAATTATTGCAAGCAAGATAAAAGTTTGACATCATAGACCTCGCACATCCTAACTCTCCCGAGAAGGTGCTCACTCCACACCTAGATGCACCAGGCCGTCCGTAACTTCAGAGAACATAGTGTATGTGGCCGCCGCCAACGCCTTGTTCAGCTTGGCACTTGATACGTGTAGAGCTCGCACATCTTTCGTAACCCTCGACGCATATCGAACAAGTGCATCTTCAGGAGGTGGCCGCGTTTACAATCCAGGCGCCAACCTGCGAAGCCCTAGGATGGAAAGCCCCACCCCATAAGTGTCGTGTTCTGTTTCTTTAGGCTTTCCACTTCCATCTCCTGGTCGCCTATTCACACCCATGAGGGCTACGTCTCCTTCAACAATGCGCCCAGCTCGACAAACACCTTATTGGGAACAGTCGTTGCAGTATCTACAAAAGAATTTGTGGCATAAGAGGTGGATTTTATGATTTTTTTCATATTTTCATAAGGCTAACCAAAGGATAGGCAAGGGAATATATACCTGGTATATCTGCCACAATTGTCTCTTCAGGAACCGGATCGAGTTCACCAAAGAATTCCGCAAGAGCAGCGGAATTGTCTGTTTTACTGGTGGTTATTTTTCTCTGAGTAGGACCAAATTCGCCAAAGTCAATCACACGGACAATGGATGTCATTTTAGGAGTCTGAATGGAGCTCTTAAGCTACACAAGCTCATTCCGCTAGAGATACACCCTTTGCGACAGCTCGTACGACCTCCGTTGCTCGTGTAATTGCTCTCGAGACAGTGGACGCTTGTCAGAAGTCGCCCCCACCAAGGGAGGGATAACAATTAACTTGCGCCTATGTGGAACAGAGAGTCGACCAGCAGGTCCCTGCGAACGCTCAGCGGCACCTGCATCTCCTTCGGGCACATTAACATTGTTCGCGTCGAGCCTCCGTGCTCATCCAAGATCTCGGCAACAAAGTCGCTCATTTGAGCGAATGCCTCCTCAGTCCCCAAAATAGTTGCCAAGGCGCGCACCTGAGGCGTCGGGCGCACCAGGCGCAGCCCGCCGCGCCTCAGCACAACTGAGGCGGGCGATGTGCCCCAGGCGCGCCTCAGGCGCGCCCAGGCACGCGCCTTACAAGCTCCCAGGCTAAGTTATCAAAGGCGCAAGGCGCATCGAGGCGCAAAGGGCCCCTGGAGCCTAGGCGCAAGGCGTGAGGCGCAAAAATTGGGGAAAAAGGAAATTAAGCAAATTGGGCGCCCAATTCGCTGAAATTGAGTGAATTGGGCGCCCAATTTGCCGAAATTATGCGAATTGGGGGCTCAATTCGCCGAAATTATGCGAATTGGGCGCCCAATTCGCCGAAATTATGCGAATTGGGCGCCCAATTCGCCGAAATTATGTGAATTGGGCGCCCAATTCGCCAAAATTATGCGAATTGCGCGCCCAATTCGCTGAGATTGTGCGAATTCGCTCAATTTCAACAAATTGGGCGCCCAATTCGCTCAATTTCAGCGAATTGGGCGCCCAAGTGCGTTTAGGGGAGCCTCGGGTGCGTCTAAGATCATGTTTTTGCCCATATCAAAAAAAATTTTAAAAAAACCTTGAAAGGCCCGGGCGCGCCTAGGAGCCTGTAAGGCGCGTGCCTTGTAACACCCTTATTCGTCGTATAGCATATAGCAGTAGGTCCGGCCGGGATCCGACGCCATATACTACGGACAGACCGGTTGGTTACGCGTTGAAACCATACAACCAATCACCAACGTCCTACACAGAGTCATTCTAGCGGAAGCAAATTATTAAGTTGCACAAATTCAAGAACCCTGCCAAGCAAGAATGTCCACTACAGAAGTAACAATAGGAATGAAAAATACAAAAATACCGGCCTTATGGCCTTACAAGGTTTGTTTAACAAAAACATGTCTTACATACTTCGGCTCGCAGGCCGGCCATACATGAAATAAACGGAAAGCATAAAAGGGGTTAGGCCTTCGAGGGCCA
The DNA here is from genome assembly GCA_039513925.1 of Platanthera zijinensis. Taxonomy (NCBI): domain Eukaryota; kingdom Viridiplantae; phylum Streptophyta; class Magnoliopsida; order Asparagales; family Orchidaceae; genus Platanthera; species Platanthera zijinensis. Next base: position 100,979,446 of record CM077095.1, read on the forward strand.
GCACCGCAACATGGGCTTTAGCCCGCTATTTTCCGCTCGGCTCCGCAGCACCTGCAAGCACAAACCACCGCCCGGTGGCAAACAAAAGCAACGGTCAGCTATGCTGACCAAATTATAACGATCCCGCCCCCAAAATCGGGGCGGCGATGCTCTTTCCCTGCACTTTATTAGTATAGGCAATATATTAGTGTGAACACACATCATCACAGGCGTAGGCTCGCACGGCCACACACCTCGTGCACACAGGGCACACTCACGGCGAACCGGCCAACGTCACGTCAATTCAAGCCATAGACGTTCCCGTTCCACCACCGCCTCTTGGACGGCCAACCATATGAGCATTTTGCCTTCCTGGCCTTGGTCACGGCAATTTAAGCCATAGACCGCCGAAGACCCTCATCCATGCCAACGGTCCTACCGGACGACATAGACCGGGTACGGTTCCGCCTGACCCGTGCTCACACCGCAACGGCAATTTAAGCCATATGCGCAGGTCAAGACTCACCGAGTCCCGTTTCCACCACAATAATCACATAACCCGGTTATGTTCACGTTGGCTCCCCGGCCACCGTGTTGGCAAAACTCGTTTTTGCCCAATTTTCCGGGTGCACCTTGGAGTTAATCTCCAAGGCTCCCTGATGCAATCTACCACGTAGAAAACCCGAAAAAAAACACCCAAACACCCGGAGTCTTCCCCGGTTCATATGCAATGCAACATCACCGATCCGGCTCTACTTGTCCGGATAGGCTTCACACACAATGTCTATGTCCGTTTTCGCATACGGACTCTACACAAGGGGGACTTTACATATCTACCCCAAGGAACGCTCCAACTCTTCGCTCACTCGCGAGAGAGGGCTTCCTATGCAAAGGGAAAAAGGGTTTCACATGCCCAAGGATGAGAAATCGTTACTCTTGCGTTCTTCCGCGGCGCCATCGAAAACTATGCGGTTGGAAAGCACCGCAACGGCGTCACCTCCGCGGATCTGGACTCGGATCGCGATTCGGAGCTCCGAAGCTCCTCCGGCGGCCGGATCTTGGACTCCTCCTTCCTCCTTGCTCTCCCTTCTCTCTAAACTCTTAGAGAGAGAATGGCTAAGGGAAATGAGGATTCCCAACCCTAAATCCCGGATAAAACCACCCAGGAGCAGCCCCCCACCGTCGGATCCAAAGTCAAGGAAACGAACGGCCAAGATTAGATCTGAAATCATAAAATCTGGGCCGAACACGGGTTGCAACACGGCCGTGTGCCTGGCCGTGTCACCCATTCGCCGTCTCGATCGAGTCGAAAAACCAGCACACGGCCTTTGACACGGCCTCCGACACGCCCGTGTCACCTGCGACACGCCCGTGTCGGGACCCGTGTCACGCCCCCCGTGTGCAATCGACCAACAATTCGCAGTCAGAGAGGTACACGGCCTTGTGACACGGCAACAGACACGCCCGTGTCAAATTTGACACGCCCGTGTTTGTGCCCGTGTCACGACCCGTGTACCACACTTGCAGATTCCCTGGAGTGACACGGCCTGGGACACGCCCGTGTCCTAGGCCGTGTTCTACAACTCGACCAGCGTCGACCGCCAAAGCGTCGACCGCACGACCCGGCCAAACACGCCTGTGTCACGCCCGTGACACGCCCGTGTCACGCCCGTGACACGGGCGTGTCACGCCCGTGACACCTGCTCCAAAAAAAATCCAAACTTGGCTTAAAACATCACCCGTCCCTCTTTTGAGATTCGGGGTGTTACAACTCTCTCCCCCTTAAAAGAATTTCGCCCATGAAATTTACTAAAGGAAAACCACAGGAACTTAAAACTTTTAACGGTACCTGAGCGGAATAACTCCGGGTACTCCTCCTGCATGGTTTGCTCCCTTTCCCAAGAGAGCTCCTCCCGACCGCAATTATCCCACCGGACTTTAACCATCCGGATCTCCTTGTTACTGAGCCTCTTGACCTCTGCATCTTCAATACAAACGGGCTTGACCTTAGTCGTCAGCCCTTCGTCCACCGGTACTTGATCAACTGCGATCACCTGCGAAGGCTCTTGCACCGCCTTCCGCAATACAGAGATGTGGAACACATCGTGTAGTCCACTCAATTCTACCGATAACTTCAAACGGTATGCAGCTTCGCCGACTCGCTCCAGAATCTCAAAGGGTCCAAGGTATCTTGGGCTCAGCTTCTTCAAGCGTCTCACCCGCGAAACCCCCTTGAACGGCTTCACTTTCAAGTATACCCAATCGCCTACCGCGAACTCCACGTTCCGGTGCTTGGCATTGTAATACTTCGCCTGCCTGTCCTGAGCGATCAACAAGCGCTCCCGAATGATCCGCACCAACGAGGTAGCACTCTCCACCTCCTGCTTCTTGTACAACCTTGCCTCACCCGTTTCAAGCCACGATAACGGCGTGCGACACTTCCTACCATACAGGGCCTCGAAGGGTGTCATTTGTATACTCGTTTGGTAGCCATTGTTGTACGCAAACTCCACCAAATACAGGTGGTCCTCCCAGTGCTTCCCGAAGTCTAGGACACACATGCGGAGCATGTCCTCCATCGTTCTATTGACTCTCTCGGTCTGCCCATCCGTCTGCAGATGGAAGGCTGTGCTGAACTTCAACTTGGTCCCCAGCATTTGCTGCACCAACCTCCAATCATTGGACGTGAAACGCTCATCGCGGTCACTCACAATGCTGCGAGGCACACCATGCAGTCTAACTATATTGTCAACATACAACTTTGCCAATTTCTCCACTGGATCATCCTTCCTATGCGGAATGAAGTGCGACACTTTAGTTAACCGATCTACGATCACCCAGATGACGTCGTTCCCTTTCTGCGACCTTGGCAACCCATGCACAAAGTCCATAGATATGTCGTCGAACTTCAACTCCGGTATAGGCAAGGACCTCAGAAATCCTCCGGGCTTTTGGCACTCCGCCTTCACCAAGGCGCACGTTTGGCACTTAGCCACAAACAACGCCACATCTTTCTTAAGCCCCGGCCACCAAAACAGCTTCTTGAGATCACGGTACATCTTTGTGCTCCCTGGGTGGATCGAGTACTTGGTATGATGAGCCTCGTACATCAACTCCGCCCGTAGGTTACTCCCGCTTGGGACGCACAACCGATGATCCTTCCTTAGCAACCCATCTTCCACTGAAAACTGGGAATTTGACCCATCCAACGCTGCCTCCATAAGCTCCTTCATGGAGTCATCTAACTCCAATGCCTGCCGAACCCGATCAGCCAGGTCATACTGGACCTCTGTCCAATTCAACATTGCTTTGGCGCTCGTCTGCTTGTCAACGCAACAGATCTCAAGCTCCTCCAACTCCCGTACTAGCCGCTCATCATGCACCGACAACCAGTTGGCTTGGGCGGGAGCCCTGCGGCTCAGCGCATCCGCAACTGCGTTGCCCTTCCCGGGTACATAATGAATCTTGAAGGTGTAGTCCCCCAGGAACTCCATCCACCTCCTCTGCCTCATGTTAAGATCCTTCTGATCCAGCAAGTACTTCAGGCTCTTGTGGTCGGTATAAATATCGACCCTTACGCCGTATAGGTAGTGCCTCCATAGCTTAAGTGCAAATATCACGGCCGCCAACTCCAAGTCGTGGACCGGATAGTTCCTTTCATGTACTTTCAGCTGACGCGATCCATAAGCTATCACGCTCCCATGCTGCAACAACATGCAGCCCAAACCACTACCCGAGGCGTCACTATACACCTCGAAGCCCTCGGTCCCACTCGGCGAACTAAGCACTGGCGCCGTGGTCAACCGTCTCTTCAGCTCCTCAAACGCTTGCACGCACTCCTGCGTCCACAAGAATCTCTGATCTTTCCTTGTCAACTTCGTGAGAGGTAGCGCTATCCGCGAGAAGTTCTCTACGAAGCGCCTGTAATATCCGGCAAGCCCGAGAAAACTACGGACTTCCGCGACAGAAGACAACGCAGGCCACTCCCGGATCGCAACGATCTTCGTCGGATCCACCGCTATACCTTCCCCACTAACAATGTGACCAAGGAACGCTACTGAGGGTAGCCAGAACTCGCACTTGGAGAATTTTGCATATAGCTCATTCCTCCTCAAAGTCTCCAACACCAGATGCAAGTGCTTGAAGTGATCTTCTTCGCACTGCGAGTACATCAATATATCGTCAATAAAGACGATCACAAAGCGATCCAGGAAATCTCGGAACGTCCTGTTCATCAAGTCCATAAACACTGATGGCGCATTCGTCAGTCCAAACGGCATGACCGTGAACTCGAAATGCCCATATCTTGTGTTGAACGCCGTCTTCGGGATATCACATTCCCTTATCCTCAACTGATAGTACCCCGACTTCAAGTCCAACTTAGAATATACCGACGATCCGACTAACTGATCAAAGAGATCATCAATCCTCGGGATCGGGTACTTGTTCTTTTCCGTCAGCTTGTTCAACTCCATGTAGTCGATGCACAACCGCATACTACCATCCCTCTTCTTAACGAAGAGGACCGGTGCGCTCCAAGGCGACGAGCTTGGACGCACATAACCTTGCTCCATCAGCTCCTCTAGCTGAACTTTCAACTCCGCCATCTCCTTAGGCGCCAACCTATACGAAGCACGTGACACCGGTTTGGCCCCCGGTACGAGCTCGATGGTGAAATCAATCTCCCGCTGCGGTGGGGCTCCGGGAAGACTATCCGGGAACACATCGGGGTATTCACAAACAACCGGGATGCTATCCAACGTGGACTTTGGCTCCACAGCCCCCACTATTGCGAAGAACAGCTCTGCACCAGCACGAACTGCCTTTACCACCTGAAGAGCAGACATCAGCGTCTTGCTCAACCCCTTGAGTCCCTCGAATGTTGTCCCCCGCCCAACACCCAGCTTGACCTCCTTCCGGTCACAGTCAATCCAAGCTTTCTGCTCCGAAAGCCAATCCATCCCAAAGATCACGTCGAACTCTACTAGCGGCAGCAATGACGCTAGCAAGTCGAACTCTTGGCTCCCAATGTGAACCTTTACGGCGCACACCCTGTCCGCACGCATCGAGCACCCATTCGGTAGCAGCACATCCAACTTGTCCTTCGCCATCGAAGAAGGGACTCCGATGCGCGATATAAAATTTTCAGACAAGAAGGAGTGTGAAGCTCCCGTGTCGAACAGTGCCCGTGCCGGACTATCACCAATCACAACAAAGCCTATACAAACAATATTAGGCTAACAAACAATAGACAACAGTATATAAAGTTAACTTGCTGTAAATTAACTCGTACCTGTCACCACGTCAGCTTGTTTGATGGCCTCCTGCTGGCCCAAGTTATAGACTCTAGGCTGAGTCGGAGCATAGTGGGACGCGGTTGACTCCACCGCCTTGCCCTTTTCTTCGTAAGTAGCTCCTTGCTTTCTCTCGGACTTTGGGCGTCCGCTCCAGCAATCGCGGGCAAAGTGCCCCGTCTTTCCACACGTGAAACAAGCGCCCGGGGTTCGATTAGTAGTTGCCCCCGAGGCACCCGTAGAAGAAGCTGGACCTGACGTCCTAGCCTTCTTGAAGAATTTTCGATAGCCCGACTTCGACGTAGTCGGCGCTTTGAACTCCGATTTCTTCCCGCCAGAATCCTTCTTAGCTTGCACATTCTTCATGTCCTTCTCCAAGGACCGGGCCGAGTTGACCAAGGTTAGGAAACCCTGCGCCATGGGCCCTGACAGTAGCAACCTCAGCTCATCTCTTAACCCTTCGTAGAAGCGGTTGGTCTTTCGCTCCTCGTCGGCAAAGGTGGTGCTAGCATATCTCCCCAACCGAGTAAACTCGTGGAGGTACTCGTCTACAGTGCTATCTCCTTGCACCAACCTTTGGAACTCGTTCTCCAAAGCGATCCTCTGCGCTGAGGGGAGGTATCGAGCCATGAACAGTCTCGAAAACTCCGTCATAGGAACTTCGGCCAACGGCCTTCCCCTCAACTGGTGTAGCTCTAGGCCTTCCCACCATAACCTTGCGTCCCCACCCAACAGGAACGTCGCTATTGTGGTCTTCTGTCACTCTTCCGTTTCTGTAGCTGTCATCACCCTATTGACTCTTGAGAGCCAATCCTCAGCCTGGGTCGGGGTTCCCGTTCCCGAGAACACCGGTGGGTGGAAGCCCATCACATGCTTCAACTGTCTTTCAGTTGCTCTCCGAGATAACTCCAGCTCCACCGCCACCTGCTCAACCCTTCTAGGCTCCGCCGCTTGGAGCGGCACTTGCTCCCCCGAAGGAGCAGGCTGCTGCACCTGTCTTGCAGGTTGCGCATTAATCATAGCAAAGACAGCTTCTGCCACCAATCTAATGGTCTCGGCAGACGGAGGTGTTACAGGCGCTTCACTTGGCGCACTGCTTGCCTCAGAACCTGGCCGTTCTGACGGCCCAGCACCACTCCCGGTCACCTATAATCGTGCAAAACACCGATAAGCGACCAAAAATTACTGCAAACAGCAATTATAGGAACACGCAGGTTCCTCAAACATGTGTATTTTCATTCCTAAGTGGACATTCATGGGTTCTTTTCATGTTATAACGATGACGCACACATGTGCTAACCATCCCTTAAAGTGAATTCGTCCACGAATTCATTTAAGTTTGACCGAAACCAGTAGTCTGATACCAATTTGTAACACCCCTATCCGTCGTATAGCATATAGCAGTAGCTCCGGCCGGGGCCCGACGCCATATACTACAGACAGACCGGTTGGTTACGCGTTGAAACCATACAACCAATCACCAACGTCATACACAGAGTCATTCTAGCGGAAGCAAATTATTAAGTTGCACAAATTCAAGAACCCTGCCAAGCAAGAATGTCCACTACAGAAGTAACAATATGAATGAAAAATACAAAAGTACCGGCCTTATGGCCTTACAAGGTTTGTTTAACAAAAACATGTCTTACATACTTCGGCTCGCAGGCCGGCCATACATGAAATAAACGGAAAGCATAAAAGGGGTTAGGCCTTCGAGGGCCAGCACCGCAACATGGGCTTTAGCCCGCTATTTTCCGCTCGGCTCCGCAGCACCTGCAAGCACAAACTACCGCCCGGTGGCAAAGAAAGCAACGGTCAGCTATGCTGACCAAATTATAACGATCCCGCCCCCAAAATCAGGGCGGCGATGCTCTTTCCCTGCACTTTATTAGTATAGGCAATATATTAGTGTGAACACACATCATCACAGGCGTAGGCTCGCACGGCCACACACCTCGTGCACACAGGGCACATTCACGGCGAACCGGCCAACGTCACGTCAATTCAAGCCATAGACGTTCCCGTTCCACCACCGCCTCTTGGACGGCCAACCATATGAGCATTTTGCCTTCCTGGCCTTGGTCACGGCAATTTAAGCCATAGACCGCCGAAGACCCTCATCCATGCCAACGGTCCTACCGGACGGCATAGACCGGGTACGGTTCCGCCTGACCCGTGCTCACACCGCAACGGCAATTTAAGCCATATGCGCAGGTCAAGACTCACCGAGTCCCGTTTCCACCACAATAATCACATAACCCGGTTATGTTCACGTTGGCTCCCCGGCCACCGTGTTGGCAAAACTCGCTTTTGCCCAGTTTTCCGGGTGCACCTTGGAGTTAATCTCCAAGGCTCCCTGATGCAATCTACCACGTAGAAAACCCGAAAAAAACGCCCAAACACCCGGAGTCTTCCCCGGTTCATATGCAATGCAACATCACCGATCCGGCTATACTTGTCCGGATAGGCTTCACACACAATGCCTATGTCCGTTTTCGCATACGGACTCTACACAAGGGGGACTTTACATATCTACCCCAAGGAACGCTCCAACTCTTCGCTCACTCGCGAGAGAGGGCTTCCTATGCAAAGGGAAAAAGGGTTTCACATGCCCAAGGATGAGAAATCGTTACTCTTGCGTTCTTCCGCGGCGCCATCGAAAATTATGCGGTTGGAAAGCACCGCAACGGCGTCACCTCCGCGGATCTGGACTCGGATCGCGATTCGGAGCTCCGAAGCTCCTCCGGCGGCCGGATCTTGGACTCCTCCTTCCTCCTTGCTCTCCCTTCTCTCTAAACTCTTAGAGAGAGAATGGCTAAGGGAAATGAGGATTCCCAACCTTAAATCCCGGATAAAACCACCCAGGAGCAGCCCCCCACGGTCGGATCCAAAGTCAAGGAAACGAACGGCCAAGATTAGATCTGAAATCATAAAATCTGGGCCGAACACGGGTTGCAACACGGCCGTGTGCCTGGCCGTGTCACCCATTCGCCGTCTCGATCGAGTCGAAAAACTAGCACACGGCCTCCGACACGCCCGTGTCACCTGCGACACGCCCGTGTCGGGACCCGTGTCACGCCCCCCGTGTGCAATCGACCAACAATTCGCAGTCAGAGAGGTACACGGCCTTGTGACACGGCAACAGACACGCCCGTGTCAAATTTGACACGCCCGTGTTTGTGCCCGTGTCACGGCCCGTGTACCACACTTGCAGATTCCCTGGAGTGACACGGCCTGGGACACGCCCGTGTCCTAGGCCGTGTTCTACAACTCGACCAGCGTCGACCGCCAAAGCGTCGACCGCACGACCCGGCCAAACACGCCTGTGTCACGCCCGTGACACGGCCGTGTCACGCCCGTGACACCTGCTCCAAAAAAATCCAAACTGGGCTTAAAACATCACCCGTCCCTCTTTTGAGATTCGGGGTGTTACACGCCTGGGAGCCTGTAAGGCCCTCGCCTGGGAGCCTGTAAGGCGCGCGCCTGGGAGCCTGTAAGGCGCGCGCCTGGGAGCCTGTAAGGCGCGCGCCTGGGAGCCTGTAAGGCGCGCGCCTGGGAGTCTGTAAGGCGCGCGCCTGGGAGCCTGTAAGGCGCGCGCCTCGGCGCGCCTGGGGCACATCGCCCGCCTCAGCTGTGCTGAGGCGCAGCGGGCTGCGCCTGGTGCGCCCAGCGTCTCAGGCGCGCCTAGGCGCGCGCTTTACAGGCTCCCAGGCGCGCCAAAGACGCGCCCGGGCCTTTCAAGGTAATTTTAAAAAAAACAATTTTGATATGGGCAAAAACATGATCTTAGACGCACCCGAGGCACCCCCTGGGCGCACTTGGGCGCCCAATTCGCTGAAATTGAGCGAATTGGGCGCTGAAATTGAGCGAATTGGGCGCCCAATTCGCTGAAATTGAGCGAATTGGGCGCCCATTCGCTGAAATTGAGCGAATTGGGCGCCCATTCGCTGAAATTGAGCGAATTGGGCGCCCATTCGCTGAAAATCAGCGAATTGGGCGCCCATTCGCTGAAAATCAGCGAATTGGGCTCCCATTCGCTGAAATGGGCGCCGAATTCGCTCGGTTCCAGCGAATTGGGCGCCGAATTCGCTCGGTTCCAGCGAATTGGGCGCCGAATTCGCTCGGTTCCAGCGAATTGGGCGCCGAATTCGCTCGGTTCCAGCGAATTGGGCGCCGAATTCGCTCGGTTCCAGCGAATTGGGCGCCGAATTCGCTCGGTTCCAGCGAATTGGGCGCCCAATTCGCTCGGTTCCAGCGAATTGGGCGCCCAATTCGCTCGGTTCCAGCGAATTGGGCGCCCAATTCGCTCGGTTCCAGCGAATTGGGCGCCCAATTCGCTCGGTTCCAGCGAATTGGGCGCCCAATTCGCTCGGTTCCAGCGAATTGGGCGCCCAATTCGCTCGGTTCCAGCGAATTGGGCGCCCAATTCGCTCAATTTCCTTTTTTCCCCCAATTTTTGCGCCTCACGTGCCTCAGGCGCGCGCTTGCGCCTAGCGTCTTGCGCTTAGGCTCCAGGGGCCCTTTGCACCTCGGTGCGCCTTGCGCCTTTGATAACTTAGGTCCCAAGACCAGCAACAGACTTACCCTTGGAAGCCCGAGCGCGGCTGCCTCAACAGCTTTCATCTTGGCGGATTTCCTGTAGTGGTTTTTTGCGACTGCCCCTCAGGTACGCGCTTCATCTTTTCTTCTTCTCAACAGGCTTTTTCGGGGCCAGCTTCTCTAGTTTTGCCACCTTTGCCTCAGCCACCTTTGTCTCTTAAAAATCCGACAACACGTCTTTGTTCGAAACCTCCTCCTAGTCCTAGACATCCTCACAAGTTCGCTCTTTCTCATGCTTAGGCACATATTGTTCGGTTGCGTCGGACCGCAAGTAAAAATGTGGTGCGTCATCCACAGTCAAGCTCTCAGTCACTCCAGGATTCTCCGTCGGAGTCTCATTCTCAGGCAAGCTCGTTGAAGTGACCGTGTCACCTCCGTGAGTCTTCTCACCAACGGGTTCCTCAGCAAGGACCCTAGTAGTGTTCGTGCCTCCTCCAAAGACATTCTCCACCATTGTCGATACAGTTTCGGTGTTCACATGTGTTTCTAGCAAGCCCCCAACAGCTGGAGTAATTGCGGTCTCCTCCGCCTCCTCCAAATCAACGATGTCAGTATGCTCGATTCTCCTTCTTCGCGACCTTCTGCGGTTTTGTTTTCTGCTTTTTCGCGAGGAAACCCATGAGAGCTTCTTACGGCTTCGTCCTCTTCTTAGGTGTGTCGCTCCCCACCTCTAGCCCTTCGGAGGTGAAATCCTTCGAGGAGTCTTCCCATAGGAGTCCACACATCTCGGATGGCGTGAACCCCAAATCCAAGCTGACCTCCTTCAGCGCGGGAACCCACGCACCCGCCTCAGGAGCGTAGGGAGGCTTTACATAAGTCACAAGAGTGGGGGTCTTCGCGGGAGGATTGTGCGTCCCTTTATTCTTTGCGAGAGGGGTGGGATCCTTGGTCGTACTCGTCGGTACCTTGGGCTCTGACATCGCAATCTTCTTCTTCAACAACTCATCCAAAAGGGACTTATTGTGGCCAGCCATCAGTCAGTTTTGCATTCGAAGTAAGCAAGGACAATTCAAAATGATCATGATAAGCCCTACCTCAGGCTATTTATAGTTTTCAACAGCGCAAGAATTGAGTCGCAGTATCCGCGGTTAACAGTTTACTTTTTTAAGCTCGTGCGAATTTAAAAAGTGCAGGGATTATGTTAACCCAGAATTCTGCAACCAAGGCCAGAACCAGCCCAGTTTAGAGCCAAGAACCAGCCCAGTTCAGAGCCAGAGCAAGTCTTTGGTGTCCAATGATAGGGGAAGTTACCTACTTGTAACTGCACTCCACCACCCTTCCCACCAGCCTCGGCGATAGGGGCGGTTACATTCTAAGTAATTGTGCCCTATTCTCCAGCATCAGCAAATGATCAGCCCGGTCAGCCCTTAGTAGCAACTTAAGACTCAGGAGGTCTGGGCGAACACACTGAGTGTCCTTCCCCGCCCTCCTCTCCTCAGTTAGCAGTTGTCAGTGCAGTTACATCTTGTCGTAACCTCACCCTCTCCCCCTCCTCTCTCCTTCCCAGATTCTCATGCATTTCGGGCGGCCCGCACTTATTGCGGCATTTATTGTACCCAACCGTTTCGGTGTCCCTTTATCAGTATAAATAGAGGGCCAAGGATGCCTGGTGGGGTACACTGAACTCGAGCCAAAATCTACTATGTAGTAGGTGCACTTACAAGTTCGAAATCTCCCAATGTTGTCTACCTCTCTAGTGCCTTTTGCCTGTAATAGACTTATGATAGCTCTTTTTGAAGTAATAAAAACACCCCACAGCCAATGCAATTCACGTTTGGGAGGAATCTGGTGTTCGCCGCCTGCTCGCGGAAAATGCGCTTTTTTGGTGCTCTGTTCGCCCGACCCTCAAGGGTTAGTAACTGATTGTTTGTGATTCCTAATCTCCCCCAATACCTTCAACTCCCGTCGCTAAGTGTGGAGGTTGAGAACATTTTTGTCCCCCAACAGTAAGGTTTGTCTACATTTCACCCTTGTGGTGGAACCCTTCCTAGGACCCTCGCTGCGCATGGATGCTTTATGCATCGGGCTGGCCTTTATTGGTCTTGTCTTGTAGTGGGGGTCTCCATCTATATAAAGAGCCCCCTTAGGTTGTGAAATCGTTATATTTGGAGTGTTTGTCTTTTGGGCGCTCATAAGAAGAGAAGAGTCCTTTGGAGGACCCAGCCTCCGAGTGCTTGGCAGAAGCTCGTCTCCCGAGTTGTAACTTTTTATTTTCATGAAATGCAAACTATTGTATGTGTTCTTTGTTCTTGATACGGATACCACATATCATCAACAACCAATGTCAAGGAAGAAAATAGGAAGGAATGCATAAAGCAATTTCAAATTCAGCGAGTGGATGTCGCGACCAAATGCAGAAAATGAGTTGCAATTTGTTGAAGGTACATTGGAAGTCTAAGAAAACGGGAGGATCCATTGTGTTACAGGAATAAACGAGCAATAACTGACAAAGAGACACTCGACTAAAACTGCAATAGTGAGGCTAAAGCAAGAACAATCATAGACAATGGTAGACTACAAACTATAAAGCACAAGCAAGGTCCCAATTACCTAATCGCATACCATGAAGTGATATTGAAAGTGTATCGGCGATGGTTCTAAGAAATGTGCAATGGTGAGCGAAACATAGAGAATTGTGATTTAGGTCTTGCAGTGTCATCTCCCTATGAGATCATGATCAAGGCAATGCACTCTAACAAGCAACACCAAAATAAATATATGTCCCATAATATTGATGAAACTAATGAAGGACAAATAAACACTTGAGTCAAAATCGGGTCCCATAAGTAGGTATGTAGTGATGAGCTAATTAACTACCTCTAGAATTGTATAACCTGTGATTCGTCGAGATCAGAAATGCCTAATGAGATGACTATTCGCAGATCATTCAGCTCGGCAGCCTGGCGGCTATTCGCAAACCTCAGCAGAAGAGTACTTGACATCCTCAAGAAAGAGAATAGTGGCGAGTACTCGCGAGTATGGGCGAGTAGCCCTTGAAACTCGCGAGTATGGGCAAGTAGCACTTGAAACTCGTGAGTATGGGCGAGTAGCCCTTGTAACTCGCGAGTATGAGCGAGTGCACTTTTATGATGCGGGACCGGAGTCCACCGGCCCCGCCACCTTGGCATCAGCACCAAGGGGCCCACCTGGAGTCAGCACCAGGCGGCTTTATAAGGCCCGCGGGCCATACACCCCAACTCATCCCCGGGCCCACAACAGGCGCCGATAAGTTGTTGAGGCAAGGGCTAGATCCCCCGACCTCCTTGATAAAGCATTCTTCTGCGAATGCTCATCACCAACTGATCCGCGGATAATCCCGCAAGGCGAGTAGCCCTTATAACTCGTGAGTATAAGCGAGTAGCCCTTGTAACTTGCCAGCATGGACGAGATCCTTCCATAGTCGCCAAGTCGACAGAGGCAATCTCGCAGGGGCTGGGTATTCTCGCTTAGATATCCCCCCTAAATTTGTCTATAAATAGGACCCCGGGGATATCAGGAATGAGACGTTAAGATCCACCCAAGTTCAATACACGCCAAGTCCATGCTTTCCTCGTACCTCACTTAGTCTTTGGGTTGTGGAGGGTAAATTTTTCTCAAACTTCCGGATATGTTGTGGGACCTCCCTGCTGAAGCCCCTGGGATGTGTTTGTAGACATCTCACTCTCTTGTTCAAGACATTAGAGTTGTGGTGTTCGACCGCAGGATCAGTAACCTTAGGCTACACTTAGCTCCGAACATTTGGAGTCGGGATTTTTCGGGCTTCAATAATAATATTCTAGTGATTGGAAGGTGGGATAGATTATTTTAAAGAGAAGGATTATGAATATAAATGGTGGACCAATGATATGTTCGGCTGTAGGTTTATAAACAAATTTGCATGCAATATGTTTAACACCTGTAACACTAAGTTGGAATGAATGAAATGCGATGAACCAATCATCCAAAAGCCGAACCAAAATAATTGGAACAAGATTAATGATGATGATGACGCCAGAAGATTATGTCAAACAGTTTCATGCAACAAATTTACGTGCAAAATATACTAATCATCAAAAGTTACAATCTATTTCAGAAATAAAAATTATTGTGTTAATAAGATAAAACGCCACAGAAGTTGACTTCAAATTTTTAGATACAAATATGCTGCTAAACAAAAAAAAAGGTACGAGTTTTCAGCATATGGGTCATTGTTTGAAGCCCAAACCTGTAAGGAAATCAAGTAGAGAGATTCCAATGCCTGCTTGCGAACATCTGGATCATCGACTGGTTCACGTTCATGAGAAAGTGCATTAGCAAGTTCAAGAGGCATCTTTGACGTATCTTGTTCACTATAAGCCTGAGCAAGTATAATAAAAGAGAAAAATCAGGGAAAGAGATGGGGAAGAAAAAGTATAATAAAGCTAACAATGCATTTATGGATCAATGATCAAGTTGCTCCTATCCACCAAAATCGAAATTTCACCCAAGACATCAAACAAAGGAAACAATCAGAAACATATTGTCAAAACTTAAGATTGCATTGTGATAATTTAAAATTCCAGCCGCACAAATAAGAGGTGTATATTGTATAGAGAGTCCTTAATTCATTAGTTTTGAATAAATAGACACAATACACTGTCTATTAAAAAAATAGATAACTCCTCAAATCTAACGGACAAAAAGGCTACATTTCAACAATTTCCAATAAAGGTCAAAATGTGCATTTGGCTTCCCCTGGATAAAGGTGGTCAGAGTAATATGCTTTGAACAACACAAACAGCCCCTTTATGAGACATTAGCAGCAACTTGATTCCTTGGACAACACATCTTTTGGATTAAATAAATCCACAGTAACAGAGAAGTTCTCGGGTAATGAAAAGCAATTTCAGCAACCGCCCATGACTGCACGAAGAATTCTAAATGGCAATTCCAGCCTCTACTTTGATCTCACATAATGTTTCCAGGTGGTACCAGCTTCTACCATCAATACTGGTGCCATTCAATGGCAGAGGGCAAATGTAACAAATTGATAGCACGCCTTTTGTAAACTAATTCCTTAAGAAAATAAAGAAGAAAGATAAGTTTTAGGAGAAAATTTTAATCTAGAATCTGTTGAAATAATATGTATAAAGGCCCATACAATGGTCCATTGAGAGTCCATTAGTGTATAAAGTTTAGTCAGACATCTCAGAATGGAGTTGTACCTTCACTCCTCCTTCCTATATATAAGTGCAAATACTTGTAGTTGAAGTTCACAATGTTATGAGGAAAATAATAAAATATTAAAATTTTCCTTTTATTTTTGTGTATTTTGTATTCCTCTACATGGTAGAGGATCTATCGATCCCTTGGCCTCTATGCGATTGAGCTCCTGCTTCCGTGCATCTTTCACTTTGGGAGGTCTCCATAATAGAACCCGCCAGGGCTCCCCGTGCGAACTCCGTAATAGAACCCGCCTAAACCATCTCTACTCCTTTTGTGCGGTTTGGACCCTCCTCGATTTTATAGGCCTCCTGTCTTGCTTGTTGGGACCCACCATCGCTCTACAAACCGCTCAAAACCCACACGCGCGATTATTCCTTGCGAGCATCACACTGTGCGGACACCTTCCTGGATCAGCCACAGGGACCGCCCTCCCTCCTATCTGCAAGGTTGCTTGGACCTCTTCATTTCGCTTTGCAGGACTTCTTTTGTGGCCTCCTAATGCATCTTGCGACGCATCATAGTTTCTCATACATTTATTTATGCATTTTTATTTCATGTATTTGTTTTATTTCACGTACTCGTTTTATTTCTGTGCTTGAGTTATTTTCCGGCTCATCGGTTTGACCGGCCGTTGGGACCATAAATAAAGAGGTTTGGTATTATCAATAGTAGGAACGTAGGGGCCGGTATTATCAGTAGTAGGAACGTAGGGGAAAGCCTAAAGTTATTTAAGAAAACATAAATTTATTATGTAAATCAGAAAATATTATAATTTGAAAATGTCATTAGAAGGAAACTATTTGGAAATCTCATTGTTTCCAAAGGTGAGAGGTATTTTGAAAATACTGAATTTTGAGAAAAGAGTTGTATTTTGGAAAAAGTTGCATTTTAGAAAGAGTTAAAGTTTCCAGCAATCCACCAGGAAGAAAATCAAAACATCTTATAAAAATCCACCATAAAGAAATCAGAAAATAGAATCGGACAGAGCGGGAAGCCAATTTATGCTTCCTGCTCATTGCCGATCAAATTTTCCCGTCGTGCCCAAGTATCTCCAGGCTTGTCGTCGCCGCACCATTGGGAAAACCCCGATTGTCCTTCCACCGCTTATAATCAGTAACCGTTGGGCTCCGCGACCGCTGCCAACGCCAGCTCCACGTCCGCCACCTTCGCCAAACCCCGACCACCGCCGCCTCTGTCGTTTGGGAGGACTCGTCGGGCGTCGTCTACCTCGGAAATCTTGCCCGACGCCCGGCAATCGAACAACACCGTCGACTTCGGCATTCCCCATCCGGCTATTGATCCAAGGGTTCTTCCTGTGCGTGGAGGACTTGGAGGGAACACTACTTCACCGTCATTTACTTGAGTATACTCATTTGCTCCCTTGCGTTAGTAAAATTTATGCTTTCAAATAAATAATCTCTGGGGTGGTCGTTGTGTTCTTATTATTCTTAATACTGTTTAAAAGTAAGTTGTTGTTTGCGATTTTATGCTTGTGGTAGCGTAATCTCGTGGAGGGTTCGATCCAAACAAGTACTTGTGAAGTTCCATCCGAGCGAGATTAGCGAATCTCTTAAGGTTCAAAGCGACGGGGTTTGATTTGCGCGCATGAGCGAATCTCTTAAGGCCCAACGCATGAGCGATTTAATGAAAACGGTCAAAACTCTCACCGCCAATGTGGGTAGTGTCACACACATGTCATGAACGAGTTGCGCACTTCGGTTAATAATATTGAAGCAACCATGCACATAAAGCGAACACCTGCCCAGTGGTCGAAATCGACCATAACCTCAACCTCTAGAACTTGCACACCTCGACCCGGAGACACACAACGAACCAAATCACCAACCCCGTTGGGATATGAGAATCAAGTTGGATGTGGGTGATTTCGAAGGGAGATTAGAACCCGAGGGTTGTTTATAGTGGTGTGAAATGATTGATCGTTTTCTGGCTTGGAAGCAATTACCCCAGGCTAGACAAGTCGAGTATGTCACCCTTAAGCTGAAAGGGTCCGCCCTAGTTTGGTGGGGACAATTAGAACGATCTAGGTTCAATCTAGGAATGCCCCCGATCACTACATGGAATGAATTTAAAATTTAGCTGCGTAAACGTTACTGTTAAAACCTCTTTGACCTCCAAGATAACCTCCTCCATTTCCATCACAGCGACACCTCAACTAGCTAGGCTATTATCGACTTCCAATCTCGAAGCCGGTTGACTCTCATCATTTCAAAAGAAAGATTTACATGCTTCCATCTTTCCAACCCTCTTATGTGAATTTCAAGACGGCATCAACTCAACCGTCGTCGGAGTCCAAGCATAAAAGCTATCTCAACCCTTCTTTGGTGCAAAGATATGAGGATACTGTAGTGGGCCGCTACATAAACAGCCACATCAAATATTAAAGTTTATTGTATTTTATTTTGTGGCAACAGAAATGGCTATAGGGAGCTCCAACGGTTATTAGTGAATATTTCTATAAATACTTGTACAGATGTTGTAATATATTTTAATTTGAAATGAAGTCACTAGTTTACCAGTTAGCCAATAGTTTAGCATTAAATCTTTCTCCTTCATTGTTGTTCACGGGAGGATCTTCCTTCCATCCAGCCACGGCCGGCTCCGCCTCCGGGTTCCCGTTCTTCCTCTTTCTGGAGTAGCAGGTCCAGCCTCCTTCATTGGTGCTCTCGTTGAGTGCTAAGCAGTTACATTCATTTTTAGTCTTTGCTGGGTACTATAGACGTTTCATACACAACTACGCTACGCTATCCACCTCACTTACTGATTTATTGGTCACGATAGTTTTAGCTGGACCGATAACACCACCTCCGCTTTCCAGATACTTAAACAAAAGCTGTGCCTGCCCCAGTTTTGACTTTACCCGATTTCTCACAACCATTTGTTATTGAAACCAATGCGCCAAGAATCTGTATTGGCACAATCCTAATCCAGAATGGTCACCCTATTGCCTATTTTAGCAAAAAGCTATCTCCAAGAGAAAAGGCCAAATCGGCATATGCTCGTGAATTATTAGGTCATTACTACGTAAGAATAACAAAAAATTTTGTCAAAATTATTAGGTTTTCATTTCACAATACAATATAAGCCTGGAACAGAAAATAATGTGGTCGATGCCTTGTCCATAGTTGGTCTGGACAGTGCATCTTTATTCACCCTTAACTCAATTTCTTTTCCTGTTTTTCCAGACTTGGATAATTTAGCACCTCTCTATCCTATAGATGACCTAGCATCTACAATTGTAGATACTCTTCAATCTACGCCTGGGCAAATCCTTGATTGGCATTTACTAGACACACAATAATATTACAAAAATCGTTTATATATTCCGGATACTACACTTCGCCCAAAGTTAATACAAGAGATTCATGCCTCTCGCAGAGGGAGTCATTCAGGTATAATCCCCACTTTAAAATGATTATCCCAGTAATTTTATTGGCCGTCTTTATATTCTGATGTTCATTTGTTTATCAAAAAATGTGATCTATGTCAAAAGACTAAACCGTCGAATTCACTCCCCTGTGGGCTATTACAACCGCTGCCTATTCCCAACAAAATTTGGGCTGACATAACTCTTGATTTCATCACTCAACTTCCCTGTTCAAATTCTTTTTCAAACATATTAGTCATTGTTGATCGAATGTCTAAAGACGCACACTTTGCAGCCTTGCCCTCAAAATTTACAGGACCTATTGTCGCTAAAGCCTTTTGGAATTGCTGTGGTAAATTACATGGTCTCCCCGAAACAATTGTTTCGGACCGAGATTCCATTTTCTTAATCGAATTTTGGAACAAGTTGTTCACACAAAATGGCACGACTTTGCGTTTCAGCTCCGCCTACCATCCTCAAATAGATGGTAAGATGAAGCGAGTTAATCGTTGCATCAACCAATATTTAAGATTATTCTCTCATGAAAATCCCAAACATTGGTCGAGCTTACTCAGCTGGTAAGAGTGCCACTATAACACATCTTTCACACATCGGCCAGAATGTCACCATATGAGGCGAATTGCGGCCGGCCCCCACCATACTTTTTTCAGTGTCTCACTGGTGCAAGTAAAATACAATGTATTGAAGATACAATAAAAGACAGAAAAAAAATTTAATCTCAGAACTTCAATCCAAACTGTAATAGGCTCAGCATCGTATGAAGACTCAAGATGATCAGAATCGCCAGGAGTGGACTTTTCACAAGGTGACCTTGTCCTGTTAAAATTGCATCCATACAAACAGAGTTCGATGCATAGAATAACACAAGCCAGATTCCAACTAAAATATCATGGACCCCACGAGGTTCTGAAAAAAATCGGAGACACCTACGAAACACGGATACTCAAAAATGCTCAACGTATCGGCTCGGACGCGTATCGGATACGGGAAACTCCCAGAAATGCGCGGAAACGCGTTTCCGAAACTCCAAGAAACTCATTTTAAAAATAAAAAAACATTTTAAATTCGGAATCGCGTATCCCGCAAGCGGGATACGAGATTCCCGTGCGGTAAAAGTCCCACTGCTTATTCACTTCACGGCTTAGCTTTATGCTTATGCGATTCATCATGCGCCCGAAGTTCTGCCGCATCACGCCGTCGTCGAGACGAGAGGTCTTTGCGTCGAAACTCTCAGACATCACGCCCGTCGAAGCTCTCCCCTCTCTTGTTGCCGCTCCATTGCCGCCCCAGATCCTGCTCCCTGCTCTTGATCCCATCCTGCTCGTAAGCTCTTCCTTCTCTTCTTCTTCCTCCTCTTCTTCTTCCTCCTCTTCTTCTGTTTTCTACTCCTCTTCTTCTTCCTCCTCTTCCTCCTCCTCTTCTTCCTCCTCTTCCTCTTCTTCTTCCTCTTCTTCCTATTTTTCTTCTTCCGGGTTTGATCATTGTCATTTCTAATATCTTGCTTTTTTTATAAAGATACCCAAGATTTATTCCTATAGAAACTGTCTATTAATGTAACTTCATGATATATTTGTGTAATTGTTATTCTTGGCATTGGCTTAAGTTATATTTTGATGATCTAAAACTTTATATGAGTATTCTGGCATACGAAGGCATGTTACCTAAATTTTAATCTATCAAATGCAACTTTATCATGTTATACTCGTACAAAATGTCTCCACATGGTCAAACAATGCATCTAGTATTGATTTGATTTCATTTTTAAATAGATCAATTGCATTGCATAACACATTATAATTACCTTTCATACTATTAAACATGGTCAATCACTGCATAACACATTATTTAGAACGTATCATATTATAGTTTATGTTGAAGTCTTACAAAAAATATTTTGTTACAATTCAATATATGTGCATTTAGTTTGTTAGTTGTCTTATTTTTATAATAATTAATACTTATATTAAAATAATTAACAAAATTTAAAAATGTTTCCCGTATCCTTATTTTTTGAAAAATCACGTTTCCCGTATCCGTTTCGTATCGTATCCCGTATCCTGTTTTCGTCCCCGTGCACCATAGGGAGACACAGATTAAAAAATAAAATTACCCGATTACTCTAAAATCCACCCTGTATTTCATATTTTTATGCCGAACCCGTATTTTTCTGACGGCTGTGAAATATTTCACCCCTTACCATCAGAAAATATCAATAATGATCCAGTTCATAGCATACAATCAGTCTTAGATGAACGAGTTGTTTGGGTAGACAACTCTCCTCAGCACCAACTACTAATCCAGTGGAAGGATCTGGCACTAGAGGATGGCTCATGGGAATCACTAGATTCCTTCACACGCGAGGTACTCAGACAATTTAACTTTACCCCAAAACTAACTAAAGTTTGTTTGCATGATTTACAGGATAATATACATCTCAGAAATCTGGAAAATGGAACCTCCTCTTCCACTTCCCCAGTTTCACCGGTCAGAAACGGAGAGGACTTGGAGATCCTTGACTCATTGAAAATGAACTCATAATAAAAGGATAAACGACAACAAAGGAAGCAGAAAGACAAAGAAATCATCACAAAAGACTCACTCGTCGATCCATCACAGACGACTATTCGGAGAAAAACAATTCGACTCCAGCAGTGAAAACTACATCACCTGACAAAGGCGTCCAACACTTCGTTCTTCCAGATGGGCCCAGCTTCACCGATCTCAGTAATTCCCTACCTGGATGGAAGATCAAAAGACACCGCTCAACAAGAGCATCCTAGCAACAGTTGGCTCCTCCCTTACAGTCACCTTCATCCAAATTATCGCTCTACAAGGGCATCCTTGCAGCAAATGGCTCCTCCCTTACAATCGGCTTCATCCAGATCATTGCTCTACAAGGGCATCCTTAGCAGAAGTTGGCTCCCCCCTTACAGTCGGCTTCTATGAAGCACCGACACTTCAAAATGCCCAGCGTGTCGGTGTCGGAGAGTCTGACACTCGTCCGACTCTCCGACACTCGAGTCGGAAATCCGACACGCTGGCTCACGCGGGACTCACGGGTCCTGCTCAATTGGACACGCGTGTCCCGCTCAATCGGACACGCGTGTCCCTAAGTTAGCTACTCATGGTGAGGCGGGTGGCAATTTATCTTGGAAGTGTCTTTACCCCCTTCTAGAATTTCAAGTAGTGAAAGTGGATCTACTAGTGGCGTAAATATTTTCTCTAGAAAAAGGAAGATTGAAAGTGGGGAAAAAAGTTTGCATAAGAATCCATTATTTTTACTGATGATATATAACGGTAATGTGTTAATATTCTATCATTTTTTGATAATTTATTAAGTTTTGCATTTGAATATTTGATGAGTAATATTTAAACATTACTTAATTTATTTAAATATTTGTTAATTTTTATTTTTTTTATTTTTTGTTAAATTTTTAGGATTTTCATAATTATAAAAAATAAATATTTAATATACGTGTCTCAGCGTGTCGGAATATGATATTTTTTTGAGAATTGACGAGTCGCATGTCATGTCGTGTCGTATCGCGTGTCTCGTGTCGGTGTCGGTGCAACATAGGTCGGCTTCATCCAGATCATCGCGATGACGGGCAAGGTTTTTCAGATTTTTGCGAGACCTGACGGCGCAAGCTTGGGTTTGGATTTTCATATCCTCGCCCAGTCTAAAAGCTCTTCTAGTGGATGGAATGTAGCGGGTCACTAAATAGAAGGTCGCATCAATTATTAAAGTTTATTGTATTTTATTTTGTGGCAACAGAAATGGCTATAGGGAGATAATGGCTTCACTCGGAGCTCGACTGATTTTTCTTTATTCACTTATCACCGTCTGACAAGCACACTGATCCTTTAAATGTATATTGATGATATTATCATCACGGAGAAGATCTC
This sequence comes from Platanthera zijinensis, assembly GCA_039513925.1. NCBI lineage: Eukaryota > Viridiplantae > Streptophyta > Magnoliopsida > Asparagales > Orchidaceae > Platanthera > Platanthera zijinensis. The sequence goes on from CM077095.1 coordinate 101,001,814, forward strand.
AATGGTAAAACTACGATCAAGAAACACCTGGCATCTGAACTTCGGACTAAGAATTTGGTGTCTCTCTGATATTTTCTTGGTTGGTTCTATTGATGATCGCCGATCCACAAGTGAGTACTGCACATACTTTGGTGGACATCTTGTCGTCTGGCGGAGTAAGAAGCAAACTGTGGTTACAAGATCATTTACGGAAGCTGAATATCGATCAATGACTTCTACTGTGTCAGAACTCACATGGTTGGAAAGTCTTCTGAGTGATAAGGGTGTGACAGCCAAGTTGTTATTAATATTGCTAAAAATACCGTGCTCCATGAATGTACCAAGCACATCGAGGTCGATTGTCATTTTATTCGAGAAAAAAAATCAACTTACAAAATTAAACCTATGACATGTGTCTGTTGTTGGGCAAGTTGTTGATATTCTCCCTAAGGTCTTACCTCGATCATTATATCATCAGTTTCTGTCCAAAATTGGCTTCTACGATTTGTATGCTCCAACATGAGGGGGAAGTATTGAAATAATTTGTATAAAGACCCATGAAATGGCCCATTAGAGAGTTCATTAGTGTACAAAGTTTAGTCTCACATCACAAGATGGAGTTGTAGCTTGACTCCTTATATATATATATATATAAATACTTGTAATTGAGGTTCATGATATTACGAGGAAAATAATAAGATATTAAAATTTTCCCTTTTATTTTTGTGTATCTGGTATTCCTCTACATAATCAAATCTGAATTTTATTACATCAAAGATAATTTAAATATGCAATCAAATGTAACAAATTGGAGATATTTCCTCTATTAGTTTGACTAATTCTTAGGCCAATCAAAAATCAAATTTGTAAGACTATAAAAGGAAAATTACTTTAAACAACAAAAAATATTCAATATTTTTGTGGCCGTCAATTGATCATTCAAAATTTTGATTCGCATGATCTGTTGCCAAAATCATAGGGTCCCCCCCCCCCCCACTTTGGAGGATTTCACTTCCATGGATTTCATACTTGGATGTCGCAAAGGCTTTTCTACAGCGGCTTTGATGAATCATTTGTTGCACTTAATAGCATTACTTTTCTCTTAATCTTGAAGGTTTCCTTCTAACCAGGCCTAGTGAAGTAAACCTGATTCTCGGGGCGATTTTAAAAAAATAAATTTGAAGGCGATTCGGAGAAATTTGTCTTGAAGTTTTTTATTCGTTCATTCTTAATCTCAGAACAATCGAATGTTGTAACACTATTAATCAAAATTTGAAAATAAAATTCTTTCGCCCTTGCGGTTTGAAATTTAACACGGATCAAATGTTCCACAAAAAAAAGATGCATAAAATAATGTGGAAAGCAACGATAATCACAGATAATTGTGGAGATTAGGGCAAGCTCACAATATATTAAGGAACTGAATAAAATATTGTAACGAAGTTAAGCATGAAAATTTAGGAGTTTCTACCAAATTCTAAAGGGATGTGATTAAGGGAAGGGATCTCTGTGGGTCAAGTGAGACTCAACGTGCCAATGGAAACCTTTGGAGGCATCGACGGTGGATTTCTGAGGTTCCGGATGGAACGGAGAACTGGGTTGGGCATGATGTCGACGGGTCACTGTGGGGCTTCACGGGAAGACGAATAAAGGAGTGGCAGAGCTCGCAGTGGCGGCGTCGCGAGGGAGTTCCACCGTCGGAAGGTGTGTCGAGGTCGACGATGACAGATGTGTGTGTAGAGGGATCGACGATGGACGCCGCAGGTCGTCGGAGATTGATGGAAGATCGCCGATTGCGGAACTGGTGTCGTTGGAGGTCGGGGAAGTGGTCTCGTCGGTCGGCCAACAGAGGGGAACGAGAAGAGTTCTCGTTTCCTCTATATTTTGGCCTCCATTAGCTTCTGATTTTAGAGTTTTTAACAGCAACTTTGAACATCGAAAATTTTGATTTTTATTTTTTTATCTACTTCCATTTTTGTTTTTCCCATATATTCATCTTTTAATTTGTCTTCCTTTAATCAAGTTGCCCTCTACATTTTTTATTTTTTTCTTAAATAATGAGAACTTTCCTTTCTCTCTCTAATCATCTTAAATTATCGAACCTTTTTATTCATGGTCTTACAAGACGGGGTCAACCCAATAAGCCATCTTCAGAGAGTAAATATGCGCGCATACGAAAACACGTAACATAATGCTGACAATAACAACAACACACAAGCTTTTATCCCACTATAGTGAACATAATGTTGTTAATAATTAGCAAAATACAAAATTACTATGATTTGTCGCCGGATGCGACCTAGGTTGCATCAATTCTCTCGGGGTTGAAAGAGATTGACCCTGTCAAGAACACGCAAACTGATAGTGGTTGGTGTCGTCGGAGATTCAAGATCGAAAAAGGCTTCAACTCCAATAAGGAGCTCTGGTAGGTAGGTGTTCCCGTCGATTTGCTGTCGAGCTTGAAATGAGCCAAGCTTTCTCTGTTGTATCTTAAAGTGCATGCCAGGAGAAAATCGTTGCTTTCAAAAATAAATAAACACCTGTTTTTCCTTTGAAAAGTATAACTCACGGGGATCACGATCCACCATGGTTGCTCAGAAATCATTAGCAAGATTTTATTCAGTTCCAAATAATTAATGTGTGACTGAGCGTCAAATGAAATGCGATCAAGATAGGACGAAGAATGATGGTTACAAATATATGATATAAAAATGCCATAAACAATTTTGGATGGAATTTTAGTTGTAGCACAAATTTTAGAATTATTAAATACAAGTTTAATTTGTGGAAACACAGGATCCCATGTTTTTGGATTCGCCCCAGCCAAGCACCCGATAAACTTTCCCAAAGTCCAATTAACAATCCTAATTTGATCAACCGTCTGAGAATGATAAACGTTATTAAACTCGAGCGAAAATCCAAATCGTCCCCAAATAGTTTTCCAGAAAAAGAGCATTAAACGTTTAATATTTTGATGGCACTCAATATGTTTGCCTATATCCAAATGATAGTGTGGTGATCTAAAAGCGCGATCTCCAAATTTATCATTTAAAATTTTCCAGAGAAATTCATTAAAGGGCGTGTCTCTACTAGAAGTGAAAACTTTAGGAATCTTAAATAACCTAATCTTTCTAAACAGATATATAAGGTGACGATAATTTTCAATGTGCGGGCCTAGACTCCGAGGATAGTGAAGTGGACTAAGAGTGTAATCACAAAATACAAAGTCAATTCAATATGATGATTCTAGTGTGAATGGCAAGTGATCATCAGACAATATTCTTTTGGGCTCAGGGATAGACAATTGTAGTAGCCCGGGTGACTTGACAAATATTGAGATCGAATCGGTGTCATCTAAGATGAGTGACATTGTTGGAACACCCTAATTTGGATTTGGGTCAGGATCACTATGTCTTTAGGACTATTAGATTGACTCATCAATGTATAGCTAAGGGTCATAGGATGTGCTAAGTCAGAGGCTCTCAGAGATTGAAGAAATCAACCAAGAGAAATCAGTCAGAAGAAATCAGAATTCAAACTTGGCGTCGAGCTCAGATCGACGTTTTGAAGTTCAGGGGTCAAGCTGAGATCGACGATCTTTGAGCTCAGGTCCACGAGGCGTCGAACTCCGTTCGACGATCTCCGAGCTCAGATCGACGTTTTCTGTTCCAGACCAGCTCCAATATCTCTGAGCTCAGATCGACGATAGTCGAGCTCAGATCGACGATCATCTTGTTGAGATCGACGATTTCTGCCATCTCTCTGAACACAAGTTCCCAGACAGATTTTCAGGATATTCTTGGTCCAATCAATGTGAGTCGTTCATATTCCAACACAGCTTTAGTACAGGACAGTTACAAGAATGTATTTATGGAGATTATAGCCGTTGGAGTAACTAAGAGGCAGCAGTAATAAATGCAAGAATTCAAATGACCATTGGTCTCCTATCAGAATATATACACAGAGATACAGAGAAGAAAACAAGGGTGAAAAAGAAGAGAATAACAAGAACATAGAGAATAAGAAGAAGAGAGAGAATAGTGGAGAGAAGAAAGTAGTACAGGAATCAGAGTTCCAGGAAGAACTCAACATCACCTGTACAGCCAGTACTCTTCTCAGATCTACTGTTCCAGGAAGTCTGAAGAGACAACTACTCTACATCAGTCTGAAGGCTTACTGGAAGATCAACATCATCAAGGCTTCATCATTCACACTCCAAGACAACTCACATTTCAGCCTTTGCTGAAATCATCATTTGCTGGAGCAGTCATACATTGAAAACCTATCACCCTATGCAAAGCTCTCCTTCCTGAACAATTGCAAATCTCAGAGGGAGCTTTGACAACATCATCAAAATCCACTTGTGCTTCTCTTTGATTGTTGAACAGAGAAGACAACATCAACTCTCCCTTCCCCCCTGTACAAAGGGTTCTTGAACTCCCTTCAAAAGTTCTGCTTGATTTCTGAGACCTTATCAAAACTCAGTAGTGGCAAGACACCTGATCAAAAAATCCAGTTTGGTTTTTGAGCACCTTATCAAAAGCTCATTGGTGCCCAGGACACCTGATCAACTCATCCTGCAGTGGATTCCTACCTAGGGTGGTAGAAGAGTGGACTACCCAAGTTTAGGAGAACCACTATAAATTTCTTGTGTTGTCTGGTTTGCCTTTATTTCTTTTCTTTATTATTCTTGCTGTGTGTTTGCTCTAATCTCTAGGATAGATCTCACTTTCAATTGGTATCAGAGGGAGGTTGGTTATTCAACAACTAGATCTTCACTAGTTTGGTTGTTTATACAGGCTAACACCTGAACCAAAAGATCTCTCTTGATCCATCCTAGTTAGATTAATCATTTTGTTTTTCACATAGCAAGAATATGGAATATTCTAGCACCAGACCTCCTAAGTGCAACATAAACAAATTTGCACTTTGGAAGACAAGAATTAAGTCATTTATGGACAATATTGATGAAGAAATATTTTATGCCATTATGACAGGTCTCCCAACCTCAGCAACAACAACTAAAAGAGTCAGACTAGCTGATGTCAGAGCCATGAATATCCTAGCACAGTCATTATCTGATGACTTGTTCCAGGAAGTTGTTGAATGCTCAACAGCTAAGGAGATATGGGATTTTCTTCATCAAATGGCTTCTGAACCAGTGAATGGAACAACAGAAAGAAGCTACAATATCTTATTTGAAGAAGGATAATAAGTATCTCTAGATGTTATTTGGGATGTATCAGATGATGAATCATCATTTGAAGATGAAGAGGAGGAAGCAAGGGCCAAACAATTCTGCTTAATGGCCATCAATACTTCCTGCAGCAGTTTAAAGTCTGAACAAACAGAAGGAAAATCAAAACCTGAAGAGGATCAGGTATTATCTAACTTTGTTTTCAGTTCAGTTAACTTAGAACTTCAATTTTGCTGCCAAGATTCAATAAAACCTGAGGAGGAAACAAAACTTCTCAGAGGAATGTTTTCAGAATATATTCAAAGGAAAAAAGAAACATTTTAATCAACGAAATGAGTTCAAATCGTCGAACTCAGATCGACGATCCTATATAAAATCGTCGAACTCAGATGGACGATCCTATATAAAATCGTCGAACTCAGTCTGCTTTTTCATAAATTTGATTTATAATTATAAGGAAAAACTATTTAAATTATTTTCAAATCCTTTTTCTATTTGGAACAAATTTATTAGGAAACATCTTTTCTTAAGGGCTGCTTCTATCCTTTTGATATCTTGTTCAAAATTATGTTAGGATTTCTGTATGAAAATTCTCTGTCAGATAACTTTATATTTCTTATAGATCTTTTTCTAAATTCATCTACATTGAGTCCTCTACTCTAGTTGCATTGGTCAGCAGTGATCATGGCACTGAGTTTGAATCTCTTCTGATGAAAAGAAATTCTATAGGAAGAAAGATATCAGACTTTGTTTTTCAGATTCAGAATCCTAATAAAATTTGCTGGACAAATATCATTTTTTATGCTAACATATCCTTTTCAAGGAGAGAGCAATCTCTACCATAGCCTTCTACAGGTACCATCTATAAGAATTAGCTGGATGACTCAATCAAAATCCAATTTTCAAAGTCATCCCAGCCTCCTCCAGTCACAGTTAGTGGTGTACAAAAAAACCGGTCCTGGTTAGGACCGGATAAAGACCGGTCCTGATCGGGACCGGTCCGGTCCCGGACCGGTCCCAAAAGTCCCAAAAGTCTCTCATTTCACTTCAAAGACCGGACCGGGACCGGTCTTTTACCGGTCTTTGACCGGTCCCGGACTGGGACTGGCCCCGGGACCGGTAAAAAGACCGGTCCCGTAATTAACGGCTCTAAAAAGAGCCGTTTAAAACGGCACTTTTTAGAGCCGTTTTTAACGGCTCTTTAAAGAGCCGTTTTTAACGGCTCTTTAAAGAGCCGTTTGCCAAAATTGGTGGCTGGCATGGCCGGCCGGCCATGCCAGCCACCAATTTTGTTTTTTTTTTATTATTTTTTTAAATTTAGTTATTTAAATAATTAATTTTATAAAATTTAGATTTTTAAAATTTTAAAAAATCAAATCCTATAAATACCCCCCCCCCCTTTCTTAAAAATTCTTTTTCATTTCTCTCTCTCACTTACTCTCCCTCTCTCTTTCCCAACTCTCACTCACTCTCAAGTCTCGAATGGCGTCTTCCTCATCCATGCTGGCTTCTTCCTCTGCGTCCGTCGCACACGAAGTAGTAGAACACCACCACAAGGCGGCGGTCTGGGAGAAATTCGACAAAGTGCGGATCGACGGTGAATTGAAGGCGAAGTGCAAACTTTGCGGGAAGCTAATGGCCGTTGGCAGCAATACAACGCTCGTCTGACATGTGAAATCGTGCATTTCAAAACAAGCCCCGGAGTCTACTCAAGCTCAAATTTCGACGTCCGGGCACATTTGGACATACGATCAAGCTCGGCAGCGGGAGCGACAAATGGAGAACGTCATCAAAAAGGGATTTCCATTCAGCCACTACGACGATGAAGAGATGACATCATACATACACGAGGTACTCCAACCCAAATATCAGCAGGTAAGTCGTTCTACCACTAGACGCGATGCTTTAGCGGCTTATATGCAATCTAAAGAATATTTAAAAAAATATTTTGAAACATTTGACGGTCGCGTTAGCTTAACGAACGACGTCTGGACAAGCGGTATATCTGAGGGACACTCATATATTTGCATTACCGCTCACTGGATTGATCCCAATAGTTGGGAACTAAATAAAAGATTAATTTGTTTTGAAGGATTTGAATATCCGCATACTGGTAAAGCTATTTATAAGGTAATAATTAAGTGTATTAGAGAATTTAAAATAAAAGAAAAAATTATGAGTATTTCTTTTGATAACGCTTCCAATAATGCGACCGCGATAAGATATTTGATTTCAGATTTACAACCAATGTTACAGGGAAATTTTTTTCATACATGTTCCGTCTGTCACATTTTAAATTTAATTGTACAAGACAGTTTGGTTTATATGAACGAGTACGTAATTAAAATACGAACTATGTTACGAGTTATTTACAGTTCAAAAAAAAGAAAATAAGATTTTAAAAAATTTGTTATTTCACAAGGTAAAAAAAATTTAGGTCCTTCTTATGATATGCCTATACGCTGGAACTCAACTTATAAAATGTTAAAGCGAGCTTTGATACCAAAAAATTTAATAGAATTTTATAATAGTGTAGAAGCACATGATTTAGGTGCGTCCAATTGGGAGGTCCTCGAAGATTACGTAAATTTATTAGAATGTTTTTATCGATCAACGATTCTATCCGGAGTTTATTATCCTATTTCTTCTTTAGTTATTGAAAATATTTTATTAATTACTGAAACTTTTAAAACATACAAAACAAATGAAATGTGGCGTCCATTAATATTAGTAATGGAGGAGAAATTTTTAAAATATTACCAAGAAATGTCACCCATGTTTTCATGCGCCGCGGCTTTAAACCCTTTAATGGGTGTGGACGGGGTAGAAAATTTTATAGAAGAAATTAATCGAAATTTAAATTTAAACGAAACGGCTATTGATTTTGTTAATTTAAGCATTTCAAAATTTAATTCTGATTTTACTTGTTTCTATAATTATTATGATAATATGTATGGATCGCGACCTCGTGAAGAATCCACCCAACCTAAAACAAAAGATATTTTAAAAAACAAACTTTTAGAATTAGCCTTTAGAAAAAAACAACGAATTTCGAGTACTTTAAATGAATTAGGTTTATATACAAAAACACAATTTCAAGATTATATGACCGCAAGCGAAATAGAAAATTTTGATATTTTAAAATGGTGGAAAACTAAAACAAATGTTTATCCTATTTTGACCTTAATGGCCCGTGATTTACTAACAATCCAAGCTAGTACGGTAGCTTCGGAGTCTGCTTTTTCTTTGAGTGACAGGATTTTGAACGAGCGAAGAAGCCGTTTGAATGAGGAATCTTTGGAGATTTGCATTTGCTACAAGGATCATTTGGATGCTATAAGGAGGAGGCAGCACGTCTCGTCTATTGAAGATAGTGAGTCCGAAGTGGAAGACGAGATGAATAGCTTAAGTTTGGGAAGCGCGACCGAAGAATAATTAGGCAAATGTATTTTATTTTTCATTTTATTTCAATTTTGAATATTAAAATGTAATTTTCATATTTTATTTTAACTTAAATGTAATTTTCATTTTCGTTCAATGTTATTTTATTTTTGTCATAATGTAAATTGTAAAATGTCAATTTGTAATTCAATTTCATTTTTAATAAAAATTAAATTTTATCACTTTGAAATTTTGAATTTTATTCCATTTTTAATATAAATATAGAATTTAAAATTTTAATTAAAAAAATTTAAAAAAAAAAACCGGTCCGGGACCGGTTAGGACCGGTCCTCCGGTCCCGGACGGTCCTCCTCTTGAGCAGGAAAACCGGTCCCGGACCGGGACTGGTTTGACTGAAACTGGTCCGGGACCGGCAAGGCAAAAGACCGGTCTTTAAAAAGACCGATTCGGGACTGCTGGACAGTCTTTTTGTGCAGGCCTGGTCACAGTTACTGCATCAACATAGGGGGAGTTTTGTAAATCCAGCAGCAGTCAGTTTTAACAGCAACAGAAGTCAGCTATGCAAAGCTTCTCTTTTTATATCTTATGCTTTGTAATATTAATTGTAATATTTTTATGTAAATAGTAATCCTAACCTAAATAGGGGGAGATTGTTGGAACACCTTAATTTGGATTTGGGTCAGGATCACTATGTCTTTAGGACTATTAGATTGACCCATCAATGTATAACTAAGGGTCATAGGATGTGCTAAGTCGGAGGCTCTCAGAGATTGAAGAAATGAACCAAGAGAAATCAGTCAGAAGAAATCAGAATTCAAACTTGGCGTCGAGCTCAAATCGACGTTTTGAAGTTCAGGTGTCGAGCTGAGATCGACGATCTCTGAGCTCAGGTCCACGAGGCGTCGAACTCCGTTCGACGATCTCCGAGCTCAGATCGACGTTTTTTGTTCCAGACCAGCTCCAATATCTCTGAGCTCAGATCGACGATAGTCGAGCTCAGATCGACGATCATCTTGTTGAGATCGACGATTTCTGCCATCTCTCTGAGCACAAGTTCCCAGGCAGATTTTCAAGATATTCTTGGTACAATCAATGTGAGCCGTTCATATTCCAACACAGCTTTATTACAGGACAGTTAAAAGAATGTATTTATGGAGATTATAGTCGTTGGAGTAACTAAGAGACAGCAGTAATAAATGCAAGAATTAAAATGACCATTGGCCTCCTATCAGAATATATACACAGAGATACAGAGAAGAAAACAAGGGTGAAAAAGAAAAGAATAACAAGAACATAGAGAATAAGAAGAAGAGAGAGAATAGTGGAGAGAAGAAAGTAGTACAGGAATCAGAGTTCCAGGAAGAACTCAACATCACCTGTACAGCCAGTGCTCTTCTCAGATCTACTGTTCCAAGAAGCCTGAAGAGACAACTACTCTACATCAGTCTGAAGGCTTACTGGAAGATCAACATCATCAAGGCTTCATCATTCACACTCCAAGACAACTCACATTTCAGCCTTTGCTGAAATCATCATTTGCTGGAGCAGTCATACATTGAAGACCTATCACCCTATGCAAAGCTCTCCTTCCTGAACAATTGCAAATCTCAGAGGGAGCTTTGACAACATCATCAAAATCCACTTGTGTTTCTCTTTGATTGTTGAACAGAGAAGACAACATCAACTCTCCCTTCCCCCCTGTACAAAGAGTTCTTGAACTCCCTTCAAAAGTTCTGCTTGGTTTCTGAGACCTTATCAAAACTCAATGGTGGCAAGAGACCTGATCAAAAAATCCAATTTGGTTTTTGAGCACCTTATCAAAAGCTCATTGGTGCCCAGGACACCTGATCAACTCATCCTGCAGTGAATTCCTACCTAGGGTGGTAAAAGAGTGGACTACCCAAGTTTAGGGAAACCACTATAAATTTCTTGTGTTGTCTGGTTTGCCTTTATTTCTTTTCTTTATTATTCTTGTTGTGTGTTTGCTCTAATCTCTAGGATAGATCTCACTTTCAGACATATCGCTAGTACGTTCTTCTTTCTGGAGTAGGAGCTCAGAAAGAAACTCGACGACTACAGGTTGTAATACAGTAGGGGCAAGTGGAGTCACACTCTCGATCGGGATGAGAGGATGACAAAAAAGACTCTTCATCTTGGAGCTGGGGCTCAGGAAGAAGCTCTGCAACTGGAGAGAGTGTTATAATGAGGATAAGGTGCTCATAGGGGTGGTAACACTAGGGGAATCTATGTCCTTAAAAGTGAGAGCAACGACAAAACTAGCGAGAGGTCTATCAGTAGACATAAACTCATACTCCACCCTACGAGTCATACTAGAAACTTCTTCTAAATTGCGGTGGTGGTGTAACTTTAGTTGATCTCTAATGGAATGGTGTAACCAATGCAGGTAATGGGGTACGGTCATCATATCACCCTCTTGAATATCTAACCTATACTGAAGGACTTGAAATTTGTGAGTGTATTCATCCACCGATAAACTCCTCTGTTGCAGATTATGGAATCTACGGTGTAAAGTTTGGAGGTAGTCGGTGGAGACATAGTGTTTGTGCAACTTCATTTAAAAATCAACCCAATTAGTGATAGGGGTAGCCATAACTTATCTCTCATTCGTTCCACATGTTACCACCACTCTAATGTGAGTCCCTTAACTTTATGAACTGAGAATTCTACTTGTTTACTCAAGTGTATTTGACCAGTTCTCATAAAACATTTCATATCATGACACCAGTCTAGACAATTCTCAAGTCCTAAATGTCCGTCAAAATCACTAGGGTGTCTGGGCTCTAAGCGCTTATGATTAATGTGTTCATCATGCCATAAATGTTTTATATTGGCGAGAGATGCTACCATTTCTGATTCTTTTTATTTGAGTGTTTACCTCTTTCATATTATTTTTTAAACATGCGTGATTATCCATTAAATAAAATTTTAAATACTTAAAATAACTTTAACTTTTTTAAAAAAATTAATGTTTAGACCATTTTTTAAAACAAGAGACCTTTAATGCTTAAAATTAATAAATACTCAAATATATTAAAAGTCTTTTTTTAAAACACGGATAGATCGATTCGCGATAAGAGCAAAACGAACCTCCTCTGATACCAAACTGATGTAAATCGGATTCTCGAGACGATTTTAAATAAATAAATTCGAAGGCGATTAGGAGAAATTTGTCTCGGAGTTTTTTATGCGTACATTTTTAATCTCACAACAATCGAATGTTGTAACACTATTAATCAAAATTTGAGAATGAAATTCTTTGGCGCATGCGGCTTGAAACTTAACACGAATCAAATGTTCCACACAAAAAAATACATAAAATAATTTATGGAAAGCAACAATAATCACAAATAATTATGGAGATTAGGGCAAGCTCACAATTAATTAAGGAACTTAATAAAATATTGTAACGAAGTTAAGCTTGAAAATTTAGGAGTTTTTACCCAATTCTAGAGGGTTCTGATTAAGGGAAGGCATCTCTGGGGGTCAGGTGAGACTCAGCGCGCCACTGGAAACTTTTGGAGGCGTCGACAGCGGATTTTAGAGCTTCCAGATGGAACGGAGAAAAGGGTTGGGCTTGACATCGGTGGGTCTTTGTGGGGCTTCACGGGAGGCCAGATAAAGAAGCGGCAGAGCTAGCAATGGCGTCGTCGCGAGGGTGTTACACCGTCAAAAGGTGTGTCGAGGTCGACGACGACAGATGCGTGTATAGAGAGATCGACAATGGACGCCGCAGGTCGCTGGAGATTGATGGAAGATCGTCGGTTATGGAACTGGTGTCGCTGGAGGTCGGGGAAGTGGTCTCGTCAGTCGGCCGACAAAGGGGGAACGAGAAGCTATGTTACACCGACACCGACACGGGACACGCGATACGACACGATACGACACGCGACTCGTCAATTCTCAAAAAATAACATATTCCGACACGTTGGGACTCGTATATTAAATATTCATTTTTTATAATTATAAAAATTCTAAAACTTTTAACAAAAAATAAAAAAATAACAAATATTTAAATTAATTAAGTCATGCTTAAATATTACTCATCAAATGTTGAAATGTAAAATTTAACAAATGATCAAAAAAATGATAGAACATTAACACAATCCTATTATATATCATCAGTTAAAATAATGGATTCACATGTAAACTTTTTTCCCCACTTTCAATCTTCCGTTTTTAGAGAAAATATCTATATCACTACTAGATCCACTTTCACTACTTGAAATGCTAGAAACGGGTAAAGAAATTTTCAAAACAAATTGACACCCGCCTTACCATGAGTAGCTAACTTAGGGACACACGTATCCGATTAAGCGGGACACGCGAGTCCCGCGTGAGTCAGGTTGTCGGATTTCCGACTCGAGTGTCGGATTTTCGACTCGAGTGTCGGATTTCCGACTCGAGTGTCAGAGAGTGTCGGAGAGTCGGACGAGTGTCGGACTCTCCGACACCGACACGCTCGGCATTTTGAAGTGTCGGTGCTTCATAGACGAGAAGAGTTCTTGTTTCCTCTGTATTTTAGCCTCCATTAGCTTCCGATTTTAGGGTTTTTAACAACAACTTTGAACATTGAAAATTTTGGTGGATTTTTATTTTTTTATCTACTTCCATTTTTGTTTGTCCCATAAATTCATCTTCTAGTTTGTCTTTCTTTAATGAAGTTAACCTCTAGAGATAGTTTGTTCCCTAAATTATTTTTTTCCTTAAATAATGAGAGTTTGTCTTTCTCTCCCTAATCATCTTAAATTGTCGGACCTTATTCACGGTCAACCCGATAAGTAGGGGTGTGCACGGTGCGGTTTGGTGCGGTTTTGGCCCAAACCGCAACCGCACCGTAAGGGCTCGGTTTTTGCCCAAGCAAAACCGCACCGCACCGAAATTATGCGGTGCGGTTTCGGTTTGGTGCGGTTGCGGTTTTTTGCGGTGCGGTTGCGGTTTCGGTGCGGTTTTTAACATGTATTTTACATAGACTACAGGTAAGCATCAGAACTATGAATGCTGCTTGATAATTTTACGAGTTCTTTTATGTTTTGCTGTTTTTCTCTCTTTATTGTATTAAATTACACCATTTTCTTACAACAGGTGATTTCATTTTCATAAATTTTGATACAGTTATTTGTCTTTCTTTTTGGAGATATCATACCAACTTATGAACAATATAATATTTTGTGAATATCATGTTTTATAGACAAATATTTTCACACTAAACTTTGTTGCAGAAGATTCATTCATTCTTACATATCAACACTTCTTATGCAATATTTTGTTTTAATTTGGTTTATTAAAACTAAGAGACTGTTCGAATTGATATCCAAGTTGTCTGTGCGTGGAAAAGATATAACAACACTCAAACCTTTATCCCACTATAGTGTGGTCGGCTATATGGATCATTTGTCGTCATTGTGTCATATCTTGACATATTCCCACTAATGCGTACATCATGTTTTCTTTATAGTTTTAAGCCTTTATTCAACTATAGTGTGTGTGGAAGAGATGATTCAGCAAAATATCTCACCTAATTATATTAACTCTGACGCTAATATATCGTATAAATATATCAACTCTTACTTAATATACTTAAATGTGACGTCACATAATTATAAAAAATTAAATACACAATATTCGGTGCGGTGCGGTTTTCAAAATTCAAAAACCGCACTACACCGAACCGCGCTCGGTTTGTAAAAGTTCAAAACCGCACCACACCTAAACTACGCGGTGCGGTTTAAAAATCGGTGTGATTTTTACGGTGCGGGCAGTTTTTGCGATTTGCGGTTTTTCATGCTCACCCTATGTTGTCAAAGGCGCAAGGCGCACCGAGGCGCAAAGGGCCCCTGGAGCCTAGGCACAGGCGCGCGCCTGAGGCACATGAGGCGCAAAAATGAGAGAAAAAGGAAATTGAGCGAATTGAGCGCCCAATTCGCTGAAATTGAGCGAATTGAGTGCCGAATTGAGCGAATTGGGCACCTAATTCGCTGAAATTGAGCGAATTGAGCGCCCAATTCGCTGAAATTGAGCGCATTGGGAGCCTAATTCGTTGAAATTGAGCGCATTGGGCGCCCAATTCGCTGAAATTGAGCGCATTGGGCGCCCAATTCGCTGAAATTAAGCGAATTGGGCGCCCAATACGCTGAATTTCAGCCAATTGGGCATCAAATCAGCGAATTGGGTGTCAAATCAGCGAATTGGGCGCCCAATTCGCTGATTTGCCGCCCAATTTCAGCGAATTGGGCGCAAGATTCGGTCAATTTCAGCGAATTGGGCGCCCGATTCGGTCAATTTCGGCGAATTAGGCGCCCGATTCGCTCATTTTCGGCGAATTGGGCGCCCGATTCGCTCATTTTCGGCGAATTGGGCGCCCGATTCGCTCATTTTCGGCGAATTGGGCGCCCGATTCGCTCAATTTCGGCGAATTGGGCGCCCGATTCGCTCAATTTCGGCGAAATTGGCGCCCGATTCGCTCAATTTCGGCGAATTGGGCGCCCGATTCGCTCAATTTCGGCGAATTGGGCGCCCGATTCGCTCAATTTCAGCGAATTGGGCGCCCAAGTGCGCCTAGGGGGTGCCTCGAGTGCGTCTTAGATCAGTTGTTGGTCATCTCAAAAAAAAATTGAAAAAAAAACACCTTGAGTGACTCAGGGGCGCCTTTGGTGCGCCTGGGAGCCTGTAAGGCGCGCGCCTGGGCGCGCCTAGGCCGCGCCTGGGGCACATCGCCCGCCTCAGCCTTGCTGAGGCGCGGTGGGCTGCGCCTGGTGCGCCCGGCGCCTCAGGCGCGCCTAGGCGCGCGCCTTGACAACATAGTGCTCACCCCTACCGATAAGCCGTCTTCAGACAATAAATACATTCGCATACAAAACAACGTAACATAATGCAGACAACAATTAGCAAAAATATTAAATTATTGCGGTTTGTTGTCGGATGCAACCTAGGTTGCATCACCTAGAGTTGGTAACCTTCTTCTCTAAAAGGAGATCGAGATCCAACAACTCCATTTTCATCAATAAATAATCAATTTGTGGAAACATATCATAGAGTTCTCCATCCAACACTCGTGGCTCAAAGAGTCAACTTCTTTACAACGAATAATATTTTTTCCATATTGTTCGTGAATAATGTTTGGCATACATACCTTGTACCTTCATTCCCTCTTTTAAAATGACTATGTGGGAGCTTAACCGGCCGCTTTTAACAACAACTTTGAACATTGAAAATTTTGGTGGATTTTTATTTTTTTATCTACTTCCATTTTTGTTTGTCCCATAAATTCATCTTCTAATTTGTCTTTCTTTAATGAAGTTAACCTCTAGAGATATTATGCTCCCTAAATTATTATTTTTCTTAAATAATGAGAGTTTGTCTTTCTCTCCCTATTCATCTTAAATTGTCGGAACTTCTTATTCACAGTCAACCCGATAAGCCGTCTTCAGACAGTAAATACATTCGCATACAAAACAACGTAACATAATGCAGACAACAATTAGCAAAAATATTAAATTGTTGTGTTTTGTCGTTGGATGCAACCTAGGTTGCATCACCTAGAGTTGTTAACCTTCTTCTCTAAAAGGAGATCAAGATCCAACAACTCCATTTTCATCAATAAATCATCAATTTGTGGAAACATATCATAGAGTTCTCCATCCAACACTCGTGGCTCAAAGAGTCAACTTCTTTACAACGAATAATATTTTTTCCATATTGTCTGTGAATGATGTTTGGCATACATACCTTGTACCTTCATTCCCACTTTTAAAATGATTATGTGGGAGCTTAACCTACCGCTTTTATATGGTAGCAATACAACATGATCAATAACTCATTGGTTATGCTATGTTCACTCAAATTAATTAGTAATTAAGATAGTGTTGGATGCGAGGTAATTCTACTATGTTACGGTTTGTCCATCACCTTGTTATTGATATTTTCTAAAATATAATAAAGATAATGTTGTGCCCGTAATTCATTTTGATCAGAAATGCATATGGAAGACACCTAAGGTGTTCTACTCGGAGACCTCAGGCGTCGTGCTCGGAGACCTAAGATGTCCTGCTCGGAGACCTACGGTGTCCTGCTCGGCGGACGCAAGTGCTCAGCTCAGCGGCCTCGGGTATTCAGCTCAGCATCCTCGCGTTCAGGTCGGTGACCTTACATATTCAGCTCAGCGACCTCAGGTGTTCAGCTCGGCGGCCTCAGGTGTTCAGCTCGGCGGCCTCAGGTGTTCAGCTCGGTGGACTCAGGTGTTCAGCGCGACGATCTCAGGTGTTCAGCTCGGCGGCATCAGTTGTTCCGCTCGGCGGCCTCAGGTGTTATGCTCGGCGGCCTCAGGTGTTCAGCTTGGCGACCTCGGGTGTCCAGTTCGACTCCCTCTCGGTGACCTCGTAGGGACCTCGTCGGGGGTTGGGGTGCGAGAGGGTGGTAACCCTTATCTTTGCATATAAATAGGACCCCATTGTAACGGGTGGAAGAAAGTTGACACCGCCAGAAGAATCGCCCATTTAAAGATTTGACGACCTCACATGCCTTCCCCCGAACCCGCACAACACTTGGCTGGCGAGGGGGAGTTCATATGCACTCCTAGGTATGCGGCAGGACTTCCATAATATAACACGACCACCTCATCTGATAAAAAAATAGTCGCAACCTTTCACTTGTTCGCTTCATATCTATGCCTACTAATATAGGGACTAGTAACTTTCGGCCATCATTTTGATCTGAACTTTGCGAGCCGAGAGCTAGGCCCTTTGCGAGCTGAGATCTAGGCCCTTTGCGAGCCGAGATCTAGGAACTTTGCGGGTTGATACCTCGACTCTTGTGTGTGAGACGGTTTCCTGGTTCCAACAGATAAGTACAGGTGCGATCGAAAGATTGTATCATGAGTTGCACAACTGTTATTAAGATAAATTTGATTGTCTAGTTTCCTAGTCTATGCATTTTATTATAGTTTCAATATATTACAATATAACATTGTATGAGTTATATTAAGGTGCAGTATTATCTTTCCAGCAGTGTATTGTTAAATGAGATAGAAAGTAATGATCTTAAGAAATACCTTCTTGCCAGCAACGGGCAAAAGAAGCGCCGGCCAAAGAAACTCCGACAACATAAGCAAATTTTGCAGCTGCCTATCGGCATCAAAACAACAATTACGGATTGTTCCTGACACCTAAAAAGTTTGAATGGGCTGCATTAGAGAAGATTATTAAAATAGGAACTTCAATGTTAATAACTTTTGAGCTAAGATGACATTGCTAACATGTATCTGAATAGTTTTATCATACAAATTTCTATATCTAAAACAGAGAACATAATAAACAACAAGAAAATTCCACTGTAATCTTCCAACTAAATGAGGAAATGTGCAAGACTTTTCTAACACATGCAATAGATGCAAAATCAACAAGTTCAAATACATTTGATGATTACCTATATCAATATTTCATTAAGATAGTATAGCAAGGGTTCAAAAAGACTAAACATTACACAAACATGTGTCACTATCGATTAGAAATACACTAGGGCATGCAGGAAATTGAAGTACTGCAATGGAAAAATGCCATACCCCTTTCTTCCTCAGTGGATTTGATGAGTCTGATTGTCTTATGATTTGCTTAAGCAGGCTTCCCTTTGGCTGTAACAAAATTCTCCTTCCAACTTCCAATTTTGACACGTTCAAAATAATAGAAGCAACATGTTCATATGTATCCCCTGTGGAAAACACATTCCTTATGCAAGAAGAGGAAGGTAAACCAACAGAGTAGATCTGCACTTTTCAAAATAGTGGCCAACTCTTTTCCTTGTATTTGTGGTTTTATACTACTTCTTTTACGAGCATGGGAAATTTGACCAACTAACCTCAACAACAGCATGAAAGAATTAAGGACGAACCAGTTGTGTCGCTGAAATTTGATCTACAAAACGATCTAACGAGCTTCGAGAGATACAGCCCCTCGATTTTATCATCGCCAACCTAAGCGAGCAAGAACAACATAGGCATTAGGCAGAGATTAACATAATGGAAGGAGAACCCCCATCTCATCCAGACAATAAGATTAGCATATTGCATTGACGATTGGACGATGCCTGCAGTAGGGAAACGATGCCGGAGTCCAACTGGGTAAGATTGACGAGAAGCATAACAATCAGCCTGGATAGTCTTGAATCGGAACCCCCTTGCTTGTAAATTACCTCCATTGCAGCGTCGACGGCTCGTAGAGAGACGAGCTTCTCAGCGAGGCTAGGGTTTTGGGAGAGGTTGATGAGAGCCTCGGAGGCTGGGGCAGATACTTCGAGGGGTTCGTGGAGTAGGAGGCAGAGCGGGGGGAGGGAGAAGTCGGAGAGCGAGGCCAGGATGTCGATGCCGCCATCGGAGCCGGTAAGATCGCGGACGATCTCCACAGCCGCCTTCTTCACCTGGAGCAGCAGAAGGAAATAATCGTGTAAAATAATGGGAGACGTATAGAAAGACGGGAGGAGGGAGAGTACTTGGAGAGAAGGCGATGAGAGAAACCCCAGGAGCTCATCGAGTTCGTTCGCCTTCGCCATTGAATCAGAGTGAGCAACTCGAGAAGGCAGAGTCGCACACACGCACTTTTCAAACAGTAGTTAAGAATCGTGACATTCATGAGTAATTATATGTGAAAATAGTTTGGGTTATGGCTGAGCATATTATTCGAAATTTGAAAATAGTTCGAAAATTGAGCCGAATCGTAATCGGTTAAAATTGATTCGACTCAATTTGAGTCGATTCAATTTGACTCGAATCTTATTTCGAGTCGATTTCAAGCCAGCCCTGAATCGCTCGAAATATGATTCGAATCAACTCGAATTAATTAAAAAAATTATGTATTTATTAATATATTGTTATTTTAAGATTAAAAATAACAAAATTTAAACCTAAATAAAAAGAATGAAGGCTTAAACGAAAAATTGCTAAATTTCGAGCCGACTTGATTCGATTTCGAGTCGACTAGATTTGATTTTGAGCCGACTCGATTCGATTTCGAGCCGACTCGATTCGATTTCGAGCTGACTCGGAATCGAGCCATTTCGAGTCGAGCCGACTCGACTCGAAATCAATTTCGATTTCGAGTCGATTTCGAGCCGAGTTCGAGTCGAAAATTTTGATTTCGAGCCGAGTCAAAATCGCTCGAACTCGACTCGATATCAGCCCTAATTTGGGTAGTGCAAATCGTGGCTAAGTGCAAATTAAAAAAAAAATTAAGCACAAATTAACTTTATTAGATGCAAATCTACTCGAAGCAATGAAACAAGGCTCATTCCATTGCCCTCCCAACTTTCCTCAAAATTTCACATTTTATTTGTTGTTTTAATAATTACAAAACTATCTCGCAATGCTTGCCTTCGCTAGCTCCCACACCATCTGTTTTTCATGGGATTTTTGGCACTTAACACCCTCCAATTGAGGGTGTTTGGCACATTGCACCCTCAAATTGAATCCTTGGCACTTTGCACCCTCTAAAACCCTAAATGCACCCTCCTTGCATTTTATTATTGTTATTCTGACATTTATTATTGTTATAATACATGTTTTAAATGAACGGAGGGTGCATTTAGGGTTTTAGATGGTGCAAAGTGCCAAAGATTCAATTTTAGGGTGCAATGTGCCAAACACCCTCAATTGAAGGGTGTTAAGTGCCAAAAATCTATTTTTCAAGGGACGATCTTGAGTGACAGACTTCAACAACTCCTGCAATGGTCGCCGATGAGTGAAGTGTTATGTGTAGGAGAAGGTTTGGGGAACGTTTTGGCGGCTGACGACTCTTGAATATGACAACAAATTATGTTATATTTAACTATATTTCATCAAAATTTATTTGAAATATTTTTTTTAATATGTTTAATGATTGTCAAAATTTTAAACAAAAACATTAATTTAGCACTTACAAGATGTGATTAATTGGGGAAAGGAAGAATTATTTTAAATTTATTGTTGTTAATAAGTTTAATAATACATAAAAAAGTATTTATTAATAAGTGAATAAAAATTTTGAATTATTTTTAACTATATCCGTCGGAATCAAAAACTGGCCCCAACGAGAGTTCGGACTCTGAGGCGTAGCTAACACCTACTTCTCCTAAACCCAGACCCTTGACCAGTGACTTGAAACTAAAGAACCGACCTTGGGCTACAGCTTAGAGGTCCCTACACTAACCCTGGAGATCTCAGAGCGCTCTCCCTCCTTAGCCAAATGTTGATCTAAGGATACCTCAGAAAACGCTACAAAACTCTTAGGAAAATGAGAAAGCTTGTCTTCTGAGGTATCATGTAGGTCTATCTATAGATTTTCAGTATCTGGTCTGCCAACAGCGTAATTCCGTTGTTCAAAAAGGGTTATATGCAGACTCATGAGGGCATATAGGTAAATTTACCTCTGGACCCTACTATGGCGTTGAGTGGAGAAGCATCACTCAACGTTAGGAACTGCGGCGTTGAGTGGAAGGAGCTTCACTCAACGCCAAGAACTACGGCGTTGAGTGGAGAAGCTGTTGGTACCCTAGTTTGATTTGAGTTTAATCTTGTCTTCTTAGTCTCTTGACCCATGATTTATCTATGGTCAAAGGTTAGTTGATAGGTTAGATTTTCTAGTTGTGTAGAATTGCTTTTCCAAATGAATATTTGGTTAAGTAGTTTTTCGTTCGACCATAGTCGAACGTCGCTCGACTATCGTCTATCGGCTGATCGACGATCGTCTATCAGTTGGTCGACGTTCTGTCTGCGTTGATAGTTCGACTATCTGTTGATAGGTCGACTATCTGCTTGCTTTGGTAGTTCGACTATCTGTCCTGATAGCTCAACTATCTGATAGGTCGACTATCTGCTTGATAGGTCGACTATCTGTTTTTCTTTGATAGGTCGACTATCTGTTGATAGGTCGACTATCTGTTTTTTGTGATAGGTCGACTATCTGCTTGATAGGTCGACTATCTGTTTTTGTTTGGTAGTTCGACTATCTGTCCGGATAGATCGACTATCTGATAGCTCGACTATCTGTTCTGATAGGTCGACTATCTGCCGAGGTAGTTCGACTATCTTCCTTGATAGTTCGACTATCTGGATCGTTCGACTATCTACCCGATAGGTCGACGATCTCCGTACGCCGGTCGACGATCTCCGAAGGTCGTTCGACGTTTTGCTGTATGCTCTTATTTAGTTTTGTCGTCTTCTGTGATGTGACTAAATTCATATTTATTTAGACATATTTTATGAAAGATTATCTGAATAATTTGTGACATTATTTCCATGCAATATCAGTTCTATTCTATATGCATGAGCTAATCTTTTCTAACAAAGTTGTTTGTCTTGTAGCTGAGATATGATATCTGCCAGGATGTCCTTTATAGCCGTTAGACTCAAAAAGTCTTCCTGGCCGTAAAGAGATCTTTTTGATGTGACTTTATCTTATATTATTTCATCAGAAGTATTTGCAGATTCTTAGAACGCTTTATCCTTTTATAGGATATCTGCCTGCTGTAGTTTGTTTTTGCTTTATGCTTTTTGCAGCCCAGCTTGCAGAGTTCAGAAAAAGACAAGATTCAAACTCAATTAGAGCCGTTGCTGCTGCTGATATATAAAGACTTCTTTGAAGAAGAAATTAACTAGTACTCGTAGCAAGAAATTTATTCAGCAAGCTTACGGCAAGAACAAGTTTAACTGCTCTCAGTAATCTTCACTTAACTGAGAAGTTGTTAGCTCTTCTGCTCTTCTTCAACCTGAGTTCTCCTGTTCCAGGAAGTTCTGACTCAGAGTTTTTTTGAAGAAGAAGAAGAAGAAGATAGCTGCTAGAAGATTTTAATTTCTTATTCTATATCTTCTTGTAGTTTTTTCCTTCAGTATTTACTGAAGTGTTTCTGCACTGAAGCAAGACTTCACCTGGACGTTCTTTGAGCCAGGGGGAGCCTTGATTCTTTTAGAGCTTTCTAGCTCAGTGCAAGTTATTGTGCTTCTCTAATCTTTTGTAAAATAGAGAAGACACCTTAACCCCTTTCCCCCTCCTGTACAGGGTTATTACTCCCTTCAAAAGTATCCCTTGGTGGCAGGGCACCTGATCAAAAACCTGTGTTTGGTTTTTAGACACCTGATCAAAAATCTAAAGGGTTTCTTGATTTACCTGAAGCAGATCTTGTTGGTGGCAGGGCACCTGATCAAAAACCTGAGTGGATTCCTACCTTGTTGGTAGAAGAGTGGACGTACCCAAGTTGTTTGGGGAACCACTATAAATTCCTTGTGTCGTCTGGATTGCCTTGTTTAATTATTTGCATTGTGGCTGTGATTAGATCATAACTAGGTTTACTAGTTGCTGGATAGGATCCAAAGCTAAACTGTAATTACAGTTAGCTTTAGTTTGTGCATAACACTTGTGTTAGGCTCTAAGGTTTTATCTTAAATATCTATAACTCTCATTCTGCATTTAACTCCAAGGGAGTTGAGTAGAAAATCAACTTTGCTAGTGCAATTTTTGATTACTCTATTCACCCCCCCTCTAGAGTAGTATCTATCCCTTCTCTTTCAATTGGTATCAGAGGGAGGTTGACTGACTGAATAGGCTAACACCTAAGTCACAAGATCCTGATAGATACCAAAGTTTATAGATATTCACTTTCACTATCATGGCCCAGTCCAAGGATTATTCTAGCACCAGACCTCCATCATGCAACTTAGTTAAGTTTGGCATCTGGAAGGCAAGGATCAAATTATATATGAATTCTATTGATGAAAGCATCTTTGCTTCTATTTTGTCAGGACCCCCAAGAGCACCTGCTGCTGCTTCTGCCTCATCATCTGATATGAGTGCAGTGCCTCCTCCAGACTATAATGATGAGTACAAAAAGGCAAAGATAGCAGATGCCAAGGCAATGAACATTCTGGCTCAGACAATGTCTGATGAAGTATTCCAGAAGGTTGCTGAATGCTCCTCAGCAAAAGCTATGTGGGATACACTGAACCAGATTGTAGCTGGTTCAGCTGATGAAAGGAAGGACAGGAGGTCCAACCTTATCTCACAATATGAGAACTTCAAGAAAACTGATGCTGAATCAGTTGAAGCCATGTACACAAGGCTCAGCTCAATCATCAATGAGCTGAGGACCCTTGACAAGGACATTTCATTGACAGAGGTCAATGATAAGATTCTTATGTGCTTCCCTAGCACATGAGATCTGAGGATCTGGCCCATCAAGGAAGCCAGAAGTACAACAGAGATCTCAACAGAAGCTCTTCTCGGCAAGCTCAAATCCTTTGAGCAAGTGCTGAAGACAAGGGAAGCAGAAGCTGAAGCAAAGACCCCTACTCCAACAAGAAAAGAGCAATCTCTAGCTCTTAAGGCTGCTGATGCTTCTGAAGGCAGCCAATCCAATGAGGAGCTAATGGCATTATTTGCCAAGAGGTTTCTCAAGATGGGGAGAAAGGAATTCAGAAAGAAGTCTTCACGCTATGAAGACAAACCAAGGTATGACCGTTCACCTGCTAAAGAAATTATCTGTTATGGTTGTAGGAAACCTGGACATATCTTACCAGATTGTCCAGAGGAGAAGAACAAAGATAAGAGGAAAGAAAAGGAACAGCACAGGAAGCACTCCAAGCCATCCTCCTACAAGAACAAGAAGAAGGAGAGAGGTTTCATTGCTGAAACCTGGAGTGATTCAGATGAGGAATCTTCCTCCTCAAGCTCCAGTGAGGATGAGGAAGAGAAGAAGGTAAAGGAAATTTGCCTGATGGCAATAGATGCCTGCAGCAATCACTCAGCTGTAGAGAGTTCAGATTCAGAAGAAGAAATGCAAATAGAAGATGAGGTACTATCTTCTTATGATTTCACTTCTGGATAATTCAAATTAGAATTTAAATCTTTATGTTTAGATTTAATTAGTTCTGAAAAAGAGATTAAAGAACTTAGACATAGGCTAGCTGAATCAGAAATCATATCTATTGAAAATATTAAGTTAAAGGAAGATCTCACTAATTATAGTGAATAAATTAAGTTTCTTAAAATTGAGTTAGCTAAATCTAAGAGGTTAGAAGAATCTCTAAATGGTAGAAGCCTTAAGTTATTAGAAATAACCAGCATGACTAACACTAGGTCAGGCAATAACAAACTAGGCTTAGGAGCTTCTCCCAGTGAACCCCCAGTTATTCTTAAAAATAATCTTTCAACTCCAGTGAATTTTATCTCAGCTGATGGGATAAAGAACACTGAGCAAGTCAACCAAGTTAATAAAACTTTAAATAAAACTAAGAGAGAGAAAAGAAAACAATTTTTTAAGGAAATACAAAGAGCGTCGAACGCTGCTGGACGATCGGAAGCTCAATGGTCGAACGAAGCTCGACGATCTGAGCGCCCATCGTCGAACGTCGATCGACGTTTTCAATATGATTTTCAAAATCATCATCAAACCCATAGAAACCTAAATGAAAATAGAAACCCTAGGTTTGTTGACCCATCATCTGCATGGAGAATCCCACCTAGGAGATCTCACCCATTAGGTTATCACCCTCAGCCTGCATTTTCATTTATTTCTAGCTTTTCTTATGTGAAAAACAAGGGACCCAAGGTTACCTGGGTCCACAATGTCTAAATGAATTTCTTGCAGGTGAAGGCCTATCCTATCACTCAAAATAAGTGGTATTTGGATAGTGGATGCTCCAAGCATATGACAGGAAATAAAAATCATCTGTCAAAGTTCAAAGCTAAGCTCGGCCCAAAGGTTATCTTTGGAGATTCAAGCTGTGGTCAGACAGAAGGCTATGGCAGGATCACAATTGGAGCTGTTACTTTCAAGAGAGTTGCATATGTGACTGGACTGAAGCACAATTTGATATCAGTCAGCCAGCTATGTGATGCTGGCTACCAGGTTTCATTTTCTAACTCCCTTTGCAATATTACTTTAAATAATAATGTTGTTTAGTAGGCATTAGATTAGGTAATATTTATTTAGTAGATTTTAATTCAACTCATTCTGAAATCTGCCTGTTTAATGAAGTAACAATTAATAATAATTCTTTGTGGCATAAGAGGCTTAGTCATGTTAACCTTAAAAATATATCTAGGTTATCTAAACACAACCTTGTTAGAGGTTTACCTTCTTGCCCCTACAAGAAGGAGAGCCTATGCAAGGCTTGTCAGCTAGGCAAGCAAACCAAAAATTCTTTTAAATCTGTAAATAAAAGTGACTCTCCTAGAATCCTATATTTATTACATCTGGATCTTTTTGGCCCAATAAATATACAGAGTTTAGGAGGGAAGTATTACACCTTAGTCATTGTAGATGACTTCTCTAGGTTCAGTTGGGTTTTCTTTTTGAGAACTAAGGCTGATAACTTCAAAGCCCTTACAGACTTTCTATTATGTGTGCAGACTGAGTACTCTACTCATGTGGCCTTGATCAGAAGTGATCATGGTACTGAGTTTGACTCTCTTCTCATGCAAGAATTCTGTGAGAGAGAAGGTATCAAACATAGCTTCTCAGCTCCTAGAACTCCCCAACAAAATGGGGTAGTTGAAAGGAAGAACAGAACACTCATTGAAGCTGCTAGCACATTATTGGCAGATGCTAATATGCCTCTTTCCTATTGGGCAGAAGCTGTTAGTACAGCCAATTATGTCTTGAATAGAAGTCTGATACACAAGCTTAAGTGTAAAACTCCTTATGAGTTAATTAAAGGAAAGAAACCTAAAATAAACTATTTTAGAGTTTTTGGCTGTGTAGTTTATATTCATAATAATAATAAAGAATATCTTAGAAAGTTTGAAGCAAAAGCTTCAATGTGAATTATGCTTGGATATTCCCAAGTAAGCAAAGCTTATAGGGTTTATAACAAATCAACCTGTAAAATTGAAGAATCTGTGCATGTATCTTTTGATGAGTCTCAGATGTTTTACAAGGAGAAGGAAAATTCTCCTTCCTCCAGTTCATTGCAGGTACCTGATGCTACTCAAGAGATTCTTCAACCATCAACTCTTCATATCACTGAATCAGACAGTGATGAAGACATTGCAGAAGTTGCTGCAGTACCACCAATAGTAGATCAAATTCCTCCTGAGGAATTAATCCCAACTATTGCTGAAGATCACATCCCACCTGCT
Organism: Platanthera zijinensis; assembly: GCA_039513925.1. NCBI lineage: Eukaryota > Viridiplantae > Streptophyta > Magnoliopsida > Asparagales > Orchidaceae > Platanthera > Platanthera zijinensis. The sequence continues at coordinate 101,028,508 of CM077095.1, forward strand.
GATATTGTCACACTTAGAGATCACCCTACATCTCAAGTGATTGGAGACATATCAGCTGATATTCAAACAAGACATCAGTTAAGACAGGATGTGATGCACGCTTGTTTCCTCTCACAGGTTGAGCCCCTCACCTTTAAAGATGCTGAGCTAGATCCCCACTGGATCATTGCTATGCAAGAGGAACTCAATCAGTTTGAGAGATGTAAAGTTTGGACTTTGGTTCCAAGACCTAAAGGCCAACTGATCATAGACACCAAGTGGGTGTATAGAAACAAGTTGGATGCAAATGGAATTATTATAAGGAATAAAGCTAGGCTTGTAGCTCAGGGCTACAGATAGGAGGAAGGTATAGATTATGACCAAACCTTTGCTCCTATTACAAGGCTAGAAGCAATAAGGATCTTCTTGGCCTATGCAACCTACATGAAGTTTAAAGTCTTTCAGATGGATGTCAAAAGTGCATTCCTGAATGGTGAGCTTAAGGAAGAGGTGTTTGTTGAACAACCACCAGGGTTTGTTTCTTCAACTCAGCCCTCACATGTTTTCAAGTTGCAGAAAGCTCTTTATGGACTAAAACAAGCCCCCAGAGCCTGGTATGAGACTTTAGCTAGTTTCCTGTTAGAGCACAACTTTACTAGGGGAGTAGTTGATAGAACCCTTTTCGTCAAGCACCACAAGGACACAATCCTGTTAGTTCAGGTGTATGTAGATGACATTATTTTTGGTTCCACTGATCCCAAACTTTGCAAAAGGTTTTCTGACCTAATGCACTCTAAGTTTGAGATGAGTAGTATGGGTGTGCTGTCTTACTTTCTTGATCTCCAAGTTAAGCAAGATACTGATGGTATCTTCATCTCCCAATCCAAATATGCCAAGGAATTGGTAAAGAAATTTGGGATGGCTGATTCTTCAGCAATGCCTACACCTATGGCTACTAATGTAGTTATTGATTCTGATGATCAGGGAAAGCCTGTTGATCAAAAGAATTATAGGGTCATTGTTGGTTTCCTATTATATTTAACTACAAGTAGGCCTGATATAATGTTTGCTACATGCCTTTGTGCTAGATTCCAGGTCAACCCCAAGGAATCTCATCTGATTCTTCTCAAGAGAATCCTGAGATACCTGAAGGGATGTCCAAATCTAGGACTTTGGTACCCAGCAGAATCAGAATTTGAGTTAATTGGATACTCTGACTCTGACTATGCTGGTTGCAGAGTTGACAGGAAGAGCACCTCAGGAACTTGTCAGTTCTTGGGAGAGAGATTGGTCTCTTGATTCTGTAAGAAGCAAGCTTCTGTCTCAACTTCAACTGCAGAAGCTGAATATATAGCAGCTGCCAGTTGTTGTTCACAGATCCTGTGGATTCAAAACCAGCTTGTGGATTATGGTTACTCACACAAGAACACCAAAATCATGTGTGATAGTACCAGTGCTATCTCAATTGCACAAAATCCAGTGCACCACTCTAGAACGAAGCACATTGAGATTCGACACCATTTCCTGAGAGATTGTGTGAAAAAGAACAAGATTTGTCTTGAGTTCATATCCACTGAGTTTCAGAGAGGTGATATATTCACCAAGCCCTTAGATGAACAGAAACATCTGTTCTTTTTAGTTCAACTAGGCATGATCAATGGAAGAGACTAAGTGTGACTTCTGCCTTGTTGAAACTTGTTTGAAGATAGTCAAACGACGTTCGAAGATAGTCGATCGGGTCAAGCCCATCGTCGACCTATGGTCGATGAAAGCTTGTCTGTTTGAAGATCGTCGACTGGCGTTCGACCATAGTCGAACAAGTCGAGCTCATCGTCGATCCCTGGATGATGACAGCTTGTTGTTTGAGAAGCCAGAAATAGTCGAACGATTGCTCGACTACTCTGCTTTTGGATCGATCGTCGAACGACCGTTCGACCATCGTCTCCAGTATCTTTTAAATAGACCGACTATCTCCGGTCTAATATAAAGCCGATAGTCGACCTAGGTTAAAAGATCTTCGCTTTTATCGTCGATGGAGAGTGTCTTTTCGCATTCCGTCTTCCCGCTTGCTCTGTCTCTTTTCTCTGCCGATTCGTCTTCTCCGTTCCTCTCGCGCCTTCTCCAGCATTTCAATGGCGATTTCTCCAGCGCTCCTCGCAGTCGTGAAGTTCGACGCCAGATTCAGTGTGGACTTTGACGCATTCAGTTGCTGCGAACCCGGTATCGTGGAAATTCTCCAGCTCTGCAAAGATCAAGGTCTGGAAAGGCTCATGTCTACAAGGATCAAGTTAAATATCACAGAGATAAAGGAATGGGCATTTACTTCATCTTCTACTGAAGATTCAATGACAGGAACAATTGGCGGAGAAGAGGTAATCTTGACTCCCGCCGTTTTGACTGATGTTTTTGGTTTGATTAATGGCGAAGAAGAATATGAGCAAGATGCTCCAGAGTTCGGAAGAATGTTGTTAGAGCTGGGACATGCCGAAGGCATTCCCTCCAAGCTCCTCAAGGTGAATTTTCCCTTCAAGATCAAGTTCCTTGCAGAAATAGTTGGAAAAGTGCTTCTAGGAAAGCACTCCGCCCATGATAACATTACTAGACAACAATTTGCACTGATGTGTGCAATTGTAAATCAGAAAAGGATTAATTGGGCAGGGGTTTTGTTCGATTTGATAAGGAAGAAGAACAGTAAGAAGGAAGTTATCCTAGGAAGGGTTATTGGGATTTTTCTGAAGGAAAGATATCCCCAGCTGCTGATTTCAGCTGCTACAACCATTAATGCCAGTAAGAAGATGGATCCCAACTTGTTCTCAAAGTGGAAGAGGACATTCGTGAAGCCCGCTCCTGCAGGGATTGCTCCAACTGCATCTGAGAGCACAAGGACTGACTCTGTCGCTCCCCACCCTCAAGAAGTTAGCTCAGCTCCTCTATCTCTTCCTTCATCTTCTTCTGCTCTGCTGTCTACTTCAGTTGAAGTTCCATCAACTTCAGTTGAAGTACGACATTCTGCCTCTCCTGTTCATGATTCAACAATAGTTGAAATTCCATCTTCTCCTCCAGATTCTCCTATCCCTCATCATCTTGCTAGGATATCTCATCCTAGTTTTGATTTATTAGCTTCTGTACCTTCTACTCCAATTCGTTCTCCTCTTCAATCTTCAGATCATATTGATCTTCCTGCTTCAACCCATCCATCTCCAGTTAACTCTCCAGTTAACTCTCCAGTTCGTTCTCCAGTTCATCAGGAATACATTCCTCCTACTGATCTTCCATCCACTGCAGTTCCCCCACCATCTTTTGAGATAACTCCTGCATTCATCTCCAGCATCCTGGAGTTAATTACCCCTTCAATCAAAATCATGATTGAAGAGGCAATTGCTCCACTTGCTTCCTCCATTGCTTCTTTGACTGATGCCATCAAAATTCTCTCTAACTCTGCTGAGCCCTCTTCATCCAGGGGCCTGGTTTCAGTTCCCACTGAAATCAGGCAGGGGGAGATGTTCAATGAAGATGTCTCTGAGCAGCTCCCAACCTACCTTCCAGCAGTTACTCCAGCTATGACAGAATCAGTATTAGCAGTTATAGCTCCAGTGATAACAGTTCCAGAAGAGATAGTTCCAGTTCAAGAAGAAGTAGCTCCTCTACTGTCTGAAAAAGAAATTTCTGATGCTATATTGGAATCAGAATTCGTTGTCAAAGTATGCTTAGAAGATCTTACTACTCCCTTGGTTGCCCGGTTCCTAGAAGGAGTCATTACTGCCTATCTAGATGAATCTTGGGAGATAGTAAAGTTTGAAGGTAATTCACTCATTCATTTTATTGACGAGTCAACTGACTTGCTAGTTTGTGAATACCTAGAAGGAATGTTTTTATCTTATATAACAGATCTGTGTTCATGAATCCACAGATAAAGTTCAAGAAGAACTAGTTACTCCAGAGCCTGCTAAATCTGCTCCAGTAGTTCCAGATGTCTTAGAGACAGTGCCTGAACATGCTTTAATTGCTCCAGCTGATCATCTGCCTGATGCTCAAGACACTGAGTCTGTTCTACCAGCTCAGTCAGATATGCAAGAAGATCCTGAATTAGATTCTTTTTTAGCTGATATAGAAGATGTTTCTTAAAGCCAAGTTGAAAATAAAGATGACACCCCAAAACTGAGTTTGGAAGAAGAGAAAGCAAAAGCTGCTTGGCAACAAAGAGTAAAGGCTGATTTGGAAGAGAAAGAAAAAGCTTTGCAAGCTGAAAAGTCTACTGTTTGGGATGATTCACCAGGACCAAATCTAGACCTCCTTCTGGCACAGGATGCCATGGAAGAAGAGAAAGAGAAAGCTGCCCTGAAAGAAAAGGAAAAGGCTGTATCAGAAGCCTATGATCCATATGATCATCCTCCCTCATCTCATTCTGAGGATGAAGATGATTCAGATTTGTCTAAGGATTCTAAGAAAAAGAAAGCTGCAAAGAGGAAAAGAAAAGTTGTGGCTCCTCCTCCTCCCAATCCCGATCATGACACTCCTTACTACATTCTGAAAGGGATTGATCCTAAATCCAAAGAGTTCCAGCACTGGATGTGGTTCTCTAAGAACCAGCAAAAGGAGAGGAAGAAATCAAAGAGGTATGATAGTCCTGCTCCCAGATGGACTCCCAGAGGTCCTCCTCCTCCACCTCCCGGTGCAGGAGCCTCTGGCAATATTTCAGCAAATCCATCTGCCCCTTCTAACAAATCTGCACCTTCTCAGTCTCTTTCAAGGAGAAGTTCTTAAAGCCATCAAGGTAAATCATATTCTGGATATCAAAGGCACGATGCTGAGACAAAAGAGCAAGTAAAGGAGGTGGTTTATCAAAAGCCAACATTTTCACCCCCTCCTTCACCCAAGAGAAAAGTTTCACCTGCTGCTAAAGACACTTCAAAGAGTGAAAGAACTATTTTCTCAGAAAAATCCAGTAAGAAGTTTGCTGAGTTTGCTCCTCCGACATCTCTTGTTATTCAAGAAGTTAAAGATCCAGCTGAAAGCTTATTAGATCTGTCTACCAAGTTTAAAGCTGTGAAGTCAATAGATACTACATCTGAAAATAAGTATGAAAGTCAAGAGTTAGATCCTGATTTCAGGATGGCTCGTTTTCTAGAGCTTGTTGGCTCAGCCCAGATAAAGAAAGCTAAGGCTGAAGGAAAAGATTCTGCAGGATTTACTACAATGTCAAAATTTAGAATGAAGGAACTTGATAAAATCCAGGTTAGTCCTGAAGTATTTGACCCTTCTAAATATATGGAAAAGCATCCAGAAGCAGTCGTTCCAAGGGCTTCAAGGGCTTCGGAACTAAAGATTATTGGTGTACAAGATCTGAAAGTGTCTAAGAAAGAAGCCATAGATCCCTTGAGGAAAGTATCTTTTGTTCCTAGCTCTTCTGATCCCAAACCTGATTCTGTAGATCCTTAATTTTTGATTGACTGTTATATATCTGACTGATTGTTAATTGCTAGTTAATTGTTTAACTATTTCCTGTATTGATTTTATTGTTCTATAGCTAGTTCTGTGTTTTAGTTTTTGAAGAGACTTAACTCAAATAGGGGGAGATTGTTGGTACCCTAGTTTGATTTGAGTTTAGTCTTGTCTTCTTAGTCTCTTGACCCATGATTTATCTATGGTCAAAGGTTAGTTGATAGGTTAGATTTTCTAGTTGTGTAGAATTGCTTTTCCAAATGAATATTTGGTTAAGTAGTTTTTCGTTCGACCATAGTCGAACGTCGCTCGACTATCGTCTATCGGCTGATCGACGATCGTCTATCAGTTGGTCGACGTTCTGTCTGCGTTGATAGTTCGACTATCTGTTGATAGGTCGACTATCTGCTTGCTTTGGTAGTTCGACTATCTGTCCTAATAGCTCAACTATCTGATAGGTCGACTATCTGCTTGATAGGTCGACTATCTGTTTTTCTTTGATAGGTCGACTATCTGTTGATAGGTCGACTATCTGTTTTCTGTGATAGGTCGACTATCTGCTTGATAGGTCGACTATCTGCTTGATAGGTCGACTATCTGTTTTTGTTTGGTAGTTCGACTATCTGTCCGGATAGATCGACTATCTGATAGCTCGACTATCTGTTCTGATAGGTCGACTATCTGCCGAGGTAGTTCGACTATCTTCCTTGATAGTTTGACTATCTGGATCGTTCGACTATTTGCCCGATAGGTCGACGATCTCCGTGCGCCGGTCGACGATCTCCGAAGGTCGTTCGACGTTTTGCTGTATGCTCTTATTTAGTTTTGTCGTCTTTTGTGATGTGACTAAATTCATATTTATTTAGACATATTTTATGAAAGATTATCTGAATAATTTATGACATTATTTCCATGCAATATCAGTTCTATTCTATATGCATGAGCTAATCTTTTCTGACAAAGTTGTTTGTCTTGTAGCTGAGATATGATATCTGCCAGGATGTCCTTTATAGCCGTTAGACTCAAAAAGTCTTCCTAGTCGTAAAGAGATCTTTTTGATGTGACTTTATCTTATATTATTTCATCAGAAGTATTTGTAGCTTCTTAGAAAGCTTTATCCTTTTATAGGATATCTGCCTGCTGTAGTTTGTTTTTGCTTTATGCTTTTTGCAGCCCAGCTTGCAGAGTTCAGAAAAAGACAAGATTCAAACTCAATTAGAGCCGTTGCTGCTGCTGATATATAAAGACTTCTTTGAAAAAGAAATTAACTAGTACTCGTAGCAAGAAATTTATTCAGCAAGCTTACAGCAAGAACAAGTTTAACTGCTCTCAGCAATCTTCACTTAACTGAGAAGTTGTTAGCTCTTCCGCTCTTCTTCAACCTGAGTTCTCCTGTTCCAGGAAGTTCTGACTCAGAGTTCTTTTGAAGAAGAAGAAGAAGAAGAAGATAGCTGCTAGAAGATTTTAATTTCTTATTCTATATCTTCTTGTAGTTTTTCCTTCAGTATTTACTGAAGTGTTTCTGCACTGAAGCAAGACTTCACCTGGACGTTCTTTGAGCCAGGGGGAGCCTTGATTCTTTTAGAGCTTTCTAGCTCAGTGCAAGTTATTGTGCTTCTCTAATCTTTTGTAAAATAGAGAAGACACCTTAACCCCTTTCCCCCTCCTGTACAGGGTTATTACTCCCTTCAAAAGTATCCCTTGGTGGCAGGGCACCTGATCAAAAACCTGTGTTTGGTTTTTAGACACCTGATCAAAAGTCTAAAGGGTTTCTTGATCTACCTGAAGCAGATCTTGTTGGTGGCAGGGCACCTGATCAAAAACCTGAGTGGATTCCTACCTTGTTGGTAGAAGAGTGGACGTACCCAAGTTGTTTGGGGAACCACTATAAATTCCTTGTGTCGTCTGGATTGCCTTGTTTAATTATTTGCATTGTGGCTGTGATTAGATCATAACTAGGTTTGCTAGTTGCTGGATAGGATCCAAAGCTAAACTGTAATTACAGTTAGCTTTAGTTTGTGCACAACACTTGTGTTAGGCTCTAAGGTTTTATCTTAAATATCTATAACTCTCATTCCGCATTTAACTCCAAGGGAGTTGAGTAGAAAATCAACTTTGCTAGTGCAATTTTTGATTACTCTATTCACCCCCCCTCTAGAGTAGTATCTATCCCTTCTCTTTCAGAAGCACCACTCAACGCCAACCCTGAAGGCTTCCTGCTGACCTGGGCGCAAAGCCTCTCGCAAGCCCTAGGCGGGAACCCTTCCGCAAGCATTACTCGTCTGACCCGATTTAGCTTAAAGCCTACTCAAACCTGGGGCCCTAGGCCTTTGGGTCTCACTCAGCGAATATGGGATTGTACATAATCCTCACTTTTTGCGAGCTAGTTTTACGCTCGGAAAGAAACATCCAACCCCTAATATTCGGTGAGTGCTTGCTGAGCTGGAAGAGAATCTTTTGTGGGCCCTACCACGGCGTTATATATATATATCACTGGGGCTGTCCTCAAGTCATCATTGTTGACACTGCCTTCCACCTGAGCTTCTGCGCGCCTTTCAAAGATGTATGTTAAACGAGCCGTAAGGCCTCTCTCGCAAGAGGTCCAGGACTGTCTTGTCGCCGCTCAGAAAAGGGCCCTTGCCAATTGCGCGGGGTTTACCGTCCGACTCCACGTACCGCCGAAAAAAGGCCAAGTCAGTCCGGCGAGACCGTTCCAAAGGCGAACCGGCTTTGCCGACTCCAACCCCGGCCCGCGAGAACCCTCTTGCTCTGGTGGTGGTATTTCTCTTCTTCCAACTTTTTGACACGAAAGCCTCCAAAGCGGGTGTAACACCTTCCCTGTAAAGACCATATAATATGGGTCCGGCCGGGGCCCCACAACATATGGACGACACAGCTTTAGTATTAAAAGATGATATGAAAACTACCCAAACTCAAAACTCCAGACATACACAACGGAAACAGAACAACCGACAGAAGTTATCCACTAACGATAGAGTATCAAATGGCCTTAAGGCCTTACATAATAATAGTCCAAACAAAATATAAATGTGCCAAGCACTCCTAGGCTACCTCGGCATGCAAGCCGGACATGATCAAACAACATCAGCAAAACAAGGAAAAGGAACTAGCCAAGCACAGCAACACTTCACGAGGCTTAGGGCTTTTCGCCCGGCGCGCTAGCTCCTGCATACGATCCTTGCCCTGTAAGGATTTGAAGTAACGTGGGTCAGCAAAGGCTGACCTCTACTGTGTAACAAACACATCTCCTCCCGGCCGTCCCTAACGGACCCCGGGGTACCACTCCACCTGCAAGTTAGCACTTCGTATACCAAAAGAGTATATATAATAAAGCGGTAAAACAGGCTTGGATGTCTCATACAGCATGCATGTTCTCTATGTTTTGTACAAAGTGAAAGGGGCCTACTATGCAACATGAATGCAGCCCGGGTTTCACCCAAGGCACCCTAGTTCGTATGCATCTAGCACAACATCAAACATTGGGTACTTCCATTTCCCCATTGGCTTAAAGCCGCAAACAAAAGGGAAACACCATGTCCCCAACGGCACACAGGCCGTCACACGGAACCTTGCAATGGCCCCACCCGCACATGGGTCTTAAACCCTGGGCTTGCCCGCATATTCTGACTTCGCACGTCAGGGTTCCGTCTCACACTGACCGACTCTAAGAAGCCTTGCTGGACCCCACCCGCTCATGGCCATATTGCCCGGGCTTGCCCTCCGCTCGGCATTCTCGTCAGTCTCACGCAAGGGTTAGTCTCGCCGGGACACTTTCCCCACATGACTTGCGCGTCACGGGATAGCCAGCCGACCACGGAGACATTGCCGCGCCTTAGCACAGCACAAACAAAGGTTTCCCCACCCCAATTGCCACTCGCACCGTGTCTTTCCCGTACTCCAAGGAAACCATCTACCGCACAAAGCGGAGCTAACCTCGTCCGGTTCCGACTACGAGTACTCACTCAAATATAAGGGGGAAAACGCATACACACAACGGCGTATTGCCGCAACGGATTTTCTACCGAAGCTCGCTATGCAACATCACCGGGTCGGACTATCGGTCGCGACCACGGCTTCACCCACAATGCCTAATCCGCTAACGGAGCGGATCTCTAATGCAAGCATGCCGGGATGAACACGATCAACCCGGAGGTTCCTTTTGAACCAAGGCTACACGAATCCCTCTCATTTGAGAGATCCGGTGCTCAAAACACGAAAGGAAGGGGATGCTATTCACGCATCCTAAATCCTAAAAATCGAGAGGAGAAGTGTCGTTACTTTCCGTCCCCTCTTCCTAGCCATGGAGAAGATTTGCTCGGTTGAACACCACCGCAACGCTCCCACCTTCGCGGATCTGAACTCCGCTCGCGAAACAGACCTCCGAAGCTTCACCGGCGGTCGGAACTTGGCCTTCTTCCTCCTCCTTGCTCTCCCTTCTCTCTAGAATCAAGAGAGATAAAGCCCCAAAGGAAAATGAGGGTTTCAAACCCTATTCCCGGCCTTAAACCGCCCAGGGAGGCCCCCACCGTTGGATCTTCCAAGGAAAAGAACGAACGACCACGATCGGAACCTAAATTAGAAAATCTGGGCCGAACACGGGTTGCAACACGGCCGTGTGCCTGGCCGTGTTACCCATTCGCCGTTCGATCGATTCGAAAACCAGCACACGGCTCCTGACACGGCCTTCGACACGGCCGTGTCTCGCTCCACACGGCCGTGTCGTGACCCGTGTCACGGCACTCGTTTTCAACATTTTCAGTCAGAGAAGTACACGGCCTCTGACACGGCCCCTGACACGCCCGTGTCACCTTGGACACGGCCGTGTCCGGGCCCGTGTCATGCCCCGTGTGCAATACCTCAGAAAAGTTTCGAAACGACCCGATGCTACACGGCCTGGGACACGGCCGTGTGCCTGGCCGTGTTCCATACCCGACTATCGTCGACCTTAACATGGTCGACCACACGGCCATCTCGACGACCGAGCTCGCCACGGCCGACACGGCCTCCGACATGGCCGTGTCGGGACCCGTGTCACCTGCTCCACAAAAACTATCATGGCCAAAAGCGATCCCCGTCGCTCCTACAACATTTTGGGGCGTTACAATTCTCCCCCCCTTAAAAGAATTTCGTCCCGAAATTTAAAACATGGAAAGAACACAAATTCTAAACGATACCTGAGGAGAAAAGCTCGGGGTACTCCTCCAGCATGGCCTGCTCTCGCTCCCATGAGAGCTCCTCGCAGCCACAATTGTCCCAACGGACCTTTACGAGTCGGACCTCCTTGTTCCGCAGTTGCCGAACCTCCGAATCTTCTATCCCGATAGGACGTACTCGCGTCCTCAAGTCTTCCTCTACCGGCACCGCTGCCGGTTCAATCACCACGCTGGCCTCTAACAAGGCTTTCCTCAAGGCGGAGACGTGAAAAACGTCATGCAAACTGCTTAGCTCCGTGGACAACGCCAACCGATACGCTGCCTCTCCCACTCGCTCGATGACCTTGAATGGTCCCAAAAATCTCGGACTCAGCTTCTTGAGTCGGCGAACTCGTGAAACGCCTTTGAACGGCTTGATCTTAAGATACACCCAGTCGCCTACCGCGAATTCCACATGCCTGTGGCGAGCATTGAAATACTTCGACTGCCGGTCTTGAGCTACTTTCATGCGCTCTTGGATGGTCCGCACTAGCTCACTAGCGTCGGCTACCACTTCTTTCCCCAAAAGCTTTGTGTCTCCCGCCTCTGTCCAAGACATCGGTGTTCGACACCGCCTCCCATAAAGAGCTTCATATGGCGCCATCTTGATACTAGCTTGGTAGCTATTGTTATACGCAAATTCCACCATGAAGAGGTGATCCTCCTACTTCTTGCCGAAGTTGAGAGTACACATCCTTAGCATATCTTCCAAAGTACGGTTCGTTCTCTCAGTTTGCCCATCGGTTTGAGGATGAAAAGCCCTACTGAACTTGAGTTTTGTGCCCAAGCTCTTCTGCACCAACCGCCAATCCTTAGACGTGAAACGTCCATCCCGGTCGCTGACTATACTCTTCGGAATCCCATGAAGTCGCACAATATTGCGGACGTACAACTCCACCAACTTTTCCACACCGTCCTCCTTCCGGTTTGGGATGAAATGTGCCACTTTGGTCAAGCGGTCTACAATCACCCAAATGGCATCATTGCCTTGCTGCGATTTAGGCAACCCATGCACAAAATCCATGGAGATGTCCTCAAATTTCCATTCGGGGATTGGAAGAGGCTTCAAGAACCCGCCCGGCTTCTGACACTCGGCCTTCACTAAGGCACAAGTTTGGCACCGACTCACACACAAAGCTACATCCCGCTTCATCCCAATCCACCAATAGGACTTCTTCAAATCCAAGTACATCATTGTACCACCCGGGTGAACGGAGTACTTAGTGAAGTGGGCCTCATACATAAACTCCTCGCAGAGCTTGCCGAACTGCGGTACACAAATCCTTCCGCCCTTCCTCAGAACCCCATCAACCATCTCCCAGGCGCTACCCTCGCCCTTAAGAGCTTCCTCCACGAAGGGTTGGAACTCCTCATCCACACGGGTCGCTTCCCGAATACGATCGCATAAGTCATTCTGCATCTCAATCCAGTTTAGCCGAGCCACGCTAGAATCGCCTCTTGCCACACATTCCAAACCAAGGGACTCCCAGTCCCGCCTTAACCGCTCATCGTGAGCTTCAATCCAACTTCCTTGCCCCGAGTATTTCCTACTCAAAGCATCCGCCACCACATTGGCTTTTCCTGGCGTGTACTGAATCGCCACCTCGTAGTCCCCAAGGAACTCGACCCACCTGCGCTGCCGCATATTTAGGTCCTTCTGATCCAGGAGATACTTCAGGCTCTTGTGGTCCGTGAAGATCTCCACCTTCGCACCGTAAACGTAGTGCCTCCACAGCTTCAAAGCAAAAATTACCGCCGCCAATTCCAGATCATGGACGGGGTAATTTCTCTCATGAGGCTTCAGCTGCCTCGACCCAAAAGCTATCACACTGCCATGCTGCACCAACACTCACCCTAAACCGCATCCGGATGCGTCGCTGAAAATCTGAAATCCTTCGGTCCCCTTTGGTAGACTTAGGATCGGTGCCATCATCAGCCTCTCCTTCAGGGTTTCAAACGCCTGACTGCACTCTTGAGTCCACACGAACTTCTGATCCTTGCGAGTTAGCGAAGTGAGGGGTAGAGCTATTCGCGAAAAGTTTTCCACAAACCTTCGGTAGTACCCGGCTAGTGCAAGAAAGCTCCGGACTTCCGCCATAGTCCTCAAAACTGGCCAATCTCTGATGGCTTCCACTTTCGTTGGATCTACCGCCATCCCATCCCCACTAATCACATGGCCTAAAAACGCCACCTTCTCCAACCAAAACTCGCACTTGGAGAACTTCGCATAGCGCTGGTTCTCTCTCAATACTTGCAACACTGTCCTCAAGTGCACCTCGTGCTCCGCTTCCGACTTGGAATACACCAAAATGTCATCGATAAAAACGACGACGAACCTGTCCAAGTATTCGCGAAACACTCGGTTCATCAAGTCCATGAACACGGACGGCGCGTTCGTCAACCCGAACGGCATCACCGAGAACTCAAAATGACCATATCTCGTACCAAACGCTGTCTTGGGTATGTCTTCGTCACGAATCCGCAACTGATAATATCCGGACTTCAAGTCCAACTTGGAGTACACCACCGACCCCACCAACTGGTCGAAGAGATCGTCTATCCGAGGAATCAGATACTTATTCTTGATTGTCAATTTGTTCAACTCTCGGTAGTCTATGCACAAACGCATACTACCATCCTTTTTCTTTGCGAATAACACCGGCGCACTCCACGGTGAAGAGCTGGGTCTGATATACCCTTGTTCCAAAAGCTCCTGCAACTGAACCTTGAGCTCGGCCAACTCCTTTGGTGCCATCCTAAATGGTGGACGCGACACCGGTCTAGCCTCGGGCACTAACTCGATGGAGAAATCAATCTCCCGCCGAGGAGGTGCTCCCGGTAGCTCCTCGGGAAAAACATCTCCAAACTCCGCCACCACGGGCACTTCCCCAAGAGACAGCCTGGAAAGGCTAACCTCCAACAACGCTACTAGAGATACACCTCCCTGGTTAACAACTCGCACTAGTTGAAGTGCCGAAACTAGGGAACAGGCCACTCCATGCAGGCCCTCAAACTTGACTTCTGCTTGCCCCACGCTCCTCAGGGTTACCACCTTGGACAAACAGTCGATACTGGCACGCTGCTCCGCTAGCCAGTCCATCCCCAAGATCACATCGAACTCAGACAATGGCAAGATCGCCGCTACCAACACGAAGTCGACCCCCTCAAGACTCCAACAAATCCGGCCTCTAGCCCTGGTAGTCATAGATGACCCATTGGGCATGCGCACCTTCAACTCTGAGTCCGTTGAGAAGGACTCAACTCCAATCCTCCGGATGAAACTTTCCGCAAGGAAGGAGTGCGACGCTCCCGTATCGAAAAGTACCCTAGCGGAGTACCCTGATACCACTACAAAGCCTACACACATGCACAAACATAAAAAGGCTTGAAAGGAAGAAATCTAAGGTGCAGGTTGAATTCTCGTACCTGTCACCACATCGGGTTGACGGATTGCTTCCTGCTGCCCAAGGTTATAGGCCCTTGGCTTCACTGGTTGAAACCGAGAAGCACTCGACTCCGCCATCTTCCCTTTCTCCGCGGCACTAGGGCCGGAGCGCACAGTTTGCTCCTGCCTTGGCTCTTGCTCAGTGCCCCCTTGGGTACAAAATATTGCTATGTGGACTGGCTTGCCACAACTGTAACACGTCTGCGGTCCCTTAGAGCGTGACCCTCCGGACGTCTAATTACTTTTCTCGCCCGACTTAAACAGGGAAGGCTTCTTCTTCCATCGGCTCCCTTCCGCCTTTCCATGGGACTGAGCCGACTTCTTCTCTTCCCCCTGCTTGGGTGTGAAACCCTTTCGGCGCTGGGATCGCTCCATATCGCTCTCCAAAATTCGGGCCGCCTCCACCAAATCGTTGAAGCCCGCACGCTTCATCGATATGAGGGGTTGTCTTAGATTCTCCCTCAATCCATGGTAGAAGAGATTGTCCCTCTCTTCATCGTCCGCCATGGTCGTCCCCGCATAACAACCCAATTGAGTAAATTCCTGAACATACTCATCCACTGTCTTGTCTCGCTGCACAAGATGTAGAAACTGCCTCTGGAGGGCTAACCTTGTTGAGGCGGGTATGTACTTCTTCAGGAAGGCATCCCCAAATTCCTCGATGGACGGTGTGCGTCCTAGAAACTGCCGGCCACTATGGCTCACCCACCATAACTTGGCATCTCCTTCTAGCATGAAGGCTGCGAACTCTGCCTTTTTCTCATCCGGCGCCTCTGCTGCCCTCAGAAGCTCTTGAATTCTAGCCCACCAGTCCTACGCATCTGTGGGCGTTCCAACTCCCTTGAAGGTTGGAGGATGGAGACTCAAAAAGTACTTCATTTGCCGGTCCCCATGCCCGACAACCACTCTCTCGGCCCGCGGCTCCGCCCGCCTGGCCTCCTCAACCTGCGCGGTCGCTGCCGTGACCGGGGTAGCAGGAGTTGCTACCTGAGCAACGGGAGCTGCTACCTGTGCTGTCGCTGCAGCTTGGGCCGCCACCATTGCTTCTGCAAGCATGCGACAGAAGTCGGCCGGTGTGACCCCCATCCCTAGCGGATCTTGCGTAGTCGCACTACTTGCCGAGAGCTCTTCTCTTGGCCTCGAGGTCCTAGCCTCGTTGCTTGCACTCTAAACACAAGCAAGAAAACACAAATCAGCCTCTAATCGCAAGACTCGAACACAAGGACACTCATGGTCCCGCGATACTCCTATGTGGATAACTTCTAATACGCGACTCGACTTATACTTTCGACCGCGAAACTTCTCCTTGGAACGCAAACCTGCCTCTGATACCAAATTGTAACACCTCCCCTGTAAAGACCATATAATATGGGTCCGGCCGGGGCCCCACAACATACGGACGACACAGCTTTAGTATTAAAAGATGATATGAAAACTACCCAAACTCAAAACTCCAGACATACACAGCGGAAACAGAACAACCGACAGAAGTTATCCACTAACGATAGAGTATCAAATGGCCTTAAGGCCTTACACAATAATAGTCCAAACAAAATATAAATGTGCCAAGCACTCCTAGGCTACCTCGACATGCAAGCCGGACATGATCAAACAACATCAGCAAAACAAGGAAAAGGAACTAGCCAAACACAGCAACACTTCACGAGGCTTAGGGCTTTTCGCCCGGCGCGCTAGCTCCTGCATGCGATCCTTGCCCTGTAAGGATTTGAAGTAACGTGGGTCAGCAAAGGCTGACCTCTACTGTGTAACAAACACATCTCCTCCCGGCCGTCCCTAACGGACCCCGGGGTACCACTCCACCTGCAAGTTAGCACTTTGTATACCAAAAGAGTATATATAATAAAGCGGTAAAACAGGCTTGGATGTCTCATACAGCATGCATGTTCTCTATGTTTTGTACAAAGTGAAAGGGGCCTACTATGCAGCATGAATGCAGCCCGGGTTTCACCCAAGGCACCCTAGTTCGTATGCATCTAGCACAACATCAAACATTGGGTACTTCCGTTTCCCCATTGGCTTAAAGCCGCAAACAAAAGGGAAACACCATGTCCCCAACGGCACACAGGCCGTCACACGGAACCTTGCAATGGCCCCACCCGCACATGGGTCTTAAACCCTGGGCTTGCCCGCATATTCTGACTTCGCACGTCAGGGTTCCGTCTCACACTAACCGATTCTAAGAAGCCTTGCTGGACCCCACCCGCTCATGGCCACATTGCCCGGGCTTGCCCTCCTCTCGGCATTCTTGTCAGTCTCATGCAAGGGCTAGTCTCGCCGGGACACTTTCCCCACATGACTTGCGCGTCACGGGATAGCCAGCCGACCACGGAGACATAGCCGCGCCTTAGCACAGCACAAACAAAGGTTTCCCCACCCCAATTGCCACTCGCACTGTGTCTTTCCCGTGCTCCAAGGAAACCATCTACCGCACAAAGCGGAACTAACCTCGTCCGGTTCCGACTACGAGTACTCACTTAAATATAAGGGGGAAAATGCATACACACAACGGCGTATTGCCGCAACGGATTTTCTACCGAAGCTCGCTATGCAACATCACCGGGTCGGACTATCGGTCGCGACCACGGCTTCACCCACAATGCCTAATCCGCTAACGGAGCGGATCTCTAATGCAAGCATGCCGGGATGAACACGATCAGCCCGGAGGTTCCTTTTGAACCAAGGCTACACGAATCCCTCTCATTTGAGAGATCCCGTGCTCAAAACACGAAAAGAAGGGGATGCTATTCACGCATCCTAAATCCTAAAAACCGAGAGGAGAAGTGTCGTTACCTTCCGTCCCCTCTTCCTAGCCATGGAGAAGATTTGCTCGGTTGAACACCACCGCAACGCTCCCACCTTCACGGATCTGAACTCCGCTCGCGAAACGGACCTCCGAAGCTTCGCCGGCGGCCGGAACTTGGCCTTCTTCCTCCTCCTTGCTCTCCCTTCTCTCTAGAATTAAGAGAGATAAAGCCCCAAAGGAAAATGAGGGTTTCAAACCCTATTCCCGGCCTTAAACCGCCCAGGGAGGCCCCTCACCGTTGGATCTTCCAAGGAAAAGAACGAACGACCACGATCGGAACCTAAATTAGAAAATCTGGGCCGAACACGGGTTGCAACACGGCCGTGTGCCTGGCCGTGTTACCCATTCGCCGTCTCGATCGATTCGAAAACCAGTATACGGCTCCTGACACAGCCTTCGACACGGCCGTGTCTCGCTCCACACGGCCGTGTCGCGACCCGTGTCACGGCACCCATTTTCAACATTTTCAGTCAGAGAAGTACACGGCCTCTGACACGGCCCCTGACACGCCCGTGTCACCTGGGACACGGCCGTGTCCGGGCCCGTGTCATGCCCCGTGTGCAATACCTCAGAAAAGTTTCGAAACGACCCGATGCTACACGGTCTGGGACACGGCCGTGTGCCTGGTCGTATTCCATACCCGACTATCGTCGACCTTAACATGGTCGACCACACGGCCATCTCGATGACCGAGCTCGCCACGGCCTCCGACACGGCCGTGTCGGAACCCGTGTCACCTGCTCCACAAAAACTATCTTGGCCAAAAGCGATCCCCGTCGCTCCTACAACATTTTGGGGCGTTACAACGGGCTCGTCGAACTGATTTGCGATCCTTTTCGCAAGTGACGGTCCCGAAAGGCGTCATCGGCGATCCTCCAGCGAATATCGAATCGGACCGGCCCGATTGCGAAGATCTTTAGAGGGTCTCGGCGGCGGTGCCTCCGGAACTCCTAGCTGAGCCCTCGATTGCTCCCGGTAATGCTCTTTTTTGGCTTTCGTTTCCGTCTGGCTTATGCATACCTCTCCTCACTTGGTCTTTTGCAGGCTCTACCCGGGGCATCATCCACTCAAGTCCCAGGACTCTCGCTGCCAAAAGCCCTATCGTTACTGCACAAGATCCTCCCCTCTCGTCCGAGAGGTTCGCTGAAAAGCATCCTGCTCTCGCGTCCAGCTCCCGCCCTTCTTCCGCAGAGGAAGCTGTCCCCCCACCTCCGGCCGAGACCCACATGCAGAAGCAGACCCCACGCCCCTCAGGATGGGGAAAATCAACCCTCTTGTTTTTTGGAAAGCCTTTTGAAGGGCGACCTGAGGGCTCTCGCCGATCTTCAGGTAAGCGGAAACTTGATTTTTCTTTTTCTCCTCCTTGTCGATCCTGACACAGTCCCTCCCCAGGTCCTAGGGGGGCTGCGGAATCGCCCGGTATAGACAAAGAGGTGATCTCGCCACCGCCTTACCCCAACGAAATGTTGAGCTTTCTCGAAGCCTCCAGAGATGCCGAGAATGAGAGGGAGAGGGTGGCCGGAGTCCTATCCAAGCTGGTATGGATGCGGCGAGAAGACTCCCAGCAGGCGAGTGCCTTCCAGAAGAAGATGGAGCGGCGATTAGCTATGATCGAGCGGGACTACGCCTATCTCCTTGGCGAGACGGATTGTTTGAGAGGCGGGGGCGAGGAGACTTCCCCCATGAGGCATATCGCACGGGCCCGGGACCAGCTAAGCCTAGTCTACCAGGAGCTTATAGTAGTGACGGCTTATCACTACCTGCGAGTGCTCCCGGGGATAGAGAGGTGAGGTCGGGGTCGTTGGCGGTGGGAACAGTACTAAGTCTCGAGGGTTACCGCCTCTTCTTCCCCAGACCCCAAACCTTCCCTTCTCGCTTGTACCCTTTTGTGCTTGTAATAAAAAGGAAACGCTTGACATTTTATTTTATTTTATTATTTAATTATTTTGTATGCCTCTCGCCCGACGAGAGGCCTAGCATTTTTTAATCTTATTTTTTCATGCCGGATTGCACAGAATCGCTACCCGCACTTCTGCCCCTTTAGGAAAAATATCATGATTACCGCATATATTTTTCTATAAATAGGTCAGTTCACCAACCGCATTTACTTCTACTAGACTCCAAGACTTCGTTTTCCTTCCCCCTTGCTCTCGCTACTTCTGCAGCGTGAACCTTCTTGCGATCCTTCTCTCTTTTTGCCCTTTCCGCCAACTCACAAGATGTCGGGCGAAATTGAAGGCCACACCAAATGTAACGACCCGGTTCGACTAGGCCAAGCACCAAGCGTCGTCGGCCTACCAACAGCCCGGGTTTAGGCCCTTTAGATCGCCCCACGACACCACTGGTAGTAAGCCTAAACATCAAGGCCTCCAGGCCCATTGCACCCCAACCAAATCTCTGCGCTTGTTTATCAGCAGCGGTAGGTTGTTGCCACGGGGTTTTGAACCTGCAACCTTGATAGCGGAGTTCAGTTGGTGATGAGGAGTAGTAATAAGACTCTCTTATCAAGGTTGCGGGTTCGAAACCCTGTGAAAATAACCTACCACTATTGATAAACAGGCGCAGAGATTTGGTTGGGGTGCAATGGGCCTACAGGCCTTGATGTTTAAGCTTACTACCAGTGGTGCCGTGTGTTGAAGCCAAAATTTACCTCAACGAATGTTCAAAATCGGGGTGCAGCCAACGCCTACTTCTCTCAAGCCCCGTCTCTTGACTAGTAGCTAACGACTTAACACTAACCCAAAACCTCAGCAGGGAGGTCCCACCTCACACCCAGAAGATCTCTGAGAGCTTCCCCTCCAAAGCCAAAAGCTGGGCTAGGAGCTCCTCAGAAAGCACTAGAGATTCAGAGAGAAAATGAGAGTCTGCTTTCTAAGGAGCCCTTCTGGGTCTATTTATAACCTTTTGCTGACCTGAAATTACTGTAATACCCTTGGATGGTCTGCCAATATCTAAATCCCGTTGTCTGAGAAGTGTTAAAAACAACCCCATGAGGGTATAAGGGTAAATTTACCCGGGGGCAATAAAGACATTTTACCCTGACCCCGAGCCCCACTCGGCGAGAGCTCTGTGCCAAGAACCCTTTCGCCCTCCTCTAGCGGGAGCCCAAAAGGTAGTGTCAAGTCCCACGCTGAGCCATCCCCCGCCTTCTCGTTGGCTCTGCCGAGAGCAGGTCCCGACTGGCCGAAGGTGAACGCTTTCGCCCCTCCCCAAGCGGGAGCTCCTCTAGCCTTGACGCTGTCGTTGGACGCGGCGTTGGGTGAGTGGAGCCCACTCAACGCTCTTGAACTGCTGGTCACGGCATTGAGTGAGTGAAGCCCACTCAATGCTCTTGAACTGCTGGTCATGGCATTGAGTGAGTGAAGCCCACTCAACGCCCTTGAACTGCTGGCCGCGGCGTTGAGTGAGTGAAGCCCACTCAACGCCCTTGAACTGCTGGCCGCGGCGTTGAGTGAGTGAAGCCCACTCAACGCCCTTGAACTGCTGGCCACGGCGTTGAGTGAGTGAATCCCACTCAACGCCCTTGAACTGCTGGCCGCGGCGTTGAGTGAGTGAAGCCCACTCAACGCCCTTGAACTGCTGGCCGCGGCGTTGAGTGAGTGAAGCCCACTCAACGCCCTTGAACTCCTGACCGCGGCGTTGAGGGAGTGAAGCCCACTCAACGCCCTTGAACTGCTGGCCGCGGCATTGAGTGAGTGAAGCCCACTCAACGCCCTTGAACTGCTGGCCGCGGCGTTGAGTGAGTGAAGCCCACTCAACGCCCTTGAACTGCTGGCCGCAACGTTGAGTGAGTGAAGCCCACTCAACGCCCTTGAACTGCTGGCCGCGGTGTTGAGTGAGTGAAGCCCACTCAACGCCCATGAACTGCTGGCCCCGGCGTTGAGTGAGTGAAGCCCACTCAACGCCCTTGAGCTTCTGGCCACGGCGTTGAGTGAGTGAAGCTCACTTAATGCCCTTTGCTGCTGGCCATGGCGCTGAGTGAGTGAAGCTCACTCAACGCCCTTTGCTGCTGGCCATGGCGCTGAGTGAGTGAAGCTCACTCAACGCCTTTTGCTGCTGGTTGCGGCGTTGAGTGAGTGAAGATCACTTAGCGTCGTGCCTTCTCGCCCGCTTCTAAGCGGTAGCTCCTCCGGCGCGAGAGCTCTTATGGCCTTCAGGCCCGAGCTAACTTGTGGCTGGTCCAACCCCAACCGTTGTGCCTCTGGGTCCCACCCAGCGAATATAGGGTTGTACACAATCCCCGCTCTTTTTGAGCTAGCTCTGCGCTCGAAAAGACACGTCCAACCCAGCAATATTTGCTGGGCACGTGTCATTTCAGAAGGAGAATCTTTTGGTGGGCCATACCACGACTATATATATGTGCGGATAGGCGGCCGTAAATCTGCCCCTGTCCGTTGCTGCCTTCCTGAGAGCTCGCGCGACCTCACGATGCGCCCCAAACAAATTGGTAAGCCACTCTCGCAGAATCTTCAGGACCGCATAAAGGCGGCGCAAGCGCGGGCCCTTGCCAATAGAGCCCTAGTGGCTCCTTGGCTGGCGAGAGAGGCGCCTACCGTGGAGCCTCTGCCGCCACTGCAAGAGAAGAAGAAGAAGAAAAAGAAGAAGAAGGCCCCTCGGGACCCCACGCGGGAGCACCGGGCCTCTCCAACTCCATCCCCAAGCCGCGCGGCTAATCCCCTTCTGTTGCATAGGGTATGTCTTGCCGGCTAGCGGATTACTTTTCTTAAGAATTGGCCACTGAACCTTTCTTGGCAGGTGGTCCCGGAAGGTGGTGCTGGGCTTCCGTCGGTGCCCCCGGATCCATTGACGTCTCGCCCGCCTGAGGATCAGTCGCAGAATCCGAAAAGAGCTCCCGCCGATGGTTTGGGACCTCCAGGTAGCCCCTCCTTTTTCGTCTGCTTTTCTTTTGGTCATTCTAACCCTTGGGCGGGACTCTCGTAGCGCCTGCTTCCGCCTGCCCGGGTCTTACCTTGTAGGAGACTATCGCAGAGATTACCCCCCGTGACGATCCGACAATCAATCCTCACCCCTCCGTGGGTGATGCGCCTGCCGACCCATCCCTGACGCTGAAGGTGGACCGTTCCGAGAGGGAGCACGATCCTCCCCAGACTTCGGACCCTGTGGAGATTACGACGTGCGAGACCTTCCGTCCGGGCCGTGGAAAGCCCCTCCATCTTTTGTTTGGGAGGGATGCTGAGGGAGAACCCGAGCCCTCTCGCCTTCCCCCGGCCGACGGCTCTCGCCACGGTACTGGTATGCCACATACTGTTGCTTCCTTTATCCTGTTCTCGCACTGACCGCCAGATTGCCTTCTCAGGAGACCCGGACCTGCAATCGGGAGCCAAAGAGGACGAGGACGACGGCGGGGATCGAGAGGAGGCTGGCGATAGCTCTCTCTTCCCCTCCTCTGATGAGATGGAAGAAATGCTGGTTGGCGCGGGAAGCGCGAGAAGGTGAGGGAAAAGGGTCGTGACCATCCTCTCTAAACTTGCGCGGCGGGAGCGAGCCCAGGTCTACGCGGCGAGAGAGTTCCGCAGATCGGTGGAGCAAAGGCTGGAGGCCCTAGAGCGAGACTACTTTCTGAGCGAGGCGGAGTGGCCGGGCTGCCCTACTGCGGGATCTTCCCCCGGGAGGTGCCTTGATCGGATACGAGACCAGGCTCGCCGGATCAATCTAGGGTGCACCGTGCTCTCGTCCTACTTCAACCCGTTGGCGCCTCCGAGGACCCGACAGCGAGAGCGAGGACGCTGGCGTTGGGAGCCTTATTGATTCTTGCTATCTCGCCTCTCCTTACCTCTGGCCTTCCCTTCTCGCCAAGTACCATGTCTTCTTATTATGTTCTTCTTAATTGTTCTGGATTGTGGACCGCTTGTGATACCATGAACTGCTTTTATTGGTTAAACGTTGTGATTACTGTTATCTTAGATTTCGCTTAGCGGGAACATTCTTCTCTTTCGCTTCCGTCGTACCGTTCGACCCTTGCGTGGGCTAGGGATGTCGATCAGTCATTGTCAATTTGGGCGGGGAACCGAGGCGCCGTTGACTTAGGGCGTGACAGCTGTACCTCCGCCCCCCTTTTCCGGGAAAATCATCATTATCACAGCTTTCTATAAATAGGTGGATTCACCCACCACATTAATTTCTCTGATCCGGAACCTCCCCCTCTCTCTCTTTCGTTTTCGCGTTCTGCCGAGAACGTCTTGCTCTCACCCCCCTTTTCTTAGTATTTCGCCTTCGAACACTTCAGTCACAATGCCTGGCGAGAACAAGGGACATTCTCATTGCGCGGAAGCTTTCCGGAGGCACCGATTCCCATCGTGCCGTCTAACCTTGGACAAGTATCAGCTGATCACATCCCGATACGTTCCTGCCAACTTCACCGCGAGAAACCTAGACAACAGCGATAGGGTGAATACTGCGCGGGAGGGAGAGCTCGCGATCCCACTCGAACATTTCGAGGTGGGCTTTCGCCTCCCTCTCTGGCCAGAGATGCGCCTCGCCCTCCGCTACTATGGAGTCATTCCCGCGCAGCTGAACCCGAATTCGGTCGCCATTCTTGTAGCATTCATCTGCTACATGCGATCCGAAAGAATAAAGTTCAAACTGTCGATCTTCCGGAAGCTGTTTACCTTCCGCACGAAGGGGGGAGTTGTCTTCTTCTCCGGGCAGCTTCTCAAAACAACTGGTCTCGCCAACAAGCACCATCATTGGAGCGAGAAGTTCGTTTTCGTCTCCGGCGACTTCGGGAACGTCCCGCTCGCACCGGTTCAATATGAGGATGACGCTTACAAGATGCCCTCCTTATGGTCCCGCGAGGGTGCGCTCCTCGAGTTCTTTGGGACTAAGGAGTTTGACGTCCCCTTCCTCAGGCGGGACGTCGACTCCCTTCCCCCCGTTCCTCCTGGCGAAGGTGAGATCTCGCCTCTTTTTTCTTTTGTTTGGTGTTTGCGCGTCCCTCGATGATGAGCGTCTTTCGTTGCTTTTGTAGGAGAGCGGGAGATCCCTTTGCGCCAACCCTTCCCCGAGACGCCCACAGCCGAGGGCCAGACTGCGGGAGATCCATTGGCTCTCGCAAGGTCTGCGACCCGTGTTTGCCGAGAAGAGCCGGCTCCGCCTCCGCCACCTGGTGCCGCGAAGCAGAAACTCGGTGGCTTCTCGTCTCAACGGGTGAAGAGGCCGAAGCCATCAGCCACCGAGAAGGGGAAGTCTAAGATACCTTCGCCCGCCCGACCCCCTCCGTCGGGCAGGTCTTTCGCCGAGATCCTAGCGGCGGTCAGCGAGATGAGGGATATCCCCAGGAGTAGTGGTGGGGTCCCTGCCGAGAACCCTCGGGCCGTGGTCGAGGCGGGCGGCGAGGTGGGCACCGAGATAGTGGCTGCCGCAAGCCCTGCCCAACCTCCGCCCAAGCCTGTACCGAAGGGGCACATGAATTTTGGCATGGGCGTGAAGAGCCTAGATGCGGAAGGGAAGCCCCTGCTGCAATGGGACCCATAGGCCAACCGGGTATCCCTCTCGATGTTGCTCCCGAGCTGGGCAGAGGGCGACGAAGTCACTGGCGAGGCCTTCGCGCTGGGCTATGGCCTCTACAGCCGGGAGTTCGCAGGCCTGTACGACCAGATGTCCATTCGCCTCCTCGCTTTCGACTCCGTCCGGGCCCTGATGCGTGGGTTCGAGCTTGCGTACATGTGTGCTCGCCGAAGCATCACCATCGACCGGAACTTCCTCGACATGTACAAGGCGAGAGAGGAAGCAGTGGCTCAGGCGGCGGCTCTAAAGACCGAGCTAGAGGACGCCCGACGCCTGCTGTCCATGCGCCCAGCGGAGGAGGTAAGCGAGACCCTTTCCAACTTTCGTTCTTTCCTATGAGATCCGTACCTCCGTTCTCGCTGCTGACAAAATGTTCTTACGCAGGACTCTCCGCAAGTCATGGTGCTTCGCGCGCGACTGGCCGGGGTGGAGTGCGAGAATGCCCTGCTGAAGGACCAGGTCAAGCACCTGGAGACGGCAGCAACTGTGGTCCCGCCCCCTCCTACACTCGATGAAAGACTGAAGAGCCGGAATTATTCTGAGTACGACATCGACAAGCTCCTGTAGGTCAACGCCCAGACGACGACCAAATTGATGATCGAGACGCTGCGAGATGTGGGCTGCTTGGAAGAGGGTGGCGAGACCCTGACCGCTGCCCAGCTCGTCCCCTGGCTCTTCGATCCTATCCCGAAGCCACCAGGGGTGCCCGACTCTCCATCTCCGGAGGTCTCGCGACTTCACGCTGCTGCCGGCGAGGGGATCGGCGAGACGTCCGGGGAGGATTCAAGCGAGAGCACTCGCGACGGCTCAAGCTGGAGCTCGAGTGGCTACAGCGCATCTTCTTGAAGTCCTCTTCCTCTCTTTTTCTTTTTCTTCTTTGACTTGAATTGTAATGGGCGAGAGGCTCCCCCTTTTTGTAACTGTTCAGCTTATAATTTAAATATCTGTTGGTACTTTGCGCTTCTCCTTTATTTTTTTTTTCTAACTGCTAAAGTTGAATGCTATTTAAGAGCGTTTTCGCCCGGGGCCCCCGACCCCCCTCTAGGATAGTCTCTCTTAGCGGCCGATAGGTGAGGACCTGCCGAGAGTTCAAAGTTCAGACACGTTGTTCTCGCGCTCTGCCGAGAACCATTTTCCGAGAGGTGTCCCTCATGGGTCAAGGGAAGACCGTCCCTCCTTGCCTTGCGCGAGCGATCGGTCTCCTTGCTTAAGCCCGCCGGGAACTTCGTTTGGCGAGATCTCTCAACAAGGATCTCCTGGCCGGGACCGCCCCTGGCTGAAACCTCCTCTGGCCGAGACCTCTCTTGGCCGAGACCCTTTTGGCCGAGACCCTTTTGGGTCTTTCCTTAGGGTGATTTTTTTCTAGCCTAGAACATCCGTGTCGAAACATTTCTAAACACTAAACCAATCCCCCATGGGCAAGCCTTCGGACCTGCGACTAGATGAGAGCCTGCACAACGGGTCTACCTGGGGCCGAGCCGAGCTCGGGGTGTTGATGAAGATTTCATATCCAACCTCTCCCCCACAGGCGAGCCTTCGGACCTGCCAGCTAGATGAGAGCCTACGCAGCGGGTCTACCTGGGGCTGAGCCAAGCTCGGGGTGTTGATGACGATTTCATATCCAACCTCTTCCCCATAGGCGAGCCTTTGGACCTGCCAGCTAGATGAGAGCCTGCGCAGCGGGTCTACCTGAGGCCGAGCCGAGCTTGGGGTGCTGATGAAGATTTCATATCCAACCTCTCCCCCACAGGCGAGCCTTCGGACCTGCCAGCTAGATGAGAGCCTGCACAGCATGTCTACTTGGGGCCGATCCGAGCTCGGGGTGTTGATGACAATTTCATATCCAACCTCTCGCCCACAGGCGAGCCTTCGGACCTGCCAGCTAGATGAGAGCCTGCGTAGCGGGTCTACCTGGGGCCGAGCCGAGCTCGGGGTGTTGATGACGATTTCATATCCAACCTCTCCCCCACAGGCGAGCCTTTGGACCTGCCAGCTAGATGAGCGCCTACGCAGTGGGTCTACCTGGGGCCGAGCCGAGCTCGAGGTGTTAATGACGATTTCACACCCAACCTCTCCCCCACAGGCGGGCCTTCGGACCTGCCAGCTAGATGAGAGCCTGCGCAGCGGGTCTACCTGGGGCCGAGCCGAGCTCGGGGTGTTGATGACGATTTCATATCCAACCTCTCCCCCATAGGCGAGCCTTCAGACCTGCCAGCTAGATGAGAGTCTGCGCAGCGGGTCTACCTGGGGCCGAGCCGAACTCGGGGTGCTGATGACGATTTCATATCCAACCTCTCCCCCACAGGTGAGCCTTCAGACCTGCTAGCTAGATGAGAGCATGCGTAGCGGGTCTACCTGGGGCCGAGCCGAGCTCGGGGTGCTGATGAAGATTCCATATCCAACCTCTCCCCCACATGCGAGCCTTCAGACTTGCCAGCTAGATGAGAGTCTGCGCAGCGGGTCTACTTGGGGCCGAGCCGAGCTCGTTGTGTTGATGACGATTTCATATCCAACCTCTCCCTTACAAGAGAGCCTTCAGACCTGCCAGCTAGATGACAGCCTGCGCAGCGGGTCTACCTGGGGCCGAGCCGAGCTCGGGGTGTTGATGACGATTTCATATCCAACCTCTCCCCCATAGGCGTGCCTTCAGACCTGCCAGCTAGATGAGAGCCTGCGCAGCAGGTCTAACTGGGGCCGAGCCGAGCTCGGGGTGTTGATAACGATTTCATATCCAACCTCTCCCCCACAGGAGAGCCTTCGGACCTGCTAGGTAGATGAGAGCCTGCGCAGCGGGTCTACCTGGGGCCGAGCCGAGCTCGGGGTGTTGATGACGATTTCATATCCAACCTCTCCCCCACACGCGAGCCTTCGGACCTGCCAGCTAGATGAGAGCCTGCACAGCGGGTCTACCTGGGGCCGAGCCGAGCTCGGGGTGTTGATGACGATTTCATATCCAACCTCTCCCCCAAAGGCGAGCCTTCGGACCTGCCAGCTAGATGAGAGCCTGCGCAGCGGGTCTACCTGGGGCCGAGCCGAGCTCGGGGTGTTGATGACGATTTCATATCCAACCTCTCCCCTACAGGCGAGCCTTCGGACCTGCCAGCTAGATGAGAGCCTGCGCAGCGGGTCTACCTGGGGCTGAGCCGAGCTCGGGGTGTTGATGACGATTTCATACCCAACCACTCCCCCACAGGCGAGCCTTCGGACCTGCCAGCTAGATGAGAGCCTGCGCAGCGGGTCTACCTGGGGCCGAACCGAGCTCGGGGTGTTGATGACGATTTCATACCATACCTATTCTATCATTAAGGTGAGAAAGCAAATATTAGATCAAAGCAAGAGGAATACCCTGATAGCATTTTGGTGTGACAATATCTTGAAATGATAATATTTGATTACAACAGTACACTCCGCCTTTTCCCTCATGGGTAAAAGCACTTTAGATCATCACCGCTCCAAGTGTGGCTCAAGGTCCTCCCCTCCACATCCTTGAGATAGTAACCTCCGTTTGCCAGAACCTCCTTTACTATGTAAGGTCCTTCCCAACTGGGGTTGAGCTTGCCAACTGGAGCCGACCTTCCTACCACATCGACCTTTTTCAGCACTAGGTCCCCCTCGGCGAACTGCTTGATTCTAACATGTTTATTGAAGTACTTGGCCATTCGTTGCTTGATCTCTTCCTTCCTAATGGCTACAACGTCCCGCAGCTCTTCCGCCATGTCTAGCGAGAGGCGCAACTCTTCTTCGTTTCCCAATCTCCAAGCCTCACCTCCTTCGCCTGCGGTCGTGACCCGCGGGGACCGAACCTCGAACTCTATGGGGAGGACAGCCTCGCACCCATGAGAGAGCTTGAAGGGGGTCTCACCAGTGGCCGTGTTTGGGGTCATTCGCAAGGCCCACAGGATGGAGGGGAGCTGCTCTACCCAGTTTCCCCTCAGGTCCTCCGCCTTCTTTTTGAGCAGGTTCACAATAATCTTATTTGCCACTTCCACCTGGCCATTGCTCTGGGGGTGATGGACAGAGGCAAACCTGAGGTCTATCCCCTGCTGGGTGCAAAAGCTAATGAACTCCTCACTAGCAAACCGGGGACCGTTATCCGTCACTATCACTCGGGGTAGCCCGTGTCTACATATGATTTCTCCCTAAACAAAGTTTCTGATGACCTGGGAAGTGACCTTGGCTAGAGCTTTGACCTCCAGCCACTTGGAGAAGTAATCGATCATGACCAAAAGGAACCTCCTCTGTCCACTGGCCGGAGGAAAAGGTCCGACCAAGTCCATTCCCCAAATGGCGAAAGGCCATGGTGATGTTATGCTCCTTAGTCTTTGAGCGGGCAAGAGCTGGAGGGGGCGTACAGCTGGCACTTCTTACACCTCCTTGCGAACTCCGTCGCATCCTTCCTCAGGGTCTGCCAGAAGTACCCCTGCCTGACCACCCTTGCCTCTAGAGTCCTTCCCCCCGAATGACTGCCGCACTCGCCTGAATGAATCTCTCTAAGTATCTTCGGGACTTCTTCCTCGGTCACACACCTGGCTAGCAGTCCCGACGACATCTTACGATGTAACTCCCCTTATAACATCAGATAGTGAGCTGCCTTACGCTTGAAACTCCTTGCGTCTTTCACTTCTTCCGTCAGTTCACCGGTTGATAGGAAGGTCACCAGTGGGTCCACCCACGAGGGTTGCCGGCCTACCTCAATCAGCTCCCCTTCTTCGATCGCTGGTCGGAATAGTTCGGTTAAGGTCCCTCCTCCTCGAGGTCCGAACTTTGCCAATCGGTCGGCAGCCACACTCTCCTCCCGGGGGACATGCTGGATTGAGAATGATCGGAAGCCCCCGATGATCGTCCTGACCTTGGATAGGTACTTTATGAGGGTGGGTTCCCGAGCTTCAAACTCTCCTCAGATCTTGGATGCTACCACCATCGAGTCCGTGAAGACCTCCACATCCTTGATCCCAAGCTCCTTTGCCAAGCGAAGACCGGCTATCACGGCTTCGTACTCTGCCTGATTGTTGGTCATCGGAAAGTGATAGACCACTGCCTGTTCTATAGCCACCCCCTGGGGGCTTACCAACACCACTCCTCCCCCCAGGGAATGCTTTCCCGAGGCCCCATCAACCATCACCTTCCACGCCCCCTGCTGTCGCGGCTCCTCCTCCCCAACTTCAACGACATAATCTGCAAGAAAGTCCGCCACTGCTTGCGCCTTAATCGAGTGCCTTGGGACAAACGAGATGTTGAACTCACTTAATTCAATTGACCACTTGGCCAACCTCCCCGAATGTTCCACCCCTTCAAAGATCTTACAGAGAGGATGGTCGGTTACCACCTTGATCGTATGCACTTGGAAGTATGGCCGAAGCTTTCTTGCCGAAACGATCAGAGCAAATGCTAGCCTTTCGAGGATGGGGTAACGGAGCTCCGCCTTTCTCAAGATCCGGCTCACGTAGTAGATGGGCAGCTGCTTCTTCACCTCTTCCCTGACTAAAACAGAGCTCACGGCTTCCGCTCCCACCCCGAGATGTAGGGCTAAGTCCTCCCCTTCTTTTGGGCTTTGGAGTAGGGGAGCCTGGGAGAGTTGCCTCTTCAGCCCTTGGAAGGCTTCCTCACACTCGGCTGTCCACTCGAATCTCTGGTTGCCCCTTAACACTTTGAAGAATGATGAACACTTGTCCCCAAACTGGGAAAGGAACCTGCTTAGTCCAGCCAGCTTGCCTGCCAAGCGCTGGACCTCCTTGGCGTTGCGAGGTGATTCTAGGTCTAGGATGACCTTTACCTTATCCGGGTTAGGCTCTACCCCTGTCAGAGTCAAGAGATGTCCAAGAAACTTCCCGCGACTTGCCCCGAAGACACACTTCAAGGGATTCAACCTCATCTTGAACCTTCGGAGGGTGGCAAAGGTCTCTTCGAGGTCCCGCAAGTGTGAGCTCACGTACTTGCTTTTCACCATCAGGTCATCGACATAA
Organism: Platanthera zijinensis; assembly: GCA_039513925.1. Classification (NCBI taxonomy): domain Eukaryota; kingdom Viridiplantae; phylum Streptophyta; class Magnoliopsida; order Asparagales; family Orchidaceae; genus Platanthera; species Platanthera zijinensis. The sequence goes on from CM077095.1 coordinate 101,058,901, forward strand.
TCTTCCAAGTTTCTCCCCCTCTGCCCCTGGAAGACTCGATCCATCATGCGGTGGTATGTGGCTCCTGTGTTTTTAAGCCCAAAGGGCATCATTTTATAGCTGAAGCATCCTTCCCTAGTGATGAAGGAGACGTCTTTGACGTCGGGGGGGGGGGGGTGCATGCGAATCTGGTGATAACCTAAAAAAGCATCAAGAAAACTCATAACAGAGAAACCAACGGCTGAATCAACCAGCGCGTCGATTCGAGGCAGAGGATAGCAATCCTTGGGGCATGATTTATTCAATAAAGAGAAGTCAATACACATGCGCCACTTCCTGTTGGAGTTACCATGGTGATCTAGAAGTGGTCAAATATGTAATCTCACTACCAACGCGATATGAGCCTGCAGGGTCGCACATAAGAGTATGTGGAGAAGTTGGAAGATTGACTGTGTTAGTAAAGGTTACAAATCACCATACAGAATGGAGGGGTCAGGCAAATGTTGCCAAGGAGATTCGTCGAGAATCGTTGAGTATGACTCGACGACTCTCGACGAATTCGTCGAGAATCGAAATGTTTGATTCCCGGCGATTGGTGATACTCGACGATTCTATCCTTGATTCTCGATGATTCTGCAGATGATTCTCGCCGAATCTGTCTGCTGGTTCTCGCCGAATCTGTCTGCTGGTTCTCGTCGAACCTGGAGTTCATTCCCGGCGAATGACTCTGAAACCCTATGATGTGTGGTCTGCGGATAGCGATTCTTTTAGGTCTATTTATACCTTTGGTATAAATAAGGACTTAGGGTTTTGGGAGGATATGTGAATGCGTGCTTTTCTCCTGCACCGGATAGAACCCGACGGAAGCGTTCCGCCGTGCCGATCCGCCGCATCCCGTACCCCGCCGGACGGAAGAGTTCCGCTTCCGCCGATCGATCGCTCCGACGACCTACTTTCAGGCGATAGTCGCCGGTGTTGCTATTCCTGGCGCGGACCTAGCAGTCCGTGGAAGTGCAAGGTGCAGACGATCTCCTTCCCGATTTTTCGTGCGATGAAAAGCTCGGTGTTCTCCCGCTCGTGTTGATTTCTGTAGAGACGTAGACGTTATTCTACGTTAAACTCGCCACCGACAAGGACTCAAAGCTTGGAGCATCTCCATTGAGTTGTGACTCAACGCCGCTAAGGTAATTTTTGCCTAGTTGTTTGTTAACTTCTTGATTCAACATTCATGGCCCGATCACATCTCTTTTGGGTTGTTCTTAATTTTTATTACTTCCGCTGCGTGCACAAGTGTTGTGCCATCCTTATAGAGAAACCCAACAGTGGTATCAGAGGAAGGTTGTGGCCATGATCGTTGTATTGGAAGTTTGGTTATTCCAGTACGTGTAAACCTAGGCATTTAGAAGTGTTCTAAATGTCTAGATTTAATCTTGGGACCCCGCCAGGAACGTCTAAGATTTCGTGGTAATTTCTAATTGTTAGAAATTGTTGTCTCCTTAGCAGTAACCGTCCCTCGAGTGGTTAATGAACCCGTGTATTGTTTTGGATTTTGAATCCAACAATGAGAGACGAGCTTGTCTACTGCTTTAAGTTGAGTTGTCTTTGCCTTTGTCCAATGCATGTAAATCTGAAGATTTGGAAAAGTCCGGATGTTCAGATTTAGCCCTTCCTTCTATCAAATGTTGATAGTGCAATGTTGTGCACATAAGGGATGCATGTGGATTTTAGATTTTTTTTTTCTGTGGATGTGCACATTGATCAAATGTTGATCATGGTTAATCGTTAACCTATTATCAAAAACCCCTTCATCAAATATTAAGTGTTCGGATGCCTTCCGATGGATGACACTCTTCCTGCCTCGATCGATGAAGTGTGGGCTTGCCAAAGCAAGGTGCATTACTCTATCTTGGTAAGGGTGCGAGCAGATAATTGTGATATCCCACTGTCGACATCGGGTCCAACTTAACTGGGTGACCTCAAAGGTTGAGTGCCTAGAGGCATAGGGTTGGCGTGCACCATATGATGGATGCGAATAAGGAGTTATTCACCAACCATACAAGAATTGCATAAGGATGCAATTGGCAAGCGTTGTCTACCTAAATAACCACATCGTGAGAGAAAAGCCAAAGCTGACTCATTGTGTTGGTGAAATACGGATCTTGTCCACTAAGAGAGTAGCTCGCATGAACTCTCCGAATTGATAGTGAGGGCTATTATTTCGAATAAAATAGTGGGAGTTTTAATTGAAGTCCAAATTAAAATAAATTGTATTTTGAAATTTTGGTACTGATATTATTCTGCATGAATTCTTGTAGAATTCCATGGCAAGTGGTTCACACTCCACTCTGTCTCTGAGAGCCATCCTTGAGAAGGATAAGCTCAATGGGACTAACTACATGGACTGGTATAGGAACCTGAGAATTGTTCTCAGGCAAGAGCGAAAGCTCTATGTCTTGGAAGACGAAGCCCCCGAGGTGCTGACCGGGAATTCTTCCCGTGCTGATAAGGATACTTATAAGAAGTATACTGATGACGCCTTAGACGTCGAATGCCTTATGCTTGCAACCATGAACTCTGAACTTCAGAAGCAACATGAGAACATGGGGTGCAAAGAGATTGACAAGCATCTCAAGAAAATGTTTCAAGGGCAAGCTCGTCAAGAGAGATTTGACGTCACAAAAGCGTTGTTTCAGTGCAAGATGGGAGTTCGAGACTCAGTAGGGACTCACGTACTCAAGATGATTGGGTATATAGAGAACCTTGAAAGACTGAGTTTTCCTCTGGGTCAAGAGTTGGCCACAGATCTGATCCTGCAATCGTTGCCGGACAGTTATGAGCAGTTTGTCTTGAACTACAACATGAATGAAATAGACAAGACGCTGCCCGAGCTCCTAGACATGTTGAGAACTGCCGAGATCAACATGAAGAAGGCCAAGCCTGCCAGCCCCATACTGATGGTGCATAAGGGCAAGGCCAAGGCTAAGGGCTCTAAGAAGACGAAGGTGGGACCTAAGTCATATCTTGAGCCCAAGTCTTCTGCACTGAAGAAAAAGAAGAGCACGGTGAAGGAGGGGAAATGCCACCACTGTGGCAAGGCTGGTCATTGGAGGAGGAACTGTCCTTCTTACATTGAGGGTCTACAGAAAATGAAGGGAGGTATGACTTCCGCTTTAAATATTTACGTTATAGAGATAAATTTTTCTGCTCCTTCATCTTGGGTATTGGATACCAGATGTGATTCACACATTTGTACAAATGTGCAGGAATTGGAAAGGAGAAAATTGCTGAGTAAAGGGGAGGTGGACCTGCGTGTCGGCAATGGAGCAAGAGTTGCTGCTGTAGCCGTAGGGGTTTACCGTCTTTCTTTGCCCAATGAGTTTGTAATAGAATTAGATAATTGTTATTTTGTTCCGGCCATAACTAGAAACATTATATCTATTTCATGCTTGTACATGATTGGATTTTCTTTTATAATTAAGAACAACTATTGTTCTATATTTAAGAATGATGTTTGTTATGCTGTAGCCCAATTGTTTAATGGTCTTTATGTTTTGAACTTGGACCATCTGATCTATAATGTAGAAAATAATAAAAGACTAAGAACAAATGACTCAAACCCTACATATCTCTGGCATTGTCGTTTGGGCTATATAAACGAGAAACACATATCCAAGCTCCATAAAGATGGACTTTTGGACTCATTTGATTATGAATCATTTGAGCGATGCGAATCTTGTTTGTTGGGCAAGATGACTAAAGCTCCTTTCACTGGTTATACTGAGAGGGCTGAGGATCTCTTGAGTGTTGTACATAGTGATGTATGCAGACTCATGAGCTCCATGGCTAGAGGTGGGTATTTCTACTTCGTTACATTTACTGATAATTTCAGTAGATACGGATATGTGTATCTTATGAAGTGCAAATCCGAGACCTTTGAAAAGTTCAAAGAGTTCAAGAATGAAGCAGAAAACCAGTTGGGTAAAAGGGTTAAAGCACTCCGATCTAATCGAGGTGGCGAATACCTGTGTCATGAGTTCCGTGATCATCTAAAAGAGTGTGGTATTGTATCACAGCTCACTCCACCTAGAACACCACAACATAATGGTGTGTCTGAGAAGAGAAATCGTACTCTGTTAGACATTGTACGTTCGATGATGAGTCATGCAGACTTGCCTGTTTCCTTTTGGGGTTTTGCTTTAGAGACTGCTACAATGACACTGAATCGCGCTCCAACGAAAATAGTTTTGAAGACACCATATGAGATATGGACTGGGAAGCGTCCTAGTATGTCGTTCATTAAAATTTGGGGTTGTGAGGCATACGTGCGACGTCAAATGCCTGACAAGCTGGAATCCAAATCGGATAAATGTTATCTGGTGGGATATCCTAAGGAAACGAAAGGGTATTACTTTTACCTACCGTCTGAGGGCAAAGTGTTTGTCGCAAGGACTGGCGTCTTCTTGGAAAGAGAATTCTTATCAAGAAAGACTGAAAAGGTAGAACTTGAAGAAGTTCAAGAACCACAAGTAGTGAATGAACCGGAATTGGATTCTGAGACAGGACTACAAGATGTTGTAGCTAGAGAACCTGCTCAAGAAACACAAGTCCTACGTAGATCTGGTAGACCGAGATTTGAGCCTGAGAGATATGGATTTCTCATGTCTCAAATAGGTAATGTGTTGCTTATGGATCATGATGATGAACCAGCAACCTACCAAGAGGCTATGAATGGACCGGACTCCGACAAATGGCTTGAGGCTATGAAATCCGAAATGGACTCCATGTATGCAAACCAAGTTTTGAACTTGGTGGAACCACCTGAAGGGGTACGACCCATAGGGTGCAAATAGGTCTTCAAGAAGAAGACTGACATGGATGGGAATGTACAGACATTCAAATGACGACTGGTGGCTAAGGGTTTCAAGTAAATTCATGGTATTGACTATGATGAGACCTTTTCCCCTATTGCCATGGTAAAGTCCATAAGGATATTGCTTGCTATTGCTGCGTATTATGACTACGAGATCTGGCAGATGGATGTTAAAACGGCTTTCCTTAATGGAAACCTCCTTGAGGAAGTGTACATGACACAACCCGAGGGTTTTGTATCCCCAAATGAAGCCACTAAAATATGCAAGCTGAATAGGTCAATCTATGGACTGAAGCAGGTCTCTCGAAGTTGGAATCTTCATTTTGATGAGAAAATCAAAGAGTTTGGTTTCATCAAGAATGAAGATGAGCCTTGTGTTTACAAGCGAATCAGTGGGAGCATTGTTGTCTTCCTGATATTGTATGTAGATGACATACTGTTGATTGGGAATGACATTCCTATCCTAAAAGTTGTTAAGAAAAACCTAGGGAACTGCTTTTCTATGAAAGACTTGGGTGAAGCGACTTATATACTCGGTATTAAGATCTATAGAGATAGATCGAAGAAGTTGCTGGGTTTGACCCAAAGTACATACATTGAGAAGGTGTTAAAGCGGTTCAACATGCTTGAGTCCAAGAAAGGATTTTTACCCATGTCTCATGGTGTGAATCTCTCTAAGGACCAGTGTCCAAAATCTTGTGAAGATAAGGACCGCATGAAGTTGATTCCATATGCTTCGACAATTGGATCAATCATGTATGCGATGTTATGTACTCGACCCGATGTCTCCTTTGCTTTGAGTATGACTAGCAGGTATCAGTCAGACCCCGGTGAGTGTCAGCGGATTGCAGTCAAGAATATCATGAAGTACTTGAGAAGGACAAAGGATGTGTTCTTGGTGTATGGTGGAGAGGAAGAGCTCGTTGTAAATGGTTACACGGATGCTAGCTTCCAAACTGATAGGGACGACTCAAAGTCTCAGTCAGGTTTTGTGTTTTGCCTTAATGGAGGAGCTGTGAGCTGGAAGAGTTCCAAGCAAGAGACAGTTGCTGATTCTACAACAGAGGCCGAGTATATCGCTGCATCTAACGCAGCGAAGGAGGCCGTATGGATTAGGAAATTCATCGGCGAGCTTGATGTAGTTCCTAGCATTGTTGGTCCCGTAGTTCTCTACTGTGATAACAATGGTGCAATTGCACAATCTAAGGAACCTAGATCTCATCACCGCTCCAAGCACATACTTCGGCGGTTCCATCTTATTCGTGAGATTGTCGAACGAGGAGATGTGAACATTTGCAGAGTGCCGACTGAGGAGAATATTGCGGATCCACTGACAAAGCCTCTTGCGCAGAGAAAGCATGATGGTCATACTAGATCAATGGGTATGCGATACCTAAATGATCAACTCTAATGAGAGTCTTGTGGGTTGCATGTAAACATATATTCTGTTGGCTATTTGTTGTTTATTCATATGATGAATTATGTACCGAAAGTTAATTTTACAATTAATGGCAAGTTCTTTTATTATGATTTCTCTATGTGATAGTTAAATTTTAACATAATAAATACCCTTAGAATGTTCGCTTCCATAGGACATCAAGTACGTGACTTGAATGTGAGAGCCTGTGATTTATTTGAAGCTTCATTCTTAAAGGTCCCTGGTCGTTGTATCATCATAGAAACTAAGGGTGATGATGATACATTAAGACTAGCACGTGTGTTTACTGATGACCAGTTCTCATAGGTCATGATATTGTGATATCAAGTCATCACGTAGGTACTTGTTAATGAACAAGTTGTACTGGACAGACCCAACCTGAGACTACTCTGTGGATTGTTATCTAAACGTGTCACGAGTAGGTCTCAATTGACAATGGTGTTGTGGTCCTTTGACCTGAAGTCACAACATTCATCAAGTGAGGAAGAGCGTGCTTTGATGCCATCTAAAGTCTTCCTTGAGAAAGGTTGATGATAAGGGTAGTTGTTGGGTACGTTACGAATCATTTGGGTGTTTGTGTGTTAGCAGATATGGGATTTGTCCTCCTATATGACAGGAGTTGCATCCATGGGCCCCTTGATGGAACTGGACTGAGAAATGCATGACCATGCTTGGTTGAGTCAATATGTGATATTGGACTCACCATTCTCTAGAAGTCCGTTCTAGATCAAGAAACTTGGATTGAGCTATTATGAGGGTGACACGCTCCATGCCTCTAGCTCTTTCCGGATGTAAGGGACAAAGGGACAAAGACAATGCTGGAACATTGTTCATAAAGGCTTATGAGTTATGAACTCTTATTGCTTGGGTAGCAATGATGCATTGCTAGATGCCGCTCATTGTTTGTGAGGTTTTTGGTTTGATACTTTCAAGATCAAGTGGGAGACTGTTGGAGTTACCATGGTGATCTAGAAGTGGTCAAACATGTAATCTCACTGCCAACGCGATATGAGCCTGCAGGGTCGCACATAAGAGCATGTTAAGAACTTGGAAGATTTACTGTGTTGGTAAAGGTTACCAATCACCATACAGAATGGGGGGGGGGGTCAGGCAAATGTTGCCAAGGAGATTCGTCGAGAATCGTCGAGTATGACTCGACGACTCTCGACGAGTTCATCGAGAATCATTCGTCGCGAATGATTCGTCGCGAATGATTCGTCGAGAATCGTCGAGTATGACTCGACGATTCTCGACGAATTCGTCGAGAATCGAAATGTTTGATTCCCGACGATTGGTGATACTCGACGATTCTATCCTTGATTCTCGACGATTCTGCAAATGATTCTCGCCGAATCTGTCTACTGGTTCTCGCCGAATCTGGATCTGATTCTCGCCGAACCTGGAGTTCATTCCCGGCGAATGACTCTGAAACCCTATGCTGTGTGGTCTGCGGATAGCGATTCTTTTAGGTCTGTTTATACCTTTGGTATAAATAAGGACTTAGGGTTTTGGGAGGATATGTGAATGCGTGCTTTTCTTCTGCGGCCGGATAGAACCCGACGGAAGTGTTCCGCCGTGCCGATCCGCCGCATCCCGTACCCCACTAGACCGAAGAGTTCCGCTTCCGCTGATCGTTCGCTCCGCCGACCTACTTTCCGGCGATAGTCGCCGGTGTTGCTATTCCTGGCGAGGACCTAGTAGTCCGTAGAAGTGCAAGGTGCAAACGATCTCCTTCCCAATTTTTCGTGCGATGAAAAGCTCGGTGTTCTCTCGCTCGTGTTGATTTCTGCAGAGACGTAGACGTTATTCTACGTGAAACTCGCCACCGACAAGGACTCAAAGCTTGGAGCATCTCCGTTGAGTTGTGAATCAACGCCGATAAGGTAATTTTTGGCTAGTTATTTGTTAACTTCTTGATTCAACATTCATGGCCCGATCCCATCTCTTTTGGGTTGTTCTTGATTTTTATTACTTTCGCTGCGTGCACAAGTGTTGTGCCATCCTTATAGAGAAACCCAACACTTCCCTCCCCCTTTCTTAACCATTACCACATTGGAGATCCAGCTTGGGTACTGGACCTCCGAGATGAAGCCCGCCTTCATAAGCTTTCTGACCTCCTAGTGGATGGGCTCCTCCAACTTGGTGGCGATGACCCTCATCTTCTGGCGTATGGGGCGAGTCTGAGGGTCCAGGTTCAGGCGATGATAGACCACATCCGCTTCAATGCCCGACATGTCCGCCGCGCTCCAAGCAAAGATGTCAACGTTGTTCTGGATGCAAGCTCTCATCCGCTCCTGTTCCTCGAGGCTCAGACCCCTACTGACCCGTACCCTCTGCACCTGCCTCGCCTTGGTGGAGACCTCCATCTCCACCACTTCCTCGGCCGGCTCCAACCGCGATTGCTCCCAGCCGTCCCTTGCCTCCTCCTCAACCTCCAACTCTTCCCCTCCTTCAGCCTCCATCGTCTCCTCCGGGCTCTCCTCCCGTCGCGGCTCAACTTCCTCCCCCCTCCAGACCTCCTTCTCGGCCTCTCTCACCACATGCTCCCCTACCTCCGGACCCACCTCCTGCTCCGCTAGCTCCCTCTCCAGTTCTTCTGCCTCCGCCATCCAGGACACAGTGTTTACTGCCGTCACGTAGTATTGTCTTGCCACCTTCGGATCCCCCCTGATCCTGACCTGCACCCCTCCGTTGTTGAACTTGAGACATTGGTGAAACAAGGAGGGGATGCAGCGAAAGGCACTGATGAGGGGACGCCCAAAGATGGCATTGTAACTGCTTGGAGCGTCCACTATCATGAACCTACAGTTCCATGACACACCTCCCAGCTTTACATGCAGTCCTACTCCTCCTTCCACCTCTTTCCTTTCTCTAGAAAACCCGAACAATGGTCCATTTGAGGCTAGGACCCTCTTCCCCTTGACCTTCATTTCATCGAAGGCTTTCTTGAAGATGACGTTCACCGAGCTCCCATTGTCTACTAGTATCCTGGAAACTGTGAAGTTCTCCAGCGCTGCCTGAATCACCAGAGCATCGCAGAAAGGGTCCTCGTAATCCGGCATATCCGCGGATGAAAAGATGATTTTTTCTTCCGGAGGGGGAGTTAGGGAGGTCGAGGCGACCCCCCTGCGGAACATGGTTTGAAGGCTCCCCTTGCGGGTTACCTCAATCCCCACCCCTCCGTGGATCACTCTGATCCCTCCTCGGGTCCCCACGTCTACCCGGTCCTCGCATCTATCTTCCTCCCCTCCTTGCTGCACTTCCACGATCCTCACTGGGGGATCCTGCCTCCCAACTCCTCTGGCTTGCCTCACCTCCAAAAACTCCGGGCAGGTGGCCGTCGTATGACCCTCCTCCTGATGGAAGTCACAAAAGAGTAATGCCACCCTACCCCTCCTTCCTTCTCCTCCCCCTCTTCTCCCAGCTCCCCGGGCTCTCCTTCCTCCTCCTCTTCCTCTACCGACCTCCATCGCTTCTTGCGGTGGTGGGAAGCGACCCCTCGGCCCCTGCCTCCATGCCTGCTGGTCAAACCTTGTTGGTTCCCGAAGGTTGTCTCTTCCCTGAACATCTTCTCCTTGACCCTAGGGACGACCCACCTGAGGCCTCCAACCCAGTCAGTTGTTCGGCTCCCGGGCCCCCCATCCCTGTTGATGCCCCTGCCCTCAGGGCTCTTCTCTCCTTCTTTCTTCCCTTTGCTCCCTCTGCTTTCCTGTCGCTGGTTCCTTATCATCCTCTGCCAACCTGGCCAGCTTCCTGGCAAACGCCGGGTTTGCCCTCTCGAAGTCGATCTCTTTTGCCGCCCTCTCCATAAGCTCTTCAAACGAGAGGGGGGAACCCTCTTCAGCTCCATGCTAAAGAAACCTGGTCTCAGCCCCAGGGTAAAAGCGAGCATCAGCGCGTACCCCATGACCTCCTGGACCAGGAGGATCTCTTCCTAAAACCGGTCGACATAATGACCCAGCGTCTCATCCTACTTCTGCCTCACCGCGAATAGGCACTTCGCTTCCTTCTTCCTCTTCTTCGATGTCGAGAACCTCAACAAGAAACCCCGGCGTAGATCCTCGAAGCTGTAGATCGAGCTTGCCGACAACTGGTGGAACTAGTCCCTGGCCTTCTCCTTCAACGTGATGGCAAACAGCCAACACTTGAAGGCATCAGGCATCTTCCTAATCGACACCACATCCTCAAATCATTACACATGCTGCACCAGATCATCCTTCCCTGAGTAGTAGGATATGTCCGGCTCCCGGAACCCCTCCGGCACCGGAGCTGAGACGATGAGCTCGCTGAAGGGGGTCTCGCCTCCTACCTGGAGAGAGGGCACATCTCGCGACCTTGGATGGCTGGAACGATCTGCGAGACCGTGCCCCGGGAACAACTCCCGCGCGCACCACCGCCTTCCTCTCGCCCAAGTCCGCCGGAATCTCCATTCCGGGACGCTGGCCTGGGAAAAGCTCCCGCGCGGCCACGTCCCTCTCGCCGACCTCCGCCGGGACCTCCTTCCCGGGGCGCTGCCCAGAGCGTTCTCGCCAAGAATTAGGACCGCCTCCACCGGGACTTGAGGCGTCTCCCACTCACTCCTTGCCGAGAAGGCCAGGCTGATGGTCTGCAGGACCTCTCGCCTAAAGTCTTCCAGCATCTTCCTCGTCGCTTCCTCCCCCGGGGTGGGGATACCTCCTAAGCCAGACGCTTCGCCTTCACCTCCAGTCATAGGACCAAGCTCAAGGCTTTCTTGCACTGGCTGCCTTCCACGCTCACTGCACCAGAACTGTTGAAGCCAAAATTGACCTCAACGAATGTTTAAAACCGGGGTGCAGCCAACGCCTACTTCTCTCAAGCCCCGCCTCTTGACTGGTAGCTAACCACTTAACACTGACCCAAAGCCTCAGTAGGGAGGTCCCACCTCACACCCGGAAGATCTCTGAGAGCTTCCTCTCCAAAGCCAAAAGCTGGGCTAGGAGCTCCTCAGAAAGCACTAGAGATTTAGAGAGAAAATGAGAGTATGCTTTTTAAGGAGCCCTTCTGGGTCTATTTATAACCTTTTGCTGACTTGAAATTAATTAAATACCCCTGGCTGGTCTGCCAATAGCCAAATCCTGCTGTCTGAGAAGTGTTAAAAATAGCCCCATGAGGGTATAAGGGTAAATTTACCCGGGGGCAATTAAGACATTTTACCCTGACCCCGGGCCCCACTCGGCGAGAGCTCTGTGCCGAGAACCCTTTCGCCCTCCTCTGGCGGGAGCCCAAAAGTAGTGTCAAATCCCACGCTGAGCCATCCCCCGCCTTCTCGCCGGCTCTGCCGAGAGCAGGTCCCGGCTGGCCGAAGGTGAACGCTTTCGCCCCTCCCCAGGCGGGAGCTCCTCTAGCCTTGACGCTGTTGCTAGACGCGATGTTGGGTGAGTGGAGCCCACTTAATGCTCTTGAACTGCTGGCCACGACGTTGAGTGAGTGAAGCCCACTCAACGCCCTTGAACTGCTGGCCACGACGTTGAGTGAGTGAAGCCCACTCAACGCCCTTGAACTGCTGGCCACGACGTTGAGTGAGTGAAGCCCACTCAACGCCCTCTAACTACTGGCCATGGCGTTGAGTGAGTGAAGCCCACTCAATGCCCTTGAACTGCTGGCCACGGCGTTGAGTGAGTGAAGCTCACTCAACGCCCTTTGCTGCTGGCCATGGCGCTGAGTGAGTGAAGCTCACTCAACGCCCTTTGCTGCTGGCCATGGCGCTGAGTGAGTGAAGCTCACTCAACGCCCTTTGCTGCTGGTTGCGGCGTTGAGTGAGTGAAGCTCACTCAGTGCTGTGCCTTCTCGCCCGCTTCTAAGCGGGAGTTCCTCCGGCGCGAGAGCTCTTATAGCCTTCAGGCCCGAGCTAACTTATGGCTGGTCCAACCCCAACCGTTGTGCCTCTGGGTCCCACCCAACGAATATGGGGTTGTACACCGTGGGGCGGTCTAAAGGGCCTAAACCCGGGCTGCTGGTAGGTCAGCGACGCTTGGTGCTTGGCCTAGCCGGACCGGGTCGTTACAAAAAAGTGCACTTTTTGTAACAACCTGGGTTTAGGCTCACTGGGCCGCCCCGCGGTGTTGCTGGCCTACCAACTAAAAGACTTGATGTCAAGAGCCTAGACACCTAGAGGGGGGTGAATAGGTTCTAATTTTCTTTAATAAATTTTAGGCAATTATCTTGTTTTAGCTTAGCACAAATAATACAATTCACAGCACATCAATCACATCACAGTACAGTACACCAGATTTATAGTGGTTCCCCAAGTTATAGGTACATCCACTTTCCCCCTTCGCCTATCCAGTAGAGAACTGGATTCAGCCCAACTTCCTTCCACTAACTCAGATCCACAGATCTTACTTTCAGAACTTGACAGGTTCCTACAGCTCAGACTTATACAAGTCCTACCTCAGATTCTTCCCAAGAACCCTACCTCAGACAACAACCATACCTTAGCCTTTATCACTAGGCTCACAACTCAGACTTTCATAAGTCCTACACCTCAGGCTCTCAGTCCTACCCCAGCCTTTATAATTACAGGCTTACAACTCAGATCTTACAAAAGATCCTACAAGAAATCGAATGTTTTAAAGGGTACAGAAATTTCACCAGATAGAACTCTCTATTGGTGTGAGCTTCTTGATCAGTTCTTGAATAAACTGAATCTTCAGATCCAACCTGACTTAGCTGTTTCAAAGCTTCTTGATTGAACAAAATAAGGTTGATCTTCACTTGATGTAGAAGTTGATCTTCAGATAGCTCTTTTCTTAGATTCAGAAATATATCTGAATCTTGCTTTCAGACTGTTCAGGATCTGCCTCTTTAAGGGTTTCCCCCTTTCTTGTTGTCGAATTCTCTTTCCATAATTGCTTGATTATTTCCTTGATTCTTCTTTTGTTGTCATGGATCAGTCCTTTATATAGACTTTCTCAATGATTACCGGCTGATCTGGTTTATAACAACCTTTTGACAGTTCTGACAAAGGTGTCAGACTTGTTGTTTGTGATAGCTGTCAAGTCTTCAGTCGGGTCAGCTGATTCTGTAATGACTTTATATCTCAGCAGGAAACACTCAGCAAATTTCTTCACATGTGTCGACATAAATAGACTAAGTGTCGACACAAGCCTTGATGATATCGACACAACACTTAATATGTCGACACAGTCATTCTCCTGCTACTCGACACAGCTTCTGTTTGTATGTGTCGACACAAGTCCTTTGTGTCGACACAACTGCTCCTGGTCTCGACATAACTGATGCTGACAGATGGAGTTGAGTGTGTGTCCAGATGTCATTGAGTGTGTGTCGAGACGTCGTTAAGTGTGTGTCGACACAAGTCCTGGGTGTCGACACAAGCCTTCAGACTCAGTATTGCTGTTGCTGTTAGATGGCGTTGAGTGTTGTCCAGATGTCGTTGAGTGTGTGTCGACACAAGTCCTGTGTGTCGACACAAGTCTTGTGTGTCGACACAAGCCCTTCAGACTCAGTATAACTGTTGTTTAAAGATGGCGTTGAGTGTGTGTTGACACAAGTCCTGTGTGTCGACACAAACCTTTTTCAGGTGTCGACACAATTCCTGGGTGTCGACACAGCTTCTGCTTCAGGTGTCGACACAATTCCTGCCTCATGTGTCGACATAATTCTGTGTGTCGACACAGCTTCTTCTTCAGGTGTCGACACAATTCCCGCCTCAGGTGTCGACACAATTCTGGGTGTCGACACAGCTTCTTCTTCAGGTGTCGATACAGGCCTTGCTTCTAGTGTCGACACAACTTCTAGGTGTCGACACAATTATTCACAAGTGTCGACCATTGTACTTAGATAATTTTCTTGCAAAGCTTACACCTGCACAATGAAACTCAAACATCCCATCAAATACAAACTGATGTATATCATTGAGTAAGCTGAGGCTTCTCCAAATCTGGTACATATTTTTTAGTGTACCCAACACCAACAGCCCGGGTTTAGGACTTAGAGGCCCACCGCAACCCTTCATGGGCCCGACGGCTTGGACCGCCCCACGGCACCACTGGTAGTAAGCTTAAACATCAAGGCCTGCAGGCCTAATGCACCCCAACCAAATCTCTGTGCCTGTTTATCAGCGCGGTAGGTTGTTGCCACGGGGTCTCGAACCCGCAACCTTGATAAGAGAGTCTTATTACCACTCCTCATCACCAACTGAGCTGTAGCACAAGAGCGTTACAACACAATTCATCTCTTCAAGGGCTTTCGGACTTAACAATGAACTCTCACCAACCTCAGCCAAAAACAAAGGTCTCTGATACCAACTGTCACAACCCGCATTTTCATCGCATATAATAATTTATCAGAGTAAGGAGAAATACGCGTCATGATGCCACGTCAGCAGGGGATAACTGCGGACACTCAAGCAAAACTCCTACCAGACAAAAAAGAGAGATATTTGAGTGATTTAGTAAAAATCCAATTTAAGTTAAGCGATTAACCGTATCTCTCGGCTTAGTGGCTCATCAAGTCCACGAAAGAAAATAGTTTATACGTTGCGGAAAATACTTTATTCATAAGATTAAATATCCTACATGAGTGTAAACGTCCCCAAAAAAACAACTCATGCTATGCAAAACTATAAATTTATTATAAGTATAGGAAAAGGTCTTTACGCTAACCAGAAAGTAGTGACTTAGTTTTGGAAGAGATGACATGTATGATGTACTAATAATAGAGTTTTATAAGTTAAAAATATCTAACATGGAGTTCTAGCATAAAACATCCCAGAGAGCAAGTAATCCAATTTATCACAAAGAAACAACTAGCACCTAGCAAGTATCCAACATCAACAACCATGTGGGTGTCAACAAACTGACACGAACCCACATAAAATAAAAGTATGTCTGAACTAGGTAAAGTAAACTAAAACAACAAGCTACCTCGCTACGGCGAGGTGAAAACCACAACCAACATTGCTGCTTGAGAACTCCAAAACCAGCTTCATTGCCTGCTAAAGCTCCGAACCTGAGGCATTCCAAACACAGAACACCTCAGCAAGAAGGTACAAGCGGTGGCAAAAAAAGTAGGCCAAAAGTAAACAAAGGTCAAAAGGGGTACCAACCCAAGACCAAACGTACTGAAGTAAAGTACAGAAGTAAAGTACCAAATCAGAAACATAGAACTTACGTGAATCGTCACGTACAACAAATAGCACCAGATGCACAAGGCTAAAATGGTGGAAAACATGATTAAATCATAAGAAATAAAACTCAAAACTTTATTAGCCACATGTGGTCAACTCTACCCAAAAACATAGGCGAGATGGTCACTCATCTGGACACACCCTCATAGATATGTAATATCCCTCTAACTGCGGGGGAGACTCATACACTCCACCATTCACCACAGATGCCTAAACACCCAGTAGAGTTCCACGAGGTACTAATAAAAGAAATAAACATTACGGAGGTGGTATCGTCCACTAACTCCCGCAATCAAAAAAACCCAACAAAAAATATATCTACAGACTTGACACGTCTGATTCTACTAGACATTTCTAGATTCAAGATACGGTTGATCAACCTTTAGGAACGATTTACAATCCTAGATAAACTCTAATACGTTCAACAACGATAGATAAGACGATTAAAGCCATCATTAAAATATTCCAAGGACGATTAAACATAGCAATACAAGATTGAATTTACCATGATAAGATCTTATAATTTCAAACGATCTTCAAAGAAGGATTAAATCTAGCGATAACTTGGAAAGACAAAAGTGCTGAAAGATTAAAGAACAAACTTAACAGTTACCATCAAATCAGACAAGAGCGTTACTCATCACCAGTTGTATGGGAGGCGTTGTAGGACTCCTTTGTTTTGGGCTGAGGTTGGTGAGAGGCTATTGCTAGGTCTGAAAGCCCTTAAAGAGATGAATTATGTTGTAACTCATATTAGAGAGAAGTTCCATATAGCACAAGAGCATTATGAGAAGTATGTTAATCGACGAAGGGTCGATCTGGAGTTTGCCGTTGGGGACTTAGTTTTTCTGAAAGTTTCTCCGATGCCAAGTGTTAAAAGGTTTGGAAGGAACTATAAGTTAGACCCCCGGTATGTGGGATCATTCCAGATTCTTGAGCGCATCGGAATGTCAGCTTATAGGCTGGATTTGCTTGCTACCTTCCCTAGTGTTCATAATGTGTTCCATGTGAGCCAGTTGCGGAAGTGTGTTCATAGTGATCGTCAAGTCCTTGACTCGGTGCCCCAGATTCAGCCTAATATTTTGTACGTGGAAGAGCCTGTCCGTGTTTTGGAATCTCAAGAGCGTGTGTTGCGGAGAAAAACCATCCCCATGGTAAAGATTCTTTGGAGAAATAGAGACGTCGAGAGAGCGACGTGGGAATTGGAATCAGCGATGAGGGAATCTCATCCGTACCTCTTCTCTTAGTTTCTGGTATGTCTCTATGTTTTTGATTGTGTTTGATTTTCTCGTTTTGGTTTGGTTTTGGAGTTGTGTTAAGTTTCGGGACGAAACTTCTTTTTAGGGGGAGTGACTGTAACACCTCCGATATTTTCGATGATTTTATTTGAATTGGTATCGTCATATTTATGACGTCATGATGTTACTTTTAACGTTGAGTTGACGACGCAGCACCGTTAAGACATTTTCGCGCCCGTGCTGTCGAGTCGGTCAAATTCTTATTGTAATTGGAAAATTTTGCATTTGGAAATTAAGTTAAATAATTTTGGACTTGCTCGTCAAGTTTCGTCGAGATCCGAGCGATATTCGGGCCTCGGCGATTTCCGAAATTTTGTATAATTTGTGTTCGCCGTAAAATTTGAAATTTTATATCTAGAGAATGGCTCGTCAGATTTTGGTTTTGACTTTGCCGTTGAGTTCGTAGCGTCAGTGTTCGCCTACGGTGCGAGTTTCGTTTAATTTGGCATACGTTTGAGCCTCCGTTTTGAACTTATGTTTCCTTGTTCAAAAAAATATAAGTATGATTAATTTAATATTAAAACTCTATTCAAAAATGTCTTTTACTATTCATCTCTATAGTCTGATTTTAGATATATTTGTAAAAATCACTATTCACCAGGACAAAAAAGCACTGTGCTGCAAATTTCTTTTACAGATCTCGAGTCCGCCTGATCTAGTTCTCGAGTAGTACATTCTTCCTCTCGAGTTCTACCATGTTTGTGTGGAGTACTGGCTGCTTGTTCTCGAGTATTGCTTATGTTGTTCTCGAGTACTGAATTTTAGTACTCGAGTAACCTGTTTTTTACTTCTCGAGTACCTCTAATCTTGTTCTCGAGTAGTCGGCTGTCCTTCCCGAGTAGTCTGTTCAAGTTTGCGTTTGGGCGTCGTTTTGAGGGTTAAAACGGTGTCGTATAAAAAAATGATTAACATGAAATTTATTCGTCTCGACAAGATATACAACTTTCATGTTGAGCACTTTTCAATTTGAAGTCATCCTAAATCTCTATTTTTGTTTTTCACGTGCCCACACATAAAATGTTTGTTTTATTTTCCTGTTTAGACAAAATAAATTTTATAAATGCATGTATATATATAAGTTTATACTCTTATACTTAAGGATAATTTAAAAAGAAAACTCATCTTGCTCCTTACGATAGACCAAACCGAAACCAGAGCGGTGACTCCCTCCCGTGCGTGAATCTTCTGGTGTCCGCCGACGGTGCTACGGTGCTCGAAATCTTCAACCGTATATAGATCCGGAAAGCTCTCGTCGAGAGCTACGCCATCGTGGTAAAACTTTCCCCATTTCTTGAGTTTTCTCGTTAGGGTTTTTGGCCCTAACCTCTATTTCGGCTATTTTTGTTCAGATTTCGACTCCTCCCGTCTTCTTTTGCCCCGATCTGCGACGGGGAGTGATTCAGAGAATTTTTTCCGATAAAACCAAGGCAAGTGGTGGTCTACCCCTCGTTTTTCCTTGTCTGATTTGATGGTAACTGTTAAGTTTGTTCTTTAATCTTTCAGCACTTTTGTCTTTCCAAGTTATCGCTAAGTTTAATCTTTCTTTGAAGATCGATTGAAATTATAAGATATTGTCATGGTAAATTCAATCTTGTCTGGCTATATTTTATCGTCCTTGGAATATTCTAATGATAGCTTTAATCGCCTTATCTATCGTTGTTGAACGTATTAGAGTTTATCTATAATTGTAAATCGTTCCTAAAGGTTGATTAATTGCGTCTTGAATCTAGAAATTTCTAGTAGAATCCGACGTGTCAAGTCTGGAGATTTATTTTTGTTGGGTTTTCTTTGATTACGGGTGTTAGTAGACGATACCACCTCTGTAATATTTGTTTCTTTTTTTAGTACCTCACGGAACTCTACCGGGTGTTTAGGCGTCTGCGGTGAATGGTGGAGTGTATGAGTCTCCCCAGTAATTAGACGGGTATTACATATCTATGAGGGTGTGTCCAGATGAGCGACCACCTCGTCTGTGTTTTTGGGTAGAGTTGACCACATGTGGCTAATAAAGTTTGAGTATTCTTTCTTATGATTTAATCATGTTTTTCACCCTTTTAGCCTTGTGCATCTGGTGCGATTTGTTGTACATGAAGATTCACGTAAGTTCTATGTTTCGGATTTGGTACTTTACTTCTGTACTTTACTTCAGTACGTTTGGTCTTGGGTTGGTACCCCTTTTGACCTTTATTTACTTTTGGCTTACTTTTTCTGCCACCGCTTGTAACTTCTTGCTGAGGTGTTCTGTGTTTGGAATGCCTCAGGTTCGGAGCTTTAACAGGCAGTAGAGCTGGTTTTGGAGTTTCTGAGCATCAGTGTTGGCTGTGGTTTTCACCTCGCTGTAGCGAGGTATGTTGTTATTTTAGTTTACTTTACCTAGTTCAGACATACTTTTGTTTTATGTGGGCTCGTGTCAGTTTGTTGACGCCCACATGATTGTTGATGTTGGATACTTGCTAGCTGCTAGTTGTTTCTTGTGATAAACTGTATTACTTGCTCTCTGGGATGTTTTATGCTAGGACTACATGTTAGATATTTTTAACTTATAAAACCCTATTATTAGTACATCATACATGTCATCTCTTTCAAAACTAAGTCACTACTCTCTGGTTAGCGTAAATACTTTTTCCTATACTTATAATAAATTTATAGTCTTGCATAACATGAGTTATTCTTTGGGGACGTTTACACTCATATAGGATGTTTAATATTATGAATAAAATATTTTCCGCAGCGTATAAACTATTTTCTTTCGTGGACTTGATGAGCCACTAAGCAGAGGGATACTGTTAATCGCTTAACTTAAATTGGATTTTTACTAAATCACTCAAAGATCTTTCTTTTGTGTCTGGTAGGAGTTTTGCCTGAGCTTCCGCAGTTATCCCCTGCTGATGTTGCATCATGATGCGCATTTCTCCTTTCTCTGATAAATTATTATATGCGGTGAAAATATGGGTTGTGACACCAAATGCGCGCAAACTTCCTCGAGCACAACTTCCTCCCCTGCCGTTTGACTGAGACTGAATATGCCACCACAGTGGCAGACTACATCCCGGCGGGGTTTGTTGCGCGCAATCCTGGAGCGAGGACAGGGTCAACTTCTTACCAGAAGGGGAGCTGGCCATACCGTTGGAGCACTTCGAGATAGGGTTCTGCCTCCCCCTCTGGCTGGAAGTGCGCCAGGCCCTCCGCTACTATGGAGTGGTCCCAACGCAGCTCAATCCTAATTCTGTTGCGCTCCTAGTGGCTTTCGTCTGCTACATGCATGCGGAAAGGATTGAGTTCAACCTTTCCATCTTCCGCAAATTGTTCAACTTCCGGGCGAAGAGCGGAATCGTCTTCTTCTCGGGACAGACGGTCAAGATCATTGGTCTTGCGAACAAAAACCACAACTAGGAACAAAAATTCGTCTTCGTGTCTTGGAACTTTGGCAACGTTCCCCTCTTGCCAGTCCAATATGATGAGGCGACCTACCGGCCTCCGGTGCTGGGGGGACATGAGACGGACTTCCTCGAATTCTTCGAGACTAAGAACTTTGATGCAAAGTTCTTGCGGCGGGATGTCAACTCCCTCCCGCCAGTTCCTGCCGGTGAAGGTACCATTCCGTATTACCCATTTAATCTTTGCTTCAAACTTCTAAGACTAACCTTTTATGGCTTTTATAGGTGAGCGAGAGATCCCCCTTGTTGGGAATTGTCTTCACAATACCCCAGATTTGTGGGAAGTCAGACCTGAAACTAAGATAAATTAAGTTGTATTTAATGTTGTGTTTAAGTTGTGCATGCATGACTCTATTGCCAAGTGTAAACTAATGTCAGTCTATAGTGGGTCATCAAACACAGGACCATACAATGTAATTCCTCATTGTGTGATCCAAGGTGTTGACTCATGTATAGCCTCTCTATTGGGGTACACTTTGTTTCCATGCACTTGGACTACTCGACTCTGGAGTATTGAAGACTTTCTCAGAAGAAATTTTTTCTAAGTCCACATACTCGAGTAGTATCTTCTATATACTCGAGTAAGTGACTTAGTACTCGAGTAGATTGGATTACATACTCGAGTAGTTCTCAAGTTACTCGAGTAAGTGTTCTGATCGTACTCGAGTTGATCTGGACTTCTCATCTCAGAAAGTTTCTAAGTCCATATACTCGAGTAAATCCATTCATATACTCGAGTACCTCTTTTCCTTACTCGAGTAGGTGTTTGTGTACTCGAGTAGAGCCTTAGTCATACTCGAGTAGTCTCTTAGTTATACTCGAGTAGGGCTAACTGTTCAGTCTAAATATTTCTAAGTCCACATACTTGAGTAACTTCGCTCATATACTCGAGTAAGTGACTTAGCACTCGAGTAGATCCTTCTTATACTCGAGTAGACTGGCTTAGCACTCGAGTAGATTTTTCTTATACTCGAGTAGTTTGGATTAGTACTCGAGTAGATGTTTCTACTTACTCGAGTAATCTGTCTAAAGTAACTCGGGTAGTTCTTCCAAGGCACTCAAGTAGTCATTTCTATTACTCGAGTACATGTTTCTCTTATCTACTCGAGTAGCAGACCTTTATACTCGAGTAACTTATCTAACCCGAGTACGTCGGCTCAGAATTTCAGAAATCGTTAAGTCCAGAATTGATGGAGATTTGAAATTAACCTTTTTCTGATTGGTCCTCGTGTCAATCTTAATTACGATTATGACCATTGGAGATAGCCTATAAATAGGTCTTTTCAGATTTGACTAAAGATACGCGTTTACAGAGATTATCTTTTAAGAAAGAGAAAATCCCGAAAACCCTAATTTTCTCATCCGCCGCCATTACTGTTTTCAAAAGAAGCTCTGGATCGTCTTCTCTCAGCCGCAGCTATCGATCTCTGATTCTCTAGCGATCCAGACTCAATTAGAATCATCCGATCTCTCCGTGCTTCATCGTCTCTGATTTACTTTCTTGATCGTGGTGATTCCAGATCTCAGAATCGTGGATCTCAGTCAAGTCTTCTTCAACTATTTCTGTTCAAACCGAAAAGCTCTCAAGAAGAAGATTACGTCAAAGATTTAGATCTGTGATATTCTTGTTTGTAAACTTTATTCAAACAAATTTTATTGTAGGAGATCTTTCTCCGAGTGGTAGGAAGTTTTATCTTCCGAGTGTAGATCCGTTTGGGATCGAGTTTTGTAGGAACGTGGTTCCGAGGTGTAGGATTGTTTTTACAATCCGAGATAGTGGAGTAGCCGAGTCTAGTGATTTGCTAGATCGGTGAGAAAAGTGGACGTACCCAAGATTGGGGAACCACTATAAATCTCTTGTCGTCTGTGTGATTGCTTGATTACGGATCTGTGCTGTGTTATATTTTTTTATTCTGTATTTGACACGAAATTCACCTATTCACCCCCCTCTAGGTGATTTAGGTTGACAACTTAGCGCTCTCAATTGGTATCAGAGGCGGAGGTTGATCATTAAAAGGTTAACACCTTGATCTAATACTCATCAAGTTGTCTCCAGAGAAGTATCAAGCATGAGTATGACCAAGGATTTTGCTAAGCTCCCTATCTGCGCCAAGAACAATTTTCCTATGTGGAAGGAAAGAGTTAAGTTCTTCATGGAAGCAGTAGACCCTCGGATCTTCATGATTGTGGAAGAAGGTTCGCATGTTCCTATGACTGCATCAACAATAGACCCAACCAAAAAGGTCCCAAAGAAGTTGATGGACTTGGATAAGGACGAGATTGCACTTGTATCCCTGGACAAGAAAGCTAAAAATATTATCGCAAGTGCAGTCGATGACTCAATGCTGCAGAATCTAATTCACTGCCAATCAGCTAAAGAGATGTGGCAGTCCCTAGTTACTTTAATGGAAGATACTGAAGAAGTGAGGGATGATCGGAGGTCCCTACTGAATCAGAAATATGAAGCCTTCCGACAAGGTCACAAGGAACCCATAGCTGACACATTTGAAAACTTCTTTAAGATAGTCAATGGACTGAGAGTGTATGGATGAGTCTTTACTAATGGGGAGTTGAATGATAAGTTTCTGAGATCTCTCACCAAAGAATGGGACAATAAAGTCTGTGCCATCCGAGAGTTTGGCAGACTAGCAGAGACAGATCCACAGAATCTATTTGGCAAGCTGATGTCCTATGAACTGCAAATCAACTCCAGAAAAGCCGAAGAAGAGATAAGTCGCTTCTCCTCAAAAGAGAAGTCGGTTGCTTTAAAGGCTGAAATTTCAAGGAAGGGCAAAGCTGCCACGCCAGCACCTCCTCAAGAAGTAAGTGAAGAAGAAGGCTCCGAGCAAAGCACCTCAGGCTCAGAACTATCTGAAGGAGAGTTCTCTTTGCTTTCGCGGCAGTTCAAGAAATTCTTGAATAAGAAGAAGCAATGGAGAGGCAAAGATGCCTCATACAGAAGATCACGACATAACGGTGATCAGCGAAAGAATGGCTCGAGCAGCCATGACAGGTATAACTCCAAACAGAACAAACAAATTTCAACTGATATCGTTTGTTATTGTTGTAATAAGCCAGGTCACGTCATCGCGGACTGCCCTCACAAGAAGAAAGAGGGTGGCAGAAGAGAGGAAAAGAAATCTTCATACCACAAGAAGAGGATAGAGAAGAGCTTATTAGCCAAGAAGAGCAAAACTCTCAACGAATCCGACTCATCTGAGTCGAGTGAAGAAGAGGAAGCTTACTTCGGGCTCATGGCTCACTCTGATGATGAACAAGTCCCCAGTTCACTGGGGAGGTAAAATCTCACACTCCTCTCTCTGAATCTGATGATGATAATGATCAAGAGGGCTATTCCTCTGAAGATGAATCTGAACTCATGGGACAGTATAAGGAGTTACTCATGGCTTACGAAAAATGTCGCAGAGTCGTGAAAACTCAAGCCAAAGAAATAAAATCTCTAAAGGCTAGTGAGAGCAGCTTGAGGGAAGAAGTCACCAAGACTAATTCTCTTCAAGAGAACTTCAATGTTGCTATGGAAGAATACAATCAAGCTCTCAAGCACCTCGACCTTAAAGATGAAATCATCAAAGAATTGGAACAACAACTCGAGGCTGAGAAGAAACTTGCTGAGAGTTTCTCCAAGCTTAAGACAGTTCTTCCACTCGTTGCTGAGTTCTCAGCTAAGGCCAAGGGTGCTGGTATAGGCCACATTGGTGCTTCTAGTAAATCTTCTAGGAGAAACAAGGCCAAGAGAAAGAATAAGGCTGCCCAGAAGGCTCTAGCTGAAGAAAAGGGGAAAGCTCCCTTGGAACCGGTATTGTTCAAGAAAGTTATCTTTCCTACGAACGAACTTGACTATGAGTCCACCTATGGACACTTCTCTAGGCCGATCGCCGAGAAGCCTAAGTCAAGATACCAAGGTTGGACTCATCCTCGTAACTTTGGCGAGAGTGTCTTTAAGGCACCTTATGAAGAGATTCAACTTCAGAACTATGGACCATATGCTCATGGTCATAACATCAAGAAGACACCAAAAGTAAAACATATTGTGGAAAAGCCTATGAAGGAGAAGACTTCATGTACCTGCCACCATCATGAAGCTTCCTCCTCCAAGAGTGAAGTTCCTGCTAGACCATCACTTCAGAAAATCAAGCAGGAATACACCAGGCAAAGATACAACAGGTTCGACTGTTGGTGCTGTGGCAGAATTGGTCATTTTGCCATCGATTGTTGGTTCAATCCTAGAAATGCTACAACCCCTCAAGTTAGCAACGTGAGAATGACCACTCATGAGGCTAATGCTCGTAGGGGGAGTATTCTAACTCGAGACCAAGGACCCAAACTTGTTTGGGTTCCTAAAGCTAAGTGATTGTAATTGCAGGTATGTCCAAAGACCACCAAAATGCCAATCTGGTACTTGGACAGTGGATGTTCTCGGCACATGATCGGAACAAGGAGTCTACTCCAGAACTTCACCTCAGTCTGCAACGGACCAAAGGTCATTTTTGGAGGGTCAGATCGAGGAATAACTAAAGGCCACGATATGATTTCTAACGGTAGCGTATCCTTTACGGATGTAGCCTATGTTGAAGGGTTGGAACACAATCTCATCAGCATAAGCCAACTGTGTGATAAAGGATACGTAGTTGAATTCCATGCCGACAAGTGTTTGATAAAATCGGTTGACAACATGGAAACGATTCTGTCAGGCACTAGAAGCAGAAATATTTTCTATTTAAATTTCATTTGTATTGACTCCTCTACACCAGTATGTCTTTTAGCAAAAAGTAGTGCATCTCTCGCTGACCAATGACACAAGAGACTAGCACATATTAATTTCAAAACTATTAATAAACTATTCTCCCAAAACTTAGTACGTGATGCCCCTAATGTCAAGTGCGTTACAGACAGTCTTTGTCATGCCTGTATCAAAGGCAAGCAAACAAGGAGTTCATTTAAAAGCATAATAGGCAAGGATTCCAATAGAAGCTTACAACTTCTCCATATGGACTTGTTTGGTCCACTGCAAGTTAGAAGTTTGGGAGGTAAGGAATATACGTTGGTTATTGTGGATGATTACTCGCGCTTTGCGTGGGTGTTCTTTCTGAAACACAAGTCAGATACCTTCAATACTGTCACTAGTTTTGTTAGGCAAATCCAGAATGAATACAACTATTCCGTAGTCAAAATCAGAAGTGACAATGGAACAGAATTCAAGTCTGGAGCCATAACAGAATTCTGCGAAAGTCAAGGTATCTTTCATGAGTTTTCCTCTGCTCGCACTCCACAGCAAAATGGAGTAGCTGAGAGAAGGAACAGAACACTCATAGAGGCTTGCCGGACCATGTTGAGTGATGCCTCACTTCCAGAGTACTTCTGGGCTGAAGCCGTCAACACCGCTTGTCACGTGCAAAATCGAGCTCTCATCAATAAGAACCATGATAAGACTCCTTACGAACTTTTAAAAGGCAGGAAACCAACCATCTCATATTTTAGAATCTTTGGCTGTAAGTGCTTCGTACTTAACAACGGTAAGTATCACACTACCAAGTTTAGCGAGAAAAGCTTTGAAGGTATTTTTGTAGGTTACAGTAGCCATAGTAAGGCTTATATAGTATTTAATAGAAAAACTCTGGTGGTAGAAGAATCAATACACATTGTATTTGATGAGACGAGTTTGCTGCAAAGCAACTCTTTTAGTGTGCTCATTGAAGATGCAGGTACCAAGATGAAGGAACTTAGCTTGGATGAGCCTACTTAAGATAAAGATGAGATGTTCATCAAGATCACCTCTACAACCCCTATTGGAGAGGTAGATGATCAAGATGAAGAACACAACCCAGCTGAAGATGCAACACCAGTGGCTGAAGAGATCCCAGATGCAAGGACTCTAGAGTTCATACACTTGAAGGATCATCCCTTAGATCAAATCATAGGAGATCCTCAGGATGGTGTCAGAACCCGGAGAGGTACAACTAACGAGAATTTATTCTTGAGCTTTCTATCACAGGTTGAACCTAAGAAGTTCGAGGAAGCAAACTCGGATGCATCCTGGATACTAGCCATGGAAGAAGAGTTGAATCAGTTCAAATGTTGCAAAGTTTGGACACTTGTTCCTAGACTCAAGAGTAAGAATGTCATCGGGACAAAATGGGTCTACCGGAATAAGATGGACGAAGATGGAACAATTATAAAGAATAAAGCAAGACTTGTCGCCAAGGGCTATCGTCAAGAAGAAGGAATCGACTTTGATCAAACATATGCTCCAGTGGCAAGACTGGAGGCGATCAGGCTATTCCTTGCTTATGCTGCACTTAAGGGCTTTACAGTCTATCAAATGGATGTAAAGTCTGCCTTATTAAATGGTAACATTAAGGAAGAAGTGTATGTAGAGCAATCGCCAGGTTTTGTTGATTCAAACTTTCCCAATCATGTTTACTTACTGCAAAAAGCATTATATGGTCTTAAACAAGCTCCCCGAGCTTGGTATGAGACGTTGTCTAGCTTCCTTCTTAAGAGCAAGTTCACAAGAGGAAAGATAGACAAGATATTATTTCTTAGGGAAATAAAAGGCAAGATTTTGCTGGTACAAATATATGTTGACGACATTATTTTTGGCTCTACGGATGACAATCTCTGCAAGAAGTTTTCTAAACTTATGAAAGGGAAGTTTGAAATGAGCAGTATGGGAGAGCTGAAGTATTTCTTAGGGCTTCAGGTGAAACAATCTGAGGATGAAATTTTCATCTCACAGACTAAATTCACCAAAGAGCTACTTAAGAAATTCAGAATGGAGAACGCAACCTCTATGAGAACTCCAATGGCCTCAGCTATGTCTCTAGACAAGGATGAGAAAAGGAAACCTTTTGATGAAACCAAGTACAGAAGCATAATTGGGTCCTTGCTCTACCTTACCGCAAGTAGACCAGACATAATGTTTTCCACATGTGTATGTGCTAGATTTCAGGTGAACTCTAAGGAATCTCACTACATTGCTGCAAAGCGAATCTTGAGATACCTCAAAGGTACACCAAATCTTGGCTTATGGTACCCAAGAAGTAATGATAGTGAACTAATTGGATTTTCAGATGCATATTTTGCAGGAAGTAAAGACGATAGGAAAAGCACTTCTGAGACTTGCCAATTCCTGGGAAGGAGACTTATTTCCTGGAGCAGTAAGAAGCAGAACTGTGTGGCAATTTCAACGACTGAGTCAGAGTACATCTCTGCATGGAGCTATTGTGCACAACTTCTATGGATCAAGAATCAATTTGAAGACTATAACATGAAGTTCCAGAACATCCCTCTGCTTTGCGACTCTTCCAGTGCAATAGCAATCGCCAACAACCCAGTCTCCCACAGCCGGACAAAGCACATAGAGCTTCGATATCACTTCATCCGGGAGCATGTGGAGAATGGAGACATAGATCTACAATACGTCTCCACAGATAGGCAAGTTGCAGATATATTCACGAAGCCGCTAGATGAGACCAAGTTCTCATTCTTCAAAACTGAACTTGGGATGCTCAACAAAGAAGATTAGTGGTCTCTATCAAAGTCTCAGAGTTAAAAGTTGGTGGAGGTAAAGATCAGTGCTTCGAGAAAAATATTTTGTCAAAGTGACTTAATCGAGTAAGTGTACTCACATACTCGAGTACTTGGAAACAATCACGAGTAGTTACACGACTACACTCAAAGTATCTACTCGTGTAGGTAAAAAATTCACTCAAGTACATATTCTTCATACTCGAGTACTTAGTAACTCACTCGAGTACTTCATGATCTACTTGGTCTTCGACTTACTCGTGTAGGTTACAACAGATTACTCGTGTATGCCGATATATACTCGAGTACTTGGAAATTCCAGAACTTTGAAAATCTCATTTTTCTCTTTTCGCACACCTCGATTTTTGCCGCCCCCCTTAAGGTATGTTTTATTTTAAAACCCAATCTTAAACCTAATTAGGGTTATGTATATAAATAGAATGATCCCGTAATCCATTTCCACGAAACCTTTCTCGAGTACTCGTCGGCGCTTCGCCTTCCAGAACTGTAGAGCGTTGTCTTCTCCAGAATCCGTTACTCCAAAACTCGATGGCTCCTCCATCCAAGATCGGAATCGGGTCCGAATTGGTTATAGATGGAATCGCCGATCTCTCCGATGACTTCCGAAACCTTCTCATTCTCCTTGACACAGCCGGGCTGTCGTTCCTATTATAGACGCCGTGTAAGATCCTATTTTCTGCAGTGGAAGAGTTCTACAAAATTCTCAAGGTCAAGAGAAATGGCAAGGTACTCAAAACCAAGGTCAGTGGGATAAAAATCCGTCTAGACAAAACTTCCTTAGCTACTCTGTTAAAATTGCCAGTGCTTGATGAAGAAGATGATCTGACTCCTGAAGATTCCGAGAGAACCAGTTTCTTCTGTGGAATAAACCCGTATGAAGCATATTCGTTCTGCCGTGCAGATTACAATTCAGAGGGCAAATTCCTTGTGGATGTGATTGCCAAAGTTCTTCTATGCAAAACCTATTCCCTCAGAGAAATTTCCCAAATTTTTTTTGATGTTATGCAAGCCATAGTCTGCCGGAAGAAATTCCAGTTTGGAATGATGATACTGGACAAGATCAGAGAAAGTGTGAAACAACCAAGCTATGCTAGGATTATCTCACTCCTCCTCCATGAGATTAATCCTACAGTGTTTGATTTCTCCAAAGGAACTCCCCTCCATCACATGAAGAAGGTATCCATCTCCTCCATTCAAAGATATGAAATCCAACTCAAGAACACTGCCCAAGCCTCCAAAGTCATTATGGATGAAGATGTCCCCAGCCCACAACATGTTGCTGATGACAGGACTCCATCTCCTCCTCTACATCAAGCTACTGACACCCAGGGTGCAGTAGTTGAGGGGGAGCCTGCCTCATCTAGCTCCCAGATTCTGATTACAGAACTTCCCTCCCAGACAGTCAGAGATCCTTCTCCTCCTCCTCCTCCAGAAGATATTCCAATAGATGTACAAATTCCAGCAGATAATCAAGTTTCCCCAGAGATTCAAGTTCAACAAGACCTTCTATCCACAGCTGTAGAGATTGATAAACTTATTGAAGAACTAAGGTCAGACATTCCCTACCTCCAGCAGACCCAGTTGTTGGTACTCCTTAGGTTCAGGTACAAGATGAACAGATCCCTCTCAAGTAACCCTCTCCATCCTCAGTTCAGTCTCCCATTGAAGAAGCAGAATAACATGATAGTATCATCCTGTCCGATGAAGAGGAGTTATCCCCAGAACCTGTTGAGCCTCCTCTAAGGACATTAGCCTTCACTCTCCTCTCCTTCACAGATCCCCTGGATTCAGTAGAAATCTCTCCCACTAAGAGAACTGCTAGCTCAGTCAGCTCCCTCAGGTCTCTACTTCTCCTAGTGCTCCATCTTCTGCTTCCCTCAGCTCCTCAGACATCATCAGTAAGATTGAGAAGATGCTCCAAGAACAGAGAAATTACTTTGATGAGTCTCTGAAATCAGTTAGCAACAAGGTCTCTGCTCTTGAAACTGAGATGAGCAGAGGCTTTGCAGAAATTCAAGCCAACACTGATGAACTTAAACAACTCTTCAAAATAGGTGGAAAAGCGATAGATCACACCATCACCAGCATGGGTGAAGTCAGAAATCAAGCTGAAACAGTGGCACATAACCATATTCTGCTAGACCAAAGAGCTAAAGCCAATGTGTTGAAAGTTTGTGACGAAGTAGGCACATTCAGAGATGAAGCTATTGAAAAGCTATCTGTAGAAATCAGCAAGGGGGAGAAAATAGTGAAAGAACAAGTTGAGAAAATTTCTGCTGAAATCTCTACCAAGTCTAAAGAGACCCTGGATGGATTAGTTAACACCATGAAAGCAGATATTCTAGCCCAGCTACAGTCTGTCAAATTCTACATTTATGACACTGCAGTTTGGGTACATAATCAGAATTTTCCAGAATTCCAGCTCGACCCCTCCATCATTCCTAAAAGCTTAGATCCTCTTGAGGAACATCCTCCATCTGATGCCCAGGTTCATGCTACCATTCCAGAGGCAGTGCCAGCCTTCTCTCCCAGACCTGCTGGATAGATGTCTGAGCCTCCTCTTTCATATTCTGATGTGTGGAAAGAGGATGTCCCTGCCAGCTCTCAGGGGCACTTTGATCGAGGTACTTCCTCCTCTAAAAGACCTGCTGATCAAGGTGGCCCCAGCAAGAAAAGAAAATATGGTGACGGCGCTTCTGCTAGCCGTTCTGCACCTAAGAGAGAGCAAGCTCAAGCTTCAGGGGGCAAATCAGAGTCAGTATATTCAGAAGTTTGGAGTCCAACCTCCAAATCTTTAATCTTTGACACTCTAAAGCTGGTAACTGATTTTGGGGAAAATAAAGACAAATTCTACAGCTACTCAGAATAGAAAGCCTATGATGTATCTCAAATCAAGATCAGATTACATGACAGACAATGGGGATTCAACAATCCAGCAGCTCCTCCAAGGCCAAAGACTTATTTTCCTAAACCCTTCAGTTATTTGGAAAGGCAAGAGCTGAAGAAAGCTAAACATCACAGAGAGAATTACCCCTGAAAGTGTTTTGTGGAACTAGAAAATCTTTCTATTTAATATAACTAATTCTGATTATGGTTCCCTTATTTGCTATTATTCTCTGTTTTAGTCATTTTCTATTGCTTGTTGTTATAGATGATCATTTCTTTTCTAGAAATTCATCTTAGTGCAAAGGGTGCTGACTTCTACAAATAGGGGGAGATTGTTGGGAATTGTCTTCACAATACCCCAGATTTGTGGGAGTCAGACCTGAAATTAAGATGAATTAAGTTGTATTTAATGTTGTGTTTAAGTTGTGCATGCAGGACTCTATTGCCAAGTGTAAACCAATGTCAGTCTATAATGGGTCATCAAACACAGCACCATACAATGTAATTCCTCATTGTGTGATCCAAGGTGTTGACTTATGTATAGCCTCTCTATTGGGGTACACTTTGTTTCCATGCACTTGGACTACTGGACTCTGGAGTATTGAAGACTTTCTCAGAAGAAATTTTTTTCTAAGTCCACATACTCGAGTAGTATCTTCTATATGTAAGATCCGCCTTTTCCCTTTTCGAAGGCATCCCGGATCTTATGCCCAGAACCGCCGCCTTACGGTGACACTAACTCCTGAGTTAGTCGACACCGTAAGACGCTGATTCTGCCGGCTATTACGATCATTTTTCACTAGAGATGCGGAAGTAAAAGTGTATAAACAAGCTAATACACAAGTCTACAGAAGTCACAGAGCATATCATATATATATGGAAATGAAAGAGCTACTATAGTCCATAATGAGTACAAAAGAGAAAGTAGGGCTTATGCCCATATACATCAATAGAAATCAGACTCTCTCTCACAAAACAGAAAGCTGTAAACTACGCTATCTACTACATCTCCTCCCACCTGAGGTCGTGCGGTAGTAGTGTCTGGTGGTGGTGGTAGCTGCTCCTCATGCCCTGCCTCCTCGTCCCGCTGGACGTGCTGGTCCACCTCCTCGAACTCCTAAAAAGGGGGAGTCAACGTATGTTAGTCAAAAAGACTAAGTCGTATCCTCAACACCTCCTCCTGTCGCTCTTAGGCACCGGATGGAAGGAGGATGCGGAGGAAAACAAGGGGTAGCAAAGTGGAAGCAGGTGACATTTCTATCTAGCAGGAGTAAGTAAAGTCTAGCAGTTCTATATATAATCTAGCATTTCTATATAAAGTGCAAGTAAGTAAAGACAGTGCAGAAAGAAAAGGACTGCAGTAAGAAGATAGAACTGGGAGTAAATGCAGTACAGAAAGGAAAGTACGCTACTGCTACTCCTACTCCTATCAGTATCACAGAAGTACCCCAACTTATATGAACGCCCATACGAACTTATAAGTTAGGGTTTCCAAAAGTAACTTATCATATAAACCGCCCATACAATTTATATGATAAGGATCTATGAAGCGTATGTCCTAATGAATGAATGTATGTTATGATGAGTATGTTAAACATGCAAGTGCAACACACACACACACACGACTCCGTGATCACAGACCTTTAGTTCCCTCTTTTTGAGAGCTTGCATCACTCTCGGGTACTACCGTTGTGGCTACGGCAATAGTGGAGCGGGCTCTCCACTTCTAGGTGGGTATAAGCACTACCAGACCTAGACCCCTCTCATACGCCTCTGTACACGTCCTAGGTGCACTCTAGAGTTTTGCGTACGTATTTTGCTGACTACCCGTCAGTCTTGTAGGTCGAGTGTACGTCTTCGGGGATTCCGCAGTATTATATACTTAGCATACTGGCCCCTCCACCCGTACGCCTCGCCCGAGTCATCGTACTGCCATCGGTGCATCGACTGGCCAGTCCTGCGTGACTCGCCACTAATTTTATGCACATGCAAGGTATTAATCTGAGCTTCCTGCTCGTACTGATATTGTTAACACATTCCCTCCAATCCAATTTGGGTGAGCAAGTGCTTATAACCCTCCAACCTTATGAAACAGGTGAGCAAGCCACTCGTAACCCTCCAACCCGGTTAGGATGAGCTCATCATTTGTATCCCTCCAACCTTATGAAATAGGTGAGCAAGTAATCCGTATGAAGTTTCCAACCTTATTAAACCGGTGAACCTATCGCGTAGATCTCCAAGCCTATTAGACTACTCTCGTTTAAGGTTTATTGCACATAGTGGTTTAGGGTGAATCCCAGGACTGCCCAAGGTATGCCCAATGAAGGGGTCTCGAAGGCACTAGGAACTACGATGGGATGACAAGCCCAAAGTTCCCTTTCGCAAGGATAATTACTTTTAGTTGGTGTTTACCCGTTACCCACGATTCTCCTTTAGTATTACTCCTTAGTGGCCTAATGACTTATGGTGTTAATCGGAAGTCGAGGGTTTCCCGTCGGACTCCGTTATGCCTATTGTAAAGTGATTTGCACTCTATCCCTCGTTACTATACTTATGACGCTATCAACACCACCCGGATTTATTCCCAATTTCCACAACTATCCCATTTTATTCTATCTCCCGGTGGTCCTAGTAGGGTAAACCTACTTATGCTAAATGTAGCCCCAGACCTAATACCACCCTTCCATATTCAAATTACACTACCATCCCCATCGTTCTGTTCATTAATCTAGGGTGGTATTCTCTAGATAAGTATTTACGTACGACACATCTATCGAGACTGAGCGACTAGGGTAAGATGACCTAACTAATGATCAATTGAATGAACTTCCAAATGCGTTGTATTGTGTTTAATCACATGAGATTATTATAGATATGATACATCGATTTATTCATTATTTTATCTCCACCAGAATCATTCAATTATTGTTAAGGGTAAAATTGTCATTTTCCCGTATACTTATGAATTAAATCTTCAATTTATCAAGTCGAACCTCAAGGGCTCGAATATGTCTCCCATGAGTTTAAATAATATCATTAGGGTTTTGTAAATCCTCTAGACCCTAGTTTGATTCATTTTAGAAAATTCTTAAGTGTTCACCAAATTCTCAAAAATTGTCAAATTCGCTAAGTGTGGGATTTTTGGCTCCCCAAAAATCCCAACTAGTTTAGGGTTTGAAATTATACCCTACTGGTCTACTAATCAGGGGGTGTGCATTCTAAATGCACCCCCTTTAGGCAAATATCATAAACAGGTTTTACATTTGCTATTTGCACCCCGAGCCTAAGTAGTTCAATTCTTGCATGTGGGTCTTTCCCAACATGACTTGTTCCAATTTCAGAGAAATTTCTACCACTGGTCTATATGGTCCCTAAGGGCCAGCCACCAAAATTTTGGGGCCATTTGGAGTTAGCTAACTCCAAGAATCACCTAGTTAAGCCCTAGGGGTATTTTGGTAATTTTCCCACATTTTGTTTCCCAATCAAGCCCATTTTTGGGCAGGGCCTAAATATGCCCTAATTATACCTCTGACCAAAATCTCAGGTCAAGGGGGCTTCTGGTTTGGCTTGGGCAGCCATTTGAAATTCTGCAAAATTGCTATTTGCAGCCCAAGCCAAATATTATTTCTCAAACATGCAAGTGAGATTCCTCAACATGCAGTGCATCAATTTAGCCCAAATTTTAACCATGGGTCTAATATACCCATGACAGGGTGCCACCAAGATTTGGGGCCATTTGGAGTTAGGAAACTCCAAAAATCACATTTATTTACTTTTGGGTATTTTTGTAAAAACTATAGCAAAATGTTCCCCAAAAATTCTGATTTTTGGGGAGGGCCTAGATAAGCCTAATTTAGTAACCTAACCCAAATTTCAGCCCATTTGGACCAAGGGTTTGGGCTGAGGAATTAATTTAATTGCTGTCCTACCCTAGGAGTAGTCCTAGTAAAATGGACCTACAGGGCAGAATACTTAACCAAATTTGATGAGTAACATGTCAAATCAAAGATAACACAGAGATCTACAATATTTATGTTGGGCAAAAATTCATCAGGAGGCTGTAAGGGCCTTAATATTATCATGCAAGGCGACTGCTAAAATGTTACAAAGTTAATCACTATTTATGTATTTAATAATAACAGATTTATTAATAATAACTTAAATGAATAAATCAAGCCTGCACGATTCTTAAAGCCAATCAGACGGTGGCTTCTTTTCTTCCCCATGCAGCATGCATGGCCAAAATCCGACGCAGGGCCCTTTTGCGGGGCGATTCCCGGCCATCGCCGGCAGCGGGGCCTCCGGCCAAGTCATTCCCCGGCCTCACGGTGGTCGGGGCTAGAGCTGGCCGGCGACTGGGCGGCGGAGAGCGGCGGACGGCGGCGGCGCAACCAAGCCGAGAGCTCCCTAAATCGCCATTTTTACAGATTTTCGAGCTTTTGATTTCCTAACGTCGAGCTCGTTTGAGCTCGACCTCTAGCCTAGTTGATCTAGGAAACTAGTACGCTTGGAGGGGAAGGGATACGGACCATTGGCGGCGGTTGTGGTTGAGGGTGGAGGAGAGTACCCATGGGATGAAAACTCCGGCGATCTCCTCGGCTTGCCATGGTTGCAGCTGACTTCTTTCCTCTCTCTCTCTCTCTCTGGGGTAGGGATGAAGGGGGAGTGAGTGAGTGAGCTCGGTTTTGGGCTGAGATAAGAGAGGGGGGGGGGGGGTGATTTCACCTAGGCATGGGCAATTTCACCTAGGATGGGCGATTTCACCAAGGTGGGGGGCTCGGGTTGGGTGTGTGGGCTTGTTGGGTGTGTGGGAGTGGGCCCTACTGCTCCAAGCTGGGTTAATTAGACCCTAATGGGTCGGGTTCCAAGGGTAGAGTTGGATTGGGTGAGTGGAGAGGTGGGGGAATTGGCTCACATAAATGGAATAGGCTAGATAGGGCTCGGGTTGGGCTTGGGCTTGACCCAAGGCTGCATGGTGGGCCCCCACACCTCCTAATACACCTATATGGTCAGCCAACCCATTATGAGTTGGTGGGATGAGCCCAAGTGGCCCAAACCAATCTCTCAACACTTTCTCTCTCCTATTTATCACATTTTCTCTCTCCTAGGTAATTCCCAAAATTACCATTGCATGCCCCTATTTTTCTCTTCCATAGGGGGTATAGGGTCACTTTAGACCCACCTAGTGATTTTGGGTTGGTTTGGGTGGACCCAACCTAGTGGATTGGGCTAGGGCACCATTTTCACTATTTAGGTCAAAATGTTGACTTGACCCAACATGGGTCAACTAGTTGACCCCATGGCCTACCCTAGGGTCCACTTAGATTGTATTTAGGGTTAGGGCAATGTGGTGGGGTCATGGTGTGGCTAGGGTTTGTATTTAGCCTAGTTTGACCTAGGTTGACTTGGGCCTCATAGTGGGCCCCACATGGTCTAAATCCTCTTCCCAGGGTCAAACCTAGCTAAACCCTAGCATCCACCACATGCCTAACCCAAATCTAAGTTATTTGAAATTTGGGATGTTACACTATATACTCGAGTAAGTGACTTAGTACTCGAGTAGATTGGATTACATACTCGAGTAGTTCTCAAGTTACTCGAGTAAGTGTTCTGATCGTACTTGAGTTGATCTGGACTTCTCATCTCAGAAAGTTTCTAAGTCCATATACTCGAGTAAATCCATTCATATACTCGAGTACCTCTTTTCCTTACTCGAGTAGGTGTTTGTGTACTCGAGTAGAGCCTTAGTCATACTCGAGTAGTCTCTTAGTTATACTCGAGTAGGGCTAACTGTTCAGTCTAAATATTTCTAAGTCCACATACTTGAGTAACTTCGCTCATATACTCGAGTAAGTGGCTTAGCACTCGAGTAGATCCTTCTTATACTCGAGTAGACTGGCTTAGCACTCGAGTAGATTTTTCTTATACTCGAGTAGTTTGGATTAGTACTCGAGTAGATGTTTCTACTTACTCGAGTAATCTGTCTAGAGTAACTCGGGTAGTTCTTCCAAGGCACTCGAGTAGTCATTTCTATTACTAGAGTACATGTTTCTCTTATTTACTCGAGTAGCAGACCTTTATACTCGAGTATCTTATCTAACCCGAGTATGTCGGCTCAGAATTCCAGAAATCGTTAAGTCCAGAATTGAGGGAGATTTGAAATTAACCTTTTTCTGATTGGTCCTCGTGTCAATCTTAATTACGATTATGACCATTGGAGATAGCCTATAAATAGGTCTTTTCAGATTTGACTAAAGATACGCGTTTACAGAGATTATCTTTTAAGAAAGAGAAAATCCCGAAAACCCTAATTTTCTCATCCGCCGCCATTACCGTTTTCGAAAGAAGCTCTGGATCATCTTCTCTCAACCGCAGCTATTGATCTCTGATTCTCTAGCGATTCAGACTCAAGAAGAATCATCTGATCTCTCCGTGCTTCATCGTCTCTGATTTACTTTCTTGATCGTGGTGATTCCAGATCTCAGAATCGTGGATCTCAGTCAAGTCTTCTTCAACTATTTCTATTCAAACCGAAAAGCTCTCAAGAAGAAGATTACGTCAAAGATCCAGATCTGTGATATTCTTGTTTGTAAACTTTATTCAAACAAATTTCATTGTTGGAGATCTTTCTCCGAGTGGTAGGAAGTTTTATCTTCCGAGTGTAGATCCATTTGAGATCGAGTTTTGTAGGAGCATGGTTCCGAGGTGTAGGATTGTTTTTGCAATCCGAGATAGTGGAGTAGCCGAGTCTAGTGATTTGCTAGATCGGTGAGAAAAGTGGACGTACCCAAGATTGGGGAACCACTATAAATCTCTTGTCGTCTGTGTGATTGCTTGATTACGGATCTGTGCTGTGTTATATTTTTTTATTCCGCATTTGACACGAAATTCATCTATTCACCCCCTCTAGGTGATTTAGGTTGACAACTTAGCGCTCTCACCCCTCCATCAACCCTTTGATGAGACTAGAGGTTCCGCCGCCACACTGGATCTCGCCAAATCCGCTGCTCTTGCTTGCCGGAACGAGCCGGGCACCTTTTCCTGACCAAGTATCAGGAAGCGGAAGCCTGAAGCTCCTTCGGCCCCTTCCAAGAAATCAAAACCGTCCTAGACGGACAAGGGCAAGTCCGTCACAGAGACCCCCGTCGAAGCCCCCGTCGAAACCCCAACTGTCGTGGGCGAAGCGGATGCTGCAAGGCAGGTTGCCGAGACCCCCGCCGAGGCCCCCATTAAGTTGGTGCTGAGAGGGCATCAGAACTTTGGCCTTGACGGGAAGTTTGTAGATGAAGAGGGCTAGCCCCTGCTCCGGTGGGACTTCGAAGCCAACCGGGTCTCAATCTCGTCGCTCCTACCCTCCTAGATGGAGTGAGACACGGTCATCGGTGAGGCCTTCACGCTAGGCTTCATGATTTACAACCAGATAGACGCCAGTACGTTTGACCAAGAGATTACCCGGTCTCTCGCCTACGACACCGCCCGAGCCCAAATGTGCGAGTTTGAGCTCATGCACATGACTGCGTGCCGCGACGTCACCCTCAAGTGCAACCTTGTCGAGGCGATCAAATCAAGGGAAATCGTCGTTGTTGAGGTGGCCACCCTGAAGGCCGATCTAGCGGCTTCCCAGCAGCTCCTCGCCCTTCACCCGATGACTGAGGTATGTAAATCTTCAAAGGTCTTTCACCTCGCGGCAATTTCATGCTAGTTCTAACCCCAAATTCCTCGCAGGATTCCGCACAAGCCCAGCCTTCGCGTGCGCGGGAGGGTTCTCTCTAATGCAAGATCGCTCTGCTGAAGGCAGAACTCCAAAAAGCACAGGAAGCCAACGCACCTGTTCCACCACCGCCCGCCAAGAAGGTCAGACGCCACCAATACTCAAATTATGAGATGGAGGTGATGATGCAAGAGAATGCACTGGCGGCGTTCAAGTGCGTGATCCAGGTGCTACGGGAGTCCAACTTTCTAAATGAGGGTGGCAAGACGCTCACGCCGCGCGGGATCCTCCCCTGGCTGTTTGATCCTATCCCCAAGACCGTGGAAGAGGATGACTCCCCGGGTGAGGATGATGAAGTGATCTTTGGCGAGAGCGACGGGTCCTCTGAAGAATCCTCCAACAGGACGTCCGACGACTCTTCCTAAAGGCTTACGTATTTTTGGCTTTACCTTGTAATTTTTCATTTTATAAATTTCTGCAAGGGGCGACATCCCCCAGACCAATGTAACAACTTTGATATTATATGAAAAGATCCGACTTTTTGCCGAAATGGCTATTGTTTTTCATACTTTTTTATGCATCTCGCGTTTTATTATCTGTGTATGAATCCATGCCTTTGCGTAAGCCTTAGGCTCTTAGGCAATGACCGCCACCCGTTCTAAAAATTGACTAAGTAAATTCTGTCAAGAGAGATACGCTGAGAACCCTGCCTAAAGCCATATGCTGAGAGCCCTACTGAGAGCCCTGCCGAGAGGGATGTTGGGTACATTGGAAAATGTGTACCTGATTTGAAGAAGCCTAACTTAGCATAATGATATACATCAAGGTGTATTTGATGTTGTTTAAGTTGAATGTGTGCAGGTTAAAAGTATGGAAAAATTTCTAAGTCCATGTGTCGACACCAGAAGAAGATGTGTCGATACTTCAGGAAGATTGTGTCGACACTTGAAGAAGGCTGTGTCGACACAGAGATAATGAGTCGACATCAACTGTGTCGACACCAAGAGGCCGTGTCGACACACAGAGGCAGAGTCGACAATATTTGTGTCGACACCAGAAGACTGAGTCGACACATATAGGCAGAGTTGACAAAACCTGTGTCGACACCTGAAGGCAGTGTCAACACATACTATGTTCTGAATCTACATCAACTGTATCGACACACAGGACTTATGTCGACACATTGCCAAGTCTAGACCAAGTCATTTGCTGAAGAATGATGAAGTGTTTGAGTCAACACAAATACTCAGTGTCGACTCATTCTAAAGTTATAGTATGCAGAAGCTGAGTCGACTTAAAGGCAAACTTGTCGACTTCACCAGAGGCAGTGTCGACACCGAAGTTACTTGTGTCGACACATATAGACAGATGGTCTCGACACTTTCTGATAGACAGTCTCGACACTTTGCTATCCAAGACAAAGGCACAAGATCTGTTTGAAGACTTGACAGCTGTGGGTTACAACAGGTTAACTGAAGCTGTCAGACTTGTCAGAAGACAGTTAGAAACTTGATCAGCCGGTCACCAAAAAGAAGGTCTATAAATAGACAGATTCAGAAGTAGAATAAGAAGTTTTTTTTCTTTATTGAGAAGCAACACACATAAAAACTGATTAAGGAATCAAATCAAGAAAGTGCAAGGCACTGAAGAAGATCTTCATCAGAAGATCTAAGAAGACATTCTGAAGGGTTCAACCTCTCAGGATCAGTATAAGGAGAATTCGTCCTAGAATTCTGAAGAATTTTTAAAGAGATTGGATAGAGAGGGATCCAGCCGTTTGAAGATCAAGAAGGAAGCTGTTACAGGTTTCTCAAGAAGCTGTTTGGAAATCAACTCAGCTAGTTCAGATTCAAGAAGCTTTGAAGAAAGCTAAGATTCAGTTGATTTCATCCATCAGCTGATCAGGTGCTGTCTTGTCCTTTCTCTCTCAACAAGGGCAAGATTCTATAAAACTCTTTTCTAAATTCTGTAGGATCTATTAATATAGATCTGAGTTGTAAGCCTATGTTATAAAGGCTGAGTGTAGGAGAGATAATCTCTGAGTTGTAGGTCTTGAATAAAGACTGAGGTAGGGCTGAATTGCCTGAGCTGTAGGAGTGTGGTATCACTCTGAGTTGTAGGAATCCATTTTGGATTCTGAGCTGTAGGATCTGAGGATCTGAGTTAAGGAAGGGAGTTTGGCTGAATCTAGCACACTGCTAGATAGGCGAAGGGGGAAAGTGGATGTACCCAGATCTTGGGGAACCACTATAAATACTTGTTGCAATCTGTGATGTGTAGTTCTAGATTGTGTGATTGTGATTGCTAAAGTAGCTGCAGAACTCATAAAAAATAGTCTTTAATTACTTAATCATTCTGCCTTAAGTTTGAAAAGAAAATAAGAACCTATTCACCCCCCCTCTAGGTGTCTAGGTAATCTTGAAAGTAAAACTATCAAGTGGTATCAGAGGGAGGTTGCTCAAAGTAAGACTTAACAATCTGAGTTAGATCTAAAGGCAGAATCAAGAATCAAGAAAATGGGTTCAGGTGAGAATCACAAGGAGTTGGGATCTATGAAGCTTCCCATCTGTAGAAAAGAAATCTTTGGAATTTGGAAGGAAAGGGTTAGGCTGTTTATGGAGGCCTCATACCCAAGAATTTATATCACAGTGAAAGAATGTTCATACATTCCAATGAAGACTTTTGTGTTAGATGCAAATGAGGAAACTCCTAAGGATTTTTCAGAAATGACAAAGGAGGAAATCATCTTAGCCACTATGGACAAGAGAGCTCAAAACATCATAGTAAGTGCAATAGATGATTCCACCTTTCAAAATCTAATACATTATAAGACTTCCAAAGAGATGTGGACACCTTGATTGTCTATATGGAAGGATCTGAAGAAGTAAGACAAGACAGAAAATCAATGCTCAACCAAGAATATGAGAGCTTCAGACAAGGAAAGTCTGATAGTATAATTGAGTGTTATAAGAAATTCTATAGGATTGTGAATGAACTGATGTCCTACGGAAGAGTCTTCAGTACATATGAGCTGAATGACAAGTTTCTCAGATCTTTAACAAAGGACTGGGATACCAAAATATGTGCCATTAGAGAAATGGCCAAGTTAGCTGATATTTCTCCTCCAACCTTGTTTGGAAAATTACTTTCATATGAAATGCAATTGATGGCTAGGAAGGAGGAAGAAAGAAGTACAAAAGGTGAGCATAGATCTGTGGCTTTCAAAGTTGAAGCCACTAGAAAGAAAGAGAGGATGTCTTCATCTCCTCTCAAGGAAGCTACATAAGAGATAACAGAAAATTCAGATAGTCAGAAATCAGGGAGCAGTGAATCAGATACTGACTTTGCTGCCTTTACAAGACAGTTTCAAAAGTTCTTAAAAAAGAAGCAGTGGAAGTCCAGGCCCTCCACATCACAACCAGTAGATGAGTACTATCAGAAGAGAAAATCCTCAAGAAATGAGAGAAACAGAACTAAGCCCAGCAAAGCCATAACTTCTAAGATTGTTTGTTATTGCTGCAATAAGACTGGACATATGGTAGCTGAATGTCCAGAAAAGAGAAAGGAGTCAGTAGACAGAAAAAAGAACTCAACACAAGGGAAAGAAGGAGAAATCTTTTGTTGCAAAGAAGGATAAGAGTCTTTCAGATCAGTCCTCATCAGAGTCAGAATCTTAAGCAAAAACATACATAGGATTGTATGCAGCCAATGAAGAAGAGGAATTTCTGCAACTGATGGATTCCATTCATGATCAAGAAGACAAGGAATGCATGGGTCTGATGGCTGAGTTAGAAGATAACCAATGCCAGGATCAGCCTGGTCCTAGTAAGGTACAAAAGGTTTATAGTTCTTCTGATTTTAGTACTGGTTCAGAGTCAGATTCGTCTACATCAAGTGATGTGAATGGATCTGAATCTGAAGGTGATATTCATCAGTTGATGGATGAATATAGGGTCTTGTTACAGGCTCTTAAGAAAAGCAAGAATCTAGTCAAAGTTCAGGCTCAGGAAATTGCTAATCTTAAGGTGGCTGCAACTGAGTTTGAAAAAGTAATGGATCAAAAGTTAAATGAGATTGCCAAACTGAAAAATATAACCAATATTCAGATGGGCACAATCAAATATAACAATGATCAAATTAAGAGTCTGGAGGCCAGACTAAGAATAGAGAAAGATTTAGTGGCTAGTTACTCTAAGCCAAAATCTGTCTTACCTTTAATAGATGAGTTTGTGGCTCAAAAGGGTAAGGTAGGATTAGGCTTCAAAGGTAACCCCAGGGCTGCCCAATTCAAAAGAAAAGGCAAAGCTCCTGTCCAGCCTCTAAACCTTTCAGTCCTAGTTAAGTTTAGAAAGGTGCAAGTGCCTTTTAATAAATATGATCTTGAGAATATTCATGGTCATATTAAAACTAATGTTCAGATAAACAAGGGTGTAAATGCCAATAGGTCTACCCATGTTCATAAAACCCATGGTTATAAGAAATCTGTGGGTGAAGCTACAACAGAACCAGCACTGGACAGAAATTCTTCTGTCAAGGGTGTATCAAGACCTAGATACAACAAGTTTGAATGTTGGTGTTGTGGCAAGAGAGGCTATTTTGCCTTAGACTGCTGGCATAACACAAATGTAAGGAAGAACAATAGTCTACCAGTTAGAAGAGCTGCTGGTAGTCTTAATATGAATAGTGCTAACCTGAACCAAGGACCCAAGACTTACTTGGGTTCTAAGGAAAAGTAATTCTGTATTGCAGGAAAGTCCAAGTTGCCATGCCCCTATATGGTACTTGGACAGTGGATGTTCCAGGCACATGACTGGAACAAAGGGGCTGCTGAAGGAGTACACATCTGTCAAAGATGGACCTAAAGTAATCTTTGGTGGATCTGAAAGAGGAATCATTAAAGGGTTTGGTAACATTTCTTCAAACCAAATTACCATCACCCAAGTGGCTTATGTAAAAGGTTTGAAACATAATCTGATTAGCATAAGTCAGCTGAGTGATCTTAGATATGACATTTCATTTGTTAAGGATGGATGTCATATCAAAAGGTCAAGTGATCAAAAGATCATATTGACTGGGTATAGAAAGAGAAATGTTTATTGTCTTAATTTTGTATGTGAGAACAAGGCTTCTCCCATCTGTCTTGTAGCTGATGATAATGCATCTTATTGTGTCAAGTGGCACAAGAGGTTGGCTCATCTTAACTACAAGACAATTGCCCAACTCTTCAGCAAAGAGTTAGTGAGGAATGGTCCTCAAGTTAAGTGTATAAAGGAAGGGATATGTTCAGCTTGTCAAAAGGGCAAGCAGACAAAATCCTCCTTTCATAGTCTTGAAAACAAGGATTCTGTGAGGTGCTTATACCTCTTATATATGGATCTTTTTGGTCCTATGCCAGTTCATAGTCTAGGTAGGAAGGTCTACACTTTTGTGGTTGTAGATGACTATTCTAGATATACATGGGAGTTCTTTCTGAGACAAAAATCAGAAACCCCAAGTGTCTTACTTAGTTTTGTGAAACAAATTCAGAATGAACTAAATAGTACAGTGGTCAAAATCAGAAGTGACCATGACACTGAATTTCAATCTGAAAGTATGACAAAATTATGTGAAGACTTTGGGATTTTCCAAGAGTTCTCCTCACCTAGAACACCTCAGCAAAATGGTATTGCTGAAAGAAAGAATAGGACATTGATTGAAGCAGGTAGAACTCTATTGAGTGACACCTCTCTTCCAGAATATTTCTGGGCTGAGGCAGTAAACACTGCATGTCATGTGATCAATAGGGCTTCTATAACCAAGTGCCACAAAAAGACTCCCTATGAAATTATGAAAGGTAGAAAACCAAATCTATCCTACTTTAAGATCTTTGGTTGCAAGTGCTATATACTTAACAATGACAAGTCATATCTAACTAAGTTTGCTGCCAAATCCCAAGAAGGGATATTTGTTGGGTACAGCATAAATAGTAAG
Source organism: Platanthera zijinensis (assembly GCA_039513925.1). NCBI lineage: Eukaryota > Viridiplantae > Streptophyta > Magnoliopsida > Asparagales > Orchidaceae > Platanthera > Platanthera zijinensis. The sequence continues at coordinate 101,103,231 of CM077095.1, forward strand.
GCCTATAGAGTCTTCAACTTGACTACTCAAGTTGAAGAAGAATCAGTACATGTTGTGTTTGATGAATCAAGATTAATCAACTGTGAGTTGCCTTGTAGTTCATACAGTCCAACATGTATAAGCAAAAGGATGGACAAGCTTTCCATTGCAGAAGGTACAACAACAAATGAATAGATGGAAAATGTTGACTACAGTCCAGGGGGAGTACATGATTCTATAGAAGCTGATGACTCCCAGGAAGTGCAGCATAATGAAGGGACTGGAAATAATCAACCAGAAGGAAATCTACCTCCTACTATCAGACATCTTAAAGACCATCCAGCAAATCAAATAATAGGTGATCCAAGTCAAGGAGTGCTGACTAGAAGCAAAAATCTGAGCACAGTCCTGCACTCAAGTTTCCTATCTCAATTGGAGCCTAAGAAATTTGAAGAAGCCATCCAAGACCAACATTGGATTAATGCTAAGCAAGAGGAGCTTAATCAATTCAGAAGGTGCAAAGTCTGGGAGCTTGTTCCTAAACCAAAAGACCACAACATCATTGGAACAAAGTGGATATTTAGGAACAAGTTGGATGAGAGTGGAGTAATAGTAAAGAACAAAGCAAGACTGGTTGCTAAAGGATATAGGCAGGAAGAGGGAATATATTTTGATCAGACATTTTCCCTAGTAGCAAGACTGGAGGCAATCAGGATGTTTCTTGCCTATGTTGCATACCAAGGATTCAAGGTATACCAAATGGATGTGAAATCAGCATTTCTGAATGGAGATCTAAAAGAAGAAGTCTATGTGGAACAGCCATCAAGTTTTGTAGACTCTCTTAAACCTGATTATGTTTTTAGACTTAGGAAAGCTTTATATGGGTTAAAGCAAGCCCCAAGGGCTTGGTATGACACCCTGTCTACTTTCCTTATTGAGAAAAAATTCTCAAGAGGCAAAATAGACAAGACTCTATTCCTTAGGGAGTCTAAAGGCAAGATAATCTTAGTCCAAATCTATGTGGATGACATAATTTTTGAGTCTACAGAGAACAACCTTTGTAAGAAGTTTGCCAAAATTATGCAAGGGAAGTTTGAAATGAGTAGTATGGGGGAACTTAAGTTCTTCTTGGGACTCTAAGTAAGACAGACTGATGATGGCTTGTCCATATCCCAGTCTAAGTTCACCAAAGAGTTGATAAAGAAATATGGTATGGAATCTTCCTCTACCATGAAAACTCCTACGGGAACAAATATTCCTATATGTAAAGATGATACAGGTAAGCCTGTAGATGAGTCTTTGTATAGAGGAATAGTTGGTTCTCTATTATACCTCATAGCTAGTAGACCAGATATTATGTTTGCTATATGTGTCTGTGCTAGGTACCAGGCATGCCCTAAAGAATCTCATTACTCTACTGTTAAAAGAATTTTGAGATATTTAAAGGGCACACCAAATCTAGGCCTTTGGTACACTAGGAATAGAGATTTTCAACTAATAAGTTATTCAGATGCAGATTTTGCAGGCTGTAGAGAGGATAGAAAGAGTACTACAGGTACTTGCCAATTTTTGGGAGGAAGACTGATATCATGGAGCAGTAAAAAGCAGACCAGTGTGGCAATATCCACAGCTGAGTCTGAATATGTTGCTGCTGGAAGTTGTTGTGCACAGCTATTGTGGATTCAGCATCAGTTAAAGGACTATGGTATTCAAGTAAGTAGAACACCTTTATTATGTGATTCTAAGAGTGCTATTTCTATTGCTAACAATCCTGTTTCTCATAGTAGAACTAAGCATATTGAAATAAAATACCATTTTCTTAGAGAGCATGTAGAAAGAGAAGATATCTCATTGGAATTTGTTAAAACAGATTATCAAATTGCAGATGTATTTACTAAGCCACTAGATGAAACAAAATTCAATAAATTTAAAATTGAATTAGGAATGCTGACCATTGATTAGTATATCAACAAACAGAAATTGGCTAAGTAAAATGGTGTCGACACTTTCAGTGATAAAGTGTCGACTCAGTATAGTTATGTCGACTTGTCAGAGAATTAGTGTTGACACAGAGAATTTGTGTCGACACTTAAGGGTCAAATAGTCGACTAATCCAGAAATATAGTGTCGACTTCACCAGAATAATGGTGTCGATACTTACAGATTTTGTCTCTCTTGTGTTGACATATCCTCAATTGGTATCGACGCACAGTAGTCAACATTGATGTCGAGACAGTAAAAGTTTGTGTCGACACATTTCATCTGTGTCGACACATTTAGTCTGTTTTTGCCCGACTTTTGACCTTCTTTCATTAGAGGGTATAAATAGGTCAAGAACGTATTCTGTCGACACGCTCACAAGGTTTTCGAGACTAAAACCCTGTGTCGACATTCTCTCTCTCCTATTCTCTCCAGTTTTTTCATCTTTCCAATGGCGCTAAAGGTTGAGGATAACGTCAATGAGGGATATGAGCTGGTTAGGGCTGCGTTCGACAATGCCACGCCTGAAACAAAATAGGTGATATCCTATCTTGCTGATAATGGATTGGAATATCTGGTTTCTGAACCCACCAAAATTTGGAAGAAGGAGGTACTTGAATTTTACACTTCAGCATCAGTGGATTCTTCTGGACTCAAGATCAAATCCACAGTTCATGGAACCAAGGTGAAACTTACTCTACAGAGTTTAAGAAAGATTCTTCAATTACCAAGCATTGAGAATGTAGAAGAGGTCCCAGCCTCTAAGACAAGGGAGGCTCTACAATGGTGTGGATTGGATCCAACCGTCAAAATTGGAGCAGCCATCAACAGAAAAGGAATGAATCCACAAGGCAAATTTCTATCTGAAGTGGTTGGGAAGGTGATTTTGTGTAAACCTGGCGGCCATGATAGGATTTCGGCCTTAATGTTTAACCTCATGACAAGGATAATCTTCAGGGTTAACACAGACTGGTCAACAGTTGTGTTTGATAAAATCAAGGAAGGACTTAAGAAGCCAAATCTGGCTAGGATTTTGAGTCTATATCTAGCTGGACTCATCCCAGAGTTCATGCAACAAATTCCTGGGACTAAGATCAATCACATGAGAAAAATGGACATGAGATTATTCTCAAGATGGGATAGAGTTCTGTCCAAAGAGTTGCCTGATGTGGACAGGCAGGACACACCAGAGAAATCCCTAGGTCATGATCAAAGTACTGAACAACTTCCAGGAGATCAAGTGAGAGAGCAGGCTGAAGACCAGCCTGAGTCTACTCAAGTCCAGGATGAATCTTTACCTGCACAGGTGCAGGGGGAGCAAGTTTATTCTCCTGCCCAGGACATTCCTAACACTGAATAGGTGCAGGGGGAGCAGATTTCTGAACAAGTGCAAGAGGAAGAACAAATAGATTTATCAAAAGATTTGCACACTGCTGGCCTAGATGACTCATCTTTTGCTCAGGCACAAAAGGAATTCACTCTAGATGAGTTGTTTCCTGATGTTGAAATTGCTACTGATAGAGTTGAGGAGGAGCAAGAAATTGAGAAGGAGCTCGAAATTGAAGGGGAGCAAGTGATTGTTGACAAAGATCAACATGTCACTGAGATAGATATTCCTCCTTCACCTCCTAAAAGAGTTCAGATTGAAAGCTCTTCAGAATCTGAGTCTGCAGAAGCCAGAGTGGCAAAGAAAAGGAAGCTCATGGTCTTCAAAAGAAGAAGCCATAGCTACAAGCAGACTCTACAGACTTCAACTCACCAATCTCCATCTGATTTTAATTACAACAAGTTCATGGTAGATTTGCAGGTGAAGCTAGATAATCAGAGATTAGCCTTGGAGAAATATGTTGATGAAAGTCATAAAAATCTTCAGTTTGATCTGGCTCAAGATATAAAGTCTATAAGATTTGAAGTCAATCAACATAAAAGAGAAATGACTGATTGTTTTACAAAAGGGGCACATGCTGTTGTATATCTGGCCCAACAACAAGGGGAAATGAAGAAAGAAATAGATGCTCAATCTATTAATCAAGGATACATTCTTGAAAATTAAAAACGGCTAAATGACAATCTGATAACTGCCAACACAGATATTCTTGCTCAATTTCAAACAACCATGTCTAAATTGACTGAAGCTAGGGCAGCTGAAATGCTAGCATATGATACTAAGTTCAAAACTGCTTTAGACTCAGTTCAGTCAGCCATAACCACTTCCCAGAAGGACATTACTGCAAAACTTAACAAGTTGAAACCCTTCTTCAAAGATGGCATTAATTATCTAGATGGTCAGATCAGGTTTCAGAAGGAAGATCTCAGAGATCATGTAGCAAGAGAAGTCATAAAGGGGGAGAGGGTACTTATTTCTGCTGGCTCAGAACATGCCAATTGGGTCACTAACAGTGTCAGAGCCACATTGGGATATCCACCCCTTTGTGATGATGATAATATGGCAGAGTCAGGAGTTCAGCCACAAGGTCTACTTGAAGGCAACCAACTAGAGGTTGCTCAAGTCATATACCCTCCTGCAGATTTTGACTTGATTCATCAGATGGTGCAAACTATGTATAGTCCTCTAGAGGAGGTTTCAAATATTATACTTGGAAAAGTAGACATGCCTGAAGCTGCAATCAAGGCTCAGCAAGAGGCTCAACTGTCAAAGAAGAGATTTAGGGAGCAAGCTGAACTAAAACCTAATTTTGAACAGTGGAGCCCTACCTCTAGAAACATCATACTAACTGTCTAGAAAGCTGTAAAAGATCAAGTCCATGAAAGGGGCAAGTGGTACAATGAATAAGAATGGCAGAAGCATGAAGCCAGACAAGAGGCTATTGTTCAGTATAGAAGGAAAGCTAAGATGGGAAAGCTACCTCCTGATGCTGTGGAGCCTAGCAAATACTTTCCCAAGCCATATCACTACTTTGAGAGACAAAGACTGAAGACTGAGGCTCAGGAGAAGGCTGATCTTAAAGGCAAAAAGCCCATGGAAGAAACTAAACCTTCTGTGCAGGCTCAAGTACAACCAGGAAGAGGGATTGTTATTAAGGAGCCTGATCAGTCTAAGTCTAAGATATCTTAGTTTTAGTTTTAGTTTAAAAAATTGTGTAATGTGAAACATTCAGTGTTAAACATTTTGTAAACAATCATTTTGACATAATACACAAAATCCTGCTCTTTAAGTAATTTTTGTGTATATGCTTTTATCTCTGTGATGAATCTGTGCAAATGTTTTGATTGTTAATATTTCCTGTAATATTAAGCTTATATACATCATCATCATTTTGTTTATTATTATCATAAGTGGTGTATATCATTAGCTAATATGGGTTATGACTTCTCCAAATAGGAGGAGATTGTTGGGTACATTGGAAAATGTGTACCATATTTGAAGAAGCCTAACTTAGCATAATGATATACATCAAGGTGTATTTGATGTTTTTTAAGTTGAATGTGTGCAGGTTAAAAGTATGGAAAAATTTCTAAGTCCATGTGTCGACACCAGAAGAAGATGTGTCGACACTTCAGGAAGATTGTGTCGACACTTGAAGAAGGCTGTGTCGATACAGAGATAATGAGTTGACATCAACTGTGTCGACACCAGGAGGCTGTGTCGACACACAGAGGCAGAGTCGACAATATTTGTGTCGACACCAGAAGACTGAGTCGACACATATAGGCAGAGTTGACAAAAGCTGTGTCGACACCTGAAGGCAGTGTCGACACATACTATGTTCTAAATCTACATCAACTGTATCGACACACAGGACTTGTGCCGACACATTGCCAAGTCTAGACCAAGTCATTTGCTGAAGAATGATGAAGTGTTTGAGTCAACACAAATACTCAGTGTCGACTTATTCTCAAGTTGTAGTATGCAGAAGCTAAGTCGACTTAAAGGCAAACTTGTCGACTTCACCAGAGGCAGTGTCGACACCGAAGTTACTTGTGTCGACACATATAGACAGATGGTCTCGACACTTTCTGACAAACAGTCTCGACACTTTGCTGTCCAAGACAAAGGCACAAGATCTATTTGAAGACTTGACAGCTGTGGGTTACAACAGGTTAACTAAAGCTGTCAGACTTGTCAGAAGACAGTTAGAAACCTGATCAGCCGGTCACCAAAAAGAAGGTCTATAAATAGACAGATTCAGAAGTAGAATAAGAAGTTTTTTCTTTATTGAGAAGTAACACACATAAAAACTTGTGAGAACCCGCCCACCCATATCGCATCTCAAAACCCAGGTATTGAGATGAAGGGTGGCGGGGTACATAAACACGGAGGAGCAGGCGCTGCGGGCGATGTGGGACTAATCCCAACCACAGAACCGCGGGGATATTCCGCCACACAGGGGGCCCACCGGGGTCAACACCCAGACCAGGAACGCGATGGGGAAAGCTACGGGGGCGGTCCCACACACACGGTCCTGCTGGCAAATTATTCTCAACACACCCCTGCAGCAGGACAACCATACAACCTCTGATACCATGTGAGAACCCGCCCACCCATATCGCATCTCAAAACCCAGGTATTGAGATGAAGGGTGGCGGGGTACATAAACACGGAGGAGCAGGCGCTGCGGGCGATGTGGGACTAATCCCAACCACAGAACCGCGGGGATATTCCGCCACACAGGGGGCCCACCGGGGTCAACACCCAGACCAGGAACGCGATGGGGAAAGCCACGGGGGCGGTCCCACACACACGGTCCTGCTGGCAAATTATTCTCAACAAAACTGATTAAGGAATCAAATCAAGAAAGTGCAAGGCACTGAAGAAGATCTTCATCAGAAGATCTAAGAAGACATTCTGAAGGGTTCAACCTCTCAGGATCAGTCTAAGGAGAATTCGTCCTAGAATTCTGAAGAATTATCAAAGGGATTGGATAGAGAGGGATCCAGCCGTTTGAAGATCAAGAAGGAAGCTGTTACAGGTTTCTCAAGAAGCTGTTTGGAAATCAACTCAGCTAGTTCAGATTCAAGAAGCTTTGAAGAAAGCTAAGATTCAGTTGATTTCATCCATCAGCTGATCAGGTGCTGTCTTGTCCTTTCTCTCTCAACAAGGGCAAGATTCTATAAAACTCTTTTCTAAATTCTGTAGGATCTATTAATATAGATCTGAGTTGTAAGCCTATGTTATAAAGGCTGAGTGTAGGAGAGATAATCTCTGAGTTGTAGGTCTTGAATAAAGACTGAGGTAAGGCTGAATTGCCTGAGCTGTAGGAGTGTGGTATCACTCTGAGTTGTAGGAATCCATTTTGGATTCTGAGCTGTAGGATCTGAGGATCTGAGTTAAGGAAGGGAGTTTGGCTGAATCTAGCACACTGCTAGATAGGCGAAGGGGGAAAGTGGATGTACCCAGATCTTGGGGAACCACTATAAATACTTATTGCAATCTGTGATGTGTAGTTCTAGATTGTGTGATTGTGATTGCTAAAGTAGCTGCAGAACTCATAGAAAATAGTCTTTAATTACTTAATCATTCTTCCTTAAGTTTGAAAAGAAAATAAGAACCTATTCACCCCCCTCTAGGTGTCTAGGTAATCTTGAAAGTAAAGCTATCAAGGGACATGCCGAGAGCCTTGCCGAGAGGGACATACTGAGATGGGTATACCTTTCCTTGTCTCTACTTAGGATTGGTGCCAACTATTTGAGAACCTGTTGGCAAAGTACTTCGCAATGTTTGTCATAGGCTTAACTCCCCCGTTAGCTAGGTGAGAGCCTGACAACGGGAGTGGCTCCAGATCTGATTATTCCAAGCATTCTGCATCGCGCCATAGAGCGGGCCTTCGAATCCGCAAACCCTTTTTTCCTTTCCCCCCAAGCGAGCCTACGACCCAGCCAGCTAGTGAGTGCCTGGACAGCGGGTCTACTCGGGGCCGAGTGCACCTTTCAGCCCTACCAGCTAATGGAAGCCTGATAACATGATCCTCTCGGGGTCTTCTCTTACCCCCAAGTGAGCCTACAAGCCTGCCAGCTAGTGAGATCCTATATAATGGGTCTACTCGGGGCCGAGTGCGCCTTTTAGCCCTACCAGCTAATGGAAGCCTGACAACGGGATCCTCTCGGGGTTTTCCCTTGCCCCCCAAGCGAGCCTATGACCCTGCCATTTAGTGAGAGCCTGGACAGCGGGTCTACTCGGGGCCGAGTGCGCCTTCCAGCCCTGCCAGCTAATGGAAGCCTGATAGCGGGATCCTTTCGGGGTCTTTCAAAATCACAAACCTTCCCACTTTTCCCCCTAAGCAAGCCTACGAACTGTGAGAAACCTCCCGCCCATATCACATCTCAAAACCCAGGTATTGAGATGAAGGGTGGCGGGGTACATAAACACCGAGGACCAAGCGCTGCGAGCGATGTGGGATTAATCCCAACCACAGGACCACGGGGATATTCCTCCACAGGGGGCCGACCGGGGTCAACACCCAGACCAGGAATGCGATGGGGAAAGCCACGGGGTCGGTCCCACACACACGTGTCCTGCTAGCAAATTACTCCAACACACCCTCGCAGCAGGAAAACCACCCTCTGATACCATGTGAGAACCCGCTCGCCCATATCACATCTCAAAACCCAGGTATTGAGATTAAGGGTGACGGGATACATAAACACGGAGGAGCGGGCGCTGCGAGAAATGAAGAAAGGTGAAAGAAACGCTCCAATCCGGATAGTTGGAGCCAACAAGTTTAGAAACCGTGCCAAGTTTAGAAACCGAGCCAACAAGTTTGGAAGAGCTCCCGCCCGACGATATCCCTCTCGCCAACCTCTGCAGGAACCTCCTTTCCCGGATGCTGCCTGGGAGCATTCTCACACAACGACGGAGCAAAAACCACTGGAACCTGAGGCGTCGCCCACTCACTCCTTGCCGAGAATGCTAAGTGGATGGTCTAAAAGACTTCTCTCCTAAAGTCTTCCAGCATCCCCAACGTCAACCCACTCGCCGGGGGTGGAGAACCTCCTGATCCTACTCCTTTCTCCTCACCTCTAGCCTTGAGACTAAGCTCGAGATTTTCTTCTATCAGCTACGGTCCACGCTCACTGCACACGAAATGTTGGAACCAAAAACTAGCCCCAACGAGAGTTCGGACCCTGGGGTGTAGCTAACACCTACTTCTCCCAAACAAAGACCCTTGACCAGTGACTTGGAACTAAAGAACCGACCCTGAGCTATAGCTAATAAGTCCCTCCACTAACCCGGGAGATTTCAGAGCGCTCCCCCTCCTTAGCCAAATGTTGATCTAAGGATACCTCAAAAAATGCTACAAGACTCTTAGGAAAATGAGAAACCTTGCCTTCTGAGGTATCCTGTGGGTCTATTTATAGATTTTCAGTATCTGGTCTGCCAACAACGTAATTCCTCTATTCAAAAAGGACTATATACAGACCTCTGAGGGCATATAAGTAAATTTACCTTTGGACCCTACGATGGCGTTGAGTGGAGAAACATCACTCAACGCCAGAGACTGCGGCATTGAGTGGAAGGAGCATCACTCAACACCAAGAACTACGACATTGAGTGGAGAAGCACCACTCAACGCCAACCCTGAAGGCTTCCCGCTGACCTGGGCGCAAACCCTCCCGCAAGCCCTAGGTGGGAACCCTTTCGCAAGCACTACTCGGCTGACCCGATTTAGCTTAAAGCCTACTCAAACCTGGGGCTATAGGCCTTTGGGTCTCACTCATCGAATATAGGGTTATACAATATCATGATCTTCATCGCACTGAAAGTCAGCCCAAAGACGGCCGACAATAGTAGCCGATCCTATGATTCATGTTCTGAGTAAAATTGAGGTATCTGAGAACCGGTCTACACCTGAAGTTTCTTAGAATTCAATAAAATACTCATTTTTTTTCTTTTTTTAGGTTTGCACATAGCAAAAAATGGGTTTCACTTAACATCTGATATAGGATAGGGTGTGTAGTGGACTCCTAGAATGCACTCTAGTGATGAGTGAAGGTGATTCCTGATTTCTCAATGACTCAATACATGCACTACTTACAATTAGGAGCTAATAATTAATTCTAAACAATTAATTAGTGTAATTAACATTGTATAAAATTATAAACAAAAAAGTTCTTTCAGGCTAAATATGCGGCTTTCCTCTGCAAGGAGCATCAAAAACAAGCACGCGATTAAATAGAAGACTAGTTGTTATATATCTCAGAGTTATCTCTAGAGAGGGTGAATAGAGAATAAAATTTTGTTTCAAATACTTTATTTAATTTACAGAATTTGCATATACATTAACAATCAACCAGAAATAGATGCAGGTAAATAAAATCACAGTGTAGAAATAAAAATAAATACAAAAATATAGACAACATAAAGATCATAGTGGTTCCCCCTCATTCTGAGTACATCCACTCTTCTACCCCCTTGGTAGGTATTCATTATCACAATGTATGAGTCTTCTGATCACGAGACTCTTAGAACCAATATAAGATCTTTTGATAAGAAGATCTTGAACTAATATAATTTGAAAGTGAGGATAGATACAACTCTAGAGGGGGGGGGGGTGAATAGAGTAATAAAAAATATGACAATCTACTCAACTCCCTTAGAGTAAATTTGCGGAATAAGTATATAGATATAAGAAACCCTAGAGCCTAACACAAAGTGAGGTGCACAAGAGAAAGCTAATTGTAATTACAGTTTAAGCTTTAGTCCTAACACAGTAACTAGCAATCGTAGTTAATTCTACTCACAGCCACATTGCAGTAATTAAAATAAGCAACACAGACAACACAAGAAGATTTATAGTGGTTCCCTCTCAATAGGTACATCCACTCTTCTACCACCCTGGTAGGAATCCACTACAGGTTTTTGTTCAGGTGCCCTGCCACCAACTGATCTGATTTAGGTAGATCAAGTAAACCCTTTGAGCTTTTGATCAGGAGCTAGAAATCCAACACAGGTTTTTGCTCAGGTGCCCTGCCACCAAGGTTCACTTTTGAAGGTAGTAATAACCCTTTGTACAGGAGGTTGAGAGAGTTAGAATGTCTTCTCTATTGTTAAACAAAATTAGAGAAGATAGTGGATTGCACTGAGCTATAGAAAGCTCTGAATGAATCAAAGCTCCCCCTGGCTTAGAGAATATCCAGGAAGAAGCCTTGCTTCAGGGTGTAGGATCTCTTCAGAACTCTTGACAGAGAAGATCTGTTGTCTTGAAGTTCTTGAAGGAGCAGCTTGAAGAAGACTCTTGATATGGAATGGTTGTTCTTCTTCAACAACTTTTCTTTCTTCTTCTTCTTCTACTTGAAGCTCTGAGTATGAATGTTCCTGTAAGCAGGATGAACTCAGGATTGAAGAAGAGAGTTGTTCTACACTTGTTCTTATTGTTGAATCTGTGAATCTGTGTATCTGTATATCTCTATTAACTGTGTATGTATCTCTGTATATTTTTGAACTTCTTTCAATAGCTCTTTATATACCAGCCTTTGTAACGGCTTCTAACTTTCTCTTGATTTGAATCTTGTCTTCTTCTGAGATCTGCAATCTGGGCTGCAAATAACACAAAACAGCTAGCCTGCAGAAAGGACATTCTATAAAGAGATAAAGCTTTCTTAGAAGCTGCTTATCCATTCTGCAAGTCCAAAATATATTAGAGAAAGTCACATCAAAAACAAACTCTTTACAGCCAAAGAAAGACATCTGTGTCTAACGGCTATAAAGGACAGCATGGCAGATAAAGCACACAGATTTGTCAACTAATAGGACAAAAGATTTTGTCAGATAGAAATTGACTTATGCATAAAGAATGAGGCAAAGATTGCCTTGATATATAAGCATAAAATCAATGAAATAATCTTTAATAAAATAAGCCAGATATATGAGAAATAATTTACAGATGAGAAAGAGTACAATATCTCGAAATGCAGACAAAAAGATAGTCGAACGAATCACGACGATCGTCGAACTATCAGAGCAGATAGTCGAACTATCAGAACAGATAGTCGACCTACAAGAAATCTGTCGGGACAGAAAAAATCGAGCAGGACTCGACGATCGACGATACTGAGACCACAGTTCATCGAGCTTAACAGAGATGAACTAACTCAGAGATAGTCGATCTGCTGACTGACGATAGTCGATCAACTGATAGACGATAGTCGATCAATTGATAGACGATAGTCGAGCGACGTTCGACCAAAGTCGAACTAAAAACACTTAACCAGATTTTCAATCTGGATAAACAACAACTCTACACAACTGATAGGATCTAAACTAAATCTAACCTTTGACCATAGATAAATCTTGGGTCAAGAAACTAATTGAGAATACTTAACTCAAATCCAAATTAGGGTACCAACAATCTCCCCCTATTTGGGTCAAGTCTCTCAAAACAAAAAGAATGCTATAAATAGATATAAAAACAACAATAACCTGTTAGGATCAAAGTGTATCATATAATATCAATAAGCAGCACTTCATATCAAATATAAAATCAAACAATCAAGCAAAACAGACTGTCAATACAAATAAATTTAAACAATATCAAAGTCTGGTTTAGAAGAGAAAGAAACAGGAAGGAAGGAAATTTTCCTTTTAGGATCAAGAGCATCCTTCTTTGAAATATTCAAGTCCTGTTCTCTAATAATCTTAGATTCACTTGCTCTAGTCAAAACAGCCTCTGGATGCTTTTCCATATATATTGAGGCATCAAAAACTTTTGGTCTGACTTGATATCTGTCTAGTTCCTTTTCTCTCAACTTTGACATAGTTGTTAAGCCTGTTATGTCTTTGCCTTCAGCTTTAGCTTTTCTAATTTGGGCTGATCCAACTAACTCAAGAAATCTGGCCATCCTGAACTCAGGATTAAGCTCTTGTCTTTCATAAGCATTTTCATCAGCTGGATCTAGAGGCTTTATAGTCTTGAACTTTGTAGAAAGGTCTAACAGACCTGTAGCTGGTTCTATGTCTTCTTGAATAACAAGAGATGATGGTGGAGCAACCTCTGCAAATTTCTTGCTTGACTTGTCAGAGTAAATTACTCTTTTTCCTTTTGAATCTACTTGCTTAATCTGAGCTGGCTTTTTGAAGGGAAGAATTTTGCTCTCCTTAGAAGGTGAAACTATTCTTTTTGGTGAAGGAGGAGGAGAAAATGTTGGTTTCTGGTAAGTCATCTCCTTCACCTGCTCTTTAGGTCCAGCTACTTGTCTTTATTGGCCTGAATGAGATCTTCCCTAGTAACCTGGGTTTCCTCTTCTCTGATAGGCTTGAGAAGGAGTAAATCTGGATGGAGGAGCTGAGGGATTAGAAGATACATTCCCTGAAGCTCCTGCACTAGGAGGAGGAGGAGGACCTCTAGGAGTCCACTTGGGAGCTGGAGTATCATATCTTTTGCTCTTCTTCCTCTTCTTCTGCTGATTTCTAGACAATCCCATCCAATGTTGAAAATCCTTAGACTTGGGGTCAATCCCTTTCAATATGTAATAGGGGATGTCATTCTCTGGATTAGGAGGAGGAGGAGCTTGAGCTTTCCTTTTCCTTTGAGCAATTTTCCTTTTCTTGGTTCCTTCAGAATCCTCTGAATCTTCCTCATCATCAGAATGAGATGACTGAGGTTGGTCATATGGATCAATGATATCTTGAACAGCTTTTTCTTTAGCTTTTAAAGCAGCTTTTTCTTTTTCTTCTTCTATAGCATCCTGAGCCAATAGGAAATCCAAGTCTAATCCTGGAGTATCATCCCATACAGTTGATTTCTCTTCTAAAACATCTGTAACTGTCTTGAGGACCAGTTCTTCTACAGCAGGTTCTGGAGCAGGTTCTGGAGCATCTTAAGCTTGATCTGTAGCCAAAGGGACACAAAAATTTTCTAAATGGTATAGAAACATCCCTTCAAGGTATTCACAAGTTAACATGTCAGTCAACAGGTCAGTGAATTGAGTAATTGTATTACCTGCAGAATTTCCTAACTCCCATAAGTCATCTAGGTAGGAGGTAATGATTCCTTCTAGATACATGGCAACAATAGGAGTAGATGATTCTTCGAGGCAAACTCTGAAAGCAAATTCAGCCTCAGTTATAACTTGAGCTTCTGGAGCAAAAGTTGTGTCCTGAATTTCAGCTGTATCTGGAACTGCAACTACAACTGATGTTATAATCCTTGAATCTACAGCTGTATGAATTTCATCTGATGGTGTATATTCTGGAACTACAGCTGAAAGAATGACCAGTGGAAGTCCTGAGACATCTTTCTGGAACATCTCCCCCTACCTGACTTCAGTAGGTACTGAACTCAGGCCCCTAAGAGAAGAGGGCTCAGCAGAATTTGAGAGGGCTGTAATGGAGGATGTAAGAGATGAAATGGAGGCAACAAGAGGGGCAATTGCTTCTTCAATCATTGATTTGATTGAAGGAGTAATTAGCTCCATGATGCTTGCAATGAATGCTGGTGTGATTTCAAAAGATGTAGATGGGGGAATCACAACAGATGGATGAACATCAGGGATGATGTTCTCCTGATGAGATGCAGATGCATGAACTGGTGATAGAGATGCAGATGCATGAAGATTAATATGATCTTGATGTGAAGTGTGTGACTGAGGTGGAGTTGGAAGTGTCTCAGTAACCAACAGATCAATGCTAAGATTTGAAATTACAGCAAGGTATGAAGGAGTTGGAGATGCTGGTGGTGATGCATGGAGAATAGCAGTGGATGTAGATGGTACTGCAATAGAAGTGGATGACAATGTAGATGCAGATGTAGATGGAATGGGGGAAATGGAAGAGCCTCCTTCAATTAGGTGGGGAGTGACTGTTACTGTCCTTATGTTCTCAGATGAAACAAGAGCAACCCCGGCAGGTGAAGGCTTCTGGATATTCCTTCTCCACTTGATGAACAGAGTTGGATCCATCTTCTTGCTTGCATTGATTGATGTTGAGACTGTTCCCAACAGCTGAGGATACTTCTCTCTTAGAAATATCCCAATCACCCTTCCAAGGGTTACCTCTTTCTTTGAATTATTTTTCCTGATTAAATCAAATACTATTCCAGCCCAATTTATTGCTTTCCTGTTAGCAATAGCACACATTAAGGAAAACTGCTTCCTGGTAATGTTATCGTGCGCAGAGTGCTTTCCCAGCAACACATTCCCTACTAGTTCTGCTAAGAACTTGATCTTCATCGGGAAGCTTGTAAGACCCCCTTTTTTTTTTCTTTTTCAACCACCGGGGTCTTAGGCCCAGAACCGCCGCTTTGCGGTGACACCTTCACGTCCTGAAGGGTCATCACCACAAGGCGCCGATCCTGCCGGCCAAATTCGATCACAGAAGAGTAGCACAAAAACTGAAGTAAGAGCAATGCAGTCCACAATAATAAAAATCACATATATATAATAAAACTCCACGAAGGGAGTGTCCACAGAAACATCAGAGTACTATAAATACGGGCTTATGCCCGGTACAAAATGTCCTCACTACAAGTCTCTCATGCGGAAGCGAAACAGTAAACTACTCGAGGTCGAGACTCACGGTCCCGACTGTATGAACTCCGGAGCTAGACTGCCCCATCTCCAGGCGCACCGATCTCTGGGGCTGCTCCTCCATGCTGGGCTCCACGATCCCCTAAATGATGCGGTTCGAAAACCGTTAGTCATAAAGACTAAGCCCTATCATCCCCTACCCCTTCCCCCTTGGATCCTAGGTACCGAGCGGAGAGGAAGAAAGGGAAGGACATGATGGTAGAGATAATCATGAAACAGATGGCAGCGGAAACTAATCTAGCAAGGTGTATTCGGTGAGCAGTTAATATGATTGTTATAATAGGTCTAGCAGTAAGAAAAGCAATTATATGAATTTAAACCTTCGCTTATGCGAGAACACATAAGCAAAGGGATCTTTTGCAAGGCTCCCATCGTATAGAGTGTCCCATACCACTTATACGTTGGGGTGTCGGTTATCAAACAGCAATGGTTGTTATATATTGAAATTAACCTTTGATTTATAAACTTGCCCACACAAGCTTATAGACCAAGGGGTCGTTTTGCAGGTCCTAATGTATAAGCGTCCCATACCACTTATACTTTAGGTGTCAAGGTTTAATGAATCGATTATGCTATGACATGCTAGTGGGTATGATGAAACATGCAAGTGCAACTCACACACCCGACTCTGTGCACACAGACCTTTAGTTCCCCCTTTCGGAGCCGTTACCTCCCAGGATACCTCCGTAGTGGCAAACGGAAGCGGTGGGTTGGGCCTCGCCCACCTCAAAACCAGTAAAAGCACCACTGGTCTGACCTATCGTACGCCTCAACGCTTGGTGCACTAAGCGGACGCCTGCGTACTCTTGCCGGCTGGCGCACCGGACTTCTGTTGGCGAAGTGCTAACCACCTCGCCGAGTCAACGATATCGGTGTCGGTGCAATCGAACTCCCCGATATCGAAAGACCCACCACCTTAACTTTCCTATCTTATGCACATGCAAGTTTAATCGCAAAACACATACAGAACCGAGCCGAAGCTCCCCGGACCAAACGTCCGTCTCCAACCAACCGAGCCGAAGCTCCCCGGACCATCCCGTCCGTCTCCAGAACAACCGAGCCGAAGCTCTCATCAATCTTCCTGTGCCAACAGTGTTTGTGAAAGGTGCAATCCTAATTACTAAGTTACTCTTGCCAGTTTATTATTACAGTTTACGTTAGCCCAGGACTGCCCCCGGTATACCCCGTGAAGGGCTCTCAAGGGGCACTAGGAACCAAGACGGTGCATTACAGCCCGAAGTTCCCTTTCGCAAGGCACTTATTGTTATTGGTTGTTTTCCCTTAGCCCGATTCCCTTCTCATATTACGATAGACTATCCTAGGGTGATTTTTAAACCTTCCACTCCTCGGGAAAAGCGATCTTTCGCCAAACCCGAGCACCTCTTAACTCTAACTATCACCACTACTCACTACTCTTTATATCTTCATCAGATCATGTTCTATTGCATTTCACAATTTACTAAATGCAGACCAACCTAGACTACAAGTCGAACCGGTTATGCAATGATCGATTACTCATCCAAATGCCCTAAACTATTTACTGGAGACTTATCTTGATATAAATAACCTAAATCCAGAAAATGGAAATTTTCCTAATTTATTTGGCATTTAATTAAATTCCTCGAAAATCTCAAGGGCCACCGGTTTGAACATGAACTATCCTAATTATTCATGCAAGATGTCCAGCAAATTTATGATAATTAGTAGGCTATCTCAGAAGGCTAAATCCTAAGTATCATAATTTTCTATCATCAAAATAACCTGAAAAACTATTTGGAAATAATCTCTAATTTCTATAGTTTATGAATCAAGTACAGAAAATATTCTTCCAAAAATTCTAAATAATTTATGACATGAAGATTAAGGCCTAAAATTTGCACTGGCTAAGTTTCATAATTTTCCAGCAAGTGTTCTATCCATAATAATTTTTTAAACATAAAAGCCCTTTCTATCATTTGTGAATAAAGTACTAGATTTACTCAACATCAAATTCTATAAAAATTCAGGGATCAATGTTCTACTATTCAAGATCTAAATCCAGAATTTTAACTGATTATAATTAATATAAAGCCTCCAAATAATTGAAACAACAAATTGGGCTAATAATTCTTTAACACATGAAGTATAATATATATTAATCATAAAATTCCAGAAAAATTACCATAAGTCTAATACATCCTAAAACTCCCTCCTCCCGAGTTTCATAATTTTTGGATTAGATTTAGTGCTTAAAATAATTATATTACATGTTTATCCTATTCCAAAATCTCAACTTTCGAGGTACCTAACTACCTCTAATTCCTTCACTATTTCGACCAGAGGGTTTTCATCATATCCTCCCCCTCTCCTCCAAATTTCAAGGGCATACAAGAGCTGTTGCTCCTATGTCCTTCACAAACCTCAAACTCCCACCCGTTGGAGTTGAGCCAATCTCTTAGGGTAAAATCCACCCTAAGCCACACCATGTTACCCAAGAGGGTAGACATAGACTCAACAAATCAGTGGCCGACAACTTCAGCCTCTCTTGAGGAGATTTGTCCACTCCATCTCCAATTGTACTTTTCCCCAAAGTACCCCTCACCAAGGCCTATCTAGGACTTGATAATTCCCTATTCAAAACTCGACCAATCGAGTTGAAATTTTGTACAGATCTTAATATTGATGCCAGGGACCACCACCCAAAATTTGGGGGAGTTTGGGCTTAATTTCATCTCCTAATTAATTTTATATTGTTTATTAAATTTTTACAAAAACTTTAGACAAAAGTTCTCCAAAAATTCTCATTTTTGGACAGCCTCTCGATATACATATTATAGACCTCCAGTCCAAATTTCAAGTCATTTGGACATGTTATGAACCGTGGGCAACCATTTTAATTTCTGGTTAACCTAGGTCTTGATCCCACCAAAATGAGTGCTGTGTTCAAACCACTCACCCAAATTGAATAAAATCAATTTTAAATTAAAGTAGACTCCGAGGGCTACAACTTTTGTGTCTGGTCATTTTTCTTTATTCGGCCTCTAAGTGCCTCGTTTTGCAGCCTCAAAAATACATTCAAATAATCTATTTTCCATTATGTACTATATAATAATCTATGTATTATATATTAAATCTACTGTTCATCTTCTTCAGAACCCGAAACCAGAACCAGGAAGCCATTTTTCCTGTAACGTTTCCGTGATCCGTTGCCGGCCGTCCGGTCACTTCCCTGGCCAGCCACCACCACCACCACCTCCGTTGAGGTAATGGCTAGCGGTCGGCGGTGGTTTGGCCGCCGGAGGTGGCGGTTTCCGGCGAACTCAAAATACCTTTTTCATGGTTTTTCCATGAAAACGAGAGATGGATCCGGCTCCGTTGAGCGCGGACCTATTTTCTAAGAATCCTACGATCTACCCATGAAAAGAAGGAGCAGAGGAGGACCTTGTTCGCGGTTTGAAGGCGAGAAGAACGTCGGGGTGCCATGGCGCGGTGGTGGCGTTTGCTGAACTTCTCCTACAGCAAGAACAAAGGTCTGTTCTGATTACTTGAGCGTGTAACCTTCTCCTCTTGTCCAGGTGGGCTTTTATAACTCAGGAAGTGGGAAGGTGAATGGGTGAAACCATTATGGCCATGAAGTTTCCCCCTTAACATTTCGGTTACGGTGAAGGGATAAGAAACGGCGGAACTGAACAGGTGTGTCCAGCTGGCGGTTTTCTATTGGACCACCTTTTCCTCATTTATTATAAAGTTTCAGAAGGAAAACGGCCGGTAGTTACTCCTGGTGTAACTTCCCACACCAGCATTTAATACCACGCGTGTTGGAAGAATTTCGGGCCTGAACCGTCATTTCGGCCAATGTCACGGGCGTGACACGTAGGTCACGGGCGTGACAGGTCCGAATAGTCAATCCTGGGTTCGACGATCGTCGAACTGAGATCGACGATCGTCGATGATGGTCACGGGCGTGACACCTTGGGTCACGGGCGTGACAGGCCCGAATGGCATATTTCGAGGTCGACGATCGTCGAATTGAGATCGACGATCGTCGAAGGCTGGTCACGCCCTAGGTCACGGGCGTGACAGCTAAGTCACGGGCGTGACATGCCCGGGCTGCAAGGTCGACGATCGTCTCACGGCGATCGACGATCGTCGATAGGGTCACGCCCATAGTCACGGGCGTGACACCTTGGTCACGGGCGTGACATGCCCAGACAGCACGTTCGGCGATCGTCTCGTGGAGATCGACGATCGTCGAAGTAGTCACGCCCAGGTCACGGGCGTGATGGGTCGGTCACGGGCGTGACCAACCCGTGACCCGAAAAATTGATCGCTTTATTTTCACTTTTTGTGCTCCCTGGGGTTCTGACTCAACCAACCGACTCCTAGGGGTCTAGCCGGAAATGGGATGTTACAAATCCCAATAAACAAAACAAAAATTTTGTCCCCGAAATTGAGGTTGAGCCTATGGGGATTTCTATCGGAATAAATTACACTTGTAACATCCCATACGATCTTTCTATTGGGTTCAGACGACTGTTCGTCTGATAACGAAGACAATCTCCCCAATAAACAAAAGATTAGCCCCTACCTTTCTGATTAAGTGCGCATGCCTAGGTCCTGGATATTCCGTATCTAGTCTTAACATTCCAAAACAAGAAGGCAATCTATAGTATACCGAGAGGTGGTGAGATGTACCTGACTGAACAACTCCGGGTATCTTTGCCTCATCAGATCCTGCGGTTCCCAGGTGTGCTCCTCCTGACCGTGATTTCTCCACAGAACCTTGACTAAGGGGATCTTCTTGCGCCGCAAGATCCGCACTCCTTTGTCGTCGATCCGAACCGGCTCCAAGTGAACAGATCGGTCTGAAGCTACCGGCCCTTCGGTGGCCAAAATCCGCTGCTCCGGGCGTAGTAGAGCCCTTCTCAGCGAAGAGATGTGGAAGACGTCGTGTAGAGCTGCCAGCTCCGGGGGCAACTCTAGCCTGTAGGCTAGGGGTCCGATCCGCTCCAGGATCCGGTAAGGGCCCATATACCTAGGGCTGAGTTTCTTCCTCCGACCGCGCACCCGTGAGACTCCGTGCATGGGCCGGATCTTCAAGAACACTCGATCCCCTACCCGAAACTCCACCTGACGATGCCGGGCGTCATAGTATTTAGCCTGTCTGCTCTGTGCCTCCAACATCCTATCTCTGATCAGTCTCACCTGAGCCTCGGTATCCTCCACAAAATCCGATCCCAACAGCTTCGGATCCTCGTCTTGAACCCAAGAAAGCGGGGTCCTACATTTTCGTCCATACAAGGCTTCATAAGGCGCCATCCTGATGCTGGACTGGTAGCTATTATTGTAGGAGAACTCGACCAACGGTAACATCTTCTCCCACGGCTCCCCTCGGTCCAGTATACACAGTCGTAGTAGATCCTCCAACGTCCTATTGGTGCGCTCTGTCTGCCCGTCCGTCTGAGGGTGGAAGGCCGTGCTAAAGGTCAACCGGGTGCCCAAATATGCCTGCACTGACCGCCACTCCCTGGATGTAAACCGTCCATCGCGGTCCGATACTATCGTCCGGGGCACGCCATGATATCGGACATACTGCTCCACAAACTTCCGTACCAGCACTCCCACCGAGTCATCCTTCCTGATCGGTACAAAGCGGGCCACCTTCGTCAACCGATCGACAATCACCCAAATCGAGTCGTTCCCTGTCCGAGACCGGGGAAGACCATGTATAAAATCCATCGCTATATCGTCAAACTTCCACTCCGGCACCGGGAGTGGCTGTAACAATCCTGCGGGGTTCCTGCACTCCGCCTTCACCAACTGACACGCCTCGCAATGGGTCACGAAGTACGTAATGTCCTTCTTCATGCCCGGCCAAAACATCGTCCTCTTCAAATCAGCGGTCATCTTTGTGATCCCTGGGTGTACCGAGTACCGGCTGCAGTGCGCCTCCATCATAATATCCTCTCGGATCTGGCCTCCTGCGGGTATATATACTCTGCCTCTGAAGTGGAGCAAACCATCTCTCAGGGAATAATCTCCTATCGAACCTTCCTCCAAAGCTCGGAACATCGGCTCCGCCCACGCATCTGTCCTCTGTCCGTCCCGAATACGATCCCGAATATCGTCTATGGCCACTATCGATGCCAGATACTCCCTATACAGATCTGGGTCATCCTCGGACACTAGGGATATCTGCATGTCTCTGAATGACTGGACCAGCTCCATAGACATAACCTGGGGCCCAGCTTCGGAAGTGGCCGCTCTCCGGCTCAACGCGTCGGCCACCACGTTTGCCTTCCCTGGGTGGTAGTGCATCTCATACTGATAATCTGCTAAGAACTCCACCCAACGCCTCTGTCTGATATTCAGCTCCTTCTGCGTGTCCACGTATTTCAGGTTCTTGTGATCGGAGAAGATATCGCAGTGGACTCCATAAAGATAATGGCGCCAGACCTTTAGAGCAAAAACGACCGCTCCCATCTCTAGGTCGTGCACCGGGTAGTTCCTCTCATGGGTCTTCAGCTGGCGGGAGGCATATGCTATGACATGTCCATTCTGCATCAGCACCGCTCCCATCCCTTGGTATGATGCGTCGGTGTACACCTGGAATCCTTCCTTTCCAGATGGAAGGGCCAGAATAGGGGCTGAGATGAGTCGATCCTTCAGCTCCTGGAAAGCCGCCTGGCACTGCGGGGTCCAAACGAAAGGTGCCTCCTTCTTCGTCAAAGATGTGAGGGGGAGGGCAATCCGAGAGAACCCCTCCACGAACTTCCGGTAATAGCCGGCAAGTCCCAAGAAACTTCGCACATCGGTGGCTGTCTTCAATTGCGGCCAATCTCGAACTGCTCGAATCTTTGCTGGATCCACTGCCAACCCGGCTCCGCTGATAATGTGGCCCAGGAAGGCCACCTCCTTCAACCAGAACTGACACTTGCTGAATTTGGCGTAAAGGCGATGCTCCCGCAACCTCTCCAAGGTCAGTGCCAGATGCCGAGTGTGCTCCTCCTCCGTCCTAGAGTAGATCAGGATGTCGTCTATGAACACTATGACGAACACATCCAAGTAGGCCTCGAAAACCCGGTTCATGAGACTCATGAACGCCGACGGAGCATTCGTGAGCCCAAAGGGCATCACGGTGAACTCATACAGGCCATATCTGCTACTAAAGGCCGTCTTCGGGATATCCTCCTCCTGGATCCGCAGCTGGTAGTATCCTGATCTCAAGTCCAGCTTCGAGAAATAATGGGCCCCCTCCAGCTGGTCGAATAATTCGTCTATCCGTGGGAGCGGATAGGTATTCCGGACGGTCAGCCTGTTTAGTGCTCGATAATCGATGCACAGGCGGAGTGTCCCATCCTTCTTCTTCACGAACAGGACCGGAGCTCCCCATGGCGAGGAACTCGGTCTAACAAAACCTGCCTCAACTAATTCCTGCAACTGAGTCCGAAACTCTGCCAACTCCTTTGGGGCCATCCGATAAGGGGCCCTAGACGCCGGCTTGGCCCCCGGCACAAGCTGTATCTGAAAATCCTGCTCTCGGTGTGGTGGTAGTCCTGGCAGTTTCTCCGGAAAGATGTCAACGAAATCTCGCACCACCGGGATGTCTATCACCGACTCCTTAACCTCCTCCATCTCAAATAGAATCTGATAGACCTCCTCTCCCTGCAGATGGGCCTTAACGGCCTGTACCGAAGATAAGAGTATACGAGAGACAGGTCTTATACCTTCAATGGTAATGAAAGAGTCCCCGTGTCTCACGATGATCCTCTTTGCCTGGCAGTCAATCTGGGCATAGTTCCAGTGCAGCCATACCATGCCCAGGATCAGGTCGTAGTCCGTCAGCTTCAAAATCGTCGCTGGAGCCTCGAACGCTTTTCCACCAATCTCCGCCTCCATATTGCAGTGATCCGTGGTAAGGAGCTCAGATCCATCCGGTAGTCGCACCCTCATCCTCGAGCCTGTGAACCGCTCCACACCTTCCAGTCCTTCCACGAACGACTCCGACACAAAGGAGTGAGTAGCTCCAGTATCGAACAGCGTGCGGGCAGGCTTGCCGCTGATGAAGACTATACCTGGGGTGATTAGATATCTTAGGGTTCTATAAAGAATTTTCTTTCCTTGTTAATCTATCTAGTGCGGTTCTGATTTTTAACAACTTAAAGGGAGATTCTATGAAAATAAAGAAATATTGCAGCGTACCTGCGATGACCTGCTCCGGATTCCGCGGCTGTGCAAGGTCCAAGGCATATACCTGCTCTCTTCCCTGTCTACGATCTTCCCCCTGGTATCCTCGACCGCGGCCGCGTCCTCGGCCTCCGTAATGCTGAGCTGGTGGGCCGCCCTGATGTGCTGGAGGTGGTGCCCCCCTCATGGGGCAGTTCCTCCGAATGTGCCCAATCTGATGACAAAAGTAGCACTCTGGGGGATACGCCATTCCCCCGGGTCTCGGCATCTCCTGCATTCGAAGGGGTGGAGGGGCCAATACCACCTGTTCCCTCGGCTCCGGCCTCACGTCCTGACGAGGCTGGTCCTCTGTCCTCCTCCCCTCTGGTACAGCACCCCGCCGCTGGTCATTCCTTCCTCTTCGTCCCTGATCCTCTGCTGGCCGTTTCCGGCCCCGGGTGGTGTGCCAATCTGCCTCAATCCTTTTGGCCATCTCCAAAATCTGGGAGATGGGCCCGTCAGATACAAACAAGAGGGCCTCCCTCAAGTCCTCACGCAGGCCCTTGTAGAACCTCCTGATATACCCCGCCTCGTCCAGCTGGTAGGAATCTGCGTATCGAGCCAGGTGGTCAAACTCTCGATGGTACTCCACCACGGTCCGAGTACCCTGCTTCAGCTGTAAGAACCGCTCCTCCAAGTCATCCCTAGCTGACTGCGGAACGAAATGCTCCAGCAGTGCGGCCCTGAACTCCTCCCAAGTAATCTCCGCAAACTCCCTATCAGCAAAGGTCGTGTCCAACAGCGTCTTCCACCACCTCTTTGCATGGGACTCCAGGCAGGAGACAACCAGAGCCACCTTCTCCTCCCATGGACACCGAATCCCGGTCAGCATCTCATACATGATATCTAGCCACTCTTCCGTCCGAACAGCCGACTCTATCCCCAAATAGGACGGGGGAGCCAGTCCTCGGAAGATGCTTAGCCAGTTGGCCCCCGGATTTGGCTGCGGGGCCGGAACCTGCTGGGCCCTGAAGGCCTCCAGAATGGCAGTCAGGGTCTGTCCCATGTCTGACTGAAGGAAAGGAGTGGGGGCCGGTGGGGGTGGTGCAACATCCTGAGCCTGTTGAACTCCACCTTGAGGCGTAGTCCGTGCTGGAGGCTGCGTAACAAAAACACACGCTGAGAAAACGTTCAAATACTACATAAAGGTGGACAAATTATATGTGATCCCCATATGGGCACACCACTGCTTCCGCTGCTTAGTTTGTCCCCAAACTAAACTCGAGCGGGGGTGACCTAGGGTTTGTGGACTGCTACTTCTTTCTGATCGATGTTTCCTCTGATACCACTTGTAAGACCCCCTTTTTTTTTCTTTTTCAACCACCGGGGTCTTAGGCCCAGAACCGCCGCTTTGCGGTGACACCTTCACGTCCTGAAGGGTCATCACCACAAGGCGCCGATCCTGCCGGCCAAATTCGATCACAGAAGAGTAGCACAAAAACTGAAGTAAGAGCAATGCAGTCCACAATAATAAAAATCACATATATATAATAAAACTCCACGAAGGGAGTGTCCACAGAAACATCAGAGTACTATAAATACGGGCTTATGCCCGGTACAAAATGTCCTCACTACAAGTCTCTCATGCGGAAGCGAAACAGTAAACTACTCGAGGTCGAGACTTACGGTCCCAGCTGTATGAACTCCGGAGCTAGACTGCCCCATCTCCAGGCGCACCGATCTCTGGGGCTGCTCCTCCATGCTGGGCTCCACGATCCCCTAAATGATGCGGTTCGAAAACCGTTAGTCATAAAGACTAAGCCCTATCATCCCCTACCCCTTCCCCCTTGGCTCCTAGGTACCGAGCGGAGAGGAAGAAAGGGAAGGACATGATGGTAGAGATAATCATGAAACAGATGGCAGCGGAAACTAATCTAGCAAGGTGTATTCGGTGAGCAGTTAATATGATTGTTATAATAGGTCTAGCAGTAAGAAAAGCAATTATATGAATTTAAACCTTCGCTTATGCGAGAACACATAAGCAAAGGGATCTTTTGCAAGGCTCCCATCGTATAGAGTGTCCCATACCACTTATACGTTGGGGTGTCGGTTATCAAACAGCAATGGTTGTTATATATTGAAATTAACCTTTGATTTATAAACTTGCCCACACAAGCTTATAGACCAAGGGGTCGTTTTGCAGGTCCTAATGTATAAGCGTCCCATACCACTTATACTTTAGGTGTCAAGGTTTAATGAATCGATTATGCTATGACATGCTAGTGGGTATGATGAAACATGCAAGTGCAACTCACACACCCGACTCTGTGCACACAGACCTTTAGTTCCCCCTTTCGGAGCCGTTACCTCCCAGGATACCTCCGTAGTGGCAAACGGAAGCGGTGGGTTGGGCCTCGCCCACCTCAAAACCAGTAAAAGCACCACTGGTCTGACCTATCGTACGCCTCAACGCTTGGTGCACTAAGCGGACGCCTGCGTACTCTTGCCGGCTGGCGCACCGGACTTCTGTTGGCGAAGTGCTAACCACCTCGCCGAGTCAACGATATCGGTGTCGGTGCAATCGAACTCCCCGATATCGAAAGACCCACCACCTTAACTTTCCTATCTTATGCACATGCAAGTTTAATCGCAAAACACATACAGAACCGAGCCGAAGCTCCCCGGACCAAACGTCCGTCTCCAACCAACCGAGCCGAAGCTCCCCGGACCATCCCGTCCGTCTCCAGAACAACCGAGCCGAAGCTCTCATCAATCTTCCTGTGCCAACAGTGTTTGTGAAAGGTGCAATCCTAATTACTAAGTTACTCTTGCCAGTTTATTATTACAGTTTACGTTAGCCCAGGACTGCCCCCGGTATACCCCGTGAAGGGCTCTCAAGGGGCACTAGGAACCAAGACGGTGCATTACGGCCCGAAGTTCCCTTTCGCAAGGCACTTATTGTTATTAGTTGTTTTCCCTTAGCCCGATTCCCTTCTCATATTACGATAGACTATCCTAAGGTGATTTTTAAACCTTCCACTCCTCGGGAAAAGCGATCTTTCGCCAAACCCGAGCACCTCTTAACTCTAACTATCACCACTACTCACTACTCTTTATATCTTCATCAGATCATGTTCTATTGCATTTCACAATTTACTAAATGCAGACCAACCTAGGCTACAAGTCGAACCGGTTATGCAATGATCGATTACTCATCCAAATGCCCTAAACTATTTACTGGAGACTTATCTTGATATAAATAACCTAAATCCAGAAAATGGAAATTTTCCTAATTTATTTGGCATTTAATTAAATTCCTCGAAAATCTCAAGGGCCACCGGTTTGAACATGAACTATCCTAATTATTCATGCAAGATGTCCAGCAAATTTATGATAATTAGTAGGCTATCTCAGAAGGCTAAATCCTAAGTATCATAATTTTCTATCATCAAAATAACCTGAAAAACTATTTGGAAATAATCTCTAATTTCTATAGTTTATGAATCAAGTACAGAAAATATTCTTCCAAAAATTCTAAATAATTTATGACATGAAGATTAAGGCCTAAAATTTGCACTGGCTAAGTTTCATAATTTTCCAGCAAGTGTTCTATCCATAATAATTTTTTAAACATAAAAGCCCTTTCTATCATTTGTGAATAAAGTACTAGATTTACTCAACATCAAATTCTATAAAAATTCAGGGATCAATGTTCTACTATTCAAGATCTAAATCCAGAATTTTAACTGATTATAATTAATGTAAAGCCTCCAAATAATTGAAACAACAAATTGGGCTAATAATTCTTTAACACATGAAGTATAATATATATTAATCATAAAATTCCAGAAAAATTACCATAAGTCTAATACATCCTAAAACTCCCTCCTCCCGAGTTTCATAATTTTTGGATTAGATTTAGTGCTTAAAATAATTATATTACATGTTTATCCTATTCCAAAATCTCAACTTTCGAGGTACCTAACTACCTCTAATTCCTTCACTATTTCGACCAGAGGGTTTTCATCATATCCTCCCCCTCTCCTCCAAATTTCAAGGGCATACAAGAGCTGTTGCTCCTATGTCCTTCACAAACCTCAAACTCCCACCCGTTGGAGTTGAGCCAATCTCTTAGGGTAAAATCCACCCTAAGCCACACCATGTTACCCAAGAGGGTAGACATAGACTCAACAAATCAGTGGCCGACAACTTCAGCCTCTCTTGAGGAGATTTGTCCACTCCATCTCTAATTGTACTTTTCCCCAAAGTACCCCTCACCAAGGCCTATCTAGGACTTGATAATTCCCTATTCAAAACTCGACCAATCGAGTTGAAATTTTGTACAGATCTTAATATTGATGCCAGGGACCACCACCCAAAATTTGGGGGAGTTTGGGCTTGATTTCATCTCCTAATTAATTTTATATTGTTTATTAAATTTTTACAAAAACTTTAGACAAAAGTTCTCCAAAAATTCTCATTTTTGGACAGCCTCTCGATATACATATTATAGACCTCCAGTCCAAATTTCAAGTCATTTGGACATGTTATGAACCGTGGGCAACCATTTTAATTTCTGGTTAACCTAGGTCTTGATCCCACCAAAATGAGTGCTGTGTTCAAACCACTCACCCAAATTGAATAAAATCAATTTTAAATTAAAGTAGACTCCGAGGGCTACAACTTTTGTGTCTGGTCATTTTTCTTTATTCGGCCTCTAAGTGCCTCGTTTTGCAGCCTCAAAAATACATTCAAATAATCTATTTTCCATTATGTACTATATAATAATCTATGTATTATATATTAAATCTACTGTTCATCTTCTTCAGAACCCGAAACCAGAACCAGGAAGCCATTTTTCCTGTAACGTTTCCGTGATCCGTTGCCGGCCGTCCGGTCACTTCCCTGGCCAGCCACCACCACCACCACCTCCGTTGAGGTGATGGCTAGCGGTCGGCGGTGGTTTGGCCGCCGGAGGTGGCGGTTTCCGGCGAACTCAAAATACCTTTTTCATGGTTTTTCCATGAAAACGAGAGATGGATCCGGCTCCGTTGAGCGCGGACCTATTTTCTAAGAATCCTACGATCTACCCATGAAAAGAAGGAGCAGAGGAGGACCTTGTTCGCGGTTTGAAGGCGAGAAGAACGTCGGGGTGCCATGGCGCGGTGGTGGCGTTTGCTGAACTTCTCCTACAGCAAGAACAAAGGTCTGTTCTGATTACTTGAGCGTGTAACCTTCTCCTCTTGTCCAGGTGGGCTTTTATAACTCAGGAAGTGGGAAGGTGAATGGGTGAAACCATTATGGCCATGAAGTTTCCCCCTTAACATTTCGGTTACGGTGAAGGGATAAGAAACGGCGGAACTGAACAGGTGTGTCCAGCTGGCGGTTTTCTATTGGACCACCTTTTCCTCATTTATTATAAAGTTTCAGAAGGAAAACGGCCGGTAGTTACTCCTGGTGTAACTTCCCACACCAGCATTTAATACCACGCGTGTTGGAAGAATTTCGGGCCTGAACCGTCGTTTCGGCCAATGTCACGGGCGTGACACGTAGGTCACGGGCGTGACAGGTCCGAATAGTCAATCCTGGGTTCGACGATCGTCGAACTGAGATCGACGATCGTCGATGATGGTCACGGGCGTGACACCTTGGGTCACGGGCGTGACAGGCCCGAATGGCATATTTCGAGGTCGACGATCGTCGAATTGAGATCGACGATCGTCGAAGGCTGGTCACGCCCTAGGTCACGGGCGTGACAGCTAAGTCACGGGCGTGACATGCCCGGGCTGCAAGGTCGACGATCGTCTCACGGCGATCGACGATCGTCGATAGGGTCACGCCCATAGTCACGGGCGTGACACCTTGGTCACGGGCGTGACATGCCCAGACAGCACGTTCGGCGATCGTCTCGTGGAGATCGACGATCGTCGAAGTAGTCACGCCCAGGTCACGGGCGTGACGGGTCGGTCACGGGCGTGACCAACCCGTGACCCGAAAAATTGATCGCTTTATTTTCACTTTTTGTGCTCCCTGGGGTTCTGACTCGACCAACCGACTCCTACGGGTCTAGCCGGAAATGGGATGTTACAAAGCTTACCTTCAGCAACTTGGAAGGAATGCCTTCAGCATGTCCTAGCTCTAATAGCATCGGGCTATACTCCTGAGTATCTTGATCATACTCTTCTTGACCATTGATCAAACCAAAAATCTCAGTTAAGACGGCAGGAGTCAAAATTACCTCCTCGCCGCCGATAGTCCCTGTCATCGATTCGTCGCTGGAAGACGATGTATAGACCAATTCTTTGATTTCTGGAATATTTATTCTAATCCTTGTAGACATAAGCTTCTCCAGTCCTTGATCTTTGCATAACTGTAGCATTTCGAGAATATCGGCATCGCAGGCATTGAAAGAATCAAAATCGACGCTAAAGCAGGCATCAAACTTCATCACGGTCAGTAGAGCTGGAGCAATCGCCATGGATTTGGTTGGGGAAGACGAGAGAGACGAAAGCAGAAAGCGCGGGGCAGAGCTCAAGTCAAACCTTTCAAGCAGGAATGAGGAATATGAAACGACGAGCTCTGTCGACTACAAATAGCACGATCTATTAACCTAGGTCGACCATCGGTTTATATTTAAACAACAATCATCGACCTATTTCAACAAATACTAGAAATGATGGTCGATCGATCGTTCGACGATCGTTTCCTGAAGCAAAGTAGTCGAGCTATCGATCGACTATTTTTGCTTTCACAAACAATCGAGCCGTCATCAACCATAGGTCGACGATAGGCCCAACCTGTTCGATTATGGTCTATTCCATTTATCATAGGTAGAAATTACACTTGGTCTATTCCATTTATCATACCTAGTTGATTAAAAAAGAACAGATGCTTCTGTTCATCTAAGGGCTTCGTGAAAATATCACCTCTCTGAAGGTCAGTGGATATGAACTCAAGACTGTTTTTGTTCTTTTCCACACAATCTCTTAGAAAATGGTGTCTGATCTCAATGTGCTTGGTCCTAGAGTGGTGCACAGGATTTTGTGCTATGGAAATTGCACTGGTACTGTCACACATGATTTTTGTGTTCTTGTGTGTGTACCCATAATCCAAAAGCTGGTTTTGAATCCACAGGATTTGTGAACAACAACTAGCAGCTGCTATATATTCAGCCTCTACAGTTGAAGTTGAGACAGAAGCCTGTTTCTTGCAGAACCAAGAGACTAATCTCTCTCCTAGGAACTGACATGTCCCTGAGGTACTTTTCCTGTCAACTCTACAACCAGTATAGTCAGAATCAGAGTATCCAATTAACTCAAATTCTGATTCAGCTGGGTACCACAGTCCTAAATTTGGACATCCCTTCAGGTATCTCAAAATTCTCCTGAGAAGAATCAAATGTGATTCCTTGGGGTTGACCTGGAATCTAGCACATAGGCATGTGGCAAACATTATATCAGGTCTACTTGTAGTTAAATATAATAGGGAACCAACAATGGCCCTATAGTTTTTCTGATCAATTGGCTTACCCTTATCATCAGAATCTATAACTACATTTGTAGCCATGGGTGCATGCATTGCTGAAGCATCAGCCATCCCAAATTTCTTTACCAATTCCTTGGCATATTTGGATTGGGAGATGAAGATGCCATCAACATCTTGCTTTACTTTGAGACCAAGAAAGTAATACAGCTCACCCATACTACTCATCTCAAACTTAGAGTGCATCAGGTCTGAGAACCTTTTGCATAGTTTGGGATCAGTGGAACCAAAGATAATGTCATCCATATAGACTTGAACTAACAGGATTGTGTCCTTGTGATGCTTAACAAACAGGGTTCTATCAACTACTCCCCTAACAAAGTTGTGCTCTAACAGGAAACTAGCTAGAGTCTCAAACCAGGCTCTGGGTGCTTGCTTAAGTCCATAAAGAGCTTTTTGCAACTTATAAACAATTGAGGGTTGAGTTGAAGAAAAAAACCCAGAGGTTGTTCAACAAACACCTCTTCCATTAGCTCACCATTTAGGAATGCACTTTTAACATCCATTTGAAAAACCTTAAACTTCATATAGGCTGCATAGGCTAGAAAGATCCTTATTGCCTCTAGCCTTGCAACAGGGGCAAAGGTTTGGTGATAGTCTATACCTTCCTCCTGTTTGTAGCCCTGAGCTACAAGCCTAGATTTGTTCCTTATAATAGTTCCTTGGGCATCCAACTTGTTTCTGAACACCCACTTAGTGCTTATGATCAGTTGGCCTTTTGGTCTTGGAACCAAAGTCCATACTTTACATCTTTCAAATTGATTAAGCTCCTCTTGCATAGCAGTGATCCAGTGGGGATCTAGCTCAGCATCTTTTATGGTGAGGGGCTCAATTTGTGAAAGGAAATAAGCATGCATCACATCCTGTCTTAATTTATGTCTTGTTTGCACACCAACTGATATGTCACCAATCACTTGAGATGTAGGATGATCTCTAAGTGTGACAAGATCAGTAGGTGGGATGTGATCTTCAACAACAGTTTGGATTAATTCATCTTGTGGAATAGGATTAACTGTTGGTGGTACAGTAACTGCTTCCACAAAGTCTTCATCACTGTCTGAATCAGTGATATGAAGAGTTGATAGAGGGGGAATCTCTTGGGTGCGATCCATGCATAACTCTGGTACCTGTAATGAGTTTGAGGAAGGAGAAGTTTCCTTCTCCTTGTAAAACATTTTTGACTCATCAAAGGAAACATGCACAGACTCTTCTATTTTTAAAGATGATTTGTTAAACACCCTATAAGCTTTGCTTACTTAGGAATATCTAAGAAAAATTTCCATTTAAGCTTTTGCTTCAAACTTTCTAAGGTATTCTTTGTTGTTATTGTGAATGTACACTACACAACCAAAGACTCTAAAATAGTTAATTTTAGGTTTCTTTCCTTTAAGTAATTCATAAGGAGTTTTACCCTTAAGCTTATGTATTAGACTTCTGTTCAAAACATAATTAGCTGTGCTAATAGCTTCTGCCCAATAAGAGAGAGGCATGTTAGCATCTGCCAATAATGTTCCTGCAGCTTTAATTACTGTTCTATTTTTCCTTTCCACTACCCCATTTTGTTGAGGAGTTCTAGGAGCAGAGAAGCTATGTTTGATACCTTCTTTCTCACAAAATTCTTGCATGAGAAGAGACACAAACTCAGTACCATGATCACTTCTGATCAAGACAACATGAGTAGAATACTCAGTCTACACACATAGCAGAAAGTCTGTAAGAACTTTGAAGTTATCAGCCTTAGTTCTCAAAAAGAACACCCAAGTGAACCTAGAGAAATCATCTACAATCACTAAAGTGTAAAATTTCCCTCCTAGACTCTGTACATTTATTGGGACAAAAAGGTCCAAGTGCAATAAATACATGATTCTAGGTGAATCACTCTTATTTACAGATTTGAAAGAATTTTTGGTTTGCTTGCCTAATTGACAAGCCATACATAGACCTTCCTTCTTGTACGGGCAAGAAGGTAAACCTCTAACAAGGTTTTATTTAGATAACCTAGATATATTCTTGAGGTTAACATGGCTAAGCCTTTTATGCCAAAAGGTGTTATTATTGGTTACTTCATTAAACAGACAGATTTCAGATTGAGTTGAATTAAAATCTACTAAGTAAATGTTACCCTGTCTAATACCTACTAACACTACATTACTATTTAAAGTAATATTGCAAAAAGTGTCAGTGAATGATACCTGATAACCTGCATCACATAACTGGCTTACTGAGATTAAGTTGTGCTTCAGCCCAGTTACATATGCAACCCTTTTGAATGTCACTGCTCCAATGATAAACCTATCATATCCTTCTGTTTGACCACAGCTGGAATCCCCAAAGATCACCTTTGGTCCAAGTTTGGCCTTGAAGCTTGACAGATTGTTTTTGTTTCCTGTCATATGTTTGGAACAGTCACTATCCAAATACCATTTATCTTTAGTAATTGGATAGGTCTTCACCTGCAAAATAAACAGTTATACATTGTGGACCCAGACAACCTTGGGTCCATTATTCTTCACATAATTAAAACATGAAATGAAAGAATAAGCAGGCTGAGGTTTATATCCTAAGGGATAGGATCTCCTAGGTGGAATACTCCATGCAGTTGATTGGTCAATGAACCTAGTGTTTCTATTTACCTTAGTGTTTCTAAGGTTCTGATTATTATTTTGAAAATCATGTTCAGATCATCGATCAACATTCGATGATCGATGCCCAGATCGTCGAGTATTGGTCGACCATTGGGCCTGCGATCATCGAGCATAGTTCAACGATTTTTGTATTTCTTTAAATTTCTGTTTTCTGTTTTCTCTCTTAGCCTTATTTAAAGCTTTGTTAACTTGATTTACTTGCTCAGTATTCTTTATTCCATCAGCTGAAATAAAGTTTACTGGAGTGGAAAGATGGTTTTTCAGAACCATGGGGGGTTCACTTGGTGAAGCTCCTAAGCCTAGCTTATTGTTACCTGTCCTAGTGTTTGACATGCTAGTAATCTCTAGCAGCTTAAGACTTCTACCATTAAGAGATTCTTCTAATCTTTTAGATTTGGCTAGTTCAGTTTTAAGAAATTTGATTTCTTCAGTAGATCTAGTGAGTTCAGCTTCTAGCCTAGCATTTTCACTAGATAGGAATTCTGATTCAGCTATCCTATTTATAAGCTCCTTAATTTCCTTCTCTGAGCTAATTAAATCTAAATAGAGAGATTTAAATTCAAATCTAAATTCAACAGAAGTAAAATCATAAGAAGACAATACCTGATCTTTAGTAGACATTTCTTCTTCATCAGAATTCTCTACAGCTGAATGATTGCTACAGGCATCAATTGCCATTAGGCAAATTTCTTTTGCCTTCTTCTCTTCCTCATCTTCACTAGAGCTTGAGGAGGAAGATTCCTCATCAGTATCACTCCAGGTTTCAGCCACAAATCCTTTCTCCTTCTTCTTGTTTTTGTAGGAGGAGGTCTTGGAATGGTTCTTCTGATATTCTTTGTCTTTTCTCTTCTCCTTGTTCTATTCCTCTGGACACTCAAGTAAAATGTGTCCAGGTTTCTTGCAGCCATAACATATAAGTTCTTTAGCTGGTGTTCTGCCATACCTTGGCTTGTCTTCATATCTGGAAGACTTCTTTCTGAAGTCCTTTCTGCCCATTTTGAGAAACCTTTTGGCAAAGAGTGTCATTAGCTCCTCATTTGATTGGCTTCCTTCAGATACATCAGCAGCCTTTAGAGCAAGAGTTTGCTCTTTCCTGGCAGGAGTGGGAGTCTTGGCTTCAGCTTCAGCTTCCCTGGTCTTCAGTACT
Source organism: Platanthera zijinensis (assembly GCA_039513925.1). NCBI lineage: Eukaryota > Viridiplantae > Streptophyta > Magnoliopsida > Asparagales > Orchidaceae > Platanthera > Platanthera zijinensis. Next base: position 101,138,151 of record CM077095.1, read on the forward strand.
TGCTCAAATGATTTGAGCTTGCCAAGGAGAGCTTGCGTTGAAATCTCAGTTGTACTTCTAGACTCTTTGATGGGACAGATCCTGAGATCCCATGTGTTGGGGAAGAACATCAATATTTTGTCATTGACTTCTGTCAATGTGATCTCTTTATCAAGGGTTCTCAGCTCATTGATGATGGAGCTGAGCCTGGTGTACATTGCATCAACTGATTCTGCTTCAGTCTTCTTGAAATTCTCATATTGGGATGTGAGGTTGGACCTTCTGTCCTTCCTCTCATCAGCTGAACGAGCTACAATGTGGTTCAGTGAGTCCCACATGGCTTTTGCTGAAGTGCAATCAGCCACTTTCTGGAAAGTTTCATCAGACATGGTCTGAGCCAGAATGTTTATAGCTTTTGCATCAGCTATCTTTTCTTTCTTGTAAGCATCATTATAGTTAGGAGGTGGCACTGCACTCAGATTTGTTGAAGTTGTAGCAGTAGTTGCAGCAGGTGATGTTGGTGGTCCTATCAAAATAGAAGAAAAGATATCTTCATCAATAGAATTCATATACAGTCTGATTCTTGCCTTCCAGATGCTGAACTTAGCTAAGTTGCATACTGGAGGTCTGGTGCTAGAATAATCCTTGTACTGGGCCATGAAGTGAATATCTATAAACTTGGTATCTATCTAGATCTTGTGACTCAGGTGTTAGCCTGTACAGTCAGTCAATCTCCCTCTGATACCAATTGAAAGTGAGGATAGATACAACTCTATAGGGGGGAGGGGGCGGGGGTGAATAGAGTAATAAAAAATATGACAATCTACTCAACTCCCTTTAAGTAAATTTACGGAATAAGTATATAGATATAAGAAACCCTAGAGCCTAACACAAAGTGAGGTGCACAAGAGAAAGCTAACTGTAATTACAGTTTAATCTTTAGTCCTAACACAGTAACTAGTAATCCTAGTTAATTCTACTCACAGCCACAGTGCAGTAATTAAAATAAGCAACACAGACAACACAAGAAGATTTATAGTGGTTCCCTCTAAATAGTTACATCCACTCTTCTACCACCCTGGTAGGAATCCACTACAGGTTTTTGTTCAGGTGCCCTGCCACCAACTGATCTGATTCAGATAGATCAAGTAAACCCTTTGAGCTTTTGATCAGGAGCTAGAAATCCAACACAGGTTTTTGCTCAGGTGCCCTACTACCAAGGTTCACTTTTGAAGGGAGTAATAACCCTTTGTACAGGAGGTTAAGAGAGTTAGAATGTCTTCTCTATTGTTAAACAAAATTAGAGAAGCTAGTGGATTGCACTGAGCTATAAAAAGCTCTGAAGGAATCAAAGCTCCCCTGGCTTAGAGAATATCCAGGAAGAAGCCTTGCTTCAGGGTGTAGGATCTCTTCAGAACTCTTGACAGAGAAGATCTATTGTCTTGAAGTTCTTGAAGGAGCAGCTTAAAGAAGACTCTTAATATGGAATGGTTCTTCTTCTTCAATAGCTTTTCTTTCTTCTTCTTCTTCTACTTGAAGCTCTGAGTATGAATGTTCCTGTAAGCAGGATGAACTCAGGATTGAAGAAGAGAGTTGTTCTACACTTGTTCTTGTTGTTGAATCTGTGAATCTGTGTATCTGTATATCTCTATTAACTGTGTATGTATCTCTGTATATTTTTGAACTTCTTTCAATAGCTCTTTATATATCAGCCTTTGTAACGGCTTCTAACTTTATATTGTTTTGAATCTTGTCTTCTTCTGAGATCTGCAATCTGGGCTGCAAATAACACAAAACAGCTAGCCTGCAGAAAGGACATTCTATAAAGAGATAAAGCTTTCTTAGAAGCTCCTTATCCATTCTGCAAGTCCAAAAGATATTAGAGAAAGTCACATCAAAAACAAACTCTTTACGGCCAAAGAAAGACATCTGTGTCTAACGGCTATAATGGACAGCATGACAGATAAAGCACACAGATTTGTCAACTAATAGGACAAAAGACTTTGTCAGATAGAACTTGACTTATGCATAAAGAATGAAGCAAAGATTGCCTTGATATATAAGCATAAAATCAATGAAATAATCTTTAATAAAATAAGTCAGATATATGAGAAATAATTCACAGAAGAGAAAGAGTACAATATCTCTAAATGCAGACAAAAAGATAGTCGAACGAATCACGACGATCGTCGAACTATCAGAGCAGATAGTCGAACTATCAGAACAGATAGTCGACCTACAAGAAATCTGTCGGGACAGAAAAAGTTGAGCAGGACTCGACGATCGACGATACTGAGACCACAGATCGTCGAGCTTAACAGAGATGAACTAACTCAGAGATAGTCGATCTGCTGACTGACAATAGTCGATCAACTGATAGACGATAGTCGATCAATTGATAGACGATAGTCGAGCGACGTTCGACCAAAGTCGAACTAAAAATACTTAACCAGATTTTCAATCTGGATAAACAACAACTCTACACAACTGATAGGATCTAACCTTAATCTAACCTTTGACCATAGATAAATCTTGGGTCAAGAAATTAATTGAGAATACTTAACTCAAATCCAAACTAGGGTACCAACATAATTTGAGTTTTTTCTCAAGAAAATTCTAAAAATTTCTCACTAAATTCTTTGAAGAGGAATTCTCAAAACTCTTTTTAAAAAGTGTAAGAAGAAAATGAAAGAAGATTTGTGATAGAATTAATTTTCTCTTTGTGTCCTCTCAGCAGATTTCTGAGGACTATCAGTGATGATATCTGGAACTTCTAATGAATCTCTGAATATCAAAATCACAAGGAGTATATGTTATATTTCCAGATTATCCTTGAATCTTCTCTGAATCTTATGCAATTTCCTCTTGAGAATAAGAAGAACTAATTCGATTTAGTTGATTCATCAATAATCTAACCATCACTGATTGATGGAAAAAATTCAATTGCTGATAATGATCTTCCAAACTTTTTCTATCAAAATCAATCTATCATGATCTGATATGAATTTCTTGATCGTCTGCAATTGGTGATTGATGTAAGAATTAAATGATAATTCATGATCCTCTCTCTGTCTTGTATTTGTTGTATCACATCACACAGATATATATATATATAGGTCAACATCTTCTAATGTCTTCAAGATTTTGTTATTCAAACTTCTTCTTGAATTAATTATGATGAAAGCCTAAAAATGAATTTTGTTATGAAATTAAGTTGACTTAATGCAGAGTTCTAATAGAAGCAACATCAAATTCTTACTATCTATAAGATGAACTCTGTAGGCGAGATTCCGTTGATATCATATCGAAGTATGCGTCGATATAATTCTTTTAATGTCGGCGACTTATCAAATTTAGTTTTTCTGACTTCTATTTGAAGTGGCATTGAATTTTAGTTGAAGTTGCGTCGACTTCTAGTCAAAGTTGCATCGACTTCTAGTCGACGCATGATGACAATTTATGACTTTTCTCTTATATTCAGTATGTCTTTCTTATGTCATTTATATCAATGACATCTTAGGACTTGTAAGATCAAATTACCCCCACAATACATCATGATTAAAAAACTTATGATGTAAAATCACTAAAAATAATTTGTTAAGATAAATCATAAGTGTTTTTCCTAACAATCTCCTCCTATTTAACTTAATAAATTTTACAAAATTTCAAAAGTGATGTTATAAATATACAACAGTAAAAATACAAAATTTATTGTACTGACAACAGATAAGAATAATAAAGGGTATGCATAAGAGGCTACTAAATATACTAGAAAGTAAATCTTTTGTCTTCAACAAGCAATATTACTTTTTATTTTTGTCAGTAAGAAAAGTTGTAAATGCATTGTATAATTTCTTTGACATATTATCAACAAATTTAAAATGAACCTTTTTTTGCCTTTTCTAAATGACTCTATATCCCCTGATAAATATTAAATAACTTTTGAACTTCTGCCTCTGCATTATGTGATGTTGAATTAAGTGTATATCCTTTGTTTAAAATTTTTGCAGATAGTTCATTAATAAATTCCAGTAAATTATCAGAAAATGTATCTTTTTACTTTTCTCTAATTATTGATATTCTAGTGATTGGTCTTTTATAAAACTTATCATTCTTTGATTTCTACTTTCATGGGGAATATATGTATCCCGATTGTGACTCAGACTTACTATCCTTTTGTGATAATGTCCAGTTGTGTCCATAATCTGAGCAACTGGATGTTTCTTGACATATTTATTATGATCAAAGATTGTTTGTAGAAGAGTGATGGATAAATCAGATGTGACATTTCTTTTCCCTAATTCCTTACCTTGTAATTTTGCTAAAAAATTATTTTCTTATCAGATAAGTCATCTAGAGAAGCTTTGAACTCAACTTCCTCTCTTTCTCTAATTATTTCAAAAGTTTTCTCCAACTCAATACCTTCTGACATTTTTTTCCCTTGAGTACTTGATATTAAGTCTGATGGATTCTTCCCCTGTGTAGTAGGCATCCGAGCCATTTCTGATTCTGAGACCAAGACAATACTATCTAGTATCATTATATCTTGAACCATGCTCACACTTAGCTTTTTAGTAACTTCATCATCACTCATCATGTCTGAGACTGTGTTCTTATTTAACCTTTCTGAAATTTCTTTGATATCTGGATTACAAGATCGAACACAGTCTGAATCTTGAATCCTACAATCCTTGCTTTGTAACATCCCATTTTGAGCTAGACCCCTCGTACGTGTTGTGTATCACCTTGGGTGGATTAGGCCCGGTAAGAAAGTTTGAGAGAGAGAGAGAGAACTCATGGTCGCATGAATGGTCGGTAGGTCCAGACGGAATTAGAAAGAGAGCCCTAAGTAGACTCGACGAACTGACTTGTATAGACTCGACAAATGGTCGAGTGGAATCGACGAATCCGTCGAGTGGTATCGACGAATCCGTCGAGCGATACGAATCCGTCGAGTGGTATCGATGAATCCGTCGAGTGGTCTCGACGAATTCATCGTGTGATCTCGATGAATCCGTCGTGTGATCTCGACGAATCATCATGTGATCTCGACGAATCGTCGAGTGAACTCAACACCTGGACTTGGTGTCCAATTTAAGTGTCATGTCTTGTTGTTTGCCGCCTAGAAAGCCTATGACGCCTAGTAAGCCTGTGTTTCCTCGAAGGCAGCGTGCCATCTTGAAGAAATTATTGCGTGTGCGCAAGCCCAAATAACGTGGTTTGTAAATAGTGTATTTATGCAAAATGTTGAAATCGAGCAAACGGCCTCGGATATGATCTCGAATAATTTTATTAGACTCATGAAGATAATACAAGTCTAACAGAGTCGTCCGTTCGTGACTCTGATGTCATTTGGACAGTTTTGAAGTTTAAGTAAATTTGTTGCAAACCTCCGGGGAGCGTAAAATGAGCAAACAAACCTTAAACTGATCGTGACTCATTCTGTTGGATGCGTGTAAGCGAGTCGGTCATAACGAGCCCATCCCGGACAATTTTCGAGTTCCCTAGAGCAAGTTATTAGCATTTGAATGCAAAGTTTAATAATAATAATAATACTAATAATGATAATAATAACTAATATTATTATTATATAATATAATATATATATATGTACTAATATACGAAAACTACTCTTTGGTGAAACATTGTCTGATGTCCCTATATTGCCCTTATAGTTGTATAGACAATATCCGTTTAGGTAATTACACAACTTTACAATATTAAAATACAAAAAAATAAAAATACTAGATACCATAAACCTATTGTCTATAGCTAGGAATGAAAAAAAATTAATTAATGTTTTAACGTTAAAATATAATTTGTTTTACAAAATAAAAATTGTATTCTTGATTTATATTTTTTTACGGTCATTTTGAGTACCCATATGTATATGTTGCGGGTCGGGCGGAGCCTGCCGGGAGCGGGCGTAGCCCGCCGTCGTCGGTCGGGTACTGTCGTGCGAGGTTATAAGGGCGGGTACTGTCCACGACAAATGTTGCCGCCCATGACAAATGTCGCCGCCCACGACAAATGTCGTCCCCACGACAAATGTCGCACCACCGACGAATGTCGCATCCCGGCGAATGTCGTACCCCGCCGAATGTCGTAACCCGCCGATTTTCGCACCCCCTCCGAATGCTCCCAGGGCCGAAGGCCCGTGCCTGTCACTTGTACATATATATATATATATATATATATATATATATATATATATATATATATATATATATATATATATATATATATAGGTTAACAATTAGGTTAGAAGCCACCTCCTCCTGACTCCTTCCCTGATCTTGATGGCACGCTATCCCCCGGCATGCCCTTCTTTTCACTCCACCCTCCAGATCCCTCACATATTTCTCTCAGATTGCCCCATGGTCGACCATCATTTTTGGCCAGATCTCAAGCATCGACGCCACCTCCAGCAACCTCCAAAATATGGATCTCTCTCTCCCCTTCCACCCCATGGATGAAACTTGCTCTAATCTCCCAACTCCAAGTTGAGCAGCTTTCTCTCCATCCAGATCTGATCACTTTCCGATGAGTTTCCATTTCCAAATATTTAAATGATGGAAGCATGCCCTTACCTATCCAAGGAACCTGAGAGCTTTTGCTCTGTCCTTTTACAGCGAGTTCTTCGGCGAGATCCAAGGCAGATTTCCCTTCAGCGATGTTTGGCGAGATTTGAATCGACAAGATTGATTCGGCTATGGATGAGAGCATCACGCAAAAGTGGCAGACACAACTATTGGGTGGAATGCATGGACAATCGGTGAGCTTCCTCCCCTCTCCCTTGGTGCTAGTTTCTTAAATCAAAACTAGGCAAGACATCAAACTCAATTGAGTTTGATTTGAGAGCAAGCTATGGAGGGATGGCTAAAATCTATGTTCCTATTTATTGTTCTGGCCTCTGGCCACCGATTCGCGGCCCGACGATGCACCTTATGTACGAGGAAGGGGCGGTGGTGTTGGTTGGTCGAATGGGGAAATTAGGTGGCTGATGTAAGAGTTTCATTAGACTCTAAGTCGGGCAAATCACAGCCCAAGGCTGGAGAAAGAAGATGATTGGATGTTGTCTGTTCAGATTTAAGATTCGTGCAGATTTTCACTGATAATATGAAAGTGAGGGTAAGATCTATCTCAACTCTAGAGGGGGGTGAATAGAGTTTAATTAAAGTAAATTCACAATTTTAAACTTAGCAAAGCTTTTAAGATTTGATTTATATATATGTGTAGAGTGCATAGATACAGAATTAAAAAGACAGTAAAAAGGAAGAGCATAGCACACAGCAAAGAGAACACACAAGCAAACCAGAAAACACAAGGAGCTATAGTGGTTCCCCAAAAACCTGGGTACATCCACTCTTCTACCACCCTTGGTAGGAATCCACTGCAGGATGAGTTGATCAGGTGTCCTGTCACCAATGAGCTTTTGATCAGGTGCTCAAAAACCAAACTAGATTTTTTGATCAGGTGTCTTGCCACCACTGAGTTTTGACAAGGTTCTCAGAACCAGAATCAAGACTTTTGAAGGGAGTTTTGAAAACCCTTTTACAGGAGGAAAGAAAAGGAAAAGAAAAAGGGTGAAGTTGTCTTCTCTGTCTCAATCAAAGAGAGAAGCACAAGTGGATCTTTTATTGTCAAAGCTCCCCCTGAGATGTTGAGTGAATCAGGAATGGAAGCTTTGCTCTAGGGTGATAGGTATTCAGAAACTTCAGATCTCCAGCAGAAGATTGTTTCAGCAGAGGCTGAAAGATGAGTTGTCTGGAGTCCTTGAGATGAAGCTGTGATCACTTTTTGAGTACACAAAATTATTCAGCTAATTCTCCTTTTTCTGTAACAGTATGTGTGTCTCTTGATTCTATTGATGGTATTGACTCTTGATTGATTGTTGAGAGAAGAAAAGAGAAGAAGTTCTTATTCCCTGAAGGTTCTTCTTCCAAGATAGCCGTTATCAGGCATTAAATGCCTTCCATAAAGAATTTGTCTTCTAGAGGAAAGTCCAGCAAAACATTCTCTTGATGATTCCTTGGAACTTGCTCCAGAATAAATGAAAACGGCTGGCAGATCTTCTTGATATAAATGCTGAGAGAATTCAAAAACATTCCAAAGACTGACAGAATTTGAATCCTTAAAAACGTCGATCTCTCAGAAAATCGTCGATCTGAGCTTTACGATCGTCGATCTGAGCTCAGAGATGGAATAAGATCAACAGACAGAAAACGTCGAACTGAGCTCGAAGATCGTCGAACCGAGCTCAGCGACCTGGAGAATAAGAGAAAAGTGATCGTCGACCTGAGCTAGAAGATCGTCGACTGGAGTTCGACGACTAAGCAAAACTGACTGAAGGCAGATCGTCGGTCTGAGCTCGAAGATCGTCAAATAGAGCTCGTCGAATAGAGATCGTCGAATAGAGCTCGACGAAAGATGTCTTATTCTTGGCTCTATTTCTGAAACCTTGGAATGGTCCTGGGGGCAGCTTCAAACCTAAGTTCTAAGCCCTAGACACATTCTAATGTTGACCTTTACAACTATACATCTAGGTCAACCTGGTTTCCTAAGAAAAACATAGTGATCCTTACCCAAATTAGTAATAGGGTGTTCCAACATAATATTTAGACAGAAATCTATTTTCTGTGTGCGACGGAGTTCAAGTCTATTTTAGGCATGATGCGGCCAAATTTAGGTCTCAGGCTCAACACGAAAGTTATAGCCCTCAGAAAGATCTTTCTAACGAGTGGTTGTGCATTTTTGGGGAGCTCTGTAGTTCACTAAATCTACGTCAAAATGTTGTATATAAATTTAATATAACTTAGATGCCAAACATATCCTTTCCAGTTTTACACAGTCGGGTTCAAATCCAGTTTTAGGCATGGTGTACTTTGATCTAGATCTCGAGCTCAACATGAAAGTTGTATCCCTTGGAGAGGTTTTTCAGGAATGGGGCAACACATTGTTTTTGGTGGAAAGTAGCTCTCTTAATTCCTATTTTAGTAAACAACGACACACATGTATAGATTTTGATGTTTCATGAATTTCTCTAAAAATGTTTACCTGAAGCTATTGAAAATTGGTAAATAAATGCTTGATGACTTAGTTTAAATAATATACATAAATACATATTAATCATGGTAAACCCCATAGTGGGGAGTTATGAAATTTGTGATGAAAGTTTTCAAGTGATTCTATTTTATTACTAGACATATACTTGACGATGTTGGTATCACCCCTGTCGAGTTTCATAACTTTTGGATAAGTAATCGCTGAGATATTGATATTATAATATTATAAAGGGTTATGCCGTAAATGATTATCATGATGTCTGAATGGGATAAAACCTTGGGGAATGTTTTAGAATGATAGTCTTGATATATCGTATGAATTTCAGAGAATACAAATATAATATGATCCTTTAAATAAACTTCCGAATGTGATACAACCAAGGAAAAAAGAGCAAAGGACTAGACCAAGGGCCCTGCACGGAGGTCCCACCACACACCCGAAAGATCATTGAGCGCTTCCCCTCCTTAGCCAAATGATGGGCTAAGGTACCTCAGAAGGCGCTAGAAAACTGGGAGACAAGTAAGTGTGCTCCCTGAGGTACCCCTTGGGTCCTATTTATAGATTTTCGAAGATGATCTGCAAATAATTAACTAACCTCTGCTGGCCTGAAATTACTGAAAGCCCCTTGGGCTGGCCTGCCAACAGCCAAACTCCGCTGTCCTGACCAGCTATACGCAGTCCACCCAGGTCTACAAACAGTAAGACTCCGTCGTTCTAGCTTGCTAGGGGGGGCCTGTGGGGGCGAAACGGTAAGGAATCCCCCCACTAGGGACTGAGAGAGTAGCCCTTCAATGCGTCTACTCGGCGGGAGGCGCGGGCCGGGGCTGGCTCGCCTAGGGGACGCGGGTTGGAGGCGGCCCACCTGGGAGGGCGTTGGTCGGAGGACGATCGGGGCCGACCCGCCTAGGAGAGGCGGGCAGGGCTGAAACGCCTAGGAGAGGCGGGCAGGGTTGACCCGCCTAAGAGGCGCGGGTCGGAGGGTGACCTGCCTGGGAGGGCACGGGCCAGGCTGGCCCGCCCGGGCGACCCTTGGAGGCGCGGGCTGGGGTCGACCCGCCTGCTTGCCTGAGTCCCTTCGGCGAACACTGGATTGTACACAATCCCCACTCTTTGCGAGCTTTGCAAAGGCTCAGAAAGAAACATCCAACCCCACGTGTTCGGCGAAAACCCTGCTGAGCTGGATGGAATCTTTTGGTGGGGGCCCACCTTTATGCTATAAATAAGCTGTCGAACTTCTAGGATAACTCCTCTTCTTTGCCCTCTTCCGCGATTCATAAGCTGTCTAAGGAGATGCGGGCTCGTTTGGCGGCTGTGAGGGAGGGTGCCCGGGATGCGGCTCTCGAAGCCGCCCTATGGCTGGTGCACAGATCTCCCGGTCCCCTATTCAAGCCAAAGAAGGGGAAGATCATCCGGCGGTCTCCGGCGCGTGATGACCCCACCTCCAGCTCAGCCGGCGATGCCGAGGTCACCCCTGAGGTACATATGATTATCCTATTTGATTAAACACTCGGCTTTCTGATTTTCCTTTTCTTTTGGTAGGAGACGCCTCACGGGGATGGGGCAGATGAGGGAGAACCTGAGCGCTCCGCTCTGGTGGCGGCCGATCGGGTCGCTAGTCCTTTGTCACAGGAGCATATCCCTCCTGTGATGCCTCCGTTGCCAAGGCCCCATGGTCTGGGGAAACCCTTCATTACTCTTGGAGGAGAACCCTTCCAGGGTCGGCCGGGCACCTCTCGGCCTGCTGATGGTGCGGGCGACGTGCCAACACCAGGTAAATCCTCTGACTTTAGCCCGCTTACCATTGCTGGCTTCTTCTGATCTTATCTCTACAGGCTATAACGTGATCTCCTCTTCCGACGTCGAGATGAGCGAGGGGTACTCACCTCCCCCCGACATGGACCGCATCTCTGAATACCTGGGAGACCCGCTCGATGCTGAGAAGATGAAGACACAAGTGACGCGACTGTTACAGAAGCACACGCTGTTTCTACGGGAGGTTTTCAACATAGTGGAGAAGGACAAGGCTGAGACAAAGGAGCGACTCGCAGATTTGGAAGGAGAGGGATGTCCAGCTGACGAGGACGGGGCGACCTCCCCGGGCGTACATATTACGCGAGCCGAGGGGCGACTCAGGCATGCCTCAGAGCAGATTGATCTGACCCAGCTAGAGCTGTCGGCAGTCCGCGAGTATTACTATCCTCGCGTACCACCCCGAACTTGCACAGGAAGGGGAGGTAGGTGGAAGTGGATCAAGTATTGATCCCCCCCCGCAAGTTGTGAACTACCGAGTCTGAATCGCCTCCGCATGCAGCGGCCGAAATGCTTATAGCGCTGACTTCTTTGCTACGAACAATCTGAACATTTTTAATAATTCAGGACCACTCTCTCCCGCCACGGGCGAGTATTTGCTGCACTTTTTCTTTCGACGGTATTGGTCTTGACCTTTTGGGGAGATGCAGGCGAGGCGAACCGGCTCGACCGGTTATTTTTTCTAGCAAGCTAGGCATTGCGGAGGCGACTCGCGTAGCCCTAGCTGTACCTGCTCTGGCAGGGGAGGGATAACTTCCTGCGAGTTGCTTATCGAGGGACTCGCACGCCGATCCCGGTGGGGCCCGCATCTCCGGTTATTCTGCTTCCATGCGGGAGCGGGTGCGGGCAGCTCGCTGTCGAGAGCTTCTCGCGGCCGACCGGCGAGTTGACGTGGATCCGGGTCGGGTTCAGAAGTCGAAACGTCGGGGGTCAAATTTGCTATCTGCACCTTTCCCGCCATTGGGACTTTTTCCCGCCTTTTCTGATTCTATAAATAGGCCTCCACCGACTCACTCTTTACCTACCGCATTTAAGACTTCTTCCTTACCTTAGCTTTTTTGCGAGAAACCCCCTGTCCCGCTCGGCAAGATTTCTACAGGATGGGTGGTGGTAGCGGCGAGGCGGAGGGGAGGAGCAAATGTGCTTGGACCTTCTCCGAGCATGATTTCCCTCTCGCCTCCCTTACCGAGAGGGAGTTTGTAGATACTGTCGGTAATTATATCCCGCCGGGCTTTGAGGCGAGGCAGCCCGGGAAGGAGCGGATCAACGAGCTCTATGCCGATGAGCTCGCCTTCCCGGCGGCCACCTTTGAGTCAGGCCTCCAGCTACCCCTATGGACGGAAGTCCGCCAAGTCTTCAAATACTACGGAGTCATCCCTGGGTAGATGACTCCAAACTCGGTTGTAGTAATAGTAGGGTTCGCCTGCTTTCTACGAGAGGAGAGGATCGAATTCAGTCTTGCGGTGTTCCGCAAGCTGTTCTCTTTTCGCGCAAACAAGGACGAGACCGCCTGCTTTGCTAGCACACATGCCAAGGTGCGGGAGACGGTCAATAAGAGCCATAACTAGCTCAAGAAGTTCTTGTTCGTCAAAGGGGACTTCGGTAACGTCCCTTTCTCGCCAGTCCAACTCGGCGAGGCGAGCTACCGCCCCTAGCCTGGGGGGGCCATGAAGCGGGGCTATTCGGGTTCTTCACCGAGAAGAACTTCGAGGTGGCCTACCTCCGCAGGAATCTTGACGACCTCGTCCCCGTACCTCCTGGTGAAGGTAAGTGGTACGCCCATTTGTGCTCTCTTAAACCCATCAAATATTTTCTAAGTCCCACGCTTTTGCAGGCGAGCGCGACATCCCCCTCCATCCTTCCTACGAGAATGTGTGACTCGCTTCCGCCGAGCTCGCCCGGGCCAAGGCGGCGGCCGCCGCCCACCGCGATCTCTCGGTCCCTGCCCCCTCGAAGTGACCCAGTCGCGAGCGGCCTCAGGATCCGCCACCATCCAAGAAATCGAAGAAAATGGGCGGCACGGCTCCCCTGGCTCGCGACAAAGGCAAAGCCCCTGCGAGCCAACCGTCCACCGATCCCGCTCCCGCGGCTTCTCTGACCATAAGATCTACTGACGGAGAGGCAGGCACATCGCAGCCGCAAGAGGGGGTTCAGCCTGCCGAGAAGCCAGTCACCCGGGGGCACCATAACTTTGGCTACGGTGAGGGTCCCGCGGACAAGTCTGGAGTCCCGCTGCTTCAATGGGACAAGGAGACCAACCGGGTCTCCATATCCTCGCTGCTGCCAAGCTGGCTGGAGCAGGACACCAGCTGCGGGGACGCTTACAACCTCTCCTTCGGCATCTACGGGCGAGAGGATGCCGATGTCTACAACGAGGAGATGACACGGGTGCTAATCTACGAAAGTGCGCGGGCCCAGTTTCGCAGCCTCGAGCTGGCCCATATGGTCGGCTGGGGTGCTAAACAAGAACACCCCGTCCCTCAACAAGTTGATTGACAAGAAGGAGGCGGCCCGCAAGTTTTCTCAGGAGGAGGCGGACGAGCAAAGGAAGCGTGTCGACACAGCCGAGGCCGCTCTTGCTCAATACCTAGGCGGAGCGGTAGGTTTCTCAACTCGCCTTAGCCTTTTCTCCCTTCTGCGCGACTTAATTCGGTGGTTCTCTCTTTATCAGGACGTGGCGACGGCCAGCCGACTGGGCACCGAGACCGCCACCCTCCAACAGGAGAAGCAGGCACTTCAGGAGCGGGTGGATGCATTAGAGGCTGCAGCGGCTGCCCCGCCTCCATCTACAAGCGGTTGCCAGCTCACTCATTATAGCAATCACAAGATTGAGGTGATGATGCAGAAGAATGCGGCCGACGCGGTGAAGTACACCTTCCAGACGCTGCAGCGGGCCAACCTTCTCAGGGGCGACGGTGCCAAGCTTCTTGCGAGCGAGGTGGTACCAGAGCTGTTCCTTCAGGTACCAAAGCCGGGTGACGGCTCCTACCATCATATATAATGGGCTCGCTGCTTGGGGCTCGCCTCGCCAGAGGCTTTCTCTCGCCTAACTTTTGTCACAGCTGTGTTGCGGGCCAAAGCCCTAATTTTGTAACGGTCGCCCTTTTTGATCGCTCGGAATGTACTTCAAGAACTCTGCTTTCTTTTTACTGTAATGAAAATATTTTCTTTCTCGCACTCGCGGTTTATACTTTGCCTTCGATGCTATTTTTTTGACTTTGCTGCTGCGAGCGAGTGAGGTCGTCTGTTCGTTCGAGATCCAAAACTTAGACTTAGGAGCGAGGGGACGTTAGTTAGCCGTAATGCAAGAAGGCGACTCGCATCCTCCGTCCGGGCTCGCCACTCCACTTACATCGTAGATCAGACGAGAAAAACCTAGCTAGTGTGCGAAAAGACTTCGTGCAGGCCGACCTTTCCAAAGGTCTTGGCACGACCGAGCTCTTGACCTATACCCCTCCCCGGGGCTCGCCAATTTATAGGCCAGGACTGGCACTCTCCACTTGCTGGCTCGCTGAAGTCCCCTCGTCGACCCGTTGATTCGATTATTTGCGACGAGGGTGACTAGCTCCTTCCCTCATGCGCCGTGCCCATCAAGGCGCCCCACCCTTGTCGAGCAGCGAGAGGGTCTGGGCGAACTCTTGAAGCGACGTCCAACCCCTGGTTTTTCGGCGAGGGCCCGTCAGCTAGTTCTGCCTGGAGTTCAAGCTGACTCCTCCGAGTGACTTCCAGCCCTGCCAGTTTGATGGGAGCCTAACAACGGGATTTGCTCGGGGTCTGAGGCAGACTCCTCCGAGTGACTTCCAGCCCTACCAGCTTTATGGGAGCCTAACAACGGGATTTGCTCGGGATCTGAGGCAGACTCCTCCGAGTGACTTCCAGCCCTATCAGCTTGATGGGAGCCTGGCAGCGGGATCTGCTCAGGGTCTGAGGCAGACTCCTCTGAGTGACTTCCAACCCTGCCAGCTTGACGGGAGCCTGACAGCGGGATTTTCTCGGAGTCTGAGGCAGACTCCTCCGAGTGACTTCCAGCCCTGCCAGCTTGACGAGAGCCTGGCAGCGGGATCTGCTCGGGGTCTGAGGCAGACTCCTCCGAGTGACTTCCAGCCTTGCCAGCTTGACGGGAGCCTGGCAGCAGGATCTACTCGGGGTCTGAGGCAGACTCCTTCGAGTGACTTCTAGCCCTGCCAGCTTAATGGGAGCCTGGCATTGGGATCTGCTCGGGGTCTGAGGCAGACTCCTCTGAGTGACTTCCAGCCCTGCCTGCTTGATGAGATCCTGACAACGGGATCTTCTCGGAGTCTGAGGCAGACTCCTCCGAGTGACTTCCAGCCCCGCCAGGTTGATGGGAGCCCGGCAGCTGGATCTGCTCGGGGTCTGAGGCAAACTCCTCCGAGTGACTTCTAGCCCTGCTAGCTTGATGGGAGCCTGGAAGCGGGATCTGCTCGGGGTCTGAGGCAGACTCCTCCGAGTGACTTCCAGCCCTGCCAGCTTGATAGGAGCCTGACAGCGAGATCTGCTCGGGGTCTGAGGCAGACTCCTTCGAGTGACTTCCAGCCCTACTAGCTTGGTGGGAGCCTGACATCGGGATCTGCTCGAGGTCTTAGGCAGACTACTCCGAGTGACTTCCAGCCCCGCTAGCTTGATGGGAGCCTGACAGCGAGATCTGCTCGGGGTCTGAGGCAGACTCCTCTGAGTGACTTCCAGTCCCGCCAGCTTGATGGGAGCCTGACAGAGAGATCTGCTCGGGGTCTGAGGCAGACTTCTCTAAGTGACTTCCAGGCCCGCCAGCTTGATGGGAGCCTGACAGCGGGATCTGCTCGGGGTCTGGGGTAGACTCGCATTTGCACTTTTCATCGTCAGGGCATAAGTTCATCAAAAGAAGCTTTATTAGAAACTGAAACGCCATTTACATGACTCAGGGGAAAAACGTTTTAAGTCATCACCACTCCAGGTTAGACTTAGGGTCTCTCCCTCCACATTCTGGAGGCGATACCCTCCTGACTTTAACGCCTCTTGTACAATGTATGGTCCCTCCCAGTTGAGATTGAGCTTCCCCATAGAGGCTGACCTCCCTATGACATCCACTTTTCTTAAGACCAAGTCTCCTTCCGCTAATTATTTGACTCTGATGTGCTTGTCAAAGTATTTGACCATTCTTCTCTTCACTTACTCTTGCCTGATGGCAGAGAGGTCTCGCAGCTCCTCAACCATGTCGAGTGAGAGCTGCAACTCCTCCTCATTTTCGGCCCTCCATTCCTCTCTGCCCTCTCCTGCCTCGACCACTCGAGGCGTTCAAACCTCGAACTCTACCAGAAGTACTGCCTTGCACCCATGGGAGAGTTTGAAAGGAGTCTCTCCTGTGGCTGTGTTGGGTGTGGTTCTAAGGGCCCAGAGGACCGAAGGGAGCTGCTCCACCCAGCTTCCTCTCAGATTCTCTACCTTCTTCTTGAGGAGGTTAACAATGATCTTGTTCTCCGCCTCCACCTACCCGTTGCTCCTGGGGTGATGAATAGAGGCGAACTTGAGATCTATCCCAAGCTGTTCGCAAAATCTAATGAACTCGGCACTGGCAAACTGAGGGCCGTTGTCTGTGACAATGGCCTGGGGAAACCCATGACGGCAGATGATCTCCCCCACACGAAGTTCCTGATGAGTTGAGAGGTTACCTTGGCCAACCCCTTAACCTACAACCACTTTGAGAAATAATCGATCATGATGAGTAGAAACCTTCTTTGGATGCTGACCTGAGGGAAGAGTCCGACCAGGTCCATTCTCCGGATCACAAATGGCCAGGGTGTTGTGATACTCCTAAGGCATTGGGCCAGTTATAGTTGGAGGGGAGCGAACAGCTGGCACTTATGACACTCCTTTGTGAATTTTGCCGCGTCTTGGACCAGGGTCAGCCAAAAATATCCTTGCTTGATGATCCGACCTCCTAAGGTCCGACTCCCGGAGTGGCTCCCACACTCCCCGGAGTGAATTTCCTCCAAGATCCTCGGGACTTCCCCCTCGACCACGCAACGTGCCAACATCCCGGATAGGGTCTTCCGGTATAGCTGGCCGTCTCGCATGAGATAGTATGCTGATTTGTGCTTGAGATTCTTCCTATTCATCCCTTCAGGATACTCCCCAGTGGACAAGAAAGTTGAGAATGGATCTATCCATGAGGGGTGCTGCTCCACCTCCATCAGTTCCCCCTCTTCGATGGATGGGCGAAAGAGATCTGTGATGGTACCCCCCACCCGGGGACCATGCTTTGCTAGTTGATCTACTTGCTCGTTCTCCTCCCTGGGCACATGTCGGATGGAGAAAGTCTGGAAGGTGCCGATGACTCCCTTTACCTTTGCCAAGTAGAGCTTCAGAGTCAGCTCTCTTGCCTCGAACTCCCCGTTGATCTGGGAAGCCACCACCATGGAGTCAGTGAGGACCTCCACATTATGCACGCCCAGCTCCCTGGCCAGGCGAAGGCCTGCAATCTCAGCCTCATATTCGGCCTGATTATTGGTAATGGGAAAATGCACCACTACTATTTGCTCAATCCTCGTCCCCTGTGGACTCTCCAAGATCACCCCCACTCCCAGGGAATGTCTTCCCGACGCGCCGTCCACCATCACCCTCCAGGGGACTAGGTGGGGGAGTTCCGCCTCCGCCACTTCCACTACGTTATCAGCTAGAGAGTCGGCCATAACTTGTGCCTTGATTGAGAGGCGAGGGACAAAAGAGATGTCGAATTCGCTCAACTCTACCGACCATTTGGCCAACCGCCCTGAGTGCTCCACCCCCTCGAAAGTGTTACGGAGGGGGTGGTTAGTCAACACTCGGATCTAGTGCGCCTGGAAGTAAGGTCGGAGCCTCTGGTCCGAGATGATTAGGGCGAAGGCCAGCTTCTCCAGAATAAGATAGCGAAGCTCGGCCTTCCTCAACACCCTACTCACATAATAAATGGGGAGTTATTTTTTCCTCTCTTTCCGAACCAAAACAAGCTCAGGGCCTCCGCCCCATCCCCTAGATACAAGAACAAGTTCTACCCCTCCTTTGGCCCTTAGAGCAGGGGGGCCTGAGTAAGCTGCCTCTTCAAGGCCTGAAATGCCTCCTCGCACTCCGAGGTCCACTCGAACTTCCGACCTCCTCTCAAAGTTTTGAAGAAGGGAGAACACTTCTCCCCGACCCAGGAGAGGAACCTGCTCAACCCTACCAGCTTCCCTGTCAATCGTTGTACCTCTTTGGTGTTCCATGGTGACCCAAACTCCACAATTGCCCTCACCTCTTCAGGGTTAGGATCTACACTGGCAGGGGTGAGGAGATGTCCCAGGAACTTCCCCCTGCTCGCCCTGAAGATGCACTTCAAGGAGTTCAGCCTCATTTTGTACTTACGGAGAGTGGAAAAAGTTTATTCCAAGTCTTTGAGGTGAGAGTCGATGTCTAGGCTCTTGATCATGAGGTCGTCTACATACACCTCCAGGTTCCTTCCCTTCTGCTCTCGGAAGACCCTGTCCATCATCTTTTGGTAGGTCGCCCATGTATTTTTTTAGCCCAAAGGGCATTATTTTATAGCAGTAGCATCCATTCCCCGTGATGAAAGAGACATCTTTGATGTCGGGGGGGGGGTGTATCCTGATCTGGTGATAACTTGAAAACGCATCTAAAAAACTCATTACGGGGAAACCGATGGCTGAGTCAACCAGCGCGTCTATCTGAGGCAAGGGATAACAATCCTTGGGACCTGATTTATTAAGCAATGAAAAGTCAACACACATACGCCACCGACCGTCTCCTTTTTTAACCATTACAACATTGGAGACCCAGCTGGGATATTGGATCTTGGATACAAAACTGGCCTTGAGGAGCTTGGCCAGCTCCTCCCGAATTGGCTCGGCCAACCTGTCCGCCTTGGGCCTCTTCTTCTGTTGGATAGGGCGAGCCTCCAGATCCAGGTTGAGGCGATGGCATGCCATGTCCGCGTCGATCCCCGGCATCTCTGCGGCACTCCAGGCGAAGATATCCACATTCTTCCGGATGCACTCCAGCACCCTGCCCTGAGCCTCCGGGGTCAGTCCTCCGCTGATGCGCACCTTCTCCACCCTGCCTCCGAGAGTGAGGACCTCCATCTCCACCACCTCTTCCACTTCCTCCAGACGAGACTGCTCCCCCACTCTTTAGCATCCCCTCCTTTGGGGGCAAGGACCTCTTCCTCAGATTCCTCCACGACCATCGCCTTGGCTGGCTCCTAGACTTCCTCCATCTCCTCCTCCCAAGGGCGGGTAACATCCACTTCCATATCCTCTTGGCCAGCCTCCTGCTATGCCTCCTCCATCCTTCGCCCTATCTCCTCGGCACCGTCCTGCCATGATATGGAGTTCACGATGGTGACATAGCATTCTCTTACTATCTTAGGGTCCCCGTGGACCCGGACTTGGACCCCCTCGATGTTGAACTTCAAGCACTGGTGGAAGGATGAGGGGACGCAATGAAAGGCGCTGATGAGGGGCCTCCCGAAGATGGCAGTGTAGCTACTAGGGGCGTCCACAATGACGAACTTGCAAGTGCGGGACTGCCCCCCCAACGTGACATGGAGTCCCACTCCACCTTCTACCTCCTTCCTCTCCCCCGAGAACCCGAACAAGGGTCCGTCTGAGGCAAGCACCCTCTTCGCCTCCACCTTCATAACGTCAAACTCCTTCTTAAAGATGATGTTGACCAAGCTTCCATTGTCGACGAGGATCCGGGCGATGGTGAAGTTCTAGATGGCTGTCTGTATGGCTAGCGCATCACAAAACGGATCCTCGTGATCCGACATGTCCTTCCTTGAGAAGGTGATCTTCTCCTCCTGGGGTGGGATCTGGGACGTGGAGGCGATGCTCCTTCGGTACATGGTATGGAAGCTCGCCTTGCGGGCTACGTTAAATGCTAGAGTGTAACGTGAGAATTATTCGAGAGTGTCGCGTTAATTTGTCGGCCACCCAAAACACTCGAAAGAGCGGGCCTACATCAACGTGGTCGTGGAGTGCCCCTCCTCCTAGTGGAAGTTACAAAAGGGCAGCTCCACCCTGACGTCCCTTCTCCTTCTCCTTGCCGCCCTTCTTCTCTCTCCAATGGCTATCGCCATAGCCTGCTTCTGGTCGGGGAGAGGCGGCCTCTGGGCCCGCCTCCCTCCCAGAGGATAAAATTGCCCTTGGACTCTCTTGCGACGGTCCCCTCCGTGGAACCCTCTTCTCACCTCCTAATCCTGCCATTCCGGCCTCCACCCTAGCCGTTGATTCGGCTCCTGACGCCCCCACCTGGGCTGTTGTTGTTGTTGTTGTTGCTTCTCCCTCTGTCAGGGTTCAGCTCTCCACTCCTCCTAACCTCTGCCCCATCTGGGCCTCTCCTCCTCTGTATCCCACCTGGCTAGCCTTTGGGCAAACTCTGGTTTCAACGCCTCCCCGTCGACTTCTCTCGCCGCCCTCTCCATCAACTCCTCGTAGGAGAGGGGTGGGATCCTCTTCAACTCCATTCAAAAGAAACCCTGCTGCAACCCCAGGGTGAAGGCCATCATCAAAGTGTGGCCTGACATCTCCTGAACCTTCTTGACCTCCTCCTAGAAGCGATCGACATAGCTTCCCAGGGTTTCATTCACCCCCTGCTTGATGCGGAACAGGTACTCCGACTCCCTCTTCCTCCTCCTCGATGTTGTGAACCTCAACATGAACCCCCGACGTAGGTCCTCGAAGTAGTAGAAGGAATTGGCCGGTAGCTCCCGCCAGCTTGATGGGAGCCTGACAGTGGGATCTGCTCGGGGTCTGGGGTAGACTCACATTTACGCTTTTCATCATCAGGGCACAAGTTCATCAAAAGAAGCTTTATTAGAAACTGAAACGCCATTTACATGACTCAGGGGAAAAACGTTTTAAGTCATCACCACTCCAGGTTAGACTTAGGGTCTCTCCCTCCACATTCTGGAGGCGATACCCTCCTGACTTCAACGCCTCTTGTACAATGTATGGTCCCTCCCAGTTGAGATTGAGCTTCCCCATAGAGGCTGACCTCCCTGCGACATCCACTTTTCTTAAGACCAAGTCTCCTTCCGCTAATTATTTGACTCTGATGTGCTTGTCAAAGTATTTGGCCATTCTTCTCTTCACTTCCTCTTGCCTGATGGCAGAGAGGTCTCGCAGCTCCTCAACTATGTCGAGTGAGAGCTGCAACTCCTCCTCATTTTCGGCCCTCCATTCCTCTCTGCCCTCTCCTGCTTCGACCATCCGAGGCGTTCAAACCTCGAACTCTACCAGAAGTACCGCCTCGCACCCATGGGAGAGTTTGAAAGGAGTCTCTCCTGTGGCTATGTTGGGTGTGGTTCTAAGGGCCCAGAGGACCGAAAGGAGCTGCTCCACCCAGCTTCCTCTCAGATTCTCTACCTTCTTCTTGAGGAGGTTAACAATGATCTTGTTCTCCGCCTCCACCTACCCGTTGCTCCTGGGGTGATGAATAGAGGCGAACTTGAGATCTATCCCAAGCTGTTCGCAAAATCTAATGAACTCGGCACTGGCAAACTGAGGGCCGTTGTCTGTGACAATGGCCTGGGGAAACCCATGACGGCAGATGATCTCCCCCACACGAAGTTCCTGATGAGTTGAGAGGTTACCTTGGCCAACGCCTTAACCTCCAACCACTTGGAGAAATAATCGATCATGACGAGTAGAAACCTTCTTTGGATGCTGACCTGAGGGAAGAGTCCGACCAGGTCCATTCCCCGAATCACAAATGGCCAGGGTGTTGTGATACTCCTGAGGCGTTGGGCCAGTTACAGTTGGAGGGGAGCGAACAGCTGGCACTTATGACACTCCTTTGTGAATTTTGCCGCGTCTTGGACCAGGGTCGGCCAAAAATATCCTTGCTTGATGATCCGACCTTCTAAGGTCCGACTCCCGGAGTGGCTCCCACACTCCCCGGAGTGAATTTCCTCCAAGATCCTCGGGACTTCCCCCTCGACCACGCAACGTTCCAACATCCCGGATAGGGTCTTCCGGTATAGCTGGCCGTCTCGCATGAGATAATATGCTGATTTGTGCTTGAGATTCTTCCTATTCATCCCTTCAGGATACTCCCCAGTGGACAAGAAAGTTGAGAATGGATCCATCCACGAGGGGTGCTGCTCCACCTCCATCAGTTCCCCCTCTTCGATGGATGGGCGAAAGAGATCTATGATGGTACCCCCCACCCGGGGACCATGCTTTGCTAGTTGATCTACCTGCTCGTTCTCCTCCCTGGGCACGTGTCGGATGGAGAAAGTCTGGAAGGTGCCGATGACTCCCTTTACCTTTGCCAAGTAGAGCTTCAGAGTCAGCTCTCTTGCCTCGAACTCCCCGTTGATCTGGGAAGCCACCACCATGGAGTCAGTGAGGACCTCCACATTATGCATGCGCAGCTCCCTGGCCAGGCGAAGGCCTGCAATCTCAGCCTCATATTCGGCCTGATTATTGGTAATGGGAAAATGCACCACTACTATTTGCTCAATCCTCGTCCCCTGTGGACTCTCCAAGATCACCCCCACTCCCAGGGAATGTCTTCCCGACGCGCCGTCCACCATCACCCTCCAGGGGACTAGGTGGGGGAGTTTCGCCTCCGCCACTTCCACTACGTTATCAGCTAGAGAGTCGGCCATAACTTGTGCCTTGATTGAGAGGCGAGGGACAAAAGAGATGTCGAATTCGCTTAACTCTACCGACCATTTGGCCAACCGCCCTGAGTGCTCCACCCCCTCGAAGGTGTTACGGAGGGGGTGGTTAGTCAACACTCGAATCGAGTGTACCTGGAAGTAAGGTCAGAGCCTCTGGGCCGAGATGACTAGGGCGAAGACAGCTTCTCCAGAATAAGATAGCGGAGCTCGGCCTTCCTCAACACCCTACTCACATAATAAATAGGGAGTTATTTTTTCCTCTCTTCCCGAACCAAAACAAAGCTCAGGGCCTCCGCCCCATCCCCTAGATACAAGAACAAGTTCTACCCCTCCTTTGGCCCTTGGAGCATGGGGGCTTGAGTCAGCTGCCTCTTCAAGGCCTGAAATGCCTCCTCGCACTCCGAGGTCCACTCGAACTTCCGACCTCCTCTCAAAGTTTTGAAGAAGGGAGAGCACTTCTCCCCGACCCAGGAGAGGAACCTGCTCTACCCTACCAGCTTCCCTGTCAATCGTTGTACCTCTTTGGTGTTCCATGGTGACCCCAACTCCACAATCGCCCTCACCTCTTCAGGGTTAGGATCTACACTGGCAGGGGTGAGGAGATGTCCCAGGAACTTCCCCCTGCTCGCCCTAAAGATGCACTTCAAGGAGTTCAGCCTCATTTTGTACTTACGGAGAGTGGAAAAAGTTTATTCCAAGTCTTTGAGGTGAGAGTCAATGACCAGGCTCTTGATCATGAGGTCGTCTACATACACCTCCAGGTTCCTTCCCTTCTGCTCTCGGAAGACCCTTTCCATCATCTTTTGGTAGGTCGCCCCTGTATTTTTTTAGCCCAAAGGGCATTATTTTATAGCAGTAGCATCCATCCCCCGTGATGAAAGAGACGTCTTTGATGTCGGGGGGGGGGGTGCATCCTGATCTGGTGATAACTTGAAAACGCATCTAAAAAACTCATTACGGGGAAACCGATGGCTGAGTCAACCAGCGCGTCGATCCGAGGCAAGGGATAACAATCCTTGGGACATGATTTATTAAGCAATGAAAAGTCAACACACATACGCCACCGACCATCTCCTTTTTTAACCATTACAACATTGGAGACCCAGCTGGGATATTGGATCTTGGATACAAAACCAGCCTTGAGGAGCTTGGCCAGCTCCTCCCGAATTGGCTCGGCCAACCTGTCCGCCTTGGGCCTCTTCTTTTGTTGGATAGGGCGAGCCTCTAGATCCAGGTTGAGGCGATGGCATGCCACGTCCGCGTCGATCCCCGACATCTCTGCGACACTCCAGGCGAAGATATCCACATTCTTCCGGATGCACTCCAGCACCCTACCCTGAGCTTTCGGAATCAGTCCTCCGCTGATGCGGACCTTCTCCACCCTGCCTCCGAGAGTGAGGACCTCCATCTCCACCACCTCTTCCACTGCCTCCAGACGAGACTGCTCCCCCACTCTTTAGCATCCCCTCCTTTGGGGGTGAGGACCTCTTCCTCAAATTCCTCCACGACCATCGCCTTGGCTGGCTCCTAGACTTCCTCCATCTCCTCCTCCCAAGGGCGGGTCACCTCCACTTCCATCTCTGCGGTAAGGATGTGATTTCACTATGTGATTTGATATAGGATGTCCTGAAGGATCATTAGAAAAATATTCCCATGTTTTGCTCGTACTATTGCGAGGTGTTACAACAACACACCACTCAAGGTGTGACATCTTATTGATAATTATAGGAAACATTTGTATCCTTGGATGTTTTTTAAGGAGGTCTTTGGGTGCTTGATAACACGTTGGTGTATTGTGTATTGGTAAGGCATCCCGAGGTGCTCAAAGGGGCATCATCCCGATGTGAACATAGGAATGTGGATTGCGAAATGGCTAAGACGTCCTGAGATGCTCAAAGGAGCGTCATCCCGTGGTGAACATAGGGATGTAGATTATGAAATGGCTAAGACATCCCGAAGTGCTCAAAGGGGCGACAAACTCAAGGTAAACATAGGGATGTGGATTGCAAAATGGCTAAGACGTCCCGAGGTGCTCAAAGGGGCGCCATCCTGAGGTGAACATGGGGATGTGGATTGTGAAATGGCTAGGACGTCTCGAGGTGCTCAAAGAGACGCCATCCCAAGGTGAATAAAGTGATGAAGTAAAGAAATGTCTTTATAGACATAACAAATATAGAGTGTGTGTGTGAGCATGGGTGAGTCATCATATCATATTACATTGCATTGCACCTCATAAGATCCTCATCACATAAATTTTTATGGGAACTTTTATATGATGAGTTACTTTCTGTTGATCCCGATTCTTAACTTATAAATTTGTATATGTATTTTTATAAGTTTAGTTAAATTCTGTACTTATGATTTGATACTCTACTATTATAGGCGCGCTCTTATATACATGTTTATACCTCTTGTTGTTACTTATTCTACTGTACTCACGTTGCTATTAATGTTTTAATTAACTGCTAGCTTAATTTCTATCACCTGCATATTTGTACCCGATGTTTATATTGTGCTCCTCTTTCTTCCTCCCACCCGGTGTCTAAGAGTCGTCGGGGTGAGAGGATGTGAAGCCACTTTGTATTTATGACTAACAGTCGTTACGCCTACTATTTTAGGACACCCCGCAGACGGAGTAGTATCAACACCCCATGTAGGAGGGCATCCAGGCCAGGGAGATAGGGCCTGACATTACTTTGCCTTCGTTACCATCAGTGATAGACGTGAGGTGTAAAATGTTTTGATGTGGCCTCTTTTGGGCAGTTATTGCACTCTGATATTATCAAGAGCTTTTGTGTAGCTTCCTTTTTTTCTGGACTTTTTACTTTATGTGGATTCTGACTTTTATGTTTATTATTCTTTTATTGGTGGGTTGGCAGAATGATATTGGAGAATGGAGACTATACAACAGAATAGACGTCTTGTGGCATAGGTTAGCATGTATGCTGATGCTACCGTAAGGCAGCTTTTTTGGGCATAAGACTCCCCACGTCCGTGTCTTGTGTTCTGGGAGGGGGTTTTTGTAAATAGTATCAGCTTACAAACAATCCTGAGATAAAGAAGTCCATTAAACCACTCAGCCACCATGATCGATAGGTCAGTTTGAGGACAAACCGACATAGTAAAAGCAGTGGTGTGCCCATGTGGGATTCACACTTAGTATGTCCACTAACCGTTATATTTAGTGCCAACCTAACTAGGGTAACACCTTGATTTGGTTGACCAAGACACTTTATGCCGTACCCTAGTATAAAACTGACCTCGGTTATGGTATGTCCAGGTGGTAAGATTCCCGAAAATGGCCAAAATGATAGGGTTGAATGTAAATATAATTGTCCAAGTCTTACACTAGGTTATCCTCATATAACTTCTCCGGGAAGTTGGGAGCATCTCGAGGAGAAGTAGTACTTATAATCTACTATTGGAATAGTACGAGACTTGTAAGTTTGATGTTCGTACCCATTATGTGGTGCTCCCCACTATACTTTATGTCAAATAAGACTGTGAGTCTAGAAAGTGTCCATTTTGGGATCGGGAACATTTCGATCCATAAAAGGTTATTGTAAATGGTAGCACTGAGGAGCTAGAACATGTATTATTTAAATAGGTCTCAAGGGCGGATATACAGGTGCTTCGATATAAGGATTTATAGGGTATGAACCCCAAGTCAAGGACTATATTCCCCTTAGGATTGTGCGCATACATGAGGTGAATGTACCATGTTGGTGGTGGAAGAAACTAATCCCAGGATGTACTAAGGCTTATCTCTTCATTTATTGGGTTAGTTATGTACCAATTTGGGTTTCCCCTAGATCTTATTTTGAAAATGATGTGTCACGAACGTATGATATCAAGTTTTTTTTATTCAAATATTACACGAACGATGATGATTATATTTGATTGGTGATTAAGATATTATGACATTTGGAATAGAGATTCATATTAATGTTCATCCTTAATGTTTTGACCTAGAAAGAGGTCACACATACTTGAGGTGCAGATAGCAGACACTTATATGTTGAACTCTTCTTTGGATAATTACCCAAATGACGTAAAACTTGATATCTACCATGATATCCACCATAGAAAGTGCTCCAAAATTGGGTGTAATTATTGGAGGAGCACGATTTTCCTAAATTTAGTGGGTTTTGTTAATAATTATTATATGTTGAAATTATCAAAATTAGTATGTGTTGGGTATTGCATCCATAATGTACCTGATTTGAAGAAGCCCCTGTGCAAGCCAAGGTAAATAGACAATGTATTTGATGAAATATTTTTTAGTTGTGCTTGCAGTTATTCCATGCTAAGTACACACCAATGTCAGGGTGTAGTGGGTCAATATACACGGGTCTGTGCAACGTAATCCCTCGTTGAGCAGATCAGTGTGTTGGCCTACGTGTACTCTCTCTATTGGGGTGTACTTAATTTCAAGTACAGGGCTATGATAAAGCAAGAGCAGACAAGGAGCAAGGATGGGCCAAAGACCTGCTTACGGGTGGAAAGAAGAGAATTCGTCTAAGTATAACTCGTCGAGAATCACTAAGTGATTCTCGCCGATTCGTCGAGAATCACTAGTGATTCTCGATGAGTCGACGAGAATCACTAGTTGATTCTTGCCGGGTTGGGCTGGCTGTCTCGACGCAGTCAGAAAAACCATCCAAGGCAGAATCGTCGAGAATCACCAAGCGATTCTCGCCGATTCGTCGAGAATGACTTTGCATTCTCGACGAGTCGGCGAGAATCCAAGGTGATTCCCACCGATTCTCCCCGGCCTCTATAACCTGTGCAGCCAGAATTCTCTAAGTAGAATTCGGCGAGAATCATAAGTGATTCTCGCCGATTCGTCGAGAATCACTCACGATTCTCGCCGAATTTGACTTGGGCATTTTTCCAAGTCTGCCTGGACCGGTCCACGTTAACATCGGGATTTTGAACCGGACTTTGGTCTTACCGCTGGTGGGGCCCACAATGGTCATATACTTGACCTAATATATATATACCCCGTATGTATGAACAGGGGGAGACAGAAAAATACGCGAATTCAAAAAGGACGAGCCGCCGTCAAGCCCTAGATCCCGATCTTGCTCCGCCGATCGTCTCCGCCGTTCGTGCAGTAGTCGCCGCTGTTGATCTCAAGTTCTTCCAGATCACCGGCGACAGAAGCTTAGGTTAGCATAGCGTCTCACGCGTCGAACTAGAGATCCCTTGTATCTTGATTCGTTGATCGGGAAAAACCTTCCCCTTCCGAATCGATCGAGACGACCGATCCTGGTGTGACCGTTGGAAGACCTTGCTTCCCTTGCTACGAAGTTTGAATCAATATAGCACAGCAGCAGCTCTCCGTCGCCGCCGGCTATTCCGAGAACCTTGCCGCCGCTCGAAGCCTCCGCCGGTATCGGGAAGATTCAATCCAAGTGAGATCTAGGTTGTGGACTCTTCGTTGACTTCAAGAACACGTCGTCGAACGAAGAGGGACACCTTTGTCTCCAAACGTCGTTTGTATTTCTTACAAGCTATTTTCAATTTATTTGTAACGGACCGATTGGTATCTAGTTGTAAGGGTTGGGTGCAACCCGGGTTGTGGGAGTGTTGACTCCTACGTGTGGAAGGGTTCCTTCCGTTAGTGCAAGGATTGGATTTCAATCCTGTTGGTGAAGTGACCGAGTCGTCCCTGGTTGGGAGATAGGTCGAAGGGGGAAAGTGGACGTACCCAAATCGGGGAACCACTATAAATTGCCTGTGTCCTCTCTGTGCTTTGTTGTTTTATTTTCTTGTACAGGTATAATTTCAGTTCCGCTAACACGCTACAAAGACACCTATTCCCCCCCCATAGGTGAAGGTAGTTGACACTAGGTGGACTTTCAAGTGGTATCAGAGCGAGGTTGCTCATCAAAAAGGTTCACACCTTGAGTAGAATCCTGCCACCAGTGTCAAGAAGCAGTCAGATATCTTCCATGGATGGACTCAAGCACTCCGGCAAAATCCCAGTATGCACCAGACTGAACTTTCCTATCTGGAAGGAAAGAATCAGATTCTACATGGAAGCAGTCGACCCCCGGCTCTTCATGATAGTGGAGGAGGGACCTTATATTCCCACTAAGGCCTCCACCATTGATCCTACCAAGAAAGTACCCAAGAAACTTTCGGAAATGGACAAGGACGAAATGGTGCTGTTCGGACTCGACAAGAAAGCTCAGAACATCCTGGTGAGCGCAGTTGACGACTCTATGATGCAGAACTTCAGCAACTGCAGGACAACCAAGGATCTCTGGAGCTGTCTGATTGTCCTAATGGAGGGCACAGATGAAGTGAGGGACGATCGGAGATCCCTCCTCAATCAGAAATATGAGGCCTTCAGACAAGGGCCAAAGGAGGAGATCGGAGTCACCTTCGAAAACTTCCTCAAGATCGTCAATGCACTCAAAGGATATGGAAGAGTGTTCACTGACGGTGAACTCAATGACAAGTTCCTTAGGTCCCTCACTAAGGAATGGGACACAAAGATCTGTGCCATCCGCGAGTTTGGCAGACTTGCCAAAACTGATCCACAGATTCTGTTCGGGAAGCTCATGTCCTATGAGCTCCAGTTGAACACAAGGAAGGCTGAAGAGGAAGCAGAGAAAGCCGCGGCCAAGGAAAAGACGGTGGCACTAAAAGCCATTCAATCCAGAAAGGGCAAGGGTGTCGCTTCTTCCCGTGCGTGGAAGAGGGATGAGGAGGAAGACTCTGAGCCAAGCTCCTCCGACTCAGAGTTATCTGAGGAAGATTTATCCCTTATCACACGGGAATTCAAGAAGTTCCTCAAGCTGAGGAATCAGAGAAAGAGAAACGGCTCCTCCTCAAGGGATCAGAAGAAGAACTATTCCTCTGACAGGTATGTTTCCAAACCGAACAAACACCGCTCTTCTGACATTATATGCTTTGGTTGCAACAAGCCAGGACACGTCGTGGCCGATTGCCATCAAGGCAAGAGGGAAAAGGGAAAGGGAGAGGAGCACAGGTCCTCAAAAGACAAGAAGAAGGAGAGGAGTTACATCGCAAAGAAGCCAAAGACGCTGAGTGAATCTGACACATCAGACACCAGCGATGATGAGGAAGCCTACTTTGGGCTAATGAGTCGCTCTGACTCAGAAGGAGAATGCCCCCCATTTACTGGGAAGGTAAAAGCTCACACCCCTCTCTCCGACTCTGACTCTGATCCTGAGTCTCAGGATGATGACCCTGAGGATAGCCCTTCTGCCCTTGAAGCTGAGCTCCTCGAAAAGTATGAGCTTCTGCTCAATACATTCCTGAAATGTCGAAAGAAACTGAAGGCGGAGAAAAAGGAAGTCAAATTCCTTAAAGGTGAGAGTGTATCCCTGAGGGAAGAGATCACCAGCTTGATCTCCCTCCGACAGGAGCACTTGGACCTGACTTCAAAGCATTCAGAGTCTCTTAAGCTCCTTGATCTTAAGCAGGAGGAAGTCGACAAGTTGGAAGAACTACTTGCGGCAGAAAGGAAGATCGTCAAGAGCTTCTTTATGCCAAAAACTGTTCTTCCATTAGTTGATACCTTCTCTGCTCAAGCCAAAGGAGCTGGTCTGGGGCATGTAGGGGTATCTAGTTCCTCATCCAGGAGAAACAGGAACAGGAGGAAGAATAAGGCTGCCAAGAAAGCCTCTGCTGATGAGAAAGGAAAGGCCCCACTCAGCCCTGTTGAGTTCAGAAAGCCCAGCTTTCCTTGTAACCAACATGACTTTGAGTCAACATATGGGCATCACTTCAGGCCCTCGGTTGCAAAGCCGAAGAGCCGATATGATGGGTGGACCTTTCCCCGTAACTTCAGTGAGAGTGTCTTCAAGGCACCTTATGAGGAAATCCACTTGGGAAATTATGGTCAATTCTCTAGCGGCCATAATAGGAAGCAGGCACCTAAAGCCAAGCCTATTACACTGAAAAGCCAAGAGGTGAAGAAGTCATGTGACTGTAGTCATCATGTTGCCTCCACCTCCAGGTCTTCGGCCCCAGCTGAACCCTACGTTTCAAAGGTTCAGCAGGCGCCCAAGAGGAAGTATAACAGGTTTGACTGCTGATGCTGTGGCAAAATTGGTCACTTTGCCGTGGATTGTTGGTTTAATCCAAGGTATAATGAGACTCCTTATGTTAGCAATGCGAGGCCGACCACTCGTAGAGTTAACCAATCGAGGGGGAGTATGCTAACAAGGAATCTAGGACCCAAGTTCGATTGGGTTCCTAAGGCAAATTATCTCTGTCTTGCAGGGATGTCCAAAGGCCAACAAAACTCCTATTTGGTATTTGGACAGTGGATGCTCCCGTCACATGACTGGGACAAGAAGCTTGCTGAGGGAGTACTCTCCAATCGAGGATGGACCCAAAGTCATATTTGGGGGATCTGATCGGGGAGTCACCAGAGGTTACGGTACGATTTCCAACGGTATACTCTCTATCACTAACGTAGCTTATGTTGAAGGGTTAAATCATAACCTGATCAGCGTAAGCCAGTTATGTGATAAAGGGTATGACGTTAAGTTCTGCAAGGATAAATGCCTGATAATATCATATGACTCTTCGGAGACCGTATTAACAGGCATTAGGAGCAGAAATATTTTCTGTTTAGACTTTCTTAGTTTAGATTCTTCTACTCCAGTATGCCTCATTGCTAAAGGCAGTGCATCTCTTTGTGAACAAAAGCACAAGAGATTGGCACACATTAATTACAAGACAATTAATATGCTGTTTTCCAAAGACTTAGTAAGGGATGCTCCCATTATTAAGTGCATCAAAGATAGTCCATGTCCTGCATGTTAGATGGGCAAGCAGACTCGGGCTACCTTTAAGGGCATCCCAGACAAAGATTCCTCCAGATGTCTATATCTTCTGCACATGGAATTGTTTGGTCCAATGCAAGTTCATAGCTTAGGAGGGAAGTCGTATACGCTAGTGATTGTAGATGATCACTCTCGGTTTACATTGGTGTTCTTTTTAAAACGCAAGTCTGATACGTTTGACATCTTCACCAGTTTTGTCAAGCAGATACAGAACGAACTTAACTGCTCAGTGGTCAAAATCAGAAGTGACCACGGAACAGAGTTTGAGTCTGGGGCTATGACAGAGTTTTGTGGAGAGCTTGGTATCTTTCATGAGTTCTCCTCCCCTCGCACTCCTCAACAGAATGGAGTGGTGGAGAGGAGGAATAGAACACTCATTGAAGCGTGCACGACAATGTTGACTGACGCTTCTCTCCCAGAATACTTCTGGGCCGAGGCTGTCAATACGGCCTGTCATGTACAAAACCGGGCATTGATCAACAAGAGCCATCGTAAGACTCCTTATGAGCTACTGAAAGGCAAGAAACCAACCATGTCCTATCTGAGGATTTTTGGCTGCAAATGTTATGTACTGAATAATGGGAAGTACCCGCGTACTAAGTTTGGTGAAAAATGCTTCGAAGGCATATTCATGGGCTATAGTAGCCACAGCCGGGCTTATAGAGTTTTCAACAAGAAAACCCTAGTGATAGAGGAATCAATAAATGTTGTATTTGATGAAGGAAGCTTGCTTGACTGCAAGACTTCTAGTTATCTTCCTGAAGCTGCAGGTGCCAGACTCGAAAAGCTACAACTGGATGATCCCGAGAAAGATGCAACTCCAAAGTATGTCAAGGTCTCCACATCAACGACGATCGGAGAAGTTGAAGCTCAAAATGAGGCAAATCCTTTAGAAGAAGGAGATGCCCAAGAACTAGTTGAAGCTTCTGATGCAAGAATTCTAGAGCTCAGACACGTGAGGGATCATCCCAGAAATCAAATCATTGGAGATCCCCGAGACGGTGTCAGAACTCGCCGAGGTACTCTTAACGAGATCTTGCATCTTAGCTTTCTGTCGCAGGTGGAGCCAAAGAAGTTCGACGAAGCGAACAGAGATGCTGCATGGATTTTGGCCATGCAAGATGAATTGCATCAGTTCGAAAGATGCAACGTTTGGACGCTTGTGCCCAGACCACAAAAGCAGAATATGATTGGCACCAAGTGGATCTTCAGAAACAAACTGGATGAACATGGTGTCATCATAAAGAACAAGGCAAGACTAGTGGCTCAAGGTTACCGACAGGAGGAGGGGATTGATTTTGACCAGACGTTTGCACCAGTTGCACGGCTCGAAGCAATACGGCTATTCCTAGCCTATGCCTCCCACAAAGGATTCACAGTTTATCAGATGGACATAAAATCGGCTTTCTTGAATGGAGATTTGAAAGAGGAAGTATACGTCGCTCAACCTCCAGGTTTTGTCAATCCTACTTATCCTAATCATGTATATTTTCTTAATAAAGCGCTATATGGCTTAAAACAAGCTCCTCGAGCTTGGTATGAGACTTTGTCTAGTTTTCTTCTTGAGAACAAGTTCTCTAGAGGAAAAATAGACAAGACATTGTTTCTCAGGGAAGTCAAAGGCAAGATTTTGCTGGTGCAAATCTATGTTGACGACATTATATTCGGCTCAACTGACAACAATCTTTGCAAAAAGTTTTCCAAACTTATGCAAGGAAAGTTTGAAATGAGCAGTATGGGGGAGCTAAAGTATTTCTTGGGACTTCAAGTGAAACAGTCTGAGGAAGGAATCTTCATCTCTCAGACGAAGTTCACAAATGAACTCCTCAAGAAATTCGGAATGGAGAATGCAACCTCTATGAGGACTCCAATGGGATCCACTATGTCTCTGGATAAGGATGAGAAAGGTAAACCTTTCGATGAAACCAAATACAGAAGCATCATTGGATCCCTGCTCTACCTTACTGCCAGTAGACCGGATATCATGTTCTCCACATGTGTTTGTGCCAGATATCAGGTGAACACTAAGGAATCTCATTATGTCGCTGCAAAGCGAATTCTTAGATACCTTAAAGGTACTCCCAATCTTGGCTTGTGGTACCCGAGAAACAATGATGTCGAGCTAATAGGTTTTTCAGATGCTGACTTTGCAGGGAGTAGGGATGACAGGAAAAGCACCACCGGGACGTGCCAATTCCTCGGAAGAAGGCTTATCTCCTGGAACAGCAAAAAGCAAAATTGTGTCACAACCTCCACAGCAGAGTCTGAGTACATCTCGGCAGGAAGCTGTTGCGCACAACTCCTATGGATACGGAACCAGTTAGCAGACTATGATCTCTAGTTCAAGGAAGTACCGATGTACTGCGACTCCTCCAGTGCAATTGCTATTGCCAACAATCCGGTATCGCACAGCAGAACGAAGCATATTGAAGTGCGTTACCATTTCATTCGGGAGCACGTGGAGAACAAGGACATCTCTCTCTGCTATGTCCCCACGGACAAGCAGATTGTAGATATTTTCACAAAGCCCCTAGACGAGGCCAAGTTCAGTCTCTTCAAAACTGAATTGGGGATGCTCAACTATGAGGAATGAAGTCTCCAGACGCTCCTGGCTCGTGCATCTAGGGGGAGCATCTGCCAGAAACTCAAGTGAAAATAGAAGTGCACGAACTGAGGGGGAGCATGGTGTCAGGTGCACCAGACCCAGATTTGCAGAAGCCGAAAAGGGGGAGATTACCCTCTCGGCTAAGGCTAAGGTAGCTCAATGTTCTAGTTTGCTCTCAAGTAACTGGTAATGCATATCCCTATCAACTCACTTTTAAGTTTCGGTTTTTCATTCCTATATGCTCTATTCACCTTAGCTTGTAGGGTTTAGGCTTCTTCAAATAGGGGGAGATTGTTGGGTATTGCATCCACAATGTACCTGATTTGAAGAAGCCCCTGTGCAAGCCAAGGTAAATAGACAATGTATTTGATGATATATTTTTTAGTTGTGCTTGCAGTTATTCCATGCTAAGTACACACCAATGTCAGGGTGTAGCGGGTCAATATACACGGGTCTGTGCAACGTAATCCCTCGTTGAGCAGATCAGTGTGTTGGCCTACGTGTACTCTCTCTATTGGGGTGTACTTAATTTCAAGTACAGGGCTATGATAAAGTAAGAGCAGACAAGGAGCAAGGATGGGCCAAAGACCTGCTCACGGGTGGAAAGAAGAGAATTCGTCTAAGTATAACTCGTCGAGAATCACTAAGTGATTCTCGCCGATTCGTCGAGAATCACTAGTGATTCTCGACGAGTCGACGAGAATCACTAGTTGATTCTTGCCAGGTTGGGTCGGCTGTCTCGACGCAGTCAGAAAAACCATCCAAGGCAGAATCGTCGAGAATCACCAAGTGATTCTCGCCGATTCGTCGAGAATGACTTTGCATTCTCGACGAGTCGGCGAGAATCCAAGGTGATTCCCACCGATTCTCCCCGGCCTCTATAACCTGTGCAGCCAGAATTCTCTAAGTAGAATTCGGCGAGAATCGTAAGTGATTCTCGCCGATTCGTCGAGAATCACTCACGATTCTCGCCGAATTTGACTTGGGCATTTTTCCAAGTCTGCCTGGACCGGTCCATGTTATCATCGGGATTTTGAACCGGACTTTGGTCTTACCGCTGGTGGGGCCCACAAAGGTCATATACTTGACCTAATATATATACCCCGTATGTATGAACAGGGGGAGACAGAAAAATACGCGAATTCAAAAGGGACGAGCCGCCGTCGAGCCCTAGATCCCGATCTTGCTCCGCCGATCGTCTCCGCCGTTCGTGCAGTAGTCGTCGCTGTTGATCTCAAGTTCTTCCAGATCACCGGCGACAGAAGCTTAGGTTAGCATAGCGTCTCACGCGTCGAACTAGAGATCCCTTGTCTCTTGATTCGTTGATCGGGAAAAACCTTCCCCTTCCGAATCGATCGAGACGACCGATCCTGGTGTGACCGTTGGAAGACCTTGCTTCCCTTGCTACGAAGTTTGAATCAATATAGCATAGCAGCAGCTCTCCGTCGCCGCCGGCTATTCCGAGAACCTTGCCGCCGCTCGAAGCCTCCGCCGGTATCGGGAAGATTCAATCCAAGTGAGATCTAGGTTGTGGACTCTTCGTTGACTTCAAGAACACGTCGTCGAACGAAGAGGGACACCTTTGTCTCCAAACGTCGTTTGTATTTCTTACAAGCTATTTTCAATTTCTTTGTAACGGACCGATTGGTATCTAGTTGTAAGGGTTGGGTGCAACCCGGGTTGTGGGAGTGTTGACTCCTACGTGTGGAAGAGTTCCTTCCGTTAGTGCAAGGATTGGATTTCAATCCTGTTGGTGAAGTGACCGAGTCGTCCCTGGTTGGGAGATAGGTCGAAGGGGGAAAGTGGACGTACCCAAATCGGGGAACCACTATAAATTGCCTGTGTCCTCTCTGTGCTTTGTTGTTTTATTTTCTTGTGCAGGTATAATTTCAGTTCCGCTAACACGCTGCAAAGACACCTATTCCCCCCCCCCATAGGTGAAGGTAGTTGACACTAGGTGGACTTTCAGTATGGCTTGTCGGGTGTTAAAAATTTCTATATTTTATTATGGAATAAATATGACATGAACGATCGCAGGTGAAAATTGTAGGGCATTTGTGGATTGGATAGTATCGTAGAAAATGAGATAGTGTGTTCGCAAAACTTAATTATTATGTGATTAAAAGTTAAGAGGTGAAAATTCAGGATGTTTGAACAATTATGATATTTTTCCATGTCATGACATTGGTGGTATAATGATCCCAGAAAACTTATGATCAAGTGGAGATCATGCTAAGTTCTAGAAGATGTGTAAAATATATATGCTGCTTCAGATATGACTCGGATGATATTATAATCATTTTTAGAAAAATTCATGATTTTGAGGATAAATTTTTTTCTTTTCATGCAGTGATATCAGAACTGGAGATAGTCGTGATTACTCGATGGTTAACAAAATAAGTTCTCATTTGACAGATACATTATTAATATGAGACATTTTGTTACGTAATACTCATATAAAACTGCAAAAGGAAACTAATAAAAAAATTCTATTGTTAGAGTCAATCTTAGTTCAGAACTCTCAGTGAATACATATCAATTTTATCATGCTTTATTGAAAAATGTAATATGGCTTGTTATCAAAAGATCGCCCATTGAGAAAACACGAGATATTGACATTTGGGAATTGATTCGAAGTCATTTTTTGGACATAACTAATACATTTGGGAATTGATTCGAAGTCCCTTTTGAATCAGAAATATGAATCCTTCTGATAAGGGCACAAAAATACCATTGTTGACACATTTGAGAACTTTTTCAAGATAGTCAACAGCCTAAGAGTATATGGCTGGGTCTTCACTAATGGGGAGCTAAATGACAAGTTCCTGAGCTCCCTAACCAGAGAATGGGATAACAAGGTATATGCTATTCGGGAGTTTGGAAATCTAGCTGAGACAGACCCTCAGAATCTCTTCGGAAAGCTAATGTAATATGAGCTTCAACTCAACTCAAGGAAAGCTGAAGAAGAGAAGAGCAGGTCTGCATCAAAGGAGAAGTCTGTTGCTCTAAAGGCAGACACCTCTAGGAAGTCAAAGGTTACCTCTCCTGCCCCAGCACAAGAAGAAAGTGAAGAGGAATCATCTGAGTCAAGCACTTCAGGCTCAGAGCTATCTGAAGGAGAATTCTCTCTACTCTCACGACAGTTCAAGAAATTCTTGAACAAGAAGAAGCAATGGAAAGGCAAGGATGCCTCCTATAGAAGATCACGACATGATGGTGATCGTCAAAGAAAAGGCTCAAGCAGCCATGACAGGTATGGTTTTAAACCTAACAAACACATTTCGACTGACATCGTTTGTTACTGTTGTAATAAGCCAGGTCATGTCAACGTTGATTGCCCCCACAAGAAGAAAGAGGGTGGAAAGAGAGAAGAAAAGAAGTCCTCATACAACAAGAAGAGGACAGAGAAGAGCCTAATAGCCAAGAAGGTCAAAACTCTTAGTGACTCCGACTCATCTGAGTCGAGTGAAGAAGAAGAAGCCTACTTTGGGCTTATGGCTGTATCAAATGATGAATAAGAGCCCCAGTTCATTAGGAAGGTAAACTCTCACACTCCTCTTTCTAAATCTGAAGTCTCTGAACATGATCATGAGGACAGCTTCTCTAACAATGAGTCTGAACTCATGGCCCAGTATAAGGAGTTGATCAAGGCATACGACAAATATTGAAAGGTCGTGAAAACTCAGGCAAAAGAGATTAAGTCTCTAAAGGACATAAAAAGCTCTCTGAGAGAGGAAGTCGTTAAGATGGACTCACTTAGAGAAGACTTAGATACTACAGTTGATGAGTTCAACAAGGCTATCAAGCACCTTGATCCGAAGGATGAAATCATCAAGGGGTTGGAAGAATTACTAGAAGCCGAAAAGAAACTTGTTGAAGGTTTCTCTAAGCCCAAGGTAGTTCTTCCTCTTGTTGCTGAGTTCTCTGCTCTGGCCAAGGGTGCTGGGCTAGGCCATGTAGAAACTCCTAGTAAATCATCTAGGAGGAATAAGGCTCAAATAAGGAATAAGGCCGTCAAGAAGGTCTTGGCCAAAGCAAAGGGGAAGGCCCCTCAAGATAAGACTATCTTTAAGAAAGTCATATTTCCAACTAATGAGTTTGATCTTGACTCATCCTACGACCACTTGACTAGGCCTACTTATGTAGAGCCAAAGTCTCGTTACCAAGGATGGACTTGCCCCAGAAACTTTGGTGAGAGTATCTTTAAGGCACCTTATGAAGAAGTCATTCTTCAGGACTATGGTCCTTATGATCATGGTCATAACTTCAAGAAAGCACCAAAGGCAAAACCCATTGTGGAAAAGCCTACGAAGGAGAAGAAATCATGTGATTGCTATCATCATGAAGCCTCCTCCTCCAAGACTGCAACCCCTGTTGGACCACTATCTCAGAAGATCAAGCAGGAGTACCTAAGGCAAAGATACAACAGGTTCGACTGTTGGTGCTGTGGCAGAATTGGTCTTTTGCCATCGATTGTTGGTTTAATCCAAGAAATGTTGCAACTCCTCGAGTTGGCAACATGAGAATGACCACTCATAATGCTAATCCTTGTAGGGGGAGTGTTCTAACCCGAGACCAAAGACCCAAACATGTTTGGGTTCCTAAGACAAACTGATTATGATTACAGGGATGTCCAAAGGCCACTAAAACGCCTATCTGGTATTTTGATAGTGGATGCTCTCGGCACATGACTGGGACTAGAAGCCTACTTCAGAACTATTCTCCAGTCTTGAACAGACCAAAGGTAATCTTTGGAGGTTCAGACCGAGGAATCACTAAAGGCTATGACATGATCACTAACGGTAGTGTATCTTTTTCGGATGTAGCTTATGTCGAGGGATTGGGACACAATCTCATAAGCATAAGCCAACTATGCGACAAAGGATACATAGTTGAATTCCATGCTGACAAGTGCTTAATAAAGTCTGTTGACAATATGAAAATGATTCTATCTGACGCTCGAAGCAGAAATATATTTTATTTAAATTTCATTTGTATAGACTCTTCTACACCAATATGTTTTTAGCAAAAGATAGTGCGTCTCTTGGTGACCAATGACACAAGAGATTAGCACATATTAATTTTAAAACTATTAATAAATTATTCTCTCTGAACTTAGTACGTAATGCCCAGAATGTAAAGTGCGCTAAGGACAGACCTTGTCATGCTTGTGTAAAAGGCAAACAAATAAGGACCACTTTTAAAAGCATAATAGGCAAAGACTCCAATAGGTGTTTACACCTACTTTATATGGACTTGTTCGGCCCACTACAAGTTAGAAGTTTGGGAGGTAAGGAGTATATGTTTGTTATTGTTGAT
Organism: Platanthera zijinensis; assembly: GCA_039513925.1. Lineage (NCBI taxonomy): Eukaryota > Viridiplantae > Streptophyta > Magnoliopsida > Asparagales > Orchidaceae > Platanthera > Platanthera zijinensis. Next base: position 101,177,416 of record CM077095.1, read on the forward strand.
GACTACTCGCGCTTTGCATGGGTGTTCTTTTTGAAACACAAGTCAGATACCTTTGATGTCTTTAAAAATTTTGTCAGGCAGGTACAGAATGAATACAATGGTTCCGTAGTCAAAATCAGAAGTGACAATGGAACAGAATTCAAGTCTGGGGCCATGACAGAATTCTGTGAAAGCCTAGGTATCTTTCATGAGTTTTTATCTCCTCGTACTCCACAGCAAAATGGAGTAGTTGAGAGAAGGAATAGAACACTCTTAGAGGCCTGCAGGACTATGTTGAGTGATGCCTCACTACCAGAGCATTTCTGAGCTGAAGCCGTCAACACTGCATGCCACGTGCAAAATCGAGCACTCATTAATAAGAATCATGATAAGACACCTTATGAACTTTTAAAAGGCAAGAAACCGACTGTCTCATATCTTAGAATTTTTAACTATAAATGCTTCGTGCTTAACAATGGTAAGTGTCACACTACCAAGTTTAGCGAAAAGAGTTTTGAAGGTATTTTTGTAGGATATAGTAGTCATAGTAAGGTATATAGAGTTTTCAATAGAAAAACTCTGGTTGTAGAAGAATCAATACATGTTGTATTTGATGAGATGAGCCTGCTGCAGAGTAACTCTTCTAGTGTGTTCATTGAAGATGCAGGTACAAAGTTAAAAGAAGTTAGCTTGGATGAACCGACTGAAGATAAAGGTGAATAGTTCATCAAGATCACCACTCCAACCCCTATTGGAGAGGTAGATGATCAAGATGAAGAAATCGTCCAAGTTGATGAAGTCACTCCAGTGATTGAAAACGTTCCAGATGCAAGGACTCTAAAGCTCAGACATCTGAAGGATCACCCCATGGACCAAATCTTAGGAGATCCTTGGGATGGTGTCAGAACTCGTAGAGGTACAACTAATGATAATTTATACTTAAGTTTTCTCTCTCAGGTTGAACCAAAGAAGTTTGAGGAAGCAAACTCGGATGTATCATGGATCCTGGCTATGAAAGAAGAACTGAATCAGTTCAAGCGCTGTAAAGTCTGGACACTTGTTCCAAGACCCAAAGACAAGAATGTCATAGGAACGAAGTGGGACTATAGGAACAAGATGGACGAAGATGGAACAATCATAAAGAATAAAGCCAGACTCAGAGCCAAAGGATATCGCCAAGAAGAAGTAATCGACTTCGACCAAACATTTGCTCTAGTTGCAAGACTGGAGGCAATAAGGTTATTCCTAGCATATGTTGCTCTCAAGGGCTTCATCGTCTATCAGATGGACGTGAAGTCCACCTTCCTTAATGGTGACATAAAGAAAGAAGTATATGTGGAACAACCTCCAGGTTTTGTTGACTCTAACTTTCCCGATTATGTTTACTTGCTGCAAAAAGCTTTATATGGTCTGAAATAAGCTCCTCGAGCTTGGTATGAGATGCTATATAGCTTTCTTCTTGAGAATAAGTTCACAAGGGGAAAGATTGATAAGACATTATTTCTTAGGGAAATAAATGGCAAGATTTTGCTAGTGAAAATCTATGTCGACGACATCATTTTTGGCTCTACTCACGACAACCTCTGCAAGAAGTTTTCAAAACTTATGCAAGGAAATTATGAAATAAGCAGTATGGGGGAGCTGAAGTATTTCTTATGGCTTCAGGTGAAACAATCTGAAGATGAAATTTTCATCTCGCAGACAAAGTTCACCAAAGAGCTAATTAAGAAATTCGGAATGGAGAACGCAACCTCTATGAGGACTCCAATGGATTCAGCTATGTCCCTGGACAAAGATGAGAAAGGGAAACCTTTTGATGAAACCAAGTACAGAAGCATAATTGGATCCTTGCTCTACCTTACTACCAGTAGACCCGACATAATGTTTTCAACATGTGTTTGTGCTAGATTTCAGGTGAACTCTAAAGAATCTCACTACACTACTGCAAAGCGGATTTTGAGATATGTTAAAGGCACACCAAATCTTGGTGTATGGTGCCCAAGAAATAATGACAGTGAACTAATTGGTTTTTTAGATGCAGATTTTGCAGGTAGCAAAGATGATAGGAAAAGCACTTCTGGGACTTGCCAATTCTTTGGAAGGAGGCTTATTTCCTGTAGTAGTAAGAAGAAGAACTGTGTTGCAATCTCAACAGCTGAGTCAGAGTATATCTCTGCAAGTAGTTGATGTGCACAGCTGCTATGGATAAAGAATCAATTTGAAGACTACAACATGAAGTTTCAGAACATTCTATTGTTTTGCGACTCTTCCAGCGCAATTGCAATAACCAATAAACCAGTCTCGCACAGCCGGACAAAGCACATAGAGCTATGATACCATTTCATTCGGGAGCATGTGGAGAATGAAGATATAGATCCACAGTATGTCTCTACAGACATGCAGATTGTAGATATTTTCACGAAGCCGCTGGACGAGACCAAGTTTTCGTTCTTCAAAACAAAACTTGGTATGCTCAACAAAGAAGATTAGAGATGGTGGACTCATACAAAGGCTTAGAGATGAAGAAATCAGTCAAAAGTTGGAATTTCCCAAAATTCTAAGTCCATGACTCGAGTAAGCCAAGACCTACTCGAGTACTTCCCGTCACTCGAGTATATGGAAGTCCAGGTGATTTATTTCAAATTTCTTTATTCACAAACCAAGGCATATGCCGACCCCTCCCAGGTATGAAATCAAAATTTTATTCCTTAATTATAAACAAAGTAGGGTTATATAAATTAAAATATCTGGATTTCCTTCTCTACGCAAATCAATCTTCTCTCGAGTAAGCCGCAGTCTCTTCGTCTTCCGCCAACAGTTACAGAGCATTCATCTTCCCCACTCAAGTTTCTCCTGATTTCTTGATGATGGCTCCTCCATCTAAGATTGGAATTAGTTCCGAACTTGTTCCAGCCGGTATTGTAGATATTTCAGATGATTTCCGCAATCTCCTAATTCCTTTTGACACCGCCGGACTCAACTTCATTCTTCAACAACCGTGCAAAATCCTATTCCCAGAAGTAGAGGAATTCTTCAAGAATGCCAAAGTGAAGATAAATGACAAGGTTATCAAGTCCATAGTGAAAGGTATTAAGATAAAGCTGGATAAAACCTCTGTCGCATCTCTTCTTTGCATGCCCGTCAACGATGAAGAAGACAACCTAGGTCCGGAAGAGTCGGACCGAACTTGCTTATTCTGTGGTGTATGTCCTGAATCCACTTCTCTTAAAAGGTCAGACTTCAATCCAGAGGGAAAATTCTTGGTTAATGTCATTACGAAGATTCTCCTCTGCAAAACCTACTCTATCAGAGATATTTCTCATAATATGTTTGACATAATGCAAGAAATAGTCTGCTGCAAGAAGTTTCAATTTGGTATGCTTATTTTAGACAAGATTAAAGAAAGCATCAAGGCCCCAAGCTATGCTCGAATTATATCCCTTCTCCTCCATGAGATAAATCCAGAAATCTTCAATTTCTCCAAAGGTACTGTTCTACATCATATGAAGAAAGTATCCATATCATCCATTCAAAGATGGGAGCTGAAGCTCTAGAATCCAGTACAAGCAGCAAAAGCCCATGATCGGCCAGCCTCCAAAGAAACCTCAGCCTCTAATGACAGGAATCAATCTCCCTCTCCACATCAAGCTGCTGGCACTTCTGGTGCAACAGTTAAGGGGGAGCATACTTCATCATCTCTTCATGATAAGTCACACACTCCTCCTGCTTCTCTTGAACAACAACAACGCAACAACCATACCCAATTTCCAGCTACCTCCATCCCTTTATCTCTATCAGAAGAACTTCCATCAGATACTCAGGTCCATGAAATCCTTCTCTCAATATCTGATGATATAGATAAGATGATTGAAGAGCTCAGGTCAGATAAGCCCCTGCTCTAAGAGAACCAAGCAGAAGACCCTACTGCAGATCCTGCTCAAGAAAACCTCCCAGCTCAGTCACCCTCTCCCAAGTCACCCCCTACTCCAACTCTAGAGAAAGTTGCAGAAACTATTCTAATTTCAGATGAGACTCCTCTCTCTCTAGAGCCTGTTGATGCTCCTATGAGAAATTTGGATTTCTCTCTTCCCACTTTCCATAGTGAGGAAGAAGAAGATTTAGTCATCACTACTATAGCTCTCAGCTCAGTCATTGTTGAAGAAATCCCTTCATGGGTTGCCCCTCCTCCTCCAGCAAGTTAACAGCTTCTTCTCCTGCTTCTACCTCTGCATCTGCCTCAGGCATAGTCTCCTCTTCTGAACTGCTCAGCAAAATTGAGCAAAGTCTCTTAGAACAAAGAAATCACTTCGATGCCTCTCTGAAGACAGTGTAAGATAAAGTTTCTACTCTTGAACAAGAGATGCGTAGAGGATTTGTAGAAATTCAACACAATACAGATCAGTTAAAATATCTCTTTAAGATTGGTGGAAAAGCACTAGACCACACTATCACTAGTGTTGGTGAAGTAATGAATTAGTCCTTAACTTTGGCTAACAATCAGATAGAGTTGGAAAAGAAAGCTCAAGAACATGTTATGCAGGTATGTGAAGAGGTTGACACTTTCAAAACTGAGACTATAGATCAGCTATGTGTAGAATTCAGAAAGGGGGAGGACCTTGTGAAAGAAAAAATTGCAAAATTTGGCACTTCTGCCAGGACTCTCTGGGATGAAATAATGAAAGAAATCAACAAAGATGTTTTAGCTCAAATTTAGTCAGTCAAGTTTCACACCTATGACACTGCTGTATGGGTTTATAATCAGATTTTTCCAGACTTCCAAGCAGACCCAAATATCATTCCTCATAATCTGAATCCTCTTGCTAAAGCTCAGCCAGTCCAGATGTCTGCTTAGATCCCCACCTTCTCTCCCAGGCCTGAAGGGGAAGGTGGCCCTCCTCCAGATTACTACTCCCAAGTATGGGAAGTTGATATTCCTAAAGATCTACCTTAAATTCAGATTCCCAAGAAAATGAAGTATGGAGAGGAACCTTCTGCCAAGAGATCCTTTCCTAATCGAGAGGCAGAGAGAAGGAAGGCCCAAGAGTTTGCTGAAATTTGGATCCCTACATCAAAAGCACTTATCCTTGATACTTTAAAGCTAGTGATGGACTTCAATGAGAGCAGAAATATTCACTATAATTCAATAGAATGGGAGCTTTATGAAAAGTCCATGACAAAGAGAAGAATCTATGATAGGGAATATGGGAGGAACAATCCCAATGCTCCTCCCAGACCTCCCAAATATTACCCAAAGCCTTTCTGTTATCAGAGAAGACAATAAGAAAAACTTGATAGACAGCAGCAACATTCTCAGCAGCATCAGAGCAAATGAAAGACATTTTCTTTTGTAATTAGAACTGATTTGTTGTAGAAAAGGAATCTAAAACATTTCTTATTATATAATCCTAATTTTGTTAATCTTTCCTTTGTTCAGTAGTTTACTGCATTTTAATTTATGCTCAATATTTTTATAATTGTCCTTTCTACTTTGATATAATTCACCTTAGTGTAGAGGGTTCTGACTTCTACAAATAGGGGGAGATTGTTTGGTATTGCATCCATAATTACTCAGATTTGTACAAAGTCACCCTTGAACTAAGATGAATTAAGTTGTATTTGATGCCTTGCTTTAGTTATGTGTTTGTAGGACGATATTGCCAAGTGTAGACCAATTTCAGTCTACAATGGGTCATCAAACACAGGACCATACAATGTAATCCCTCATTGTGTGATCCATGGTGTTGACCCATGTGTAGCCTCTCTATTAGGATACACTTCATATTACAAGCACTTGGACTGATTGGACATAGAAGTGTTGGTGACCCTCATTGAAGAAAAGAATTTCAATGAAGAAAAATTCTCTAAGTCATTTACTCGAGTAGATGTATTCATATTCGAGTAAGTTAAATGGTACTCGAGTAGTTGAATTCTTATACTCGAGTCACCAGTTTCTCCTCTCAGAATTTTTCTAAGTTAAATACTCGAGTAGTCAATTTTTACACTCGAGTAGTTAAGTCATTTGTCACGAGTAACAGAAGTCAGGGACTCATGTAGATTCTTTCCTCTCGAGTAGTTAAATTCCTATACTTGAGTAGTCTATATACTACTCGAGTAGTCCAGAGTTTATACTCGAGTATTTCTCTTTCTCTAACTCAAAAATCCTCCAAGTACTTTACTCGAGTAGTTTATCTTCATACTCGAGTAGGTCTTTTTTACTCGAGTAGTTCATTCCTATTACTCGAGTAACCCGTTTTTCATTCTCAGAAATTTCTCTAAGTATCTTACTCGAGTACATCTTAATTCACTCGAGTAGTTTAACTCTCTCACTCGAGTAACCCATCTAATACTCGAGTAGTCTCTATCTCCAATCACTCGAGTAATGACTTCAAGTACTCGAGTAGGTATATGATGACTCGAGTATATCAGACAGTTTTTCAGAAAAATTTTCAAAGTCTAGATTTGACGGGATTTTCAAATCCTTTGACATGACTGGTCCACGTGTACATCATTAAGAATAATTATGACTGTTAGGGGATATCTTATAAATAGGTCTTGTCAAGACCGATCAACCCTAATGCTAATAATCATATTCAATCAAGCCGTCGAATTATTCTAAAGTTTTCTGAATCTTATTTCTCTCTCTCAAAACGAAAGCCGATGCCGCCGACGATCTCCTTCGTGCCAGGGATAGGGTTTCAAATTCAAGATTCAGATCAAGTTTGATTTCCAGATCGAGATATTCTATTCGTTCTTCATCATCTCTCTCTCCGATCGGGTGAAGTTAAGAGAAATTTTCAAATCTAGCTTTTGCCGAGATTTCTTCCTCAACGTCTATAAGAAGAAGATCCATGCAAATCGTTTCAAGATTTGAAGATTATTGTTTGTATTTCTATTATATTCTTTTAATTTCTAGTAGGAGAATTTTCTCCGAGTTGTAGGAAGCTTTACCTTCCGAGTGTAGATCCGTTTGGATCGAGTTTATAGGAACGTTGTTCCGAGACATAGGATTGGATTTTTAATCCAAGATAGTGGAGTAGCCGAGTCTAGTGGTTTGCTAGATCGGTGAGGGAAAGTGGACGTACCCAAGGTTGGGGAACCACTATAAATCTTTTGTCATCTTTGAATGCTTGATTGATTTGTGTGCCTAGTCGCTAAATTTTTATTCCGCAAAAAGACGCACAACTCACCTATTCACCCCCCCTCTAGGTGGTTTAGGTAGACAACTGAACTTTTTCACAATTTTCTTCACTTTCTGGTCAGCTTCTTTGAGTCCACCTATCAATATGACTTGAACCACCTGTCTAATCAATATGAAATAGTCAACCTACAAACATGAACTGAAACATACATCAAATACATATTTGTGTATATCATTGAGTTGACAGGCTTCTTCAAATCAAGTGCATTATTTCCAATGTATCCAATAATCTCCCCATATTTGGAGAAGTCATAATCCCAATTCAATTACACCACAATACCAAAATAAGATAATTATGATGAACAGTAAAAGTGCTGAACAAAATATAACAAAACACAGTAATGATAACACAGATGTAACAAAATGCAACCAAAATTTTCATTCAAATTTATTCAAAGATTACATTTTCCAGTTTTGTTACAATGTTCTTAAAGCCAAATTACTTAGTTTTTAGAAAAGAAAATTAAACTAAGAATCCTCTGGCTCTTTGATGAAAATGCCTTTTCCTAACCTGTATTTTAGCTTTGACTTCAGGCACTTTGTCATCAGCCACTTTCTTGCCCTTGATATCTTTAGCCTTAGAGATTTCTTCTTGCTTGATCCTTTGCCTTTCCAGATAGTGATAGGGTTTGGGAAAAATATTTGTTGGGCTTAATTGAATGGGATCTTCCCTGTCTTCAGATCATTTCTGAATTTGTTGATGATCTCCTGTTGCTTTGTATGCTTGACTTACTCATGTTCTGAATACCATTTGCCCCTGTCAGTTGTGTTATTATTGATTGCTTTCCATGCAGTGAGTATAATTGGTCTAGAAGTTGGACTCCACTGCTCAAAATCTGGCCTAGCTTCAGCCTGTTCCCTGAATCTTTTCATAGATAGCTGAGCTTCTTTCTCTTTGAGTAATGCAGAAGCAGTCATCTCCACCTCCTCACATACTATATTCTGAACTTGTGGTGGAGTATAGTACATGGATTGGACAGCAGTTTGAATGGCCTCAAAATGAGCTGGTTGGCATCCAGACTCAGCAGTTTGATTTTTATCATACCATATGAGAGGATGGCCTAGAGTTTCTTTGATGCTATTTGAGGTCCAAATAACTTGCTCAAAGCCTGCCTTTAACATTACGCTCTCCCCCTTTATGACTTCTCTTTCTACATGATCCCTTAAATCATTTTTATGAAACTTGACTTGACCATCTAGATAATTAATTCCTGAGAACATAAGATTCTTAACTTTGTGAGCAAATGTTCATCTAATTCTTTGTCAGAGGCCTTCACTTCCTTAACCAAAGAGTCTTTGTGAGTAGATAGCTGAGTTTCAATATCCTTGGAGGAAGAGGTTATCTTGGTATCCATAGCAGTAGTTTTCTTAGCTATCCTTGCCAATGTAGCATCATGCATAACTATCATATTCTCATTCATTCTAGTCTGATTTTCCAAGATATATCCTTGTTGTATAGCTATGTCATCTTTAATTTTCTTTGACTCCACTTGTTGTTTAGCAATATACACAACAACATTAGCTCCTCTTTGAAAGAAATCAGTCATATCTTTCTTCAACAAATTAACCTCAAATCTAATTGATTTGATTTCTTGAGCCAGCTGAAACTGCAACTCCTTGTTGCTCTCATTTATATACTTCTCAAGTGTAGTTCTTTGTTGATCTAACATAATTTATAGTTGAACTTTAATTGAGCTTAAATCTATAAGAAGGAGCAGGTGTTGTTCCAGATTGAATTATCTTTTTATAACTGGTACTCCTCTTTCTGAGTTCAGAAAATTTTCTTTTCTTTATCTGAGAGGCTTCTTCCTCCTCAGATTTAGAAGAACTAACCACCTCAACTAATTTAGGCTCTTTAGCACTTTCAGTATATAGGGCCATATCTGCTAGCTCCCCCTCAACCATTGCACCTTCTTCACCAATATTGGTGTTTTTCAGGTTGACATCATCTTGTTGAGCTACAACATCAGGAAAAAAAGTCCTCTGGAGGTGCAATCAACTCTCCCTAGATATCTGTATCTTGATTCAGAATGATTTCTTCTTCAGTCTCCTTGAAGATTGCATCCTCAATCTCCCTGACAGGCATTTCCTATGCAGGAACCACTACATTTTCTAGATAAGTATTTAGCTCCTGTATTACTTCCATCACTATTGTGTTTATAGAATCTTGGATTATTTCAGGCACAGTATTAAGGTTCTCCCCCTTAAAGTAATCCATCTCTAGTATTGTCTCCCCCTGCACCTGATCACCAGTTCTAGGTGAGGGCCTTGGATATTTTTCAGCCACTATGTCATCCTGTTTTGCTGAGCTAGAACTTCCTTGTACTTCAAAATCATTGGAAGAATCTTCTTCTACAACTACTGCCTTCTTCTTTTTCTCCTTCTCCTTTTCCACTATAGGTGTTTCCTTAGATAGGACTCTATCCCACCTTGCTAATATTCTCATATCCATTCTTCTCATATGATTGATCTTAGATCCAATCTTCAGATTGATACTGTCAGGAATGGCTTATACAAAGTATAGGCTTATAACTCTGCCCATATTTGGCTTCTGGATGCTCTCTGCAATCCTATCAAAGACTATTTTACTCCAGTTAGTCTTGACTCTAAATATTATTCTAGTCAGCAGCTCAAATATGAATGTTGAAATCCTGTCATGTGCTCTTATCTTACACAGCTGCACCTTCCCTATAATTTCAGACAGGAATTTTCCTTAGGTATTCATACCCTTCCTATTTAGGGTGCTTCTAATCTTTGTAATTGGGACTAATCCACACCATTCCAATGCTTCTGAAGTTTTGGAAGAATCAAGGTCATCGACTTGATCAATTCTTGGTATTTGAAAAATCTTGGCCAATCTTCTGGTTGTGAGTTTAACCTTTGCTCCATTCACTTTAGACTTGATCTTTTCTGAATTTGAATCCAGTTGAGCATTGGAGAAGAATTCTGAAACTTCTCATTTCCAGATGTTTGACGGTTCAGAGAGTAGATATTCTAGACCTGCTTCTTTGATTAGGGCTATTACATTCCTAATTTCTTCATCCACTGAGTTAAATCCATTGCGAACAAGTTCATATCCTTCAAAGATGTTATCGCCATTCTTAGGATCCATTGGAATGGAGAGAAAGGATTGACGAGTGTCGATTGATCTGGGTTCTAGGTCTCGACACTCAGGAATCAAAAGCTCAAGAAATCAAGAAAGCGTAGTCGACTCCTACTCTCACACCCTATTTATAGTCTAATCTTTCCTGAAGACAAAAAGGCACGCTCATTTAGAATGTTCCAAATTTTTAGGTAAATACCTAGTCTCGACACAGTGAAAAATTGTCTATCGAGATGTGTCGACACAAGGATAATGTATCTCGACATATACCTTTGGGTCTCAACACCCTTATGTCTCGACACTTACTTTAGTGTCTCGACACATTGCAGTTATGCAGTGTTGATGCAGACCAATGGTTCCGATGGGATAAATACTACGTTTTCTTTGGTTCGGATAATTAAACAGGATATGTAGCGTGCAATATATCTTTAAATACACTATCAATTAACTCAACCAATTAGTGGCACAAACTTTAACAACGCACAACGCAAAGGGTCGCTACCCCTTTTAGAGATTAAACAAGGGCTATATGCCAATGTTCGCTCAAGCGAATAGGACCTACATGATTCGGACAATTAGCTAATCAAATTAATAATTTTCCACAAGCATTCATAATCCCAATAAGAGAAGATCCAGACTAAAAATAGCGATTTCAACAAAGTCCAAAATCAATCCCAAATTAATTATTACGAGGTAGGCCAAAATCTCTTAAACTCAAGGAGAAATCCAGGGTAATGAACCTGATCTCTACTAGCGTTCACGAAATCAACCCGATCCAAGTTAAATGAAAATATCCAGAAAATAAACACTTGCAATTCCGATTTTATTAACACACTAATTTAAATATAAATCCAGACTAAACACTAGCCTTCTAATCTATAAAAATCTCATAATAATTCTGAAGAATCACACAAGAGGAGGTTTAGAATTTGTTACCCAATCCCAAGAAATCCGTCCACAATGATGAGTGGAGGAAGCACACGATGACGGTAGTTGGATCTACTTCCACGCAAATCCACGGATCCGCACCGGACGATGAAGTCGCAAGCCGTTTCCTTTTGCAAAAACCCTAGAAGAGGGAGAAACCTGGATGACCGAATATATTCAGGGAGGAGAGAGGAAAGGTGGTGGCAGAAATTTTTAGAAGGGAGAGAGGGCTGCTCGGTTTTGTCAAGCAAGAGGGCTGATCAGTTTTGGGTGTAGAAGGAGGAGGGCTGCTCGGGTTGGGTGGTGGAGGAGGGTGGCCGAGAGTTTAAAGGGTAGAGAGAGGTTGGCGGCTTGGAGAGAGGGAGGAGCAAGGAGACGGCGGCGGCTAGGAGAGAGGGAAGAGCAAGGAGGCCGAGGGGCTGCTCGGTTTTTGGAGGGAGAGTGGGTGGCCGATTTCTTTAGGGAAGAAGAGGAGAGGGAGAGGGTGGTGGCTTGAAGAGAGGGAGGAGCAAGGAGAGGGAGGCGGCTTGGAGAGAGGGAGGAGTAGGAGGCCGAAATTTTCAAGAGGGAGGAGGGAAAAATCTCAATAGATTTTAGGTTTTTCAATTCTTATCATTCTTATCTTTTCATTACCCATACAAACATATATATAGAGTACACCCCTCAATCTCCACCATACATCAAAAATCTAAAACTTATATGGCTATAGGCAACCCATCATATACATGAAATATAAATAACAATAGGAAAATGCAATAAAAATAAAATGCTTAAAATAAAAATGATTAAAAATATAAAATTATAAATATTTAATTTAGTGGGAGTTGGCGCGGCGTTGGAGATGGATGTCGCGGTAGAATCCCATCTTCAAGCTTGCGGCAACGATCATCCCAATCAACAAACTCTCTATGTCAGGGATCAACAGCCGCAACAACAACATCATCATGAACTAGTGGCGGGACAACATCGCCATCAATCCTCCCCCGCTAAAAATCACTCATCGCCGATGAGTGGCCCGTGAGGGGAAAATAGTCAAAAGCAGCAACAACATGGGGCAAATCTGGCCCCACAATCCAAGTCGTAGTAGCGTGATCATCCCACAATAATGAGAACCTGTCAGACATAAGAACATCAAAACTTTAGAGGAAACTCAAAAGGGTGTCAAGCAAAAGAAAAATAACTTGAATCTTACCATCCAGTTCAAGAACCAAGGAATCCACGTGGAAAATAGGCACGGTAGAACTAACACTCCCCAACCCAAGAGAACTTTTAGTGGGAGATAGAAACGACGAAGAAAGCCATTCAGGTGGAAAAATGGCGTACAGTAAAAAGTCTGGAAACTTGAAATAAAGTGAAACACCACGTGCATTATAAAAATCCGAAATAAAAGCATCAAATTTGAAGGTCTTCATAACCATGGATGGGTCGACATTCCTACATATTAAATTATTGACGAAGACAATAGACATCTGCTCGGGGACTGACCAGACTAAACCAAAATCACAACCTCTAGTATAGAACGGTATCGGATGGGAGCGGAAGTGTGTGCGATATAAATTAAAATGGTTAGCTAACGCCCTAGATAGATGTAAGCAGAGGTCGAAAATAGACGGAGGGAAAATATGCGCCACTGGATTGGAAGAATAAATATGGCATGATAAGACTAAATCTAGGGGCACAATCGTCGTGGAATCAGAATCTTAGACGGACACATAGAAAAATGAACAGTCAAAGGTGATGCGTAGTCAGATCTACGATTTATGGTGAAAAGACCGACTACAAAATCTAACAACTCACTAAAGCATGTATGACGAGACAAGTCCAAATGGAGGGGCTAGCAAGGTCAGCATAATAAAACGACTCAAATCAGGCATACCAAACTCGTATCCTAAAGGGTCCACAAGTCGAGTCAACATATCCGGAGGAAGAGTCAGTAAATTCAAACCTGGGAGAAAAACAAAATCATCTTAAATTTCATGCAATGAAGACATCATCAAAGGAGGATGCTCATCCGGGTCTACATCAATAACGTCATCCAAAAGTACAACTCCCTCACTTGGAAATTCTTCCAACACACTGGATACATCATCCAAATCAGAATCAATAAAAGTCTCAGAAATGGGCCAAATCGAACCCAACAAAATTTCTAATTCATATTAAGCTTCAGGCAATGGTGATAACATCAAAACAATATCTTTTGGGTTCTCAGTGCTAAAGTCATCCAAAAATAACCTTCCCTCATAAGGTAAATCATCCACAATAATAATAGGTACATCCTCTCTCTCAAGCTCCTCAAATGACTCGGAAACAATCTCGGTTGGTACAATCGTAGGCTCTATCATGATGGGGATCGTATCCTGGAGAGGGCGCTCAATAATAGGGTGATCAGACACAACACTAGCAGAGCATGTAATAAACAATGACATACTCTCACAGATCGGAATGCCATCATCTCATACTTCATCTTCTAAATCACTAGGTATCCCATCAATGTCAGAATCATCAGAATCGTCGGGAACTATCGTACATGAAGGAATACTCTCATCTACCTGGTCATCCTCAAAATCAAGAGATACCAAATCTACATCAGGATCCTCAGGGGTATCATACATAATCTTAGGAGGCTGAGGCATCGAAGCTAAAGGAGCCAAAACCCTAGTAGTAACATCTTTCGAGTCCAGAATAGAGGGCCTAAACTGCTTATTTTCTCTAAAGGTAGAAAGAAGCACACTTTGGGTAGTCCTACCTTTGTGGGGAAAGGATCTAGTCTGAGGCATATGGTCACTCCTATAAGAAGATACGGTTCTAGTACCATAACTATACTCGCTCACGACTGTGGTGCTATTAGTACGGAGGTAGGCGGGGTCAAATTGATAAGTGAGAAGGCTACGCAATTGCAGCCAAGCATATTGATTACCACCCACATGACGCTCTTCGTTTAGCCAAAACACATAGGCTTGACCTACTAATCTTTCTCGGGCGACCATAACCTTTTGGTGGTCTTCCCATTTGTGACAATCAACATAAAGTTCCATACCCTTAAGCCAGTCCCTAAAGATTTGAGAATTCTCATAACCATCATAAGTGGGTACCTCTCTTCTAGTGTGGGGACGGTTGGTATTCCTTTGGTATGTAGGCAAGGCTGGGGTGTGATTAGCCATAACTATATCATACAAATAGTTTAATCAGGAAACATAAACATCATGGGCCATATCTAGTGGGGGAAGGAAAGAAAAACCTACCAAGATCTTGTGCGCATACAAATAATAGTGATTAATCTCACACAATAAACTTATAACAGATGGATTGTTGAAGCCAAAAATGACCTCAACGAAAGTTCAAAAACCAAGGCGCAGCCAACACCTACTTCTCTCAAGCCTCGACCCTCGACTGGTTGCAAGGGACCAAGAACTGACCCAAAGCCTCAGTAGGGAGGTCTCACCTCACACTCGGAAGATCTCTGAGAGCTTCCCCTCCAAAGCCAAAGCTGGGCTTGGAGCTCCTCATAAAGCACTTGGAGATTTTGAGAATAATGAAAGCTTGCCTTCTAAGGAGCCCTTGTGGGTATATTTATAGCCTTTTGCTGACCTAAAATTACTGAAATACACCTGGCTGGCCTGCCAATAGCCAAATCCCGCTGTTTATAAAATACTAAATGCCGCTCCTGGGGGTATGTACGTAATTCTACCCAAGGAAAATTAAGTAATTTTACCCTAGGCCCTGGCCCCCACTCGGCGAGAACCCTGAGCCGCGGCGAGAACCCTGGGCCGAGAACCTTCTCGCCTCCACTCAACTCGTCGTTGAGTGGACTTGAAGCATTTGCTGTCGAACGCAGTGTTGAGTGAGTGGAGCTTACTCAACGTGATGCCGAGTGGTCTCGATGACTTTGCTGCTTGGATTTTGGCATCGAGTGGACTCGACGCCTTTGCTACTTGGATTTTGGCGTCGAGTGGACTCAGCGCCTTCTCGCCCGCCATTGGTCATCAGTGGGTCTTGGCTGAGGCTTGGCGCAAACGATCCCGCCTGCTCGTAGGCGGGAGCTCTACCAAGGCGCAAGTGGTTCTGGTCTGAAGCCCGAAGCTATTTCAATCCTGACTGTTGGTACCTCTGGGTTCCCTCCAGCGAATATAGGGTTGTACACAATCTCCGATCTTTTTGAGCTAGCTCTGCGCTCAAAAAGACACGTCCAACCCATAAATATTCGTTGGGCACGTGTCACCACAAAAAAAAGAATCTTTTTGGTGGGCCATCCCATAGCTCTATATATACATGTGCTAATAGATGGCCTAAATCGTCCCCTGAGTTGTTGCCTCCTCACTGAGCTTTCGTGTGATTTTGCAATGCGTTCCAAACGTGTTGACAAGCTGCTCCCGCAAGACCTCCAAGACCGTATCAATGCGGCTCAGGCGCGAGCCCTGGCGAACAGTGCTTTGGTTGCTCCTTGGCTGGCGAGAAAGTCGCCAACCGCTAAGCCTTCCCCGCTAAAGAAGAAGATAGAGAAGAGGAAGAAAAAGGCAAAGGTGGTCCAGCGAGACCTTTCACGCGAGAACAGGGACTCACCTACCCCGACTCCCGACTTTTCGGATGATGCTTCCCCTCCGCAGAAGGTATGTCTGTCCAACTGGCTGATCATCAAAATCGTGAGCTGATTACGCGAAAGGGTCGACACCTGATGGAATACTTCTCGCTGGAAGCAGCTTGAGACGATGACGCTGGGTCCCCGCTGCTGCCTCCGAACTCATCATCTCCCTTTCCCGAGGATCGACCATGGGTTATGGAGGCACTCCTCCGGCTGTCTCTCTGAGAACCGTAGGTATAATTTTCTCCCTATTAATCCTTTCTAACTGCTTCAATCATAGCCTCCCCTATTATCGAATTGACCTCCCACAGCATCAGCTTCCGCCAACCCAAGTCTCGCCACTCGGGAGAACGAAATAATGGCTGCTAACTTGCTCGGCCAAGCAGCTAATCCCGCCGTACTTGCGGGAGGGGTGTCTATCGACCCCTCCATAGCTCCAAAGGAGGCTATCCATCTCGTGAGAGAGGACGACTTCCCCCCCCCCCGCTTCCGGCCAGACCGGGATCACTATGCGCGAGACCTTTCACCGAGGGTGAGGAAAGCTGCTCCACCTCCTCTATTGGACTGAGGGGGGCTCGGGCCTTCTCGCCAGCTGCCGGACAGTGGCTCTCTCCATGCTGCAGGTATGCGAAACATAACCATAGCATTTACTCAGCTCTCGTTGTAATAGTGAAACTGTTTTATCAGAGGATTCGAACTCGCGGACAGGGGCCGATGAAGATGATGATGAAGGCAGAGAGGGGGAGGATCTGCATTCGTCGAACTTCGGTCAACGATCGTCGTGCTCAGCTCGACTAACCCAGAGACAATTCTCTGAGCTGAGCTCGACGAACTTAGATCTCAGCTCGACGATCTCTGAACATAGTAATTACTCCTCTGTCAAACATCAGGTCGACGAACTCTGTCCTCAGGTTGACTAATACTTCAGCTCTCAGCGCCAAAATTGACTCAGCGCCACAGTTCACTCATAGCCAAAGATCTCTCAATGCCAAAGTTTACTCAGAGCCAAAGTTCACTCAATGCTCTCAACACTATCAATGACTCAACACTATTAAACGACTCAACTCAGGAATGGTGATCTAACACTCAAAGCCAGAGGACATCTCACTCAACGCCAAGATCAAAACTTCAATACTCAACATCAGAAAATATTCTAAGTCCAGACTGCAGACTCAGCTCGACGATCTTGGATCTCAGCTCGACTAACAGCCATTCTCAGGTCGACGAAAGCCATTCTCAGGTCGACGAAAGCCATTCTCAAGTTGACGAAAGCTATTCTCAGGTCGACGAAAACTGTAAGGCATATTGTCATTTATTCTTTCCTTTTCTGTCTCCTTGTCTTATACTACTATAAGCCGTTAATTTCCTGAATAATCAATGCCCTTATATCTTTTAAATTGAGCCGTTACTGGCAGCATTGATTACAAATATCCTTCATGGAATTAACAACTTATATCTCGGGACAGACATAGAATAGAATATATGACAGTATACTTGCCGTTTTCATTTCCGAGATTCCGGCTAAGCATTTATTGAAGATTTTTGAATTCGACCAAGCTACATATATCATTTGAGGATCTCTCAGAAAATAGACAGACACAGAGAGCTAAGAAAGATAGAGAATAAAAGTGGTACACAAAAAACTCGTGTGCATAAACAAGCAACACACAGGAAAAAGCCTACAGACATCAAAAGTACAGTAAAAACATTTCTAAAAAAACTACTGCTCTCTAGAGAAGAAGAAGGAACAACCATCACCATCAAGAGTCCTTCTTCCTTTCTCTCTTTGCTTTCAGGGATCTCAAGTGACAAGCTATTCAAATCAGTCAAGGATCTATGAAGAGCTAAAAGGCCTACTCACCCTTTTGCAAAACTTCCACTCCTGAACCAGTCAAGATCTTAGGGGGAGCTTTGACAAAAACACAAATCCACTAGACTTATCTCAGTTGTATTTGAGAAAGAGAAGAACACCATCACTCTCTCATCCCCACCTCTGTACAGGGCTTTAATTCCCTTCAAAATTATTCCTAGTTGCAAGTATCCTAACCAAAAGACTTGAGGATTGGTTTTTGAGCACCTGATCAAAAGCTCATTGGTGGCAGTCACCTGATAAAAACCTGTAGTGAATTCCTACATAGGGTGGTAGAAGAGTTGATGTACCTAAGTTTGGGGAACCACTATAAATTTCTTGTGTTGTCTGTGTGGCTGTGTAGTTTTTGCCTTGTGCTTGTGCTGTAATATATTCTTATTGTGTAGCTTAGTTTATCTGCTACACTTGTGCACCTATACACTTATACTATAGCAACCTATTTTATTAAAAGATCTTTTATTTCAGTAAAAAATCAAAAGATTTCAATAACTCTATTCACCCCCCCCCCCCTCTAGAGTTTTTCAGAGCTTACCCTAACTTTCAATTGGTATCAGAGGGTGGTTAATCACATCATATAGGCTCACACCCGGATTAATCAAGATCCTCAGGATAAACTATGAATAAGCTTTAATAGTCTCTCTGATTATATTTTATTCTCTGATATCATGGCACAAAATAAGGATTATGCCAGCACCAGACCTCCAGTTTGCAACTTGCAAAAGTTTGGAATCTGGAAGGCAAGAATCAAGCTGTACATGAACTCTATTGATGAGGACATTTTTAATTCCATCTTGACAGGACCACCAACTCCAGTGGCCTCTACTTCAACCACAGTAAATCTTAGTGCAGTGCCTCCTCCAGATCAAGCTGATGCACACAAAAAGGCAAAGATTGTTGATGCCAGAGCTATGAATATACTGGCCCAAACTATGTCAGATGAAATATTTCAGAAGGTTGCTGAATGTACATCTGCCAAAGCCATTTGGGATTCCCTCAACCAAATGGTAGCAGGCTCTGCTGATTAGAGGAAGGACAGAAGATCAAACCTCATATCCTAATATGAGAACTTTAGGAAAGATGAAGCAGAATAAATAGAAGTAATGTACAACAGGATAAGCTCCATCATCAGTGAGCTCAGAACTTTGGACAAAGAAATCACTCTAACTGAGGTCAATGACAAGATCCTCATGTGCTTCCCTAGCACATGGGACTCCAGAATCTGGCCCATCAGAGAAGCCAGAAGCATGGCAGAAATCTCAACAGAATCTCTGCTTGGAAAGCTCAAATCCTATAAGCAATTGATCAAGTCAAGAGAAGCTGCAGTTTAACCAAAGGCTACAACACCTACTAGAAAGGAACAGAACTTGGCACTCAAAGCTGCAGAAGAATCTTCTAGCTTATCAGCAAATGAAGAACTTATGAGTCTCTTTACTAAGAAATTCTACAAAATGGTAAGGAAGGACTTCTGGAGAAAGACTTCAAGGAATGAAGACAAACCCAGGTATGACAAGACCCCTTCTAAAGAAGTTGTCTGTTTTGGATGCAGAAAACCTGGACATTTTATATCAGAATGTCCAGAAGTTCAAAAGAAAGACAAAAGGCAAGAAAAAGAGTCAAGAAGACATCAGCACAGCATGGCCTCCTCAAGCAAGTACAAAAAGAAGGAGAAGGGCTTTGTGGCTGAAACCTGGAGTGATACTGAAGATGAAACATCCTCATCCAGCTCCAGTGAAGATGATGAAGAAGAAAAGAAGGCAAGAGAAATGCGCCTTATGGAAATTAATGCTGGAAGCAGCAGATCAGATTCAGAAGAATCAAGTGATGAAGAATTCCTCCTTAAAGAGGATCACGTAATTGCTTCATATGATTTCCAGTCTAAAGAATTTCAATCTGAGTTTAAACTTTTATGTTTAGACCTAATAGGGTCTGAGAAGGAAATCAAACTACTTAGGGAAAAACTGTTAGAATAATAAAAATTCATTGCTAAAAATGAAAAATTAACTGAAGAATTAAATCTGGCTAATCAACAAATTGCATTTCTAAAATCTGAACTAAGTAAGGCTAAGGAATTAGAAGAAACCTTAAATGGTAGAAGTTTACAACTGATAGATATAACTAGCACAGTTAACACAAGATCTAATAATAACAAACTAGGATTAGGAACCTCATCTAGTGAACCAATCCTAATTCAGAAAAACCAATTATCAAAACCTATAAACTTCATTTCTGAAAGTGGAAAGAAAAACACTGAACAAGTAGAGAAAGTTAATGAAGTTCTTAAACAATTAGAACTTAAGAAAACCAAACAGAAGAAGAAAAACAAACAACATAACTATGTTCAGCAAATTTTGTCGAACTCAGAATGATGAAATGGGCATGGTTCGTCAAACTCAAAACGACGAACTCTGAACGCAAATAATTTATCCTTCGAACTGGGATAGACGAAATCGGTATGGTTCGTCGACCAGAGATCGACGTTTTTGGGGCTCTGAGAATGAATATCTCCATTCTTCGAGCAGAGATCAACGAACTCAATCCCGATCGTCGAGCTCAGGTCAACAAACATACTCGAATTTGTCCAACTCAGTTCATAACCAGAGTAACCTAACACCTGATAAACCTTTTAATCCCTTTAGTCAGTGGGTCATACCTCCCAGAAGGTATCATACTTTAGGTTATAAGGATCAACCTGAATGTTCATTCATTTCAAGCTTTAGTTATGTCGAACATCAAGGACCCAAGGTAACCTTGGTCAAAAACTACTAATCCCTTTTGCAGGTAGAAGAGAACCCTATCACTCAAAACAAATGGTATTTGGACAGTGGTTGCTCTAAACATATGACAGGTTGCAAAGAATGTCTAATCAACTATAAAGCCAAGATTGGGCCCAAATTAATCTTTGGGGACTTAGGATTTGGACTGACAGAAGGCTATGGTGACTTAAACTAGAGCTGTCACATTCAAGAAAGTGACATATGTGAATGGTCTCAAGCATAACCTGATATCAGTAAGCCAACTATGTGATACAGGTTATCAAGTAAGCTTTACTAACTCATTATGTCTCATCTCTTTAAACAACACAACTATTTTAACTGGAATTAGACAAGGCAACATCTAGTTAGTAAATTTTGAATCAGCTAAATCTGAAATTTGCCTATTCAATTCTATTAGCATTCAAACTAACTTATGACACAAAAGACTAGGACATGTAAACCATAAAAATATAGCTAAGTTATCTAAAGACAATCTTGTTAGAGGTTTACCTTATGGTCCCTACAAGAAGGAAGACCTCTGTAGGGCTTGTCAGCTAGGAAAACAAACTAAATCTAGTTTTAAATCCATTAACAAGAGTGATTCACATGGGTTTTCTTTTTGAGAACTAAGTCAGATACTTTTACAGTTCTCACAGATTTTCTCAAGAACATACAGATTGAGTACTCTACTCAAGTTGCATTGATCAGAAGTGATCATGGCACTGAGTTTGACTCTCTTCTTATGCTAGAGTTCTGTGAGAAGGAAGGTATTAGACATTATTTCTCAGCTCCAAAAACTCCTCAACAAAATGGGGTAGTTGAAAGGAAGAATAGAACACTCATTGAAGCTGCAGGTACATTGCTTGCAGATGCTTACGTGCCTCTTTCCTACTGGGCAGAAGCAGTAAGCACAACAAACTATATTATGAATAGAAGTTTAATACATAAACTAAAGCTTAAGAGTCCCTATGAACTACTCAAAGGGAAGAAACCAATAATAACCTATTTTAAAGTATTTGGGTGTATATGCTATATTCACAATAATGACAAGAAACATCTTAGAAAGTTTGAAGCTAAGGCTGCAATGGGAATTTTTCTAGGATATTCCCAAGTTAGAAAGGCATATAGGGTGTTTAATAAATCAACACTAAAAATTAAAGAATCTATGCATGTGATATTTGATGAATCTAATATGTTTTACAAGGAGAGAGATATCTCTACCAACAACAATCTGCAGGTAAAGAATTTGTGTGAGAGCTTAGATGATCTAAACCTTACCAAAAAGGTTGAATCACATCCCTCTCCACAAGTTATATCAGAAGCTGAATGTGAAGAAGAGACTGTGGAAGAAGTTCAACTTCCTCCAACAGTTGAAACAATTCCACAAGAGGAATTAAATCAAATAACTGTTGCTAAACCAACTTCTCCTAATAATCTTGTCACACTTAGGGATCACCCTAGATCTCAAGTAATTAGAGACATATCATCAGGAGTGCAGACAAGACATCAACTCAACCCAGATGTGATGCTTGCCTGTTTTCTCTCTCAAATTGAGCCTCAATCCATATCTGATGTAGAGCAAGATCCAAACTGGATTACTGCAATGCAGGAGGAACTAAACCAGTTTGAGAGGTGTAAAGTTTGGGACTTAGTTCCAAGGCCTAAAGGTTATCCAGTAATTTGGACTAAGTGGGTATTCAGAAACAAACTTGATGTCAAAGGTATGATAGTGAGGAACAAGGCAAGTCTTGTTGCTCAAGGATACAGACAAGAAGAAGGAATTGATTATGATCAAACCTTTGCTCCAGTTGCCAGACTTGAAGCTATAAGGATCTTCTTATCTTATGCAGCATTCAAGAAGTTTAAAGTCTACCAGATGGATGTAAAAAGTGCATTCTTAAATGGAGAACTCAAAGAAGAGGTGTATGTTGAACAACCACCAGGTTTTATCTCTCCAACTCATCCCTCTTATGTCTTTAAATTTCATAAGGCTCTTTATGGTTTAAAGCAAGCTCCAAGAGCTTGGTATGAGACCTTAGCCAGCTTTCTCTTAGAGCATGGTTTTTCAAAAGGCATGGTTGATAGAACCCTTTTTACAAAATTACATCATGATAAAATTCTATTAGTACAAATATATGTAGATAACATAATCTTTGGTTCTACTGATCCAAATCTGTGTAAAAGATTTTCTGATCTAATGCACTCAAGGTTTGAGATGAGTAACATGAGTGAGTTATCATATTTCCTTGGTCTCCAAGTAAAACAAACCCCTGAAGGAATCTTCATCTCTTAGTCTAAATATGCTAAAGAGCTTATTAAGAAGTTTGGGATGAATGATGCCTCTATCATGAAGACTCACATGGCTGCCAATGCTGTTGTAGATGCTGATGAATTTGGAAAGCCAGTTGATCAGACCAAATATAGGGCCATTGTTGGATCCCTACTGTACTTAACAGCAAGCAGACCAGACATTATGTTTGCCACATGTCTTTGTGCTAGGTTCCAGGTGAACCCTAAAGAATCTAACCTTATTTTCTTAAAAGGGATTTTGAGATATATAAAAGGTTGTCAAGATCTAGGCCTCTGGTATCCAACAGAATCAGCATTTGTGTTAACTGGATTCTCTGATGCTGATTAAGCTGGATGCAGAGTAGACAAGAAAAGCACCTCGAGAACTTGTCAGTTCCTTGGTGACAGACTTGTATCTTAGTTCTATGGAAAACAAACATCTGTTTCAACATCAACTGCTGAAGCTGGATATATGGCTGCAGGCAGCTGCTGTTCACAGATCTTGTGGATAGAAAAACCAATTACTGGATTATGGTGTTAACTTAAATAATTCAACTATTCTACGTGATAATATAAGTGTTATTTCCATTGAACAAAATCCAGTTTTGTATTCTAGAACCAAGCATATAGACATTAGATATCACTTCATTAGAGATTGTGTTGACAAACAAAAGATTAAACTTGAGTTTATCTCTACTGATTTGCAAAGAGCAGACATATTCACAAAACCATTAGACTCATCCAAGCATCTGTTCTTTATCAATCAGCTTGGTATGATAAATGGTCAAGACTTAATCTAATGTTATGTCACTGGTCAAAGAATTGTCTCTGTTCGTTGATCTGAGATCAACGAACTGATAACAGTTCTTGAGATTTCTCGTTGACCTGTGCTCGATGAAATCTCCTGGTGAAGTAATTTTCGTCGATCTAAGTTCGACGAACTTA
The DNA here is from genome assembly GCA_039513925.1 of Platanthera zijinensis. NCBI lineage: Eukaryota > Viridiplantae > Streptophyta > Magnoliopsida > Asparagales > Orchidaceae > Platanthera > Platanthera zijinensis. The sequence continues at coordinate 101,201,059 of CM077095.1, forward strand.
CTTTAGAAACCTTTTGTCGACCTGAGATCGAGGAAATGCTTTGAAATCTTTAGCCTGAGATCGACGAACTAGTTGACTCTAAATTATTTCGTCGACCTCAGATCGAAGATCTTCTAACTTTTCATCGAACGGAGTTTGTCGGTTCATATTCTGGAAAACCTTATATTTTAGGTTTTCTTCGACCTCCGTCCCGCGCTTTCAGTTCCCCTTTGCACTTGATCTTCATTTTCTCTCTTGCAGGTGCATTCATGGTGATTCCAGCAGGCGCTCTTGTGGCAATGAAATTTGAGACAGGATTTGACATGGATTTTGTCTCATTCCAGCATGCAGATCCAATCTTTCTTCCCATCCTACAACTACTGGAAGACCAGCAACTGAAACAACTGCTGACCATGAGAATCAAACTACCCAGCACAGAAATCAGAGAATGGGTGTACACAGCTACCGTCGATGAACACAAGATGACTGGCACCATCGCGGGTAACGAAATCTCTCTTACCCCCGATATTCTTACTTAATTGTTTGGATTGAAAAATGGTGAGGAACAGTTAGAAATTGATTCGAAAGAGTCTGATATAATGCTGAATACAATGGGGGTACTCTGGAGATAACCCTAATAAACTACTGAAGAAATAACTATCTGCCGAGTTCAAATTTCTTGCAGATATAGTTGGGAAAATCTTGCTGGGCAAGCACACTGCACATGATTATATCACCAGGCATCAATTTTTTGTCATGTGTGTAGTGGTAAACAAGAAGCAGGTGGACTGGGCTCAGATCATCTTTGATCTTATCAGGAAAAAGAACAACAAGAAGGAAGTGAACTTTGGACGAATCTTAGGAATCTTCCTTACAGCAAAGGCTGGTGAATCAACTGTATCCCCGACCATATTCATCAATGCCAGCAAGAGGCTCACATGCACCTTGTTTGGCAGGTGGGAGAGGACAATCACTAAGCCCTCCAAGGCTTTATCCTCTGCCACCTAGACTTCTTAAGGTACTAGGGCTATTACAGCCACTCCCCACCCCACTGAAGGACTCCTTTCCACTCTTCCACCACCTCCTATCCCTCCAGTTCCATCCCAACAACAAGTCCAGTCATCTTCCACTACCATCCACACCCAAACACTTCCAGCCTCTCAAATTCCCTCTTCACCTACACATCTCCCATCTCATCATCCTTCACCTCAACATGACATTTCCATCCCTACACTACCTATATCCCCTCCACCATCTCATTTGGCTGACATTAACCTCTCCTCCCTTCTTTCCTTTAATTTGCTTTCCTCTCCCCTGAACTCTCCATCACCAAAACATGACTCTCCCTTAGAAACTCCATCTCCACCCATTCATCCTCCAGCACCATCTACTCAATCAGCTACTCCACCAGTTTCTGCCTTCCCAACCCTGGACCCCTCTCTTACCCCAACCCTCATCTCTCTTCTCACCCCCTTACTCAAAACTCTTATAGTAGAGGCTATTTCCCCTCTTGCTGTCTCCATCTCATCCCTTACTGCTCAAATCTCTGCCCTAACCTCTGCTCCATCTTCAATTGGGGGCCTGGCTTCAGCACCTGCTGAAACCAGGCAGGGGGAGATACTTGATGATGAAGCAGCAACAACAGCAACAGAAGCACAACCAGCAACATGACCAGTTGTATATACAGCAGATATAGCAGAAGCAGCAGCAGAGAATGTAGATTCTGATTTAATTGATCTAGTTAAATTTATTGAAACTGACATGGACATTGATGAGTCAGTGATAGCTGAAATAAAATCTGTTGGTGATGTTGTCATTCATCCCGCAGTAGACTTGATAAGTCTGTTAAAGACTTTTGACACAGCTTATCTAAGTTTTCCTCAAAAAGAATCTACTAAGCCATCCCTGGCTATTGTACCTTATTCCTCCCCAATCAGTCCTGAAGTTGCTAAGCAACTTAAAGATAGTTTTGACAAGCTTACTGAAACTCCAGCAAAGACAATAAAGGCTGATTCAGTCAGAGCCTTCTCACCTCCAGAAACATTTTCTGTCCCAACATTTGTCATGGATGATTCCCCAATGCCTGATCTTGATGCTTTGATCATGACTAATATTGAAGAAGAGAATAAGGCAACTGTTGAAAGCACTATCACAAGTCACTCTCCAAGATCAATTGATATTTCTCCTCCAGCTCCCTTCCAGCATGGAAAACCCTCCAATTCTGCTGAGCCCCTAAAAGAAATAGATGATTTGTATGACAATCCTCAAGGACAGTCTGATGAGGATGATGAAGACTCTGATGAGGAAACAAAGAAAAAGAAAGTCTCAAAGAAAAGGAAAGCTCCACCTCCTCCTGCTCCCAAACCTGGTAACACCAATGATACTCCATACTACATTCTACAGAATATAACTCTATACAAGGGTATGCCAGCTTGGATGTGGCTATCCAAAAATGAGCAGAAAGCCAGAAAGAAGAGCAAGAGATATTCTCCACCTCCTCAGAAGTTCAGAAGAGGTCCACCTCCTCCTCCTCCTCCTCCTTCTGCTGGTGCTTCAAGTGCTACCTCTCAAGCCTCTGGTGCATCTTCCCAGCCTTCCTCCTACTCAAGAACATATCAAAGGCAGGACAGATCCTCCAGGACTCAGTTCTAAGGAAGTAGTCAGCAGCACAGAAGTCAGAGTCCCTCAGAACAAGTGAAAGAAGTCATTTTTCAAGAACCCTCTCCTCCTCCTCATAAACAAGTTACCTCAAACACTCAGAAGACAGCTGAAGATGAGTATAAAAATATACAATTTTGTTTAGTATTAAGTTTGCATATTTATAAATAAAATCTTAGTTTTTATATATAAAACTAATTATTTTTGTTATATTATGTTTTATATTTATTTTCTAAGCTTTTCTGAATTTTTGTATTTTTTTCTTAGGTCACACCCCTAGTCACGCCCATGATATAGGGCGTGACGGCCCTTTTTAATTCTTTTTTTTAGTTTCTATTTTTACTCAGGAAAAATAGGGAAATTGATGGACACGTCCCGAACACGCTCGTGACAAAATCAACACACCCGTGTGCTATTGAAGTTCTATCCAAAATGCCAGCAAGCTGCCGTGCTGTCGCCACGCCCCGTGCCGCCTGATGAATCAGCTGCCTGACATGCCCATGACGTAACCAGTCACGCCCGTGACCTGCTCAAATTCTATCCGAAGTTCCAACCAGCTCGACACCTGTCCCAACACGCTAGCAGTCACGCCCGTGACCCTGTCATGCCCTACTCGACACGCCCGTGTCAGGGGGCGTGTCACTTGAAAAATTTTTCTAAAAATAGGGGGACAGGGCTGAGTAGAATTATTCGAATACCAGTAGCTTCCTTAAGAACTGTTAGGACTCCCCAGCTCTCTGACAAGGAACTGGTAGTAGCTTTCAAGCATTCTAAAGTTCTGTAAGTTGTAATATTTTAAGCTTTCTTTTCAGCTTTTCAGAAAATTGTAATAATTTTGGACTTTATAAAATAGACTCTTTCAATTTCAATTCTGAGTACTTTACTGCTTTATTTTCAGTTTTACTTTCCTTTTTTTTCATACTATCCCGAATGAAAGGCGAAGTACTGCTTATGTCCTGGATTAAGATAGCGTGAAACTGCTTTCAAAATATTTTTCAAAACCTTATTATTTCATACTATCCCAAATGAAGGGCGAGGCGAAAGCCTATGACCTGGATTAAGATAGTGTGAAAGCTCTGCAAAATTTTAGATTTTACTACCCTATCCCGAATGAAAGGCGAAGCGAAAGCTTAAGTCCTGGATTAAGATAGATAGGTAGATATTATTTACTGTACTTTATACCGCCCCCATCTTGAGAAGAGGCTAAGAACCCTTAGCACTTGGTCAAGATGAGCTTTGGGCTGGATATTATTTTCAACTATTTCAACTCTACTTTCTAGTTATCCTAACTAGGGTTTTCTGTTAATTGATCATATACCAGGTGAAGAGACACTACGTTTACGTTAACCCGTTTTAAATGCAAGACTCCCCGGTCGTACTTTTGAGTCAGTGATGCTACCAAAGGGACCCTCTCGTTAAGTTAGGTAATAAAGAAATAAAGTTGTTATTTAATAGCTGAATTAATATTCTCTCAAAGTAATTCTAAAATTGAGGACTACCTTCTAAGTCCCTATCTTAATAAAATCACGTATATATATTTTCTATCTTTTGTTTTTTTAAAATATAAACTCCACTCCGTTCGTTCGATAAAATAATAGTCCGTTAGAATAAGTAGAATAATTAACACCGATCCCAGGAAAAATACGACCTTGATATTTTCTACAAAATACTATACTCTTATGCGATAGGTACTCTTGCCTTAATCCACAAGATATAAGTAAATAAAAAAGAGATAGACTTATATACGTAAAAGATTATATAAAACCAAATCTATCTTCTTTAAAACAAACTTTACTTATCAAGCTTTTTGGCGCGGTTGCCGGGGACTCGTTCATATGTGTTAATATTTGAAAATAAAAGAGCGCTATTAATTTTATCTTTTCTTTTTCTTGTTATTTAAAAACCTTAATTTTTATAAAAATAAAACAAACATAAAATTCCCTGAATTTAAAACTTTGTTTTTATAAAACCTAACTTTTTATTTACAAGTTTATTAACCACTAACGAATTCTAACAAAAAAAACCTAACCTACTATTTTAACGTATTTTATATAAAACTTTTCTTCTTAAAAAACTAGTTTATAATAAAAACTGCTTTTTATTATAAAACTTGTTTTATTGAAAACCTGTTTTATATAAAAAAAACCTTTTTTAGTTATTTTTCATTTTACGTCTTTTCGTGTGTTTGTATTTGTGTTTATTTGTGTTTAACTTAGTTTTTCTTTTTAACTTATTTATTTTTTGTTTTTATACAAAAGTCTTTTTTAGTGTATGACCAGCAGAACTCCATCTGATTGAAATCTTGAATTTGATCCTGAAATCGATCGCACCTTTCGCAGGTGCCTCCGATCTTTGAATCAAGAGCATGTATTAAATCTGGAAGAGTCCGTAGGCACCGCACACGTACAAGAAATGGCAACCGAGCAACAACAAATGCCAGAGGTGGTCCCCCAAAGGAAAATGTCTTATTATGCACGACCCAATTTAGAGGACACCGGGTCTAGTATCGTTCGTCCAACAATTGCTAATAATAACTTCGAAATTAAATCAAGTATAATCCAAATGATTCAAAATTCCGTTCAATTCGATGGATTGCCCGACGAAGATCCAAACACTCATTTATGCAACTTCTTAGAAATATGCGACACATTTAAGATAAATGGCGTCACTGATGATGCCATCCGTCTTCGCCTATTTCCTTTTTCATTACGAACGAAAGCCAAACAGTGGCTAGGTTCTCTCCCTATAGGATCTATTACCACTTGGGCTGAAATGACCGAAAAATTCCTTACAAAGTATTTTCCACCTGCAAAAACCGCACGTCTGCGTGCGGATATTTCTTCCTTTATGCAAGGCGAGTCCGAGTCTCTTTATGAGACTTGGGAACGTTTTAAGGAATATCTATGTCGGTGTCCACATCACGCACTGCCAACTTGGCTCCAGGTACAAATATTCTATAATGGTTTGAATATTCAAGCCAGACAAGCCATTGATGCTGCCGCTGGGGGCACGCTCAATAACAAAACCCCCGAGGCCGCTCAAACCCTCTTTGAGGAGATGTCCATGAACGCGTACCAGTGGAACGTGCCAAGGTCACGCCTTAAAAAGCTGGGATTTATGAGCTCGACACTTCTTCTACCTTAGAACTCCAAGTAGAAAATTTAACTAAACAATTGGCAGGAATATCTGCTTCCTCCGCCACAACTACTTGGAATCTGAATAATAATGTAATTGAAGAAATTGATTATATGGGGAACTCTTATAAACCTTCCTATAATCCTAATATTAACTTAAATAACAATTCTTATAATCCAGGATATAGGAACCATCCTAATTTTTCATGGAGCAACCCCAATAATGCTCAACGCCCTCTAATTGAAAATCCAAGTGGATTTGCACCGCAACCCCCACAACCACAAACACAACCACCACAACTGCACTAATTTAGGCCAACCCCGATAGAAGACATATTTATGAAATATGTCAGTATTAATGAGTCCAATATCCGGAACCTGACCGGATCAATTAAAAACTTAGAAACACAAATTGGACAAATTTCAAAAATGCTATCGGAACGCCAACCTGGTAATTTGCCAGGAAATACGGAACCAAATCCACGGGATTCTGGCCATTCCAGTAACCCACCAAGTTGACAAGCCATCAAACTATGAAGTGGAAAGGAGCTACCACCACCAGTTAGGGTAGAAAAAGAAGCTAAGGTTAGCCTTCCTACACCACTTCCCGTTACGTCTCTTCCTCCTCAACCCCCGCGAATTTCTTCCCCACATGTTGTTTTACCTTATCCATCTAAATTAAAAGATGAGCGAGAAGATGAACAGTATAAAAACTTTCTAAAAATGCTAAAACAAATTCAAATCAATATACCTTTCTGCGAGGCAATTGCACAGATGCCTAAATACGCAAAATATTTAAAAGTGTTACTTTTAAATAAAAATAAACTCGAAGATATTTCGAGAGTTTTCCTTAACACCGAGTGTTCAGCCGTTTTATTACATAAATTACCCCCAAAATTAAACGATCTGGGACGATTTTCCATCCCGTGTCTCTTTGGTAATCTATTAATAAAAGATACGTTAGCAGATTTAGGTGCTAGCATAAATTTAATGCCCTACTCGCTCTTTCAAAAACTAGGATTAGATAACCCCAGCCCAATTAAAATGAGCATCCAGTTTGCAGATCGTTCTATTAAATATCCAATAGGGATAGTAGAGGATGTTCTGGTCAAAATAGACAAGTTTATCTTCCCGGTAGACTTTGTTATACTTGACATAGAGGAAGACGCCGATGTTCCCATAATTCTCGGTCGTCCTTTTCTCGCAACCTCTCGCACGATAATAGATGTAAGTAACGGTAGACTTCTCTTACGAGTAGGAGATGACAAGGTTACTATCGATATAGATCCCTCTATGAAAAATTCTTTAATAAACGATAATTCCTGTTATCTTGCAGAAGCCTCTTTTGAGGAAAATGGTTTTCCCTATTCTGATTTACTTTCAATAACTGTAGAAGAATCGGACTTGGCAGACTTACCCCTTTCACAAGAAATGCCTACCGATGATCCTTTAAAACCTTTTATATCCTTAACTTCTACAACTCTAAAAACTCCAACTTCATATGAAAACCCACCAACCCTCGAGATGAAAACACTTTCTGCACATTTAAAATATGTTTTCCTTGAAGCCGAATCTAAACTCCCTGTTATCATTTCTGTCGAATTAAATGATAAGAAAACGTCTGAATTAATAAAAGTGTTAAAATAACATCGCCATGCATTAGCATGGAAAATTTCTGATATCCAAGGACTCAACCCATCTTTTTGTATGCATAAAATATTTTTGGAAGATAACCCTCATAAATCTATCCAGCCCCAATGACGTTTAAATCCTAATATGAAGGATATCATAAAAGCTGAAGTAATGAAATTATTAGACGCAGGAATTATCTATCCAATCTCAGATAGCACATGGGTTAGTCCCGTACAAGTCGTCCCTAAGAAGGGCGGTATAACGGTAGTACCAAACGCTAATAATGAACTAATTCCAACACGTACTATTACGGGTTGGAGGATGTGCATCGACTATCGAAAATTAAATGATGCCACCCGTAAAGATCACTTTCCACTACCGTTTATAGATCAAATATTAGAGCGACTCTCGGGTCACTCATATTATTATTTTCTCGATGGTTATTCAGGGTATTTACAAATTCCTATAGCCCCTGAAGACCAAGAGAAAACTACGTTCACTTGCCCCTTTGGTACTTTCGCCTATAGGCGAATGCCGTTTGGACTTTGTAATGCGCTAGCTACATTTCAAAGATGTATGCTAGCTATTTTCGGCAAGTTAGTAGAGGACGTTATGGAAGTATTTATGGATGATTTCTCCGTATTTGGAGACTCATTCCATACGTGTTTAGATAACCTCACTCATGTTCTTCAACGCTGTGAAGACACGAATTTAGTGTTGAACTGGGAGAAATGCCATTTTATGGTCCGCGAAGGTTTAGTTCTCGGTCATAAAATTTCTTCCCAGGGAATCGAGGTAGATAAGGCCAAAATAGAAATAATTGAAAAACTTCCTCCTCCAACAAATGTAAAATCTATTCGAAGTTTTTTAGGCCATGCAGGTTTCTATAGACGGTTCATTCAAAATTTTTCTAAAATAACGAAACCGTTAACTCATTTATTAGAAAAAGAAGCCCCATTTATATTTGATAGTGAATGCTTAGTAGCATTCAATATTATTAAAGACAAACTTATCAACTCTCCTATTTTAGTAGCCCTAGACTGGTCCTTTCCTTTTGAGATCATGTGTGATGCGAGTGATTATGCGGTAGGAGTTGTCTTAGGACAACGAGTAGACAAATATTTTCATCCTATCTATTATGCAAGAAAAACTCCCACATCCACACAAACCAATTACACGACCACAGAAAAGGAACTACTGGCGATTGTATTTGCATTTGATAAGTTTAAATCTTATATCACGCTATCAAAAGTTATAGTTTTTACGGATCATTCTACTTTAAAATATTTACTAACTAAGGCAAATGCAAAACCCTGTTTATTATGTTGGATTCTCTTATTACAAGAATTTGATTTAGAGATCCGAGATAAGAAAGGCGCAGAGAATTTAGCAGCCGTTCATCTTTCTCGACTAGAGAATGCTGCAACAGATACACTCGTGGAAGCCGACATCGAAGATAAATTCCCTGAAGAAAGTCTCCTCGCTCTCAAAAAGGTAACAAACTCTTCTACTCCTTGGTTTGCATACTTGGCTAACTATTTAGTAGCCCGAGTCCTTCCAAAACCTTTTACAATTCAAGAAAAGAGGAAATTCTTTTCTGACATGAAAAACTACTTTTGGGAAGACCCGTATTTATTCCGAGTCTGTGCCGACCAAGTAATTAGAAGATGTATTTCGAATGAGGAAGGACTAAAAGTACTACGGCACTGCCACGAAGGACCAACCGATGGACATTATCAATCCAACCGGACTGCACATAAAGCCCTTGAAGCAGGATTCTTTTGGCCTACTTTATTCAAGGACGCTCAAAAATTGGTAAGCGTTTGCAATCATTGCCAACGGTCAAGTAACATTTCCCGTCGGGATGAAATGCCCCAAAACTTTTACTTAGAATGTGAAATTTTTGATCTGTGGGGCATAGATTTAGTAGGCCCTTTACCTCCTTCTTTTAAAAATCATTATATCTTAGTAGCGGTTGATTACGTTTCACGGTGGGCTGAAGCGCAAGATTTTCCCACCGCTGACTCTAGAGTCGTCGTTAAATTTCTGAAAACCTTCTTTTCACGTTTTGGCACGCCTAGGGCTATAGTTAGCGATCGAGGTACTCATTTTTGTAACACGCAGATGGCTAAAGTGTTAGCCAAATATGGAGTTACTCATAAACTCGCTACCGCTTATCACCCTCAAACAAGCGGCCAAGTGGAGGTAGTCAATAAAGAACTAAAGCACATATTAGAAAAGACTATAGATACTGATCGAAAAGATTGGTCCCTCAAATTAGATGATGCACTTTGGGCCTACCGTACAACATTCAAAACTGTGATCGGTTGTACACCTTATCATTTAGTATATGGAAAGGCATGTCACCTACCTATAGAATTAGAACATCGTGCATACTGGGCGCTAAAATTTCTTAACTTAGATACAAACTTAGCCGCCAAACAACGTAAATTTCAACTCAATAAACTTGAGGAATGGCGTGCAAACGCCTATGAAAATAATAAATTTTATAAAGAGCGATCTAAGTTTTATCATGATAGGAAAATTAAATTTCCAAAATCTTTTTAACCAGGTGATCTTGTCCTACTATATAACTCACGCCTTAAATTATTTCCAAGAATATTAAAATCCCGATGGACCGGACCCTTTGCTGTTAAACAAATTTGGCCATATGGGACCGTTCTTATTTCTAACCCTGAACTCGGAACTTTCAAAGTAAACGGGCACTGTTTAAAATTATATTTTACTAGGGACCCTTTTCAAAAAGAACCTGAAGCCCTAACACTACTCCATAACCTCGAAATATAAATTCACTTGTATATTTCCATCTTTTTTGCTTTTGTATATTCTGTACATATTTTTCACTTCATACCTATGCCTAACATAAGTATGGGGGTGTTTTTAGCTGCAATTGTTTTTATCACTTATATGTTTTCAATAAAAGCATTGTTTATTTTAGTACTCATCCCAAAATAAGTCAAAATTTTCAAAACCATACTATCGAAATATATTCCAAAAATCTGAGTTGATCAAAAATGCAAATTATTCAATTTTCAAATTTACTACTCCTCATAACTAGATAGATATAAATATCCGGAATAAACTTTTAAACCCTATCTTGTAAAATTTCATTACAATCGGAGTTAGTTTTTTAGCAAGCCTGCTTTAATATATCAAAAATACATATATATACAATAAAAGCAAAACATATTATGTTCACCAAACAATTTTAGACTCTAATTATCATTACTCCAATCTTGTTAAAATATAGAAAATATAAAGCTATTACCATTGCTCTCAAAATCTTTTATCAAAATTATTTTTACAACCCCCTACCTACTATTTCGCTTGGCATGTTTCTTTACGCACGCAAGCATCTAGGAGTATGTGCTCCTAGAAAAGAAAAGATCTTATATCCATGGGAATAAAAAAAATTCCGTAAACATAGGCATCCAATAAATGTTAAAAGACCATATGAAATGGATTATGTTCTCCTAAACATATGCATTGGATTAATTCAAAGTTCAATTCTGCAAAGTTTTTTTTTCTATTTTGGAAAATATTTTCCTAGAATAGTTGTAACAATGCATGAATAAGAAAAAAAAAGGGTGAGAGGATAAAATTCATCACCTCCTACATTCAAAGCCTCTGTATGGGCAAAACCACCAAGTTGATATCCCCTAAAACCACTACAAAATTAAATTAATTTTGCTTAAAATTTTGAGAGAGCATAATTAATAGGTTGTAATTTTTCAACATATCTCATGTAAGATATAGTAGTCATAAAGCCAATCTATCTTTGTTATATCTGATTATAATATATGCTTACTATTTATTTTCAAAAACTTTTTATGACTATAAATTCTAACTCTGGTATCAATGATATATATATATATGATAGCATTTAACTCTTTATCCACCGGATGTTTATACCTGTTTTATCTTGAAGAAATAAATTGATAGTAAATAGAAAATTTCATAATTTTTAAATATACTCAACTCTATATTTGCTCTGGAATAGCAAAATCTAAGTATGGGGGTATTTGATGAGTATAAAACTATATAATTTTGTTTAGTATTAAGTTTGCATATTTATAAATAAAATCTTAGTTTTTATATATATAACTAATTATTTTTGTTATATTATGTTTTATAATTATTTTCTAAGCTTTTCTGAATTTTTGTATTTTTTTCTTAGGTCACGCCCCTAGTCACGCCCGTGACATAGGGCGTGACGGCCCTTTTTAATTCTTTTTTTTTATTTTCTGTTTTTACTCAGGAAAAATTGGGAAATTGATGGACACGTCCCGAACACGCCCGTGACAAAATCAAGACGCTCGTGTGCTATTGAAGTTCTATCCAAAATGCCAGCAAGCTACCGCGCTATCGCCACGCCCCATGTCGCCTGATGAATCAGCTGCCTGACACGCCCGTGACGTCATCAGTCATGCCTGTGACTTGCTCAAATTCTATCCGAAGTTCCAACCAGCTCGACACCTGTCCCAACATACTGGCAATCACGCCCGTGACCCTGTCATGCCCTACCCGACACGCCCGTGTTAGGGGCGTATCACTTGAAATTTTTTTCTATAAATAGGGGGCATGGCTGAGTAGAATTATTCGAACACCAGCAGCTTCCTTAAGAGCTGTTAGGACTCCCCAGCTCTCTAACAAGGAACTGGTAGTAGCTTTTAAGTATTCTAAAGTTCTGTAAGTTGTAATATTTTAAGCTTTCTTTTCAGCTTTTCAGAAAGTTGTAATAATTTTGGACTTTATAAAATAGACTCTTTCAATTTCGATTCTGAGTACTTTTCTGCTTTATTTTCAGTTTTACTTTCCTTTTTTTTCATACTATCCCAAATGAAAGGCGAAGCTCGATCTCCTTATGTCCTGGATTAAGATAGCGTGAAACTGCTTTCAAAATAATTATCAAAACCTTATTATTTCATACTATCCCGAATGAAGGGCGAGGAGAAAGCCTATGACCTGGATTAAGATAGTGCGAAAGCTCTGCAAAATTTTAGATTTTACTACCCTATCTCGAATGAAAGGCGAAGCGAAAGCTTAAGTCCTGGATTAAGATAGATAAGTAGATATTATTTTCTGTACTTTATACCGCCCCCATCCTGAGAAGAGGCTAAGAACCCTTAGCACTTGGTCAAGATGAGCTCTGGGCTGGATATTATTTTCAACTATTTCAACTCTACTTTCTAGTTATCCTAACTAGGGTTTTCTGTTAATTGATCATATACCAGGTGAAGAGACACTACGTTTACGTTAACCCGTTTTAAAGACAAGCCTCCCCGGTCATACTTTCGAGTCAGTGATGCTACCAAAGGGACCCTCTCGTTAAATTAGGTAATAAAGAAATAAAGTTGTTATTTAATAGCTGAATTAATATTCTCTCAAAGTAATTCTAAAATTGAGGACTACCTTCTAAGTCCCTATCTTAATAAAATCACGTATATATATTTTTCTTTCTTTTGTTTTTTTAAATATAAATTCAACTCCGTTCGTTCGATAAAATAATAGTCCGTTCTAAAAAGTAGAATAATTAACACCGATCCCAGGAAAAATACGACCTTGATATTTTCTACAAAATACTATACTCCTATGCGATAGGTACTCTTGCCTTAATCCACAGGATATAAGTAAGTAAAAAAGAGATAGACTTATATACGTAAAAGATTATATAAAATCAAATCTATCTTCTTTAAAACAAACTTTACTTATCAGCTGATTATCAAGTCAGAAAATCTGATGTATCCTTCAAACCTAAAGGAAAATATAGTGAGGCTGCCCCTCCAAAATCTCTCTACTCCCAAAGTGATGATCAGCTCAGCTCTACATGCTTTTAAGCCCAGTCCACTCAGTTTAAAGCAATCACTGTATTGCCTCCTCAAGAAGATCAACCACCTGTTGAACAAGAACTTGATCCAAACTTTAGGATGGCCAGGCTTCAAGAACTGATTGGTCTTTCTCAGATTAGAAAAGCTATAGAAGAAGGAAAAGATCCATCCTCATTCTCAATGTCCTCCTTCAGAGAAAAAGAGCTGGATAAGCTTCAAGTGAGCAGGAAAGTCTTCAACCCAGCTGAATATTTGGCATTGCATCCTGAAGCAGTTGTACCCAGGGTAAGCACTCAGACAACTCTTGGTTGGCAAGACTTGATGACATCCAAGAAGAATATACCAGACCATGGCAGGAAGATAACCTTCTCAAAACCTTCATCTGGCCCTTCAACTGATAAACCATAGTGTATGTTATTTGTTTAATGATTAACTGATTATGTACAATACACTGCTATTACATATCTGCTGATGTTATTTCATCCCTTCAGATATTTATGGTCCTTGTATTTTATTTTCTTTTCAGTTTTGTTATTAGTGACCTCACCCAAATAGGGGGCGATTGTTTGAACCCCTAGTTGGATTTGGGCTAGGTTCACTAAGTTAGGATATGACCCAACATGTATAGATCAAGTTCATAATTGTGTCTTAGAGTCTAGGTCTAGTCCCTTAAGGAAACATTTCAAAGGACCAGCCTCCAACACTGTCAGATACTCAAGACTTAGAAGATTCAAGACTTAATAAAAAGGATATCTGCGTTCGTCGAACTCCGGTCAACGATCGTCGTGCTCAGCTCGATTAGCCCAGAGACAATTCTCTATGCTGAACTCGACGAACTTAGATCTCCTTTTTATTAAGTCTTGAATCTTCTAAGTCTTGAGTCTCTGTCAGTGTTGGAGGTTGGTCCTTTGAACTGTTGCCTTAAGGGACTAGACCTAGACTCTAAGACACAACTATGACCCTGATCTATACATGTTGGGTCATATCCTAACTCAGTGAACCTAGCCCAAATCCAACTAGGGGTTCCAATAGGGAGGATGGCGAGATCTCCCCCTCCCTTCGTCTGACGAGATGGAGGAGATCTTGAATGACGTCGGGAGCGTGAAGAGGCGAGGGAAGATTATTGCTGCCCTCCTATCAAAGCTTGTGTGGCGGGAGCGGGCCCGTGCCACTGCGGTGAAAGAATTCCGCGAGATAGTGGAGCAGAGGCTGGAGGCCCTTGAGCGCGACTATTTCTTTGGCAAGACGGAACGACCGAGTGGTTCTACCGCCAAGTCTTCCCCCGAGAGGTGTATCACGCGGATTCGAGACCAGGCTTGCCGGATCAACCTAGGGTGCACCACCCTATCTTCCTACTACAACCCGCTGGCTACCCCAAGTACTAGATGACAGGAGCGAGGAGATGGTGCTGGGAACTGTATTGATTTAAAGAAGTCTCGCCACCTCTAACCCCTCAGCCTTACCTTCTCGCAATGTACCTCGTTTCTTTTTATTTTGGACTGCTTATTTGTAACCTTGCAATTATTATTTATTATTTAGCTCTCGCCCGGCGAGAGCGATCTCTATTTTTGTTTTCCTTTCTGCTTCCTATGGTCGTCTCAAAACACTTGCGCGAATCCGAACTGTCGGTCGGTCACTGTCATCTCAGGCCGGAACCCGAGGCGTCGTTGACTTGGGGCATGGCACCTGTACCACCGCCGCTCTTTTTATTTTTCTTTTTTGAAAAGTCATCATTACTGCAGTTTCCTATAAATAGAGGAGACCACCAAATGCATTTATTTCTCCGACCCGGAACCCTCGCTTTCCTCCTTGTCATTCTTGCGCCTTGCCGAGAATTTCCCCTGCTTCTGCCTTCTTCTCTCGCTCTCGCCTAATTTTCATTCTCGCCTCCTTCCTTGAGACCTCGCACTCAATCCCCTAGACACGATGCCGAGCGGAAGCGAGGAATGTTCCAACTGCGCGGAAGCCTTTCAAAAGCACTAGTTCCCCTCTTGCCGCCTAACCATGGAGGAGTACCAGCTAATCGCCTCCCGCTACATTCTCGTCGACTTCAGCGCAAGAAACCCTGGATATCATGACAGGGTGAACAAAGCGAGGGAGGGGGAGCTCGCCATCCCCCATAACATTTTGAGGTAGGCTTCCGCCTTCCCCTTTGGCCCGAGGTGCAACAGGCCCTCCGCTACTACGGCGTCATTTCCGCTCAACTTAATTCAAACTCGGTCGCCATCCTGGTTGCCTTCATCTTCTATATGTGATCTGAGAGGATCGAGTTCAGCCTTCCCATATTTCGGAAGCTGTTCACCTTCCGCGCTAAGGGAGGGGTGGTCTTCTTCTCCGGGCAGCTGCTCAAGACCACCTATCTCGCCAATAAGCACCACCACTGGGGTGAGAAATTTGTCTTCGTTGCCGAAGAATTCGGCAACGTTCCTCTCGTGTCCATTCAATATGAGGGCACTGATTACAAGCCGCCCACCCTGGGGTCGTGCGAGAGCGCACTTTTGGAGTTCTTCGGGACGAAGGAGTTCGACGTCCAATTTCCCAGGCGGGACGTCGATTCTCTCCTCGTCGTTCCTCCTGGCAAAGGTACGGTCTCGCCTTTAACTTGGTTTTCCCGTTCTAAACTTAACGCAGAGTATTGATGCCTTTGCAGGAGAGCGTTAGATTCCCCTGCACCAACCCTTTGCCGAAACCCCGGCTGCCAAGGGCCAGGCTGCGAGAGATCCGCGGCTCGAGCTTGTCAGGATGAGCCGGCTCCGCCTCCTTCGACCGGTGCCAGGAAGCGAAAGCCCAGTGCCTTTTCGTCTCGGCCGCTAAAGAGACCAAAGCCAACTGTTGCCGACAAAGGGAAAGCCATGGCAATTGCAGCCGTCTGACCTCCATCCCCAGGCCGGTCCTTTGAAGAGATCCTGAAGGCGGCCAGCGAGATGACCGCTGCCGCCAGGGATAGTGTCAGGGCCCCCGCCAAGAACCTTCCAGCCGCAAGCGGGGCTAGTGGCGAGGGGGTAGCCGCCGAGACCTCCACTCGATCCCCACCCAAGGAGGTGCCAAAGGGGCACATGAATTTCGGTCTCGGCGTGAAGTGCCTTGATGCGGAAGAGAGACCCCTGCTGTAGTGGGACCCTGAGACCAACCAAGTCTCCGTATTGACCCTTCTCCCCAGCTTGGCGGAGCGTGACCAAGTCACCGGCGAGGCCTTCGCGCTGGGCTACGTCTTTTACAATTGGGAGAATGCCGACCTTTATGATCAACTGCCCACACGGCTCTTGGCCTTCGACTCCACCCGGGCCCTGATGCGTGGGTTCGAGCTTGCGCACATGTGCATGTGCCGGAGCATCACCATCGACTGCAACTTTGGCGAGATGCTTAAGGCGCGGGACCAGGCGGTGGCCCAGGTGGCGGCCCTGAATATACAGCTGGCGGATGCTATGGGACTGCTTTCCTTGCACCCAGCAGAGGAGGTAAGTGAGATCTTTCAAGAACTCGCTCTCGCCTCTGTAATCCTTGGCTTGTCATCTCCTGTATTTGATCAATTTCTCTCTTATGCAGTATTATGCCCAGAGCACGGTACTTCGCGCGGAGCTGGCCGGGGTAAGGTGTGAGAACGTCCTGTTGAGGGACCAGCTCCGACACATGGAGGTGGCGGCGGCCGCGGTCGTGCCTCCTCCTTTGCTGGACGAGAGGCTGAGGAGCTGACATTTCTCGGAGTACGACATCGACAAGCTCCTACAGACCAACGCTCAAGCGACGGTCAGGCTGACCCTTAGACATTGCGAGATGTGCGATGCTTGAATGAGGGTGGCAATATCATTACCGCTCTCCAGCTCATTCCCTGGCTTTTCGAGCCTATCCCGAAGCCCCCAGGCGCACCCGACTCCCCACCCTCGGATGTCCCAAAATCTCCCACGGCTACTGGCGAGACATCCGGGGAGGGCTCAGGCGAGAGCTCCTATAGGAGCCCAAGCGAAAGATCGAGTGGATATAATGCTTCTCCCTGATGGGTCCTTCCCTCCCCCTTTTTTTGTAATGAGCGAGATGCTCTAGTTTTGTAATCATGAGTAAATACATTGTAAACATTTATATTTATGTTCTCTTCCTCCCTCATTTCTAGATGTTTGTATTTTAGATTCACCTATTGAGACCGAATGCCTCTCAAGCATGCTTCCGCCGAGGCCCCTTGGCCCCTTAGGGTAGTCTACCTTAGCGGTCAACAGGTGGGAGCCTGCCGAGAGATCAAGGCTTAGACACGTCGTTTCCGTGCTATGTTGTGAACCACTTGTCGTGAGTGTCGCCCGTAGGCCTTAAGGGGAGACCGCCCCTCTTTACCTTATATGAGCGGACCAAACCTTTTGCCTAGATCCTCCCATTGTGGCCAGGGTTCCCCTGCCGGGAGTCCTCCCGCCAGGAAATTCTTTCGGCAAGATCTCCTTGGCTGAGACCTCATGGCTGAGACCTCTCTAGGCCGATACCTCTTTGTTCTGCCTTCCGAGTTTGTCTTCTTTCCAGCTTAGGACATCCTCACCGAAGTATTTTCAAGGACCAAACCTCCCCCCCCCCACAAGAGATCCTTCAGACCCGCCAGCTAGATGGGAGCCTGCGTAGTGGGTCTACTGGGGGTCGAGCCGAGCTCGGGGTAGTGCAAAGTATCAAAGGACCAAGAACCAAGAGCCAAGCCTCTCCCCCACAGGTGAGCCTTCAGACATGCCAGCTAGATGAGATCCTGCGCAGTGGGTCTACCTGGGGCCGAGCCGAGCTCGGGGTGTCGATGAAGTTTTCAAAGCAAAACCTCTCCCCCACAAGCAAGCCTTCGGACCTACCAGCTAGATGAAAGCCTGCGCACCGGGTCTACCTGGGACCGAGCCGAGCTCGGGGTGTCGATTAAGTTCTCAAAGCAAAACCTCTCCCCCACAGGAGAGCCTTCGGACCTGCCAGCTAGATGAGAGCCTTCGCAGCGGGTCTACCTGGGGCCGAGCCAAGCTCGGGGTGTCGATGAAGTTCTCAAAGAAAAACCTCTCCCCCACAGGCGAGCCTTTAGACCTACCAGCTAGATGAGAGCATGCGCAGCGGGTCTACCTGGGGCCGAGCCGACCTCGGGGTGTCGATGAAGTTTTCAAAGCAAAACCTCTCCCCCACAGGCGAGCCTTTTAACTTGCCAGCTAGATGAGAGCCTATGCAGCGGGTCTACCTGGGGCCGAGCCGAGCTCGGGGTGTCGATAAAACTCTCAAAGCAAAACCTCTCACCACAGGCGAGCCTTCGGACCTGCCAACTAGATCAGAGCCTGCGCAACGGGTCTACCTGGGGCCGAGCCGAGCTCGGGGTGTCGATGTAGTTCTCAAAGCAAAACCTCTCCCCCACAGGCGAGCCTTCGGACCTGCCAGATTGATGAGAGTCTGCGCAGCGGGTCTACCTGGGGCCGAGCCGAGCTCGGGGTGTCGATGAAGTTCTCAAAGCAAAACCTATCCCCCACAGGCGAGCCTTCGGACCTACCAGCTAGATGAGAGCCTACACAGTGGGTCTACTTGGGGCCGAGCCGAGCTCGGGGTGTCGATGAAGTTCGCAAAGCAAAACCTCTCCCCCACAGGCGAACCTTCGGACCTGCCAGCTAGATGAGAGCCTGCGCAGCGGGTCTACCTGGGGCTGAGCCGAGCTCGGGGTGTCGATGAAGTTCTCAAAGAAAAACCTCTTCCCCATAGGCGAGCCTTCGGACCTGCCAGCTAGATGAGAGCCTGCTCAGTTGGTCTACTTGGGGCCGAGCCGAGCTCGGGTATCGATGAAGTTCTCAAAGCAAAACCTCTCCCCCACAGGCAAGCCTTCGAACCTGCCAGCTAGATGAGAGACTGCGTAGTGGGTCTACCTGGGGACGAGCCAAGCTCGGGGTGTCGATGAAGTTTTCAAACCCTATTCTAACTTTAAGATAAAAGAGTAGACGATGGATCAAAGGTAAGGGATATATTATGATAGCACTCGAAAGTATTAATACAATCACCCTCCCCCTCTTACGGGTAGAAGCGTTTTAGATTATCACCGCTCCAAGTGTGGCTCAAGGTTCTTCCCTCCACATCCTGGTGGTAGAAACCTCCTGTTCTAAGGACCTCCATTACAATGTAAGGCCCTTCCCAATTCGGGTTAGCTTACCCACAGAAGCCGACCTTCCCGCCGCGTCAACCTTTTTCAGCACCAGATCTCCTTCGGCAAACTGCTTGATCCTAATATGCTTATCGAAATACTTGGCCATCCGCCGCTTGATCTCCTCCTATTTGATGGTTGTAACATCCCGCAGTTCCTCCACCATATCTAGCAAGAGGCGTTACCCCTCCTCATTCTCCAACCTCCAAGTCTCATCTCCTTTGTCCGCAGCCATGACCCGCTGGGATCGGACCTCAAATTCTACTGGCAGGACCGCCTCACATCCATGAGAAAGCTTTAAGGGGGTCTCGCGGGTGGCCGTGTTCGGGGTTGTTCGTAAGGCCCACAGGACTGAGGTGAGCTGCTCCACCCAATTCCCCCTCAAGTTCTCCACTTTTTTCTTAAGTAAGTTCACAATGATTTTATTTGTCGCTTCCACTTGGCCGTTGCTCAGGGGGGGTGGACAGAGGCAAATCTGAGGTCTATCCCCAGTTGGGCGCAGAAGCTAATGAACTCCTCATTGGTAAACTGGGGACCGTTATCTGGCACTATTGCTTGGGGTAGCCTGTGCCTGCATATGATCTCCCCCCAGACGAAGTTCCTTATAACTTGCGAGGTGTCTTTGGTCAAGTCTTTGATCTCCATCCACTTTGAGAAGTAATCGACCATGACCAGGAGGAACCTCCTCTTCCCACTAGCTGGAGGGAAAGGCCCGACCAAGTCCATCCCCTTGATGGCGAAAGTCCATAGCGACGTGATGCTCCTAAGTCGTTGAGCAGGCAAGAGTTGGAGGGGGGCGTACAACTGACAATTTTGGCATCTCTTTGCGAATTCCGCTGCATCCTTCCTCAGGGTCTGCCAGAAGTACTCCTGCCTTACAACCCTTGCTTCCAACATCCTTCCTCCCGAGTGGCTGTCGCACTCGCCGGAGTTTACCTCCCCCAGGATCCTCGGGGCCTCTTCTTCAGTTATACATCTCGCTAGGAGCCTTGACAACATCTTTCGATGCAACCCCCCTTCCAACATTAGGTAGTGATCTACCATGCGCTTGAAGCTTTTTGCATCCTTAACCTCCTCATCATCTTGCCTATGGTCAGGATGGTTACCAATGGATCCACCCACGAGGGTCACCGACCTACCTCCATCAACTCCCCTTCCTCGATCGCTGGCCAAAATAGTTCAGTGAGGGTCCCTCCCCCCCCCCCCCCCCCGAGGTCCAAACTTTGCCAATCGATCAACGGTTACGCTCTCCTCCCTGGGGACATGCTGGATTGAGAACGATCGAAACCCTCCGATGATCGTCCTTACCTTGGATAGGTACTTTATGAGGGTCAGCTCCCGAGCTTCAAACTCCCCTTGGATCTGTGATGCTACCACCATCGAGTCTGTGAAGGCCTCCACGTCCTGGATCTCAAGCTCCTTTGACAAACGAAGGCCGGCTATCATGGCCTCGTACTCTGCTTAGTTGTTGGTCACTAGAAAGTGGTAGGCCACCGCCTGTTCTATAGCAACCCCCTGGGGGCTTATCAACACCAATCCTCCCCCAAGGGAATGCTTCCCCGATGCCCCATCAACCATCATCTTCCACGCTCCCTACGGCTACGGTTCCTCTCCCCCGACTTCAACAACATAGTCCGCCAGAAAATCCTCCACCGCTTGCGCCTTGATGGAGAGTCTTGGAACGAAATAGATGTCAAACTCACTTAGTTCGATGGACCACTTAGCAAGCCTTCCTGAGTGCTCTACCCCTTCAAAGATCCTGCAAAGAGGATGGTCAGTCACCACCCTAATAGAGTGCGCTTGGAAATATGGCCGAAGCTTCCTTGCCAAGATGATCAGAGCGTATGCCAGCTTTTCAAGGATGGGGTAACGGAGCTCCGCCTTCTTCAAAATCCGGCTCACGTAATAATGGGTAACTGCTTCTTCCCCTCTTCCCTGACTAGAACGGAGCTCACATCCTCCACTCCTACCCCTAGATACAGGGCCAGGTCCTCTCCTTCTTTCGGGATTTGAAGTAGAGGAGCCTAGGAGAGCTGTCTCTTCAGCCCCTTGAAGTCCTCTTCACATTCGGCGGTCCACTCAAACCTTTGGTTACCCCTCAACACCTTGAAGAATGATGAACACTTATCCCCTGATCAAGAGAGGAACCTACTTAGTCTGGCCAACTTGCCTGTCAAGCACTGAACCTCCTTGGCATCGCGAGGTGATTCTAGGTCTAGGATGGCCTTCACCTTATCCGGATTAGGCTCTACCCCTGCCGGAGTCAAGAGATGCCCAAGGAACTTCCCGCGGCTGGCCTCGAAGACACACTTCAAGGGGTTCAGCCTCATCTTAAATCTCTGCAGGGTGGTGAAGGTCTCTTCTAGGTCCCGTAGGTGTGAGTTCACACACTTGCTTTTCACCATCAGTTCATCGACATAGACCTCCAAGTTCCTCCCCCTTTGCCCCTAGAAGACTCGATCCATCTTGCGCTGGTATGTAGCCCCTGCATTTTTCAACCCAAAGGGAATCATCTTATAACTGAAGCACCCCTCCCTAGTGATGAAGGAGACATCCTTGACATCGGGAGGGTGCATCTGGATCTGGTGATAACCTGAAAAAGCATCCAAAAAACTAATAACAGAAAAAGTGACGGCTGAATCAACAAGCGCGTCGATTCGAGGCAGGGGGTAGCAATCCTTAGGGCATGATTTATTTAACGAAGAGAAATTGATACACATTCGCCAGTTCCCACCCCCTTTTTTAACCATTACCATGTTGGAGATCCAGCCTGGATACTGGATCTCTGAGATGAAGCCGGCTTCTAGAAGCTTCCTGACCTCCTCGTGGATAGGCACCTCCAGCTTGGTGGCAATGGCCCTTATCTTCTGGCGTATGGGGCGAGTCCTGGGGTCCAGGTTTAGGCGATGATAAGCCACATCAACGTCAATGCCTGGCATGTCCGCCGCGCTCCAAGCGAATACGTCGACATTGCTCTGGATGCAAGCTCTCATCTGCTCCTGGTCCTTGGGACTTAAGCCCCCGCTGATCCACGTCCTCTGCACCTGTCATGTGCTGGTGAAGACCTCCATTTCCACCACTTCTTCGGCCGGCTCCAGCCGTGACTGCTCCCAGCAGACCCTTGCTTCTTCTTCTAGCTCCAACTCCTCCTCCCTTCCTACTTCAACCTCCACGGCCTCCTCCGGCCTCTCCTGCTCAGCTCCTACTGCTCGCTCTTCCTCCACCTCCATCGCATCCTCCAGGCTCTCCTGCTCAACTCCCGTCGCACGCTCTTCCTCCACCTCTATCGCCTCCTCCAGGCTCTCCTGCTCAACTCCTGCTGCTCGCTCTTCCTCCACCTCCATCGCCTCCTCCAGGATCTCCTGCTCAACTTCTCTCTGCTCCTCCGCGCTCTCCTTCCTCGCCTCCCCTAGGCTCACCTCCTCTTCTTCGACATCCTCTCCCTGCTCTGCCATATTCCTTTCCAGCTCTTCCGCCTCGGCCATCCAAGACACGGTGTTGACCACCGTCGTATAGCACTGCCTCGCCACCTTCGGGTCCCCTCTAATCCTGACCTGCACCCCTCCGTTGTTGAACTTAAGACATTGATGAAACGAGGAGGGGACGCAGCAAAATGCGCTGATGAGGGGATGCCCAAAGATGGCGTTGTAGTTGCTCGGGGCGTCCACGATCACGAACCTACAGTTCCGTGACACGCCCCCAACTTAACGTGTAGCACTACTCCCCCTTCAACTTCCTTCCTCTCTCCTGAGAACCCAAACAACAGTCCATCTGAAGCCAGGACCCTCTCCCCTCAACCTTCATCTCATCAAAAGCCTTCTTAAAGATCACATTCACATAGCTCCCATTATCCACGAGTATCCTGGAGACTGTGAAGTTCTCCACCGCTATCTAAATCACGAGGGCATCACAGAACGAATCCTCAAACTTCGGCATGTCTGCTGATGAAAAGGTGATTTTTTTTCATCTGGGGGGGGAGCCAGGGAGGTCGAGGTGAACCCCCTTCGAAACATGGTCTGAAGGCTACCTTTGCGAGTTGCCTTAATCCCCACTCCTTCGCGGATCACCCCGATCCCTCCTCGGGTCCCCACATCTTCTCTATCCTCACACCTATCTTCTCCCTCTCCCTACTGCACTTCCATGATCCTTACCAGCAGATCCTGCCTCCCCATTCCTCTAGCTTCTCTCATCTCTAAGAACTCTGGGCAGGTGGCTGTCGCGTTATCTTCCTCCTGGTGGAAGTCACAGAAGGGAAACGCCACCCTGCCCCCTCTTCCTTCTCTGACTCCCCTTCTTCCAGCTCCTCGGACTCTTCTTCCTCCTCTTCCTCTACCAATATCCATTGCTTCTTGCGGCAGCGGGAAGTGACCCCTCGTTCCCTTCCTCCACGCCGGCTGATCGAACCTTCTCGGCTCCCAAAGGTTGTCTCTTCCCTAAAAGCCTCCTCCTTGGCCCTTGGGGCAACCCTCCTGAGGCCTCCAACCCAACTGGTTGTTCGGCTCCCGGGCCCCCCATCCCTGGTGTTGCCTCTGCCCTCGGGGTTCTTCCCTTCTCCTCTCCTCTCTCGGCTCCCTTGGCTCCCTCTGCTCCCTCTGCTTTCCTACTGCTGGTTCCTTCACATCATCCTCCGCCAACCGGTCCAGCTTCCTAGCGAAAGCCGGGTTGGCTCTTTCAAAATCTATCTCCTTCGCTGCCCTCTCCTTGAGCTCCTCAAAAGAGAGGGGGCACTCTCTTCAACTCTATTCTAAAGAAGCCTGGTCTCAGCCCCAGGGTAAAGACAAACATCAGTGCATACCCTGGGACTTCCTGGATCAGGAGGATCTCTTCCTAAAACCGGTCAACATAACGACCCAGCGTCTCATCCTGCTTCTATCTCACCGCAAACAGGCACTCCGCCTCCTTCTTCCGCTTCTTCGATGTCGAAAACCTCAATAGGAACCCTCAACGTAGGTCCTCAAAGCTGTAGATCGAGCTTGCCGGCAACTGATGGAACCAGTACCGAGCCTTTTCCTTCAACGTGATGGCAAACAGCCGACACTTGAAGGCATCCATCATCTGCCTTATTGAAACCACATCCTCAAACCACTACACATGTTGTACAGGGTCGTCCTTTCTTGAGTAGTAAGATATGTCGGGCTCCCGGAACCCCTCCGGCACCGGAGTCGAGATGATAAGCTAGCTGAAAGGGCTCTCGCCACCTGCCTACCTAGAGCGCACGTCTCGTGGCCTAGGCTGGCTTGCTCGATCCGTGGGACCGTGCCCAGGGAAGAGTTCTCGCACTGCCGCCTCCCTCTCTCCCATCTCTGCTTGAACCTCCTTCCCGGGGAGTTGGCCTGGGAAGAGCTCCTGCACTGCAACGTCTCTCTCGCCCACCTCTGCCAGGACCTCCTTCCCGGGATGCTGCCCAGGGGTGTTCTCACCTAAAAGTGGGACCACCTCCACCGGAACTTGAGGTGTCGCCCACTCACTCCTTGCTGAGAAGGCCAAGCTGATGGTTTGTAGGACCTCTCGCCTGAAATCCTCCAGCATCTTCCTCGTTGCCTCCTCTCCCCGGGTGGGGGAACCTCCTGAGCCAGACCCTTTACCATCACCTCCAGTCATGGGACCAAACTTAAGGCTTTCTTGTATCGGCTGCCTTCCACGCTCACCGCACCAGAACTGTTGAAGCCAAAAATGACCTCAACGAAAGTTCAAAAACCAGGGCACAACCAACACCTACTTCTCTCAAGCCTCGACCCTCGAATGGTTGCAAGGGACCAAGAACTGACCCAAAGCCTCAGCAGGGAGGTCCCATCTCACACCCGAAAGTTCTCTGAGAGCTTCCCCTCCAAATCCAAAGCTGGGCTTTGAGCTCCTTAGAAAGCACTTGGGGATTTTGAGAATAATGAAAGCTTGCCTTCTAAGGAGCCTTTGTGGGTCTATTTATAGCCTTTTGCTGACCTGAAATTACTGAAATACCCCTGGCTGACCTGCCAATAGCCAAATCCCGCTGTTTATAAAATACTAAATGCTATCCCTGGGGGTATGTAGGGAATTCTACCCGAGGAAAATTAAGTAATTTTACCCTAGGCCCTGGGCCCCACTCGGCGAGAACCCTGAGCCGCGGTAGAACCCTGGGCCGAGAACCTTCCCGCCTCCACTCAACACGCCTTTGAGTGGACTTGAAGCCTTTGCTGCCGAACGCAGTGTTGAGTGAGTGGAGCTTACTCAACGCGGCGTCGAGTGGACTCGACGCCTTTGCTGCTTGGATTTTGGCATCGAGTGGACTCGACGCCTTTGCTGCTTGGATTTTGGCGTCGAGTGGACTCAACGCCTTCTCGCCCGCCTTTGGTCATCAGTGGGTCTTGGCTAAGGCTTGGTGTAAATGATCCCGCCTGCTCGTAGGCGAGAGCTCTACCAAGGCGCAAGTTGTTCTGGTCTGAAGCCCGAAGCTAGTTCAATCTTGACTGTTGGTACCTCTGGGTTCCCTCCAGCGAATATAGAGTTGTACATGTATTTGTTCCCGCTTAATAACTAGGGTAATAAAAATATTTTTTTGGATTTTCTTGCTAAAAAAAAAGGAGTTTATTAAAAAAAATTGATTTTTTTTGCAGAAAAATAAAAGTTTTAGGTTGCTATTTGCAGACAAAAAATTAAAAATTTATTTTTTTGTTTTGGACAATAGATAGTGCAAGTGCGTGTCAGCGTTCTAAGAAAAAGGGGAGAGTAACAATTAGGAAATTGACACAAACCTCCCACTGATACCAAATTGATGCAGGCCAATTGTTCTGACGGGATAAATACTGTGATTTCTTTGGTTCGGATAATTAAACAAGATACATAGCGTGCAATATCTCTCTAAATACACTACTGATGAACTCAACCAATTAGTGACACAAACTTTAACAACGCACAATGCAAAGGGTCGCTACCCCTTTTATAGATTAAACAAGAGCTATATGTAATTGTTTGCTCAAGCGAATAGGACACTACAACAAACTGCACATGTCGTAAGGACTGAAATATAACTAAAACACAGTTTATTACTAATAGCTATATTTAGTAACGAATTTTTGTTGTTGTTACCAAAAAGTACTTTTTTGTAACGAATATTTTATATTTTGTTACAATAATAATTAATTTATTACTATAAATGTAAGTATTTGTAACAACACTAATATTACGTTACAAATAATAAATTTTTCTCACAATATGTATCAATTGTAAGCAAATCATGAAAGTTTTTTGTGACAAAAAGATTTTCCTTACTATTAATAATATTTTATTATTAAAGTTTTGTTACAATAAATATATCATATTTTATTATCAAATTTTGTACTATTTTATTATCAAAGTTTTCAAAAAAAAATTTAGAAATAAATTTTTTTTATACTTGCAGTAGTAGTACCCCGCCTTGATAGTGCTTTAACGTGATGACACTCATACAACTCGGGCATCTGATCCTCGTAAGTTGCATCTGGTATAGTTTTCTGCTCAACTAATTTGTTTACCTAGTTTTTTCTTCACTAGCACGATTACTTGCCTAGCCAACTGGAGAAAATGGAGCTACTAGCGAGCCCATCAGTATTGATCTATAGACGGACAACTCCCTCAATAGTAAATCCATAATCTTGCAGATTGACAGTAAATCACAGCAGGTTTCCACGAGTGAGTTTACTTGACCCTCTTCTGTTATTTTCATAGATTTGTAATATCAAAGTTTGTGTTAACATCAGTAGTAACATTGTTTTTATGGTTTGGTTGTTCATTTCTCATTTGCTTATCTTTTTTTCTTCTAGGTTGTGTAGGTGCTCTTAGACATTGCCTCCAAGATAGACTCAGCAAGGGCTCTAGAAAGAGCTGTGGAGATTAGATCTATCTGAAGTTATGCACTAGCACAAGTTCTATTATCCGTTTGTCTGCCTTTTAGCAGATAAATGCTATATTTATCCTTAAAAACAAAATCTTTTTGATAGGAGTTGAGGAAACCTTTTTTGGCCCCCTTCTATGTTTTTAGTTCATTTCATTCAAAGAATATTTGGAATCTGAAAATTTTGAAACATTATAATTGACTTATCATCACTTTAGAATGATACATGCCAGAGAAACTTATGGAGCACAATCTAAGCATCAACAGCTGGGAGTGTTGTATGCAAGATACAGGCTAGAGAAACTTATGGAGCACATCAAACTCTTCTCTACACGTCTGAACATCCAAAAACTTATTCGAGCTTGTGATGAGAAGCAACACTGGCAGGAGCTTAACTATCTGTACATTCAGTATGATGAGCTCGACAATGCTGCCACAACAATCATGAATCATTCTCAAATTTAGCAAATTTAGCGCACATCAAACTCTTCTCACAGACTCCGATCATCCATGTGATGATCCAAAAATATCGATCTCGTAAGTCTCCCAAATGCGATGCGGTGCATCTCCATTATTAAGATAATATATGAACAATAAGAGTAACATTTATTAAAGATTAGATATAAAATATGTTGGATCCCTAGTTGGATTTGGTCTAGGTTCACTAAGTTAGGATCATATGACCCAACATGTATAGCAAGGGTCATTGTTGTATCCTAGAGTCTAGGCCAAGTCCTTAGAGTCAACAATGCATGGACCAGCCATCAACAGTCTGCCAAAGATTCAAGACTTAGAGAAATATCAAGACTCAAAAAAAGAGTTTGACGTTCGTCGAACTCAGGTCAACGAAAGTCATGCTCAGCTCGACGAAATCAAAGAAAAATTCTCTGAGCTGGGCTCAACAAACTCAGTTCTCAGGTCGACGATTTCTGGATCATCTGCTTCAACACTCAAGTCCAGAAAACATCTCAATATTTCTAAGTCCAAAATTGGAAAGATTCATCAAGCAGCAGTCAGCAGTTCTGAGGCCGACGATCGTGGATCTCAGCTCGACGAATCCAGACTTGGTTATTTTCATCCTTTTGTTTCTATTATAATGCAATAATTCCTGAGTAATTAATGCTAAAATATTCTCTGAATATTCCTGTTAGACGGAGCATTAGTTATGGTTTTCATCAAGATTATTGCTTGTCGTTTTTCAAAGGGACAGTTGGGGAAATCAATCAATGCAAACGTTCTCAAGGCCGTCAGCATTGAATGCAGGAAGGAATTCAAAATTCAAAAAGCAAATTTATATGTAAAATATAAAAGGGATTTTCCTCCTCCCGATAAGTTACAGAGAACAACAAGACATACAGAAGAACAGGACAACAACAGTGAAAAAGGATCTTCTGCTCTCTCTCTCTCTCTGAACAGCACTCTGAGACACAGAGTACATAGAACAAAGTGATAGAGAGAAACAAGTGCTAGACCAGAGGAAGAACTTTAAGTAGAAGAAGAAGAAGAACATCCATCAAAAATCAAGAGTCTTCTTCTGTCCTCATCTCAGGATTCTTTAAAGGACAACTATTATAGCATTAGTCAAGAAGTTGCTGGAGATCTTTTGGTCAAAGCAAAAAGTCTGAAGGCCTATCACCCTGCAGCAAAGCTCCACCTTCCTGAACCATTCAATATCTCATGGGGAGCTCTTTGCTAAAGTCAATATCCAAAAAAGCCTTCTCAGTTGTATTTGAGAAAGAGAAGACAAAATCATTCTCTCACCCCCACTGTATACAGGGTTTTAATTGTAACACCCCCATCCGTCGTATGGTATATAACAGAAGTTCCAGCTGGAACCCGACGCCATATACCACGGACAGTCGGAAGGGTTACGAAAATAATACCAAACACCTAATTACTCGTCCAAACTTAGAGCGTTCTAGCGGAAGCTTTTAAACAGTTAAAGAGAACCCCAAGACTTCACAGCCTTAACATGAATGTCCATATAATAACCCAGGAATGAAATAAAGCAAATACACAAAAGTACTTGGCCTTATGGCCTTGCAAAGTTTCTCTAAACAAGATAATGTCTTACAAACATCGGCTCGCAGGCCGGCCACACATGACATAAAATAAAATAGTAGTTCACTTCGGTCTTCAAGGTCCAGCACAGCAGCTTGGGCTTCAACCCGCTACTTGGCGCTTGGTTCCGCAGCACCTGCAAGCAACATTCCACCGTACGGTGGAAAACAGAGCAACGGTCAGCTAAAGCTGACCAAATTATAACGACCCCTCCCCTTATTCGGGACGGCGATGCTCCTTCCCTGCATATTGTTAGCCCGGCTAAATAATTAAAGTGCATAAAAAGACTTTCGCCACAGGTGTAGGCTCGCTCGGCCAAACACCCCATGCACTCAGGGCACATTCACGGTGAACCCGGTCAATTCCGTGGCTTCACCACCATCCTTTGGATGGCAAACTTTGTGAGCATTTTTGAGTCTTTCCGACCGTAGTCCAAGACTCCGAACTATGTCAACGGCCAGTTCCACTTTAGGGACTCTAGCACCGAACTACATAGCCCAGGTTCGTATCAACCTGCCCGTTGCTCACGTCGCCTAGTCACTTTAAGACATACGCGCGGGTCAGGCTTCACCCGAATCCCAAATCAAATCCAAACACTACATAACCCAGTTATGTTCAAGGTTGGCTCCCCGGCCGCCAGGTTGGCAGAATTGCGTTTCTGCCCATTTTTTCGGGTGCGCCTTGGAGTTAGTCCCTAAGGATCCCTGCTATAATCTACCACATAGAAACCCGAAAACAACACACGGAGTCTTCTCCGGCTATTCATGCAATGCAACATCACCGATCAAGATAAACACGTCTGGGTAGGCTTCACACACAATGCCTATGCCCGTACTTCGATTCCGGACTCTAACAAGGGGGACTTCACATATCTACCCTAAGGAACATCGCAACTCACCGCACACTCGCGGGAGCGGGTTTTCCCATGCAAAGGAAGATAAGCTACAAGTGCTCAAGTTGAGAATCGTTACCCTTGTAGCACGCTTTGGCACCATGAAAAACTAGCCAGATAGAAAGCTTCGTAACAGAATTCTCTCCACGGATCCGGTCTCGGTTCTCCGATTGGTGCTCCGATGCTACGCCGGCGGCCGTATTCCTCCCCTCCAACTTCCTTATGCTCTCCTCTCTCTAACTTCTTAGAAAGAGAGACTTAAGGATGAAATGAGGAAATAACCCTCTAATCCTGGCATAAACACAAGAAGGAACTCATCTAGGCCGTTAGATCTTATTTAAAGAAGACGAACGGCTCAGATTAGCCTGAAATTAAAAGTCCTGGGCCGAACACGGCTTTGCACACGGCCGTGTCACAGGCCGTGTGCCTTGATCCAACCGTACAGATTGAGCACAGGAAATAACACAGGTATGGACAGGCCCGTGTCCCGACCTGACACGCCCGTATCGGGTCCTCGACATGCCAGTGACTATAGGTCATGTCACCAATAACTGCCACACATATCGCCACGTCGCATGGTGGACACGGGTGACATGCCTGTGTCAACCAGTACACGGTCGTGTTCCTCAGCCGTGTCCAATAGTCGACACAGAACACAAAATCTTCCCGAGACGTACACGGCCATGTGATACGCCCGTGTCACACACCGTGTGCACTGACATGCCCTGGGACACACCCATGTCCCAGGCCGTGTCCTTCTCTGGACGACTCGAGCTTGACACAGCCATGTGACACGCCCGTGTCACAGATCGTGTTCACCCTACCAAAAACGAAACTTGGTTCAAACGCAGCCTATTTCAACTCTAAATTTTAGGACGTTACAAATCTCCCCCCCCCCCCCTTAAAGAATTTCGTCCACAAAATTACGCAAAGGTAAACAAAAAAATTTAAATGTTACCTGGGGGAAATAATTCGGGGTACTCTTCCAACATAGCTTGCTCTCACTCCCAAGAAAGCTCTTCCCGACCACAGTTATCCCAACAGACTTTAACCATTCGGATTTCCTTGTTGCAGAGTCGTTTGACCTCAAAGTCTTCAATGCGAACCGGCTTGACCTTCGTCGTCAACCCATCATCAATCAGCACTTTATCGACCGCAATAACTATCGAAGGCTCTTGCACCTCCTTCCGCAACACCGATACGTGGAACACATCGTGTAACCCACTCAACTCCACCGACAACTTCAACCGATACGTTGCTTAACCTATCCGCTCCAAAATCTCAAACGGCCCAAGGTATCTCGGGCTCAGCTTCTTCAGACGTCGTGTAACATCCCATTTCCGGCTAGACCCCTAGGAGTCGGTTGGTCGAGTCAGAACCCCAGGGAGCACAAAAAGTGAAAATAAAGCGATCAATTTTTCGGGTCACGGGTTGGTCACGCCCGTGACCGACCCGTCACGCCCGTGACCTGGGCGTGACTACTTCGACGATCGTCGATCTCCACGAGACGATCGCCGAACGTGCTATCTGGGCATGTCACGCCCGTGACCAAGGTGTCACGCCCGTGACTATGGGCGTGACCCCATCGACGATCGTCGATCGCCGTAAGACGATCGTCGATCTTGCGGCCCGGCATGTCACGCCCGTGACATAAGTGTCACGCCCGTGACCTAGGGCGTGACCAGCCTTCGACGATCGTCGATCTCAGTTCGACGATCGTCGACCTCGAAATTTGTCGTTCGGGCATGTCACGCCCGTGACCTAGATGTCACGCCCGTGACCTAGGGCGTGACCAGCCTTCGACGATCGTCGATCTCAATTCGACGATCGTCGACCCAAAATCTGCCATTCGGGCCTGTCACGCCCGTGACCCAAGGTGTCACGCCCGTGACCATCATCGACGATCGTCGATCTCAGTTCGACGATCGTCGAACCCAGAATTGGCTATTCGGGCCTGTCACGCCCGTGACCTATGTGTCACGCCCGTGACATTGGCCGAAACGACGGTTCAGGCACGAAATTATTCTAACACGCGTGATAATAAATGCTGGTGTGGGAAGTTACACCAGGGGTAACTTCCGGCCGTTTTCCTTCTATAATTATATAATAAATGAGGAAAAGGTGGTCCAATAGAAAACCGCCAGCTGGACACACCGGTTCAGTTTTCCACCGTTTCTTATCCCTGCATCATAACCGAAGCGTTAAGGGGAGGAGCCTTCATGGCCATAATGGCTTTACCCATTCATCTTCCCACTATCTGACTTATAAAGCCCACTTGGGGAAAGAGGAGAAGGTTACACGCTCAAGTAATCAGAACAGACCTTTGTTCTTGCTGTAGGAGAAGTTCAGCAAACGCCACCACCGCGCCATGGCACCCCGACGTTCTTCTCGCCTTCAAACCGCGAACAAGGTCCTCCTCTGCTCCTTCTTTTCATGGGTAGATCTTAGGATTCTTAGAAAATAAGTTCGCGCTCAACGGAGCCGGACCCGTCTCTCGTTTTCATGGGAAAACCATGAAAATGGTATTTTTGAGTTCGCCGGAAACCGCCACCTCCGGCGGCCAAACCACCGCCGACCGATAGCCATCGCCTCAACGGAGGAGGTGGTGGTGGTGGCTGGCCAGGGAAGTGACCGAACGGCCGGCGACGGATCACGGAATGCTTACAGGAAAAATGTTTTCCTGTGTCTGTTCGGGTTCATGAAGAAGATGAACAGTAGAATTAATATTATAATACATAGATTATTATATATTACTTAATGGAAAATAGGTTATTTGAATGTATTTTGAGGCTGCAAAACGAAGCACTTAGAGGCCGATTTAGGAAAAATGACCAGTCACAAAAGTTGTAGCCCTCTGGGTCTACTTTAATTTAAAATTGATTTTATTCAATTTGGGTGAGTGGTTTGAACACAGCACTCATTTTGGTGGGATCAAGACCTAGGCTAACCAGAAATTAAAATGGTTGCCCACGGTTCATAATATGTCCAAATGACTTGAAATTTGGACTGGAGGTCTATAATATGTATATCGAGAGGCTGTCCAAAAATGAGAATTTTTGGAGAACTTTTGCCAAAAGTTTTTGTAAAAATTTAATAAACAATATAAAACTAATTAGGAGATGAAATTAAGTCCAAACTCCCCCAATTTTTGGGTGGTGGTCCCTGGCATCAATATTAAGATCCGTACAAAATTTCAACTCGATTGGTCGAGTTTTGAATAGGGAAGTATCAAGTCCTAGATAGGTCTTGGTGAGGGGTACTTTGGGGAAAAGTACGATTGGAGATGGAGTGGACAAATCTCCTCAAAAGAGGCTGAAGTTGTTGGCCACTGATTTGTTGGGTCTATGTCTACCCTCTTGGGTAACATGGTGTGGCTTAGGGTGGATTTTACCCTAAGAGATTGGCTCAAATCCAACGGGTGGGAGTTTGAGGTTTGTGAAGGACATAGGAGCAAAAGCTCTTGTATGCCCTTGAAATTTGGAGGAGAGTGGCATGATATGCTGAAAACCCTCTGGCTGAAATGGTGAAGGAATTGGAGGTAGTTGGGTACCTCGGAAGTTGAGAGTTAGAATTACGATAGAAATGTAATTTAGTTATTTTAGGCACTAAATCTAATCCAAAAATTATGAAACTCGGGAGGAGGGGGTTTTAGGATGTTTTAGACTTATAGTAAATCTTCTGGAATTTTATGATTATTAAATATTATACTTCATGTGTTAAAGGATTAATTGCCGGAATTATTATTTCAATTATTTGGAGCTTTAAAATTATTTATAATCAGTTGAAATGCCGGATTTAGATCTTTGTTAGTAACACAATGACCCCTGGATTTTTATAGAATTTTATGTTGAGTAAATCTAGTACCTTATTCACAGATGATAGAAAGGGGCTTTTATGTTTAAAAATTAATTATGGATAAAATACTTGCTGGAAAATTGTGAAACTTGGCCAGTGCTAATTTTAGACCTTTATCTGCATGACATAAATTATTTATAATTTTTGGAAGCATATTTTCTGTACTTGATTCATAATCAACAGAAGTTAGAGGTTATTTCTAAAATAGTTTTCATGCCCTTTTAATGATAGAAAAATTATGATACTTAGGATTTAACCTATTGAGATAACCTAGTGTTTATCATAAAATTGCTGGACATTTTGCATGAGAACTTAGGGTAGTTCATGTTCAAACCGGTAGTCCTTGGATTTTCGAGGAATTTAATTAAATGCCAAATAAATTAGGAAAATTTCCATTTTCTGGACTTAGGTCATTTATGTCATGGTAAGTCTCCAGTAAATAATTTAGGGCATTTGGATGAGTAATGAATCATTTCATAACCGGTTCGACATGTAGCCTAGGTAGGTCTGCATTTAGTAAATTGTGAAATGCAATAGGACATGATCTGAGGAAGATATAAAGAGTAGTGAGTAGTGGTGATAGCTAGAGTTAAGAGATGCTCGGGTTTGGCGAAAGATCGCTTTTCCCGAAGAGTGGAAGGTTTAAAAATCACTCTAGGATAGTCTATCGTAATATGAGAAGGAAATTGGGCTAAGGGAAAACAACCAATAACAATAAGTGCCTTGCGAAAGGGAACTTCGGGCCGTAATGCACCGTCTTGGTTCCTAGTGCCCCTTGAGAGCCCTTCACGGGGTATACCGGGGGCAGTCCTGGGCTAACGTAAACTGTAATAACAAACCGACAAGAGTAACTTATTAATTAGGGCTGCACTCTTCACAAACACTGTTGGCACAGGAAGATTGATGAGAGCTTCGGCTCGGGTGATTTGGAAACGGACGTTTGAGTCCGGGGAGCTTCGGCTCGGTTGGTTAGGAGACGGACGGGATGGTCCGGGGAGCTTCGGCTCGGTTGGTTAGGAGACGGACGGGATGGTCCGGGGAGCTTCGGCTCGGTTGGTTAGGAGACGGACGGGATGGTCCGGGGAGCTTCGGCTCGGTTGTTCTGGAGACGGACGGGATGGTCCGGGGAGCTTCGGCTCAGTTGGTTGGAGACGGACGTTTGGTCCGGGGAGCTTCGGCTCGGTTTGTGTGTTTACGATTAAACTTGCATGTGCATAAAATAGGAAAAGTTAAGGTGGTGGGTCTTTCGATATCGGGGAGTTCGATTGCACCGACACCGATATCGTTGACTCGGCGGGGTGATTAGCACTCTGCCAACAGAAGTCCGGTGCGCCAGCCGGCAAGAGTACGCAGGCGTCCGCTTAGTGCACCAAGCGTTGAGGCGTACGATAGGTCAGACCAGTGGTGCTTTTACTGGTTTTGAGGTGGGCGAGGCCCAACCCACCGCTTCCGTCTGCCACTACGGAGGTATCCTGGGAGGTAACGGCTCCGAAAGGGGGAACTAAAGGTCTGTGTGCACAGAGTCGGGTGTGTGAGTTGCACTTGCATGTTTCATCATACCCACTAGCATGTCATAGCATAATCGATTCATTAAACCTTGACACCTAAAGTATAAGTGGTATGGGACGCTTATACATTAGGACCTGCAAAACGACCCTTGGTCTATAAGCTTGTGTGGGCAAGTTTATAAATCAAAGGTTAATTTCAATATATAACAACCATTGTTGTTTGATAACCGACACCCCAACGTATAAGTGGTATGGGACACTCTATACGATGGGAGCCATGCAAAAGATCCCTTTTGCTTATGTGTTCTCGCATAAGTGAAGGTTTAAATTCATATAATTGCTTTTCTTACTGCTAGACCTATTATAACAATCATATTAACTGCACACCGAATACACCTTGCTAGATTAGTTTCCGCTGCCATCTGTTTCATGATTATCTCTACCATCATGTCCTTCCCTTTCTTCCTCTCCGCTCGGTACCTAGGAGCCATGGGGGAAGGGGTAGGGGATGATAGGGCTTAGTCTTTATGACTAACGGTTTTCGAACCGTATCATTTAGGGGATCGTGGAGCCCAGCATGGAGGAGCAGCCCCAGAGATCGGTACGCCTGGAGATGGGGCAGTCTAGCTCCGGAGTTCATACAGCCGGGACCGTGAGTCTCGATCTTGAGTAGATTCTGTTTTCGCTTCCGCATGAGAGATTTTGTAGTGAGGACTTGATGTACCGGGCGTGAGCCCTTTTATTTCTAGTATCATCGTACTCTGATGTTTTCTGTGGACACTCCCTTCGTGGAGATTTCATTATATATATGTGTGATTTATTTATTGTGGACTGCATTGTTCTTACTTCAGTTTTTGTGCTACTCTTCTGTGATCGAATTTGGCCGGCAGAATCGGCGCCTTGTGGTGATGACCCTTCAGGACGTGAAGGTGTCACCGCAAAGCGGCGGTTCTGGGCCTAAGACCCCGGTGGTTGAAAAAGAAAAAAAAAGGGGGTCTTACACGTCGAACCCGCGAGACACCCTTGAACGGCTTGACTTTCAAATACACCCAATCAGCAACGCTGAAATTTACATTTCTATGCTTGGCATTATAGTATTTTTCCTGCCTGTCCTGAGCGATCTTTAATCTTTCTTGAATCGTACGAATCATTGAAGTGGCGTCTTCAATTGCCTGACGCTTGTACAACTTTGACTCGCCTGTCTCCAACCAAGACAACGACGTACGACACTTTCTCCCATAAAGGGCCTCGAAAGGTGTCATTCCAATACTCGCTTGGTAACTGTTGTTGTATGCAAACTCTACCATGTACAGGTGATCCTCCTAATGTTTTCCGAAATCTAGGACGCACATGCAAAGCATGTCCTCCATCGTCCTGTTGACCCTCTCGGTCTGACCATCAGTTTGCGGATGAAAGGCTGTGCTGAAACTCAACTTGGTTCCCAACAACTTATGCACCAGTTTCCAGTCATTTGATGTGAAGCGCCCATCTCGGTCACTTACAATACTATGGGGAACACCATACAACTATACAATGTTATCCACATAGAGCTTGGTTAACTTTTCCACCGTATCTTCCTTTTTATTCGGAATGAAATGCAACACTTTAGTCAATCTATCATCGACCACCCAGATGGCGTCATTTCCCTTCTGCGACTTTGGCAAACCGTGCACAAAATCCATGGATATGTCGTCGAACTTCCATTCTGGGATAGGCAAGGACTTTAAGAAACCTCCGGTCTTCTGGCACTCCGCCTTAACCAAGGCACATGTTTGGCACTTTGCCACATACAGTGCTACATATTTCTTCAGCCCTGGACACCAGAACAATTTCTTCATATCCTTATACATCTTCGTGCTCCCCGGGTGGATTGAGTACTTGGTATGATGAGCCTCGTACATCAACTCCTCCCGAAGACTATCTGCACTAGGAATGCATAGGCGACCGTCATTCCTTAGCAGCCCGTCCACGACTACAAACTGGGAATTTGACTCATCAGATGATTCATCCAAAATCTGCTTCATACTACTATCCTGAACAAAAGCCCGCCGAATCTTATCAGCTAAGTCGTACTGCACCTCCATCCAACACAAAATTGCTTTAGCACTAGACTGCTTGTCGACACAAGAGATCTCCAATGCCTTTAGATCACGGACTAATCTCTCATCATGGA
Organism: Platanthera zijinensis; assembly: GCA_039513925.1. Lineage (NCBI taxonomy): Eukaryota > Viridiplantae > Streptophyta > Magnoliopsida > Asparagales > Orchidaceae > Platanthera > Platanthera zijinensis. The sequence goes on from CM077095.1 coordinate 101,238,773, forward strand.
CCACCAACCAGTTGGCCTGCGCCGGAGCCCTACGACTCAAAGCATCAGCCACTGCATTTCCTTTTCCAGGCACATAATGTATCTTGAAGGTATTGTCCCCCAAGAACTCCATCCACCTCCGTTGCCTCATATTCAGGTCCTTCTGATTTAGTAAATACTTCAGGCTTTTATGATCAGTGAAGATATCAACCTTCACACCGTACAAATAGTGCCTCCACAGCTTTAGAGCAAATATCACGGCCGCTAATTCCAAATCATGGACCGGATAATTTCTCTCATGGACCTTCAATTGTTGCGATCCGTACACTATTACTCTCCCATGTTGTAGCAGGACACAGTCCAAACCACTGCCCGAAGCATCACTATAAATTTCAAATCCTTCGGACCCACTCGGCGAACATAAAATTGGTGCCAAGATCAACCGCCTCTTCAACTCTTCAAAAGCCTGCGCGCACTCCAGCATCCATACAGACTTCTGATCATTCCTTGTCAACATCGTGAGTGGTAGCGCGATCCGTGAGAAATTCTCCACAAAGCGTCTGTAGTAGCCGGCAAGCCCCAAAAAGAACCGCACTTCCGCCACCGTAGACAACTCAGGCCACTCCTGAATTGTCGCCATCTTTGCCGGATCCATCGCAATCCTGTTACCACTAATAATATGCCCAAGGAATGCTATTGAGGACAACCAAAACTCACACTTAGAGAACTTAGCATACAACTGATTCTTCCTCAACGTCTCCAACACCATATGCAGATGTTTGTAGTGATCATCCTCACACCGCGAGTACACCAAGATGTCGTCGATAAACACTATCACGAATTGGTCCAGGTACTCTTTTAATGTCCTGTTCATTAGATCCATAAACACAGATGGCGCATTGGTCAGCCAAAATGGCATGACCGTAAACTCGTAATGTCCAAACTGCGTGCTGAAAGCTATCTTAGGGATATCACATTCCTTTATCCTTAACTGGTAGTATCCGGATTTCAGGTCTAGCTTTGAATATACTATTGACCCAACTAACTGATCAAATAGATCGTCAATCCTTGGGATCAGATACTTATTCTTCACTGTAAGTTTGCTCAACTCCCGATAATCAATACAAAGTCGCAAACTCCCATCTTTCTTCTTAACGAATAGGATCGGTGCACTCCAAGGCAACGAACTTGGATGCACATACCCTTGCTCTAACAACTCTTGTAGTTGTACTTTCAACTCCTCCATCTCCCTAGGCGCTATCTGATACGAAGAGCGTGACACCAGTTTGGCACCCGACACCAGCTCAATTGTAAAATCAATCTCCCATTGAGGAGGGGCTCCAAGGAGATCGTCTGGAAATACATCAGGATACTGGACACCACTGCAATACTGTCTAGACTAGGATTAGGCATTGAAGTCTGCACTAATACGACAAACAGTTCTGCACAAGACCGAACTGCCTTAATCACCTGAAGAGCCGACATCGTAATCTTGCTCTCCCCTTTTATGCCCGCGAACATAGTCTCTCGCTCAGTATACAGTCCCAACTTTCCCTCTTTCCAGTTACAGTCAATGCAGGCTCGCTGCTCCGAAAGCCAGTCCATTCCAAAGATTATGTCGAACTCCACTAACGGCAGCACCGAGGCTCGCAAATCGAACTCCTGATCCCCGATTCGTAACTTAACCACGCAGACTCTATCCACACGCATTGAGCACCCATTGGGCAGCGACACATCCAGCTTGTCCTTTGCCATTGAAGAAGGGACTCCGATGAGCGATACGAATCTTTCGGACAAGAAGGAATGTGATGCTCCCGTATCAAATAGAGCTCTCGCCGAACAATCAAAAATCAATACAAAGCCTAGTACCAATCATAAGTAAGCTAACATGCACAAAGGTAATAGTTACAACAGAAGCTAAACTATTATAAATTTAACTCATACCTGTCACCACGTCAGCTTGCTTAATGGCCTCTTGCAGACCAAGGTTGTATACTCTAGGCTGCGCTGGAGCATGATGGGATGCGGTTGACTCCGCCGCCTTCACCTTTTCCTCATAGTTTCTCCTTGCCTCTTCTCGGACTTTGCACGTCCGCTCCAACATTCTTTTGCAAAATGTCCCACCTTTACAAAGTTGTAATAGGCTCCTGGGACTCGACTAGGGTTTGCCCCCGTCATACTAGACGAAGGGGCTGAGCTCGAAGTCTTCTGCTTCTTGTTCTATCTACGGAAACCTGACTTTGAATTTGGCACTTTAAACTCTGGCTTCTTCCCCACTGGGTCCTTCTTCTCTTGCACTTTCCTTGCAACCCTTTCCAAAGACCGAGCCGCATTTACAAAGGCTAAGAAGCCCTGCGCCTTTGGCCCAACAAGGAGTAGCTATAGGTCACTCCGTAGAACCTCATAAAATCGGTTGGTCTTCCGCTCTTCTTCAGTAAATATAGCACTAGCATAACGACCTAACCGAGTAAACTCGTGGAGATACTCATCCACGGTTCCCTCTCCCTGTGCCAAAGTAAGGTAATTATTCTCCATCTCGAGCTTTTGGGCAGAAGGTAAGTATCTTGCCAGGAATAACCTTGAGAATTCCTCCATCGGTACGTCAGCAAGTTGTCTTCCCACTAAGAGATGATTCGTTGGGAGGAGGCACTGGATCTAGCATGGGGACTCTTCTCATCTCTCAGATCAGGGAGGAGTACCCAGATCGCATGATGTTGACCTTCTCTGTCTTCCCATCTCCAAATGTATCGGACACAGTTGTTGAGTCATACAATGCCACCCTCTCTGTCCATCAGCTTGTTGAGAACGCTGATGAGTGCATGGTCTTGTTATGTAATATTGTATTGTTCTAGATGAAATGACAATAACTTGTACTCTATGCAATACTTTTTTGTGTGAATAAATACATGTTGATCTTATTATGTAATAGTAAATATGTGTTTTCAAGATTTTATATTATCTTTAGCTAAATATTTAAGAAATATGAAATCATAATTATTATTTATAATAAAATCTCAGGCACACAAAAAATAGAAATTGAATATTTTGATATATAAATGAATTGGCTGTAGTGAGAAAAATAGAAAACAATTGTAACGAATTTTTCGTTACTATTGTTTAATCTATGGTAACGAAATAATGTTTGTTATACTTTATTGTAACGAAGTAAATTTATTTTTAGTGAGGAAAAAATAAAACATTTGTAATGAAATAATGTTTGTTATAATTTATTGTAACGAAATAAATTTATTTTTAGTGAGAAAAAAATAAAATATTTGTAACGAAATTGTATTTATCGTGACTGATTTTTTGTGAGGAAAAAAAATTCATAACGAAATAATATTTATTGTAACTAATTTACTATGAGAAAGAATCTTTTTTGGGTGAGGAAGTATTGTTTGTTACAATTAATTTATTTGTAACGACACGCATGCATTCGTTACAAGAACTTTTAGCATCGAGCTTTAGAGGACGACCGTTACATAAAGTTTTTTTGTTATCAAAGAGTTATTGTAACGATTTTTGGTACTTAATATAACGATTTAGGTCATTACTATAAGTGCAATTTGTTGCAGTGGGACCTACACGATCCGGACAATTAGCTAATCAAATTATTAATTTTCCGCAAGCATTCACTGTAATTCCCCCGATTTTTCGATGAATTTATTTAAATGGAAAACGTAATATTTACGGCGTCGTGACATTACTTTTAACGTCGAGTTGACGACGCAATGCCGTTAAGGCATTTTTGTGTTTGTGCGGTCGAGTCAGCCGAATTCTTATTGTAATTGGGAAAATTTTTGCATTTTGAAATTTTGGACTTGCTTGTCAAGTTTTGTCGCAATCCGAGAATTTTTGGAGTCTCGGCGCGTGATTTAATATCTCGAGAATGGTATGTTGGATTCTAAAGTTGTATACGCTGTTAATTCGTAGAGTCAGCGATTCATTCCAAAATATTAGTCAAATCGGAACTTCTGTAATTTGTCCTGCTTGTACTCGAGATCCCCCCCCCCCCCTTTCGTTCTCGGGAACTCCCAGTTGTTCTCGAGAAGTCATGACTTAATGTTTTCGAGAAGTACTATGTGGTTCTCGAGAAGTCTATCCTAGATCTCGAGAAGTCCTTTGCTATTCTCGAGAAGTTCTATGTTGTTCTCGAGAAATTCTCTGCTGTTCTCGAGAAGTCCTTTGCTCTTCTCGAGAGATCCTTTTCGGCTTGTGTTCAGGTGATGTTTTGAGTGTCAAAACGGTGTCATATCAAAAAATGGTAAACATGAAATTTATTTGTCTCAATGATATATACAACTTTCATGTTGACCACTTTTTGATTTAAAACCATCTTAGACTCCTATTTTCAATTTTCCCAAAACTGCTCGTAAATAAGCTGCATTATTGATTTCTACCTGAGAACCCTTGTTGTTCTCGAGAACTACTGTTTATTCTCGAGAAATATGGTCTTATTCTCAAGAAATACTTAATTCTCTCGAGTCCTACTATTTTGTTCTCGAGAACTATGTGTTTCTCTCGAGAACTATGAGTTTCTCTCGAGAACTTTGCTCTCTTTCTCGAGAAGCCCCTTTCCTCTCGAGTAGTCATGTATAGTCTGCGTTCGGGTGTATTTTTGAAGGTCAAAACGGCACTGTATGAAAAAACGGTCAACATAAAATTTGTTTGTTTTGATGAGATATACAACTTTCATGTTGGAAACTTTTCGATTTGGAGTCATTCTAGACCTCTAATATTGATTTTTCTGATACTACTTGTAATAAACCAATATTTAGACAAAAAAAAAAATTATAAGTACTTTTACATATATATATATATATATATATATATATATATATATACATATTCTTAGACTTAGGTTTTAGAATAGGACTTCTTCTTCTCCGATATTAATATTCTCCCGAACCAGAGGCGTGAGCGAGAGAGAAATTTTATTTCGTGAATCTTCCGGTGGCCGCCGACGGAGCTTCGGTACTCGAAATCTTCAACCGAACATAGATCCGGAAAGCTCTCACCGAGAGCTACGCTATCGTGGTAAAATTTTCCCCTTTTCTTGAGTTTTCTCGTTAGGTTTTTTCGGCCCTAACCCCCTTTTTGGCCATTTTTGTTTAGAGTTCAACTCCTCCCGTGTTCTTTTGCCCCGATCTACAACGTGGAGTGATTCAGAGGACTTTTTCGGTAAAACTAAGGCAAGTGGTGATTTCCCCTCGTTTCTCCTTGTCCGATTTGATGGTAACGGCTATGTTTTCATGTTCCTTAAAATTTTCTACGCTTATTCTTCCAAATTATAGTTATGATTAACCTTCTCAATGATCACATGAGGTTGTACGTTGTGTCATGGTAAACTTGATTTTTTTATCCAGATATGTTTGATCATTCTTGAAGTGTCTTATTGATGGCTTTAAACGACTTAGATTTCGTGAACGAATTAGTGTTATTTAGGATTGTAAATCGTTCCTAAGGGTTGATCAACCATGACTTGAAACTAGAAGGGTCAAGTAGAATCTGACGAGCCAAATCTCGAGATATATACATGTATGTGTTGTGGCTTCTTTGGGTTTCTAAAATTGCGGGAGTTAGTGGATAAAAACCACCTCCATGTTGTATGACTCCTTTATTGTACCTTGTGGAAGTCTACCGGGTTTTTGGGCATCTGCGGTGTATGGTGGAGAGTATGAGACTCCGTCGCAGTTAAGCGGATAAAATATTCGTGAGGGGTGTGTCCAGTTGAGTGACCACCTCGCCCGTGTTTTTGGGGTAGAGTTGACCACAGGTGCTTAGTAAAGTTAGTTAAATTTTCTTCCTTATGCTTTTACTTATTTTTGTTCCCTTTTTGCCTTAAGAAATTTGATGTATTTGTTGGAGTACGTCACGATTCACGTAGTATTTCTCTCTTTTCCTGTTCGATGCTTTATTTCAGTATTGTTGGTCTTGGGTTGGTACCCCTTGATCTTTGTTTATTTTGGCTTATTTATTCTCTGCCACCATTTGTACTTCTTGCTGAGGTGTTCTGTCTTTAGAATGCCCCAGGTTCAGAGCAGTAGCAGGTAGCATAGCTAGTTTTGGTGTTTCTGGGCGGCAGTGTTGGTGGTGGGTGTTACCTCATCTCAACGAGGTAGACTGTTGTTTATTTAGTTACTGGTTCAGACTTACTTTATTGTAAGTGGGTCGTGTCAGTTGTTAGCGCCCACAGTTTTGTTATTTGTTTGATACTTGCTAGCTGCTTATTTCCCTCTATGTGAATGTGGATTACTTGCTCTCTGGGAGGATTTATGCTAGGAATGCATGTTATGTATTTTTAAGAATAAAATCTATTACTATTACTTCATGCACTGCATAATTTAAAAACTATAACTTGTTATATTTAGCGACCGTAAAGACTATCCTTACTACTATTATAAATTTAGAGTCTTGCATAACATGAGTTATCCTTCGGGAATGTTTATACTCATGTAGGATGTTGGAGTCAACCTAAATAAGTATTTTTCCACAGCGTATAACTATATTTTGATTCGTTGACTAAATGAGCCTTTAAGCCGAGGGATACGGCTAACTATTGCACTTAACTAATTTTTTCCTTAAAAATAACTTAAACAAATTCTTCTTCATGATTAAGTAGGTGTCTGCTTGAGCGTCCGCAGTTATCCCCTGCTGACGTGGCATCATGACGTGTACTTTTTCTTACTCTGATATGATTTTATATGCGATGAAAATGCAGGTTGTGACATTCACAATCCCAATAAGAGAAGATCCGGACTAAAAATAGCGATTTCAACAAAGTCCAAAATCAATCCCAAATTAGTTATTACGAGGTAGGGCAAAATATCTTGAACTCAAGGAGGAATCCAGGGTAATGAACCCGATCTCTACTAGCGTTCACAAAATATACCCGATCCAAGTTATACGAAAATATCAGGAAAATAAACGCTTGCAATTACGATTTTATTAATGCACTAATTTCAATATAAATCCGGACTAAACACTAACCTTCTAATCCACCAAAATCTCACAATAATTTAGAAGAATCACACAAGAGGAGGTTCAGAATTCGTTACCCAATCCTAAGAAATCCGTCCTCAACGATGAGTGGAGAAAGCACACGATGATGGTGGTTGGATCCACTTCCACGCAAATCCACGGATCCGCACCAGACGATGAAATCGCAAGCCGTTTCCTTTTGCAAAAATCCTAGGAGAGGGAGAAACCTTGATGTCCGAATATATTCACGGAGGAGAGAGGAAAGGTGGTGGCCGAAATTTTGAGAAGGGAGAGAGGGCTGCTCGGTTTTGTGATGCAAGTGGGTTGATCGGTTTTAGGTGTAGAAGGAGGAGCGCTGCTCGGGTTGGGTGGTGGAGGAGGGTGGCCGAGAGATTGAACGAGAGAGAGAGGGTGGCGACTTGGAGAGAGGGAGGAGCAAGGAGAGGGCAGTGACTAGGAGAGGGGGAGGAGTAAGTAGGTCGAGGGGCTGCTCGGTTTTTGGAGGAAGAGTGGGTGGTCGATTTCTTTAGGGAAGAAGAGGAGAGGGAGAGGGTGGTGGCTTGGAGAGAGGGAGGAGCAAGGAGGCCGAAATTTTCAAGAGGGAGGAGGGAAAAATCTCAATAGATTTTTGGTTTTTCAATTCTTATCATTCTTGTCTTTTTATTACCCATACAAACATATATATAGAGTACACCACTCAAGCTCCATCATACATCAATAATATAAAACTTAGATGGTTATAGGGAACCCATCACATACATGAAATAGAAATAACAATAGGAAAATGCAATAAAAATAAAATGCATACAAATAAAATGCTTAAAATAAAAATGCTTAAAAATATATAATTATAAATATTTAATTCATAATCACATATTTTTATATGATGGTAACGTTTATATGATGGTAACGGCGGACGGCGTGCATAACATGTAGCGAGAGTTGGCGCGGCGTTGGCGATGGCGATGGATGTCGCGGCAGAATCTCATCTTCAAGCTTGCGGCAACGATTATCCCAATCAACGAACTCTCTATGTCGGGGATCAATGACCGCAACAACAACGTCATCATGAACCAGTGTCGGGACAGCGTCACCATCAAGTGTCGATACACTTTCTGGTGTCTCGACACATTACTATATATAGCGTCGACACACTTTCTAGTGTCTCGAAACTTTCTTAAATATCTCGACACATCCTCTGGTGTCTCAGCACAACTTTTGGTTTAGTCAAAATTTTGTTTTCTAAAATATAGATACTTGACATTTTTAAAGTTTATTCTTGATATTTATGTAAGTAAACTTAATTATTGATATTTATATTATATTCTTATTTTTATCAGTTTTTCTTATATATGTGCATAAATTATTCAAGATTTAACATGACAAGTTCAAACTTAAAGAAATTAAATTTCTCTTCTTCTAGAGGCTTAGTGAAAATATCAACAATTTATTTATTTATTGGAACAAAATTTAAACTAATATCTTCATTTTCTACATGTTCCCTAATAAAGTGATATCTAATTTCAATATGTTTAGTTTTACTATGTGATGCATGATTGTTTGCAATAGAAATAACACTAGTAGAATCACAGTATATTGGAATTTTACTTAGCTGAATGTTGTAATCTTGTAAGTGATGATGTATCCAAAGCAATTGTGCACAACAACTTCAAGCTGAAATGTACTCAGATTCAGTAGTGGATATTGCTACATTTGTTTGCTTTTTGCTTCTCCATGACACCAACCTTCTTCCAAGGAATTGACATGAACCAGATGTGCTTTTCTTGTCTTCTTTACATCCTGCATAATCTGCATCTAAAAAATCTGTTAGTTCAAAATCACTATTCTTGGGATACCATAGGCCAAGATTAGGTGTGCCCTTTAGATATCTCAATATTCTTTTGACTACTGTATAGTGAGATTCTTTAGGGCAAGCTTGATACCTAGTACAGACACAAGTAGCATACATTATGTCTGACCTACTAGCTATTAGATAGAGCAGTGATCTAACTATGCTCCTATACAAGGTGGTATCAACTGGCTTGCTAGGACCATCCTTGTCTAAAGACATACTGGACCCCATAGGAGTTCTCATTGAAGTGGTTATTTCCATGCCATACTTCTTGATTAACTCCTAGGTAAACTTAGACTGACTAATGAAAAGTCTATATATAATTTGCTTAACTTGGAGACCCAAGAAAAACTTGAGTTAACCCATGTTACTCATCTCAAACTTACCTTGCATAAGTTTGGCAAACTTAGTGCAAAGTGACTCATCATCAGAATCAAATATAATGTCATCTACATATATTTATACTAAGATGGTCTTGCCTTTGACTTCCCTTATGAATAGTGTTTTGTCTATTTTTCCTCTTGAGAATTTGTTCTCCAGAAAAAATTTAGATAGAGTCTCATACCAAGCCCTTGGTGCATGTTTTAATTCATAGAGATCTCTTAATAAAAGATAAACGTGATTAGGTTTAGTAGAGTCAACAAAACCTGATGGTTGCTCAACATAAACCCTTTCTTTATGGTTACAATTTAGGAAGGCTGACTTCACATCTATTTGATAAACTTTGAATCCTTTGTAGGTTGCATATGTCAGGAAGAGTCTAATAGCCTCCAATCTAGCCACTAGTGTAAAGGTTTGATCAAATTCTATACCATCTTCTTGTCTATATCCCTTTGCAACCAGTCTAGCTTTTTTTGAATATAACACCATTCTCATCTAGTTTGTTCCTGTATATCCATTTAGTTTCTATGATATTACAGTCATCTGATCTAGGAATTAGCTTCCAAACTTTACATCTCTTGAACTGGTTCAATTCTTCCTGCATATCAACTATCCAAAATGGATCTACATTGACTTCTTCAAATTTCTTTGGTTCTATTTTAGATAGGAAATTTGAGTACATCACAGTGTTGTAATGTCTACTTCTTATGGTCATACCATGAGCTACATCTCCAATGATCAATTCCCTTAGATGATCCCTTAGATGTCTGAAAGTTACTGGTAATGTGACCTCTTCTCTTTGAATAGATTCATCTTGTTACTGAGTTTCTTCTTCTGGTTGTTCCTATGCAAGCTCTTCCTCAACAATGTTGACTCCATCTTATATATCTTGGCTTGCTGGAACTAAGTCCTCTATTGACAGCTCCTTTAGCTTCAAGTCTTCTCATGTTGTGCTTGATGTACCTGACTTATCATTGTAAAACATAGAACTTTCATTAAATACAACATGAACATACTTCTCCACAACTTGATCCCTCAAGTTATAGACCCTATAGGCCTTACTGTGGTTACTATAACCAACAAATATGCATTCATAGGACTTGTCAACAAACTTAGTTATGTATGTTTTCCCATTATTTATGACAAAACATCTACAGCCAAAGATTCTGAAGTAGACCAAATTTGATTTTCTGTCCTTCATTAGTTCATAAGGAGTCTTATTCAATCTTTTGTTGATTGAAGCTATATTAAGAATATGACAAGATGTGTTAATTTTTTCAGCCCAGAAATATTTTGGGAGAGAAGAATCACTCAGCATGGTTCTTCCAGCTTCAAAGAGAGTTCTATTCTTTCTCTCAGGAATTCCATTTTGTTTGGGTGTTCTTGGAGTGGAAAACTCTTGTTGAATCCCAAGTTCTTCACAAAACTTTGTCATGCACTCAGATTGAAATTTAGTTCTATGATCACTTCTGATTCTGACCATAGAACTGCTCAATTCATTCTGTATTTGTTTGACAAATGTCTTGAAGACATCAAGAGTTTCAGACTTTTTCTTAGAAAGAAAACCCAAGTAAATCTGGAATAATCATCAACAATCACAAAAGTGTAGACTTTCCTTCCTAGATTATGAACTGACACAGGACCAAATAAGTCCATATGCATGAGGTATAAACACCTCATTGAGTCTTTGGTTTCAATACTTTTGAATGAAGTTTTGGTCTACTTGCCTTTTTGGCATGCAGAGCAAATGCTCTCCTTAGAGAATTTAAAGTTAGGGACATTCCTAACTAACTCTTTACTGAAAAGCTTGTTTATGACCTTATAGTTCAAATGAGCTAGCCTCTTGTGCCATTTGACACAGTGCGAGGCTTTCTTATTTGCAACTAGACATATGGGTGAGTCTGATTTTAGATAAAAAAAGCAATACACATTCCCACACCTAGTGCCTATCAAGATGACTTCTTGGTCACTTGACCTTTTTATGAGGCACTCATTCTTGTGGAATGAAATGTCATAGCCAAGATCATAAAGTTGGTTATGCTTGTAAGTTTGTGTTGCAAACCTTCCACATAAGCTACTATAGTGAAAGCGACTAAGCCATTTGAGATCTTACCATAACCTTTGGTAATTCCTTTGTCATCTCCACCAAAGATCAACTTTGGTCCATCATTTACTAGAATATACTCCCTCAAGTTGCCCTTAGTTCCAGTCATGTGTCTAGAACATCCACTATCAAAGTACCAGATGAGCCTATCTCTGGTGCTTGTACATACCTACAAAATAAGAATTTATTTTTCCTTAGGAACCCAAATTGCCTTGGGTCCTAGGTGCTTGTTAGCTGGGGTTCTATTAAGACCACCTGAAAATTTCTTAGCTGGAAATATTTTTTGCCCATGAGACATAGAGTGATTTAACCAACAGTCTAGGTCAAAGTATCCAATTTTTTCACAACACCAGCATTCATATCTGTCGTACCTCCTCTTTGGAGGAACAGTAGGAACTTTATGCTGACATTACTTAGGACAGGAATCAGCAAAATTAATAGTTGTATTATGACTGGGAGCATAATACTAGTTTTTTCTCTCAGTCATAATAGTCCTCCTTGGAGCAAGCATATTAGGAATAGCTTTCCTATTCACATATGAGTTTGGTCCAATTGGTCCAGACTTTTGGATTTCTTTTCCCTTAGTCTAAAACACAGGTTGTGGGATGACTGGACCCTTTTGGCCTGTCAGCTTTTTGTCTCTTCTTCTTGTAAAAGTAGAGAGAAAACGACTAGAAAACAAGCCGGAATTTTGAATAATGAAAATTTTATTATCCAAAAAGATATCATTTACAAATGTATGGCCTCCCTTTTATAGAATGGAGGAGATAGAGGAGAGTACAAACTAACAATGTGGGACTAAATAAATGTACAAAGACTGGGCGGTTTGATATGTACAGACCGCACAGTCCGCGCGGTTAGATAACAGGCTAACCGCCCGGACAGACCAGAGGGAGATGCAGAAGTAGACCGCCAGACTGCCGAATATCCAAGTCGTTGTAGACAAACCGCTAGACCGCTGAACCATAGCAGCAACCACCTGGATATGCAACTGCTGGAGAGAAACTGCTAGACCGCACAGTCAACAATCCGCCAGGTCCAATCCGCAGACCGCACGGTCTCATGCTTCAACACTCCCCCTCAAGCTGGAGCATAGATATCAATCATGCCCAGCTTGTCACAGATGTGGAAGAATGAAGTAGAAACCGGCTTGGTAAAGATATCCGCCAGCTCTTTGTCAGAGGTGACGAACGGAGTGCAAATCTGTCCCTTCAAGACTTCTTCCCGGATGAAATGGCAGTCAACTTCTATATGCTTCGTTCTCTCATGGAAGACCGGATTTTTAGATATGTATATAGCGGCCTTGTTATCACAGAACATAGGAAGAGGATAGTCGTAGACCTCTCCTAGGTCAAACATGAGAGCCCTCATCCATTTTAGTTCACACGTGGTTGACGCCATACTCCGATATTCAGCTTCTGCACTCGACCTTGAGACAACAGACTGCTTCTTGCTCTTCCAACTCACAAGATTACCTCCAATAAAGGTGCAAAACCCAGATGTAGACTTCCGATCACCTTTATCATCCGCATAGCTTGAGTCTGAATAGGCTTCAACTCTCAGATGACCATGCTTCTGAAAGAGTAACCCTTTTCCTGGTGCTGCTTTGACATACTCTAATATCTTTAAGGCAGATTGAAGATGACATTCCCTGGGAGCCTGCATGAACTGACTAACCTTGCCTACAGCATATGAGATGTCGGGTCTGGTCACTGTGAGATAAATGAGTTTGCCTACCAGACGTCTATACCTCGTGACATCAGATACAAGAGGTGAGTCATCTGTCCATGTCTTGTCTTCTCCAGTAGCCATGGGATACCGAGCTGGTTTGGCACCGGTCAGTCCTGCATCTTGTAGAAGATCAAGAGCATACTTCCGTTGAGAGAGGACCAGCGAGTCAGGCTTCCGAGAGATTTCTATCCCCAAAAAGTACTTTGGGGAGCCCATGTCCTTCGTAACAAGGTGTTGACGGAGGTGTTTCTTTGTTAAGTCCACCCCAGCTTGGTCATCGTCGGTCAGAAGAATATCGTCTACATAAACTGCCAAAACCACAAGGCCCGATGCGGTTTTGCGAATAAACAGAGAGTGATCAGCTGAACTTCTCGCAAAGCCAATAACAGCCACAATGCTACTGAACTTGTCGAACCATGCCCGAGGGCTCTGTTTGAGTCCATAGATGGCCTTCTTCAACTGACATACACGTGTCTCCCCCTGAGCAACATACCCCGGAGGTTGCTCCATGTAAACATCCTCGTGAAGATCCCCATATAGAAAAGCATTTTTGACATCAAGCTGAGAAATAGGCCAATCCCGGTTGACGGCCACAGAGAGAAGAACACGGATGGTGCTGAGGCGAGCAACTGGGGAAAACGTATCAAAGTAGTCAACCCCATAAGTCTGAGTATAGCCTTTGGCCACCAGTCGGGCCTTGTAGCGTTCCACAGAGCCATCGGGGCGAAATTTCACAACAAACACCTAGCGACAGCCGACCACATCAGTGCCCACTGGTGGAGAAACAAGGGTCCAGGTACCTCGTTCAGTAAGAGTGGCGATTTCCTCATCCATGGCAGATTTCCAGTGAGGGATAGCAAGAGCCTCCTGGTAGGTGCGAGGAGTAGTAGTAGCCGAGATCGTCAAAGCAAAATGCCTGCGAGAAGGAGTAAGCTGATCATAGGAAACAACAGCCGCAAGCGGATGTTGGGTGCACGCCCGCACCCCTTTGCGAAGAGCAACAGGGAGATCTAGGTCGTCTGGAGCCTCAGGAACCGGAGCGTCCGTGGCGGAGAAAGCTGGCCCGAGACTTGAGAGAGACGGCGGTGGAGAAACGGGAGAAGGGGAAAGGGGTATAACAGGTAGAGGAGGCGGAGCAGACATGGGAGGGGAGACGTCGATATGCGTGGACGGAACACAAGGTAATGGTGGAGAGGAAGAGAGGTCAGGAGGAGGAGGAGATGGAGATGAGAAGTAGGAAGCATTTTCAAAGAAGGTGACGTCCGCGGAAACAAACTGTTTTCGCAGAATGGGGTCAAAGCAACAATAGCCTTTTTGAGTGGTGGAGTAACCCAAAAAGACACATTTGGTGGAGCGGGGGGGAAGTTTATCCCGGGTAGCGGACGGAGCATGCACAAATGCCGTACACCCAAAGATACGAAGGGGGAGAGGAAAGGGTTCCTTGCCGGGGTAGAGAATGGAGAAGGGAGTCTTGCCATGAAGGACAGTAGAGGGAATACGATTGATGAGATAGCAGGCAAGAACAACAGCATAGCCCCAATAGGAGCGAGGCACATGCATCTGCGTCATAAGAGTGCGAGCGACGTCGAGGAGATGACGGTTTTTACGTTCCGCCACCCCATTTTGTTGGGAGGTGTAAACACAGCTGGTCTGATGGAGAAGACCATGTTGCATACAAAAGGAGGAAAACTCATGACTAAGGTATTCTTTAGCATTGTCAGAGCGAAGAAATTTAATAGAAACCTCAAATTGAGTTTTAATCATATTATAAAAAGTTTGCCATACAGAAAAGAGTTCGGAGCGATCTTTTAACAGATACACCCAAGTACATCGAGAGATATCATCAATAAAAGTTACAAAATAAGAGCTACCCCGACCAACGGTGAGAGTAGGAGCAGGTCCCCAGACATCAGAATGAATGAGATCAAAGGGGCGAGAGGAACCACGGCCTTGCTTTGGGGGGAAGGGGGAACGGTGATGTTTGCCCAACTGACATGCGTCACAGTCGAGCGGAGGACCCGTGGAAGGTAAGTGGGGAAGAAGCTGACGAAGAATCCGAGCTGGAGGATGGCCAAGGCGAAGATGCCATTGAAGCAGGTCGGTGGACGAGGAAGAGAAGGCGGACAGAGCAGAGACATTGTCGAGGAAGTAGAGGCCGCCGCTCTCAGTCCCAGTAGCAATCGTCCGCTGGGTCCTCGGGTCCTGAAAACAACAAGAAGAAGGAGTGAATAAGACGGAGCACTGAAGTTGCTTGCATAAGGTAGTAACAGAGAGTAAGTTGCAGGGAAATTTCGGGACATAGAGAGTGTCCATTAAACAAAGCGACGGGGTAACTTGCACCATGCCCGTCCCATGAACTGGGGAAGGAGAACCATCCGCAACAAGAACTGGGGGTAACCGATCATGTGTTTCAAGAAGAGAGAAACAGTGAGGATTGCCGGTCATGTGATTTGTAGCACCAGAGTCAATCAGCCATTTACCTTGGGTAACGACGTGAGCACTACCTGAGGTCGTGGCCACAGAGGCAGAGGGCCGAGAGGAAGAATCAGCAGAGGGGCGAAGGTGAGGGTGTTTTTGCCAGCAGCGGTCAACAGTGTGGCCGGTACGACCACAATGAGAACAAAGAAACCTGGACAGGCCGCGCGGCCCGGTGTGACTACGGCCACTAGGGCCGCCCCGCTGAGTTTGGAGAGCATAGGTTTCTGGTGGAGGAGGGGAGGCCAACAGAGGGCGCTGGAGAAGCGAAGTAACGGCGGCGATGCGAGCCGCGGTGGCATCCAAGGTGGGAGATTCGGCTTCACCCAAGATCTGCTGGCGGATCATATCAAAGGACTCGGGAAGCCGCAGAAGATAACAAACAACCAGGAGTTCCTGGAAATGTTTGTGTTGGGTGGCCACGTCCGCGGAGAAGGGCCGATTTTGAAGAATCTCGGCGCCAAGAGCCTGAACTTGCTGATAGGCTGCTGCAGGAGTCATGGAAGGACGGGCGAAGAGGTCGGCATAAAGGGTGTAGATCCGGGACGTCTGGGTCCCCTTAGAGTAAAGAGCGGCAAGGTGAAGCCAAGCGGCCTTGACCGTCTCATCATGGTGGATGACGGGAAGGCATTCATCAGAGAGGCTGTTAGCCAGCCAAGTGCGGACAAGAGCATCACTCGCATCCCATTCGTCAAAATGAGCAGAATCTGGAGGGGGAGGGTCATCGGTAAGGTGATGACATTTGCGCTGAGAGCGAAGGAGAAAGGTGAAAGAAACGCTCCAATCCGGATAATTGGAGCCAACAAGTTTAGAAACAGTGCCAAGATTTCCGGAAAGAGTAGGAGAAGGGGGGGAGCCGGATTGGCAACAGGAGTGGTGGCAGTAGAAGTCTCAGAGAGAGCCATAGAGGAAAACAAAGGGAAGCCGCGCGGTTAAGAAACAAGCCGCGGGAAGAAGAGATGCAGCGGTCAAGATGTCAGACACCAGCGGCCAGAGAGGCCACGACCAAGCCGCAGAACAAGCAGAGGGAGAGAGGTCGGGCGGTAAGAGAGAAGACCGCGCGAACAGACGGGAAAGGCGATAAGGCAGGTCGCGGCGACTAAAGAAGAGAAGAAGAGCACAGCGACTAGAACAGGTCGCGGCAAAGGACAGGACGCAGGCAGACAGAACAAGCCGCGCGGAAAGAGTGGACAGAATCAGGAGCCAGAAATCGAAGCCTCTGATACCATGTAAAAGTAGAGAGAAAACGACTAGAAAACAAGCCGGAATTTTGAATAATGAAAATTTTATTATCCAAAAAGATATCATTTACAAATGTATGGCCTCCCTTTTATAGAATGGAGGAGATAGAGGAGAGTACAAACTAACAATGTGGGACTAAATAAATGTACAAAGACTGGGCGGTTTGATATGTACAGACCGCACAGTCCGCGCGGTTAGATAACAGGCTAACCGCCCGGACAGACCAGAGGGAGATGCAGAAGGAGACCGCCAGACTGCCGAATATCCAAGTCGTTGTAGACAAACCGCTAGACCGCTGAACCATAGCAGCAACCACCTGGATATGCAACTGCTGGAGAGAAACCGCTAGACCGCACAGTCAACAATCCGCCAGGTCCAATCCGCAGACCGCACGGTCTCATGCTTCAACACTTCTCTTAGGTTTAACATAACCTAGTCCACTTCCAGGAGTTCCTAAGAAAGTATCTATAATAGGCAGCACAGTTTTAGGTTTAGATAACAGCTAACTATAGGGCTTAGTTCTTCCTACTGAAACCCCCCCTATTTTGTGGTGATTGGAATCCAAATTGTCGGTGTGGAGCCGTTGTTTTCCTTTATTTTGATTGTTGCTCTGGTTCGGGTGTAGCCGAGAGGGAGAGTTAGGAGGGGGGGTGTGGTTGTCGATTTTCTTCGTTAAGGTATTACTCGAATGATTAGGCATAGTTCGTATGGTAGTGGTGCGCGACGTGGATAGTTGTCTGCAGCTACTGCAGTGGCGTGAGTCGTGTGCGCGTTCCGGTGTCGTTCGGGAAATTCCAAACGGTACAGGTTGACCGCGCACGGTCATCAACCGTTAGGGCGCACGACCACTGGTCGTGTGCCTCTGCTCGTGCGCGGCTGTCTTTCAGTTTCCAAAGTTCTGTCTCGGAAAATCGCACGAGCGCTGGCAACAGTGCGCACGACCAGTGGTCGTGCGACACTGATCGTGCGCAGTTGCTAGGTTTTCTGTCAGGTTTTCCAGGTTCGCTTCGCACGATCATCAGCCGATGAGTGCGCACGACCACTGATCGTGCGTCACTGATCGTGCGCTTTGTATGTTTTCGTTTGCTAGGCGAATTTAGCTGGTTTCGAGTGCGGGAGTTTAGATACTCAAGTGGCAGGCAACTACTCGAGTTCTGGATCTTCTGCCTTGGTCATTCGACTGTCGTCGAGCTCTGTATTCTTTAGTGGGCTTGTGGGTAGTGGTATTATTTTGGCGGCGAGTGAGGCTAGTTCACTCAACGCCAAAGTTTAGGTAGGCACTGAGTGGGTTTCACTCAACGCCTAGTCATGTTGGTTTATTTCAACACTCTTCCTTTACCTTGTATTTCGTTTCCGAGTGGATTTCCAGTTGTATTTCTGGGTTTTCCTTGTCGGCCGTTTTCTTTATTTTCCTAAAGGCCGAATCGTGGGTCGTGGTTAGTAGTGGTGGTTGTAGCTCTTTATGGGGGTGGAGTTGTGTGATATAGCCAAGGCCACCCATGTTTTTCTTGCTCTAGGTACGGG
This sequence comes from Platanthera zijinensis, assembly GCA_039513925.1. NCBI lineage: Eukaryota > Viridiplantae > Streptophyta > Magnoliopsida > Asparagales > Orchidaceae > Platanthera > Platanthera zijinensis. Next base: position 101,257,042 of record CM077095.1, read on the forward strand.
CTGGGCATGTCGGGTGGAAGGTCCCTTGTGTTTTCATGTGTTGACCCTCGAGCTTTTGACTTGGACATGGTGGATTGGGGGACTGCGTTTGTCTTCGATCCGGTTCCTCGTTGTTGTTTTTGCTACTATCACTTCCCACAGTTTAGGGTGTTAGAAGTTTCTTCTTTGGTATTTTGTAGCATTCTGGCTCTTGGCAGCCTAGTAGGCCCTGCAGGATGTGGTTCCTGGGCTGGGTCGTTGCTATTGCTTTGCACGTTGTGCATTTCTTGTGGTCCTATTTTGGATAGTTGTGACTCCTTCTACTGCATGTTTTTCTGTTACTTTGTCCTTTGGTTGACTCTTTCATGCAGTTTTTCTTTGTTTAGCTTGCTGAGGTATTCTGTTTTCTTTTGGAATACCCCAGGTTCTGAGCTATAGCCAGTCTGGTGGCTAGTTAGAGGTGGTGTTGTTGGTGGACTCCCGGTCCTTGGAGTTCTGTTTACCTTGTTAGTGAGGTTGTTTTCTGTACTTTCTTACAGACATATATTTGTGCTAGTGGGTTCGTGTCAGGTTGTTGGCGCCCACTGGTAGTTTTTACCTTGTACTAGATATATATACTATTGCTGCTACCATTTTCTGGAGATAGTCTACTTGCTCTGAGAAGGTTTTATGCTAGGTTGCTAGTTATTTTTAAACTATAATTGTTATTATAAATAAAGCTCATGATCAACATGTTTTATAAGCGAAATCACTATTTTCCCAAATCACGTATAAAGAACGTTTTCTTATATATTATATAAATTAAATGTAGGGTCTTGCATAGCATGAGTGGTTCTCTTGGAACCCTTATGCGCTCCTTAGGATGTTAAACCTAAATAAAGTATTTTTCCGCAGCGTATAAATATAGTTTTCTTTTGTGGACTAGGTGATCCACTGGGCCGAGGGATACGGTCTCTAAAATATAACTGATTTTCTATTCATTAAGCACATGATTTTCTTGCATAAAGATTGTAGTTGGTTTTGCCTGAGCGTCAGCAGTTATCCCCTGCTTGACGTGGCATCACGACGCGTGTTTTCTCTTACTCTGATAATTCTTAATTCGGAGAAAATGCGGGTTGTGACACGGAAGACTTCTCGAAATAATATCCCCAATGTCAGCTCTTCGCGCCTCTCCAACTTCAACCAGCTCAACATCTCTGCTCGATCACCGCTCCATGACCCTTTGTCATCTGGGGGATGGATTTGATCAGCCCTTTCCCTCAAGCCAGTAGACAGAGAAAGTTTGTACTGGTGATGATCGACTACTTCTCCAAGTGGATCGAGGCTAAGTATTTGACCAAGAACACCTCCAAGGTCATTAAGAACTTCATTTAGGGAGAAATTGCATGCAGATTTGGGATTCCTCTAGCACTCGTCACCGACAATGGACCACAATTCGCCAGCTTGGAGCTGGAGAACTTCTGCAAACAGCTAGGAATAGACCTTCGGTTCGCTTCTATGCATCATCCTCGGAGTAATGGACAAGTAGATACTGCTAACAAGCTTATCATCAACTTGCTGAAGAAGAAGGTCACCAATCTCAAAGGGAACTAGGCTGAGCAGCTCCCCTCGGTCCTATGGGCTCTAAGAGCAACTCCAAACTCAGCCACGGGGGAAACACCCTTTGTAACACCCCTATCCGTCACATAGCATATAGTAGTAGGTCCGGCCGGGGCCCGACGCAATATACTACGGACAGACCGGTTGGTTACTCATTGAAACCAATCAACCAATCATAATGTCCTACACAGAGCATCTAGCGGAAGCAGATTATTAAGTTCAACAAGTAAAAGAACCCAGCCAAGTATGAATGTCCACTACAATAACCCATAGGAATGTATAATACACGAATATTGACCTTAAGGCCTTACAAGAGTTTGCTTAATAAAAGTGTCTTCCAAACCTCGGCACGCAGGCCGGTTACACATGAGTACAAAAGGAAAACACTCAAAAATTGGCCTTCGAGGGCCGGCACAGCAACTTTGGCTTTATCCCGCTATTTACCGCTCGGCTCCGCAGCACTTGCAAGCAACAATCCACCGCACGGTGGTAAACAAAGGCAACGGTCAGCTATGTTGACCAAATAATAACGATTCCGGCGCAAAACCGGGGCGGCAAAGCTTCTTCCCTGCACTTGTTAGCAAAGCAAGCAACATACCGAAATAAGCATCACATTACAGGTGCACGCTCACACGGCCGTACACCCCGTGATCTCAGGGCACTTACTCGGCGAAGCCAGTCCGAACACCGTCCGGTCCTTGACTCCACCACTACCCCCTTGGGGCGGCAACCTCGTGAGCATTTAGTCCTTTCAGCCGTAGCCTAGACTCGATCTCCAAACCTCGGCAAGTCCAACATAAAACTTTAGGTCGCTTTAACCAAGCAGATGGAGCGGGTAGGGGTCCACCAGCCCGTTGCTCACCCCGCCGTTGCCATTTGGCCTTTGATGCGGGCTAAGCTTCCCCAGTCCCAAATATCGTTCAAACACGGTACATAGCCCCGCTATGTACTTGGTTGGCTCCCAGGCCACCGATATGACATAAATGCGTTTCTGTCCAGATTTCCGGGGGCACCTTGGGGTTAATCCCCAAGATTCCCTGATGCATTCTACCGCATAGTAACCCGAAAACAATCAAAATGCTCGGAGTCTTCTCCAGCTAACAATGCATAGCAAATCATCACTGATCCAGACCAACATGTCCGGGTAGGCTTCACACATCATGCATATGTCCGTACTACGATTCCAGACTCTAACAAGGGGGATGAAAGAGAGGGGATAAGATACTTATTACTCTAGAGGGGGGGTGAATAGAGTATTCAAAAATTAAGAGACTCTAAACACTTCTCTTGAGCAAATTGCGGAATTGAAATATAAAAGCTTTAAACCTAAAGCCTATCAGAGTGTAGTGAATAGAAACAAGCTAACTGATGTTTCAGTTGAGCTTTATACCTAACACAGCAACTAGCAACCTAGTTATATCTATCACAGCCACAGATCAATGATTAAAGTAAACAACCAGACAACACAAGAGATTTATAGTGGTTCCCCAATTGGGTACATCCACTCTTCTACCACCCTGGTAGGAATCCACTACAGGTTTTTGTTCAGGTGCCCTGCTACCACAAGATCTGCTTCAAGTAGATCTAGAAACCCTTCAGGCTTTTGATTAGGTGCCTAAGAACCAAACACACAGGTTATTGATCAGGTGCCCTGTCACAAAAGGTTCATTTTTGAAGGGAGTAATAACCCTTTTACATGAGGTTAAGGGAAAGAGTTGAAGGTGTCTTCTCTGTGTTCAGAGAAGTTAGTGGATTGCTCTGAGAAAATCAAAGCTCCCCCTGGCTTAGAGAATGTCCAGGAAGAAGCTTTGCTTCAGGGTGCAGGAACTCTAGATTGCTTTGAAGCCTTTTCTGATGCAGCTTTGAAGAAGACTCAAGATGTTGATGGTTGTTCTTCTTCAGCAGCTTTGCAATCTGGGTGGAGAGTTCTTCTTGAAAGCTTGAGCACTGAGTGTTGATTTTCCTGAAGACAGGATGAACTCAGGAAGCAGCAGAAGAACAAATTCTTTTTCTTGAGAGCTCTTGTTCTCTCACAGTAGTTTCCTTTTTTTCTCTTGTTTCTGTGTCTTTGTTGTTGTCTTCAGCTGACTGCCTTAAAAGATAGAAATTTATCTTGTGTGAAAATGGTCTCGAGCCCTGCACAAAAAGTCTTTCCAAATAATAGAATAAGACAAAATATGGAAACTTGTACCTGCAATCTCTCTGTCATTCCCAAAAATAAATTAATGATAAAAGAAATATCCTTTCAATTTGACTTAACAAACTGGCACAGGAAACCAAGCCTAACGGCTATAAAACAGCTGTACACAATCCACTCTTTCCTTTAATAAAACAAATAACTTTATTCTGTCAAAATCTTTTAAATCAATGCATAAGAAATATTACAAATAAGCAATAGAGAATAGGCATTCTAATAAGCAAAATATTTGAATAGAATATGATTTAAATAAGATTGAATATTCCAGGGAATCATCTGAAATGAATATTGATAAAGGCAGACAGAAATCGTCGAGCAAAGAACGAAGATTGTCGATCTGGACAAGCAGATCGTCGACCTGAAGACAGAACAAAGTCTAAACAGAAATCGTTGACCTAGGCTAAACGATCGTCGATCTGAGTAAGCAAATCATCGATCTCACTTCAGAGTACATAAAACTCTGAGATCGTCGATCATCATTCGAAGATCGTCGAGCGATAATCGACTATCGTCGAGCACAATTCTACTAAACAGAATTTCCATTTCTATCCAATCTCAACTATCCTATCTGGGTCTATCCTAACTAAACCTATGGTAGACTAAAAATTAGTCTAACCATTGACCATAAATAAATCTTGGGTCAATAAAACCTAAATGAGATGACATGGCCCAAATCAAAAACTAGGGAACCAACAATCTCCCCCTATTTGGGTGATGTCACTCAAACACTAACAAATCTAAGATTATCAGATAAAAAAAGAATCAGCCACAAATAAATCGTCAAACAGATTTAAATGAAATAGATAAGCAACATAGAAGTCACAATTTTTTATCAACAGAATCTGAAGGAAGAATAGAAGTAGCAGGAGAGAAGGAGATTTTCCTATTTGGATCATAAGCATCTTTCTTTGACAGCTTCAAGTCCTGCTCTCCAATGATCTTTAGCTCTCCAGCTTTGGGTAAAACAGCTTCAGGATGTTTCTCCATATACTTGGAAGCATCAAAAACCTCTGAACTGACTTGAAATCTGTCCAGTTCTTTCTTTCTATATTTTGACATGGTAGAGAATCCTGAGATTTCTTTTCCTTCAGCTTTAGCTTTCTTGATTTGTGCAGATCCAACCAATTCTAACAGTCTAGCCATTTTATAGTTAGGATCAAGCTCTTGACTTTCACAGGCATTTTCATCAGAAGGATCCAATGGATTTATAGTCTTGAATTTTACAGATTGAGTTAAGAAACTCTCAGTTTGCACTTGAACTGGCTCGACATTTATATCTGCTGGTTCTTGAATTATAAGACTGGATGGAGGAGAAAACTCAGCATACTTTTTGCTTGATTTATCAGAATATATAACTCTTTTTCCTTTGAAATTTTCTGGTTTGGCCTGAGCAGGTATTTTCTTTGAAGGTGATCTAGAGGCTGGAGGAGGAGAGAAGGTGGGTTGTTGATATAAAACTTCATTAACTTGCTCTCTTTGAATGTTTGACCTTTTAGACTGCCTCTGATTACTAGAACTGCTTGGAGGGGGCTGCATTCCCTTTCTCTGATAGGTATAGGACTGATTTTGCCTGGCTGAAGAAGCAGAAAATCTAGGAGCAATATTTCCTGAGGCACCAGCAGAGGGAGGAGGAGCAGGACCTCTCTGAATTCCCTTGGGAGGAGGAGAGTACTTCCTGCTCTTCTTCCTTACTTTCTGTTCATTCTTAGAGTACTACATCCAAGCCTCAAAGTTTTTAGCTTTAGGATCAATTCCTTTCAAAATGTAGTAAGGAATATCATTATCTGGATTAGAAGGAGCTGAAGCTGTAGCTTTCCTTTTCTTTTGAACAGACCTTTCCTTTTTATTTTTACCATCAGAATCATCAGAATCTTCATCTTCATCCTTAGAATGTGAGGGTTGAGGTTCTGCATACAGATCATCAATTTTCTTTAACATAGCCTCCTCTTTCTCTTTAGCTTGCAGAAGAGCTTTTTCTTTTTCTTTTTCTAGAATGTATTGGGCCAGGAGAGAGTCCAAATCTGGTCTTGGGGTGTCATCCCAAAGGGTAGAAGGTACATCAGTCTCAATTTCTAGAACTGTTTCTAGAGCAGCAAAATTCCATTTAGCTTCTAAGAAAGATATTATAATTCCTTCTAGATATCTAGCAGCAATAGGAGTAGAAATCTCCTCAAGATAAACTTTTAAAGAAAACTTTGCTTCAGCTATTATTTCAGAAATAACAAATATATCCAAAAAGTTAAGGCACATTGGTCTCTGATAGCACACAATGGCCTGAAGAGGATCAAAAGAAAAAGGGGAGGAGATAGGATTATAAAGGTCTCCACAAGATGACTCATCATTTGAGTCAAGGAATGCATCCAGTTCCTCTTCCAAAACTACTGGAGCATCAGACTCTTCAACTATCCTCTGAACAGAATCTGGAACAACTGTATCTGGAGCTGAAACAACTGCCTCTAGAGCTGAAACTGAAAATCTTTCTAACTCTGAAAGTCTTTCTAACTCCAAAGCAGGGCCTGAATCATCTTCATCAAGCATCTCCTCCTGCCTGGGTTCAGTGAAAACTAAACCCCGACACCTAGATGAAGAAGGTACTGTGAGGGTAGAAATGGAGGCAACAAGAGAAGAGATAGATAGAGCAAGAGGGGCAATGGCCTCAGCTATCATGTCTTTGATGGAAGGGGTTATGAGGTGAAGGACAGTTGCAATGAATTCTGGTGTGATTTGAAACGATGAAGGAATGATGGAGGGGGAATCATCAGAATTGATGGTGTTCTGAGCAGGGGCTTAATCAAGTGGGGAATTGTGATGAGATGGATGATCATGAGTGGGTGATTGATGATTTGAAATAGCTGGGGAGTTAGATGGAGAAAGCAGATTGAACAAAGAATCTATGTTGAGATTGGGTATCTCAGCTAGATGAGCTGTAGTAGGAGAAGCAGGTTGTGATGGATGGTTTACAGGAGAAGAAGGAATGCCAATGGAGGTGGATGGCAAGGAGGAGGAAGCAGGGATTTCTTCATTAGGGTGGTAGTGGCTTCAGACACCCTTGTGCTCTCAGATGTTATAGGAGCAGACTTTGCCTTGGAGGGTTTCTGAATGACCCTTTTCCACTTACCAAACAGGGATGAATCAATCCTTTTGCTGGCATTGATCGCTGTAGGAATAGAGCCTAACAGCTGGGAAGATTTCTGAGAGAGAAAGAACCCGATCAGCCTTCCTTGTGTTACCTCTTTCTTGTTGTTCTTCTTCCTGATCAAATCAAATAGCAATCCAGCCCAATTGATTGCTCTCTTATTCACAATTACTGACATCAAGGCAAACTGTTGCCGGTTGATGTTGTCATGAGCTAAGTGCTTTCCAAGCAGCACTTTTCCAACTAGATCCGCCAAAAACTTGAAACCAACAGATAAGTTTACCTTCAGGAGCTTGGATGGGATGCCTTCTGCATGACCCATTTCCAACAGCATCCTTCCGTACTCAACAGAATCTTTCTCATACTCATCAAAGCCATTCTTTAACTAAAAAATTTCAGTTAGAATATCTGGAGTGAGAATTACCTCCACGCCGCTGATTGATCCTTTCATCTCTTTGTCGTCAAAAGACGATGTAAAAACCCATTCCTTGATTTCTGCTAGGTGCAATTTGAGCTTTGAGGACATGAGTTTCTTAATACCTTGATCTTCACACAACTGCAGCATTTCCTGAAAAACTTGTTCACTGGCACTGAAGGAATCGAAGTCAACAAAGAAACCAGCATCGAACTTCATCACGGACAGGGTTGCTGAAGAAATCGCCATGGAGTTGATGAGTGAAATCGCAAGAAGAGAAGGAGAAAACGCGGGACGAGAGCTCGAAATAGTTCTGGAAGCAGAATATGAAAAGGCGAGCTCCGTCGACGATCTTCAGACCTAAATAGGCGATCGTTTAGAAATAAACAAAAGTCATTGATCTCTAAATGAAGATCAAGAGAATCGGTCGTCGATCGTCGGTCGACGATCGATTTCCGAAGCAGAGTCGTCGATCGTCGATCGACGATTTCTATCTCTAATGGCAAAGAGCTGTCTTAGACCAAGGGTCGACGATATAGCTCAACCTGTTCGACGATCTTCGAACACCGTTCGACGATCTCAGAACAGATTTCAACTTAGCAGATTTTTCACTTAGTCTGATCCATTCATCATGCCTAGTTGATTCAAAAAGAATAGATGTTTCTGTTCATCTAAAGGCTTTGTGAAAATAACACTTCTCTGAAGATCTGTGGGTATAAACTCAAGATTTATCTTATTCTTGTCAACACAGTCTCTAAGAAAATTGTGTCTAATGTCAATGTGCTTAGTCCTAGAATGGTGCACAGGATTTTGTGTTATAGAAATAGCACTGGTACTATCACACATGATTTTGGTGTTTCTGTGTGTGTACCCATAATCCAAGAGTTGATTTTGAATCCACAGAATCTGTGAACAGCAACTAGCAGCTGTTATATATTCAGCCTCTGCAGTTGAAGTTGAAACAGAAGTCTGCTTTTTACAAAACCATAAGACTAATCTCTCACCTAGGAACTGACAAGTCCCTGAGGTGCTCTTCCTGTCAACTCTACAGCCAGCATAGTCAGCATCTGAGTATCCAATTAACTCAAATTCTGATTCAGCTGGGTACCAAAGTCTTAAATTTGGGCATCCCTTCAAGTATCTTAAGATTCTCTTAAGAAGAGTTAAATGAGATTCCTTGGGGTTGACCTTAAATCTAGCACATAGGCATATGACAAAAATTATATCAGGCCTACTTGCAGTTAGGTATAATAGGGAACCAACAATGGCCCTATAATTTTTCTTATCAACAGGCTTTCCCTTATCATCAGAATCAATAACTACATTAGTAGCCATAGGAGTGTGCATTGCTGAAGCATCTATCATCCCAAACTTCTTTACCAATTCCTTGGCATATTTAGATTGGGATATGAAGATGCCATCAGCATCTTGTTTCACTTGAAGACCAAGGAAATAAGACAGCTCACCCATACTACTCATCTCAAACTTAGAATGCATCAGGTCTGAGAACCTTTTGCATAGTTTGGGATCAGTGGAACCAAATATAATATCATCCACATAGACTTGAACTAATAGGATTTTGTCCTTGTGGTGCTTAATGAAAAGGGTTCTATCAACTATGCCTCTTACAAATTTGTGTTCTAATAGGAAACTAGCTAGAGTCTCATACCATACTCTAGGAGTCTGCTTAAGTCCATACAGAGCTTTTTCCAACTTAAAAATATGTGAGGGATAAGTTGAAGAAATGAAACCAGGGGGTTGTTCAACAAATACCTCTTCCTTTAGCTCACCATTTAGGAATGCACTCTTTACATCCATCTGGAACACCTTAAACTTCATGTAGGTTGCATATACTAGAAAGATCCTTATTGCCTCTAGCCTTGCAACATGAGCAAAATTCTAATCATAGTCTATGCCTTCTTCCTGTCTGTAGCCTTGTGCTACAAGCCTTGCTTTATTCCTTATAATAATTCCTTGTGCATCCAATTTATTTCTAAATACCCATTTGGTGCCTATAATCAGCTTACCTTTTGGTCTAGGGACCAACTTCCAAACTTTGCATCTTTCAAACTAGTTTAGCTCTTCTTGCATAGCAATAATCCAGTGGGGATCTTGCTCAACATCTTTTATGGTTAAGGGCTCAACCTGTGAAAGAAAGCAAGCAAGCATCAAATTTTGACTTAGTTGATGTCTAGTTTGCACACCAGTGGAAATGTCTCCAATCACTTGAGATGTAGGATGATCTTTAAGTGTGACATAATCAGTTGGTGGTATGTGATCTTCAACAGTAGTTGGAATTAATTCCTCTAGTGGAATTAGATTGGCTGTTGGTACAGTTGCAATCATTTCTACCTGATCTTCATCACTGTCTGAATCAATTATCTGAGGAGCTGGTTGAATCCCCTGAGAGAGTTTCAGCTCATCCATGTTCTTGCATAATTCAGGTACCTGCAAAGAACTACTAGAGGAAGTTTCCTTCTCTCTGTAAAATATTTTGGATTCATCAAAGGATACATGGACTGACTCTTCAATTTTTAATGTGGATTTATTAAAAACCCTATAGGCTTTGCTTACTTGGGAATATCCTAGAAAGATTCCCATCGAAGCATTTACCTCAAACTTTCTAATGTAATCTTTGTTATTATTGTGAATGAAAACTACACAGCCAAAAACTCTAAAATAATCTATTTTAGGTTTCTTTTCTTTAAGCAATTCATAAGGAGTCTTCCCCTTAAGTTTATGTATTAGACTCCTATTCAGTACATAGTTAGTTGTGTTAACTGCTTTTGCCCAAAAGGATAGAGGCATATTAGCACCTGCTAACAATGTTCCTGCAGCTTCAATCAGGGTTCTGTTTTTCCTTTCCACTACCCCATTTTGTTGAGGAGTTCTAGGAGCAGAGAAGCTATGCCTGATACCTTCTTTCTCATAGAATTCTTGCATAAGAAGAGAGTCAAACTCAGTACCATGATCACTTCTGATCAAGGCAACTTGAGTAGAGTACTCAGTCTGTATACAAAGTAGAAAATCTGTAAGAACTTTAAAGTTATCAGATTTAGTTCTCAAGAAGAACACCCAAGTGAATCTAGAGTAATCATCTACAATAACTAGGGTATAGAATTTCCCTCCTAGACTTTGTATAGCTATTGGACCAAAGAGATCCAAGTGCAATAGGTATAGGATTCTAGTTGAATCACTTTTATTTACAGCTTTGAAATTATTCTTGGTTTGCTTGCCTAGTTGACAAGCCTTGCATAAGCCTTCCTTCTTGTAGGGGAAAGAGGGCAACCTCTAACAAGGTTGTATTTAGATAACCTAGATATATTTTTGAGGTTAACATGACTAAGCCACTTATGCCACAAAATATTGTTACTACTCACTTCATTAAATAAGCAAATTTCAGAAGAGGTGGAATTAAAGTCTACAAGATAGATATTTCCTTGTCTAATACCTACTAACACAATTTTATTATTCAAAGTAATATTGCACAAAGTATTAGAAAACCAAACCTGGTAGCCAGCATCACAAAGCTGACTTACAGAAATAAGTTTGTGCTTCAGTCCTGTGACATAAGCTACCTTCTTGAAAGTCACTGATCCTATGGTGAATTTACCATATCCTTCAGTCTGACCACAGCTGGAATCACCAAAGACCACTTTTGGTCCCAACTTGGCTTTGAAGCTTGACAGGTTCTCTTTGTTTCCAGTCATATGCTTGGAGCATCCACTATCCAAATACCACTTGTCCGTAGTGATAGGATAGGTCTTTACCTGCAATAAGATAGATTAAACATTGTGGACCCAGGTAACCTTGGGTCCATTGTTCTTCACATAGGAAAAACTAGAAATAAAAGAATATGCTGGTTGAGGGTGATATCCTAAGGGATGAGATCTCCTAGATGGAATAATTCAATTAGCAGACCTAGGGTTGCTATTAAACTTATTGTTTCTATTAGCATTGTTGTAATTTTTAAAATTTAGTTCTGATCGTCGATCGGTACCCAGATCGTCGATCTTGGTTCACAGAATAGAATTCTGGGTTCCACGATCGTCGATCTCTGTTCGACGACTTAGGATGAGATCATCGATCCCTCATTGCCAAGTAGTTATACCCAGCAAGTGAGTTCAGAGATCGTCGATTGTCGTTCGACGATGGGTTCAGCGATCGTCGATGGGCGTTCGACGATTTTTGTATTTCTATGAACTTCTATTTCCTTTTGTCTCTCTTGATTTTATTTAATGTTTTCTTAGCTTTTTGAATAACCTCTGTGTTGTTTATTCCCTTTTCAAAAACAAACTTTACTGGAGTGGATAGATTGTATTCAAGGAGCAGTGGGGGTTCACTAGGTGAGGCACCTAAGCCTAACTTATTATTGCTTGTCCTAGTGTTGGCTGTGCTTGTGATTTCTAGCAACTTAAGGCTTCTGCCATTAAGTAAATCTTCTAACCTTTTAGCTTTAGCTAGTTCCAATTTAAGAAATTTAATTTATTCAGTTGATCTAGTGAGTTCAGCTTTCAAATTAATGTTTTCATTTGATATAGATTCTGATTCAGCTAGTCTATCTCTAAGCAATTTAATTTCCTTTTCTGAGCTAAGTAAGTCTAGGCACAGAGTTTTAAATTCATGCTTGAATTCATCAGATGTAAAATCATAAGATGCAATTACCTGATCTTCATCAGACAATTCATCTTCCTCATCTTCATTCATCTCTACAGCTGAGTTACTACTGCAGGCATTGATTGCCATAAGGCAAATCTCCTTACCTTTCTTCTCTTCTTCATCATCTTCACTGGAGCTGGAAGAAGAAGAATCTTCCTCAGAATCACTCTAGGTCTTTGCAACAAGACCTTTCTCTTTCTTCTTGTATTTGTGAGAAGATGTTTTGGAGTGGTGCTTCTCATGTTCCTTTTCTTTTCTCCTTTCTTTATGCTTTGTCTCTGGACACTCAGGGAGAATGTGTCCAGGCTTCCTGCATCCATAACAAACAATTTCTTTAGAAGGGGTTTTATCATACCTTGGCTTGTCATCATATTTTGATGACTTTCTTCTGTTATCTTTTCTGCCCATCTTGTAGAACCTCTTGGCAAAGAGTGCCATCAGTTCTTCATTTGATTGAGTCACCTTGGACTCATCATTAGCTTTAAGAGCAAGGGTTTGCTCTTTCCTTGTTGGAGTAGGTGCTTTAGCTTCAGCTTCAGCTTCCCTGTACTTAAGTATTTGCTCAAATGATTTGAGCTTGCCAAGGAAAGCTTCAGTTGAGATCTCTGTTGTACTTCTGGACTCCTTGATTGGCCAGATTTTGAAATCCCATGTGCTGGGAAAGAACATCAGTATTTTATCATTGACCTCTATCAATGTGATCTCCTTGTCAAGTGTCCTCAGCTCATTGATGATGGAGCTGAGCCTTGTGTACATGGCTTCTACAGTCTCAGCCTCTTCTTTCTTGAAGTTCTCATATTGGGATATGAGGTTGGACCTTCTGTCCTTCCTTTCATCAGCTGAACCAGCTATAATCTTATTCAGTGAGTCCCACATGGCTTTTGCTGAGGTGCAATCAGCCACTTTCTGGAATGTCTCATCAGACATAGTCTGAGCCAGAATATTCATAGCTTTGGCATCAGCTATCTTGGCCTTCTTGTAAGTTTCATTATAGTCTGGAGGTGGCACTACACTGAGATTTGTAGATGTTGTAGTAGCAGCAGGTGGTGTTGGTGGCCCTGTTAAGATAGAGGAAAAAATATCTTCATCAATAGAGTTCATGTAAAGTCTGATTCTTGCCTTCCAGATGCCAAACTTGGCTAAGTTGCATACTGGAGGTCTAGTGCTAAAATAATCTTTGTACTGGGCCATGAATCTAATGTGAGTGAATATGGTATCAAAGTATCTTATCACAAGATCATATGGTTCAGGTGTTAGCCTGTTCAACCAATCAACCTAGGAATGGTTAAGCTGGTTAATAACCAACCTCCCTCTAATACCAATTGAAAGAGAGGGGATAAGATACTTATTACTCTAGAGGGGGTGAATAGAGTATTCAAAAATTAAGAGACTCTAAACACTTATCTTGAGCAAATTGCGGAATTGAAATATAAAAGCTTTAAACCTAAAGCCTATCAGAGTGTAGTGAATAGAAACAAGCTAACTGATGTTTCAGTTGAGCTTTATACCTAACACAGCAACTAGCAACCTAGTTATATCTATCACAGCCATAGATCAATGATTAAAGTAAACAACCAGACAACACAAGAGATTTATAGTGGTTTCCCAATTGGGTACATCCACTCTTCTACCACCCTGGTAGGAATCCACTACAGGTTTTTGTTCAGGTGCCCTGCCACCACAAGATCTGCTTCAAGTAGATCTAGAAACCCTTCAAGCTTTTGATTAGGTGCCTAAGAATCAAACACACAGGTTATTGATCAGGTGCCCTGTCACAAAAGGTTCATTTTTGAAGGGAGTAATAACCCTTTTACATGAGGTTAAGGGAAAGAGTTGAAGGTGTCTTCTCTGTGTTCAGAGAAGCTAGTGGATTGCTCTGAGAAAATCAAAGCTCCCCCTGGCTTAGAGAATGTCCAGGAAGAAGCTTTGCTTCAGGGTGCAGGAACTCTAGATTGCTTTGAAGCCTTTTCTGATGCAGCTTTGAAGAAGACTCAAGATGTTGATGGTTGTTCTTCTTCAGCAGCTTTGCAATCTGGGTGGAGAGTTCTTCTTGAAAGCTTGAGCACTGAGTGTTGATTTTCCTGAAGACAGGATGAACTCAGGAAGCAGCAGAAGAACAAATTCTTTTTCTTGAGAGCTCTTGTTCTCTCACAGTAGTTTCCTTTTTTTCTCTTGTTTCTTTGTCTGTGTTGTTGTCTTTAGCCGACTGCCTTAAAAGATAGAAATTTATCTTGTGTGAAAACGGTCTCGAGCCCTGCACAAAAAGTTTTTTCAAATAATAGAATTAGACAAAATATGGAAACTTGTACCTGCAATCTCTCTGTCATTCCCAAAAATAAATTAATGATAAAAGAAATATCCTTTCAATTTGACTTAACAAACTGGCACAGGAAACCAAGCCTAACGGCTATAAAACAGCTGTACACAATCCACTCTTTCCTTTAATAAAACAAATAACTTTATTCTGTCAAAATCTTTTAAATCAATGCATAAGAAATATTGCAAATAAGCAATAGAGTATAGGCATTCTAATAAGCAAAATATTTGAATAGAATATGATTTAAATAAGATTGAATATTATAGGGAATCATCTGAAATGAATATTGATAAAGGCAGACAGAAATCGTCGAGCAAAGAACGAAGATCGTCGATCTGGATAAGCAGATCGTCGACCTGAAGACAGAACAAAGTCTAAACAGAAATCGTCGACCTAGGCTAAACGATCGTCGATCTGAGCAAGCAGATCGTCGATCTCACTTCAGAGTACATAAAACTCTGAGATCGTCGATCATCATTCGAAGATCGTCGAGCGATAATCGATTATCGTCGAGCACAATTCTACTAAACAGAATTTCTATTTCTATCCAATCTCAACTATCCTATCTGGGTCTATCCTAACTAAACCTATGGTAGACTAAAAATTAGTCTAACCATTGACCATAGATAAATCTTGGGTCAATAAAACCTAAATGAGATGACATGGCCCAAATCAAAAACTAGGGAACCAACAGGGGACTTTACATATCTACCCCAAGGAATACCGCAATCTCGTCACACACTCGTGGGAGAAGGGTTTTCCCATGCAAAAGAAGAAGAGCTTCACATACTCAAGATGAGAATTGTTACCCTAGCATTTCTCCTCGGCGCCATAACAATCTAGTCGGATGGAAAGCACCGTATCGGCGTCGCCTTCGCGGATCTGGACTCGGATCGCGATTTGGAGCTTCGAAGCTCCGCTGGTGATCGGATCTTGGCCTTCTTCCTCCTCCTTGCTCTTCATTCTCTCTAAAACTCTAGAAAGAGAATGGTTAGGAGAAAATAAGGGTTTCAAACCCTATTCCCGGATATAACTTACCAGCAACAGCCCTGAGCCGTCGGATCCCAAATCAAGGAATCGAACGGCTGCGATTTAGCCCAAAATTACAAAATCTGGGCCGAACACGGGTTTCAACACGGCCGTATACATGGCCGTGTCACTCATTCGCCGTCACTCCCACGACCCGACCAGTACACGGCCTGTGACACGGCCTCCGACATGCCCGTGTCAGGGCCCATGTCACGCCCCGTGTGCACCAGCCTGGACTGTCCCGAGTAGGACACGGCCTTCGACATGGCATCAGACACGCCCATGTCACATGTGACACGCCCGTGTCTGTACCCGTGTTACAGCTCGTGTGCATAACTCAGAAACCTCCCGAGCAGGACATGCCTTGGGACACGCCCGTGTCCCAGGCCGTGTGCCGCCCCCAACGACCGTCGATCACCAAAACATCGACCACGCGACCCAAGGTCGAACACGCCCGTGACACGCCCGTGACACGCTTGTGTCACGCCCGTGTCACGCCCGTGTCACGCCCGTGTCATGCCCGTGACATGCCCATGTCACCTGCTCCAAATCCCAGACTTGGCTTAAAACGTCACTCATCCCTCTTTTTAGATTCGGGGTGTTACAACTCTCCCCCTCTTAAAAGAATTTTGCCCACGAAATTACTAAAGGAAAGAAAATGGAAAACTTTAAGTAGTACCTGAGCGGGATAACTTCGGGTACTCCTACAGCATAGCTTGCTCTCGCTCCCAAGAGAGCTCCTCCCTACCGCAATTGTCCCACCGGACAATGACTATCCCGATCTCCTTGAGACAAAGTTGCTCGACTTCACGGTCTCAAAAACGAACGGGCTTGACCCTAGTCGTCAACCCTTCGTCCACCAATACTTGATCACTCACGATCAAGTTCGAAGGCTCTTGCGCCGCCTTCCGATTACTGCTAAGCGGATTACATCGTGTAGACTATTCACTCCACCGATAGCCTTAAGCGTTAAGCCGCTCCACCGATCCGCTCCAGGGCTCTCAAGTGGTTCAAGGTATCTCGGCCTCAGCTTCTTCAAGAGTCTCACCCGCGAAAAATTCTTGCACGACTATAGCTCCCAATACGCCAACCGCGAACTCCACATTACAATGCGTGGCATTAAAGCACTAAGCTTGCCTCTCTTGAGCGATTAGCAAAAGTTCTCGTATAGTTCGCACCAAAGGGGTAGTGTTTAACACCTCTTGCTTTAAATACAACTTCGTGTCATCCATTTCTAGCCACGATAACGGCATGCGACAACTTCAACCATATAGGGCCTCGAAGGGCGCCATTTGTATACTCGCTTGGTAGTTAATGTTGTACGCAAACTTTACCAAAAGCAGATGGCATTCCCACTGCTTCCCAAAGTCCTGAACGCACATACGAAGCATATCCTCCAACATCCTGTTGACCCTCTCGGTCTTCCCATCCATCTGCAGATGTAAGACTGTACTAAGCTACAACTCAGTCCCCAGCATTTGTTGCACCGACTTCCAATCATTGGACGTAAAATGCCCATCTTGATCTCTCACGATGTTGCGGGGCACACCGTGCAGTCTAACTATGTTATCTATAAACATCTTTGCTAGTTACACCATCAGATCATCATTCCTATGCGGAATGAAGTGCGACACTTGTGTTAACCAAACCACGATCACCCAAAAGGCGTTGTTTCCCTACCGCGACCTTGGCAATCCATGCACAAAGTTTATCGATATGTCGTCGAACTCCCACTCCGGAATAGGGGAGAATTTTAAGAATCCTCCAGGCTTTTAGCACTCTGCCTTCACTAAGGCGCAAGGCTGGCATTTTGTCACATATAGTGCCACACCCTTCTAGGGTCCTGGCCACCAGAGCAAATTCTTCAGATTTCGGCACAACTTCGTGCTTCCTAAGTGAGTTGAGTACTTGGTATATCGTACCACAACTCCACCCATAGGTTACCCATGCTTGGGCCGCACAAATGATTATCTTTCCTTGGTAGTCCACCTTCAACCGTCGATTTGGGATTTTGACCCATCGAGCCGCACCCATGATTTCCTTCATGCTACTTTCCAAATCCATAGTCTGCCAAATCCGATCTGACAGGTCATACTGAACTTCGACCGGTTCAATAATGCTTTGGCGCTAGTCTGCTTGTCCACACAACAGATAGTTAATGTCTCCAACTCCCGGGTCAATCTCTAAACAAGATCCGACAACCAGTTGGCTTGTGCGGGAGCCCTGCGTCTCAACGCATCCGCAACTGCATTGTCTTACACCAGGCACAAAATAAATTTCGAATGTATAGTCCCCCAGGAACTCCATCCATTTCCGCTGCCTCAAGTTCAGATCCTTTTTGATCCAACCGATATATCAGGCTCCTATGATCGGTATAAACATCGTCCTTTACGCCGTACAAATAATGCCTCCACAGTTTTTGTGCAAAAGCACGACCTCTAACTCCAGATTATATACTGGATAATTCCTCTCATGCTCTTTCAGTTAATGCGAGCCATAAGCCATAACATTACCACGCTGTAGTAGCACGCAGTCCAACCCACTGCCCAAGGCAGTGTTGTAGATCTCACAGCTTTTGGTTCCACTCGGCGAACTTAGCACTGGCTCTGTGGTTAACCAACTCTTTAACCCTTCAAATCTTGGGCGCACTCGCGCATATAAACAACCTTTTAAGCATTTCCTTGACAACGTTGTGAGGGGTAATTCTATCCGCGAGAAGTCCTCTACGAAGCGCCTGTGGTAGCCGACCACACCAGAAAACTCTGGACTTCCGCTACCGAGACAACACAGGCCACCCTCGTATTGTGAATAACAACGCTGGACCCACACACTCCCACTCTACCAACTATAGGACCGAGGAGTGCTACCGAGGATAACCCAAGACTCGTGTTTGGAGAACTTGGCGTATAAATGGTTTCTCCTTAGCGTCAACAAAACCAAAAGTAGATATTCAGAAGTGATATCCTTCGCACTGGGAGTACATCACCACGTCGTCGGTGAGACGATCACAAAGTAGTCTAGGTACTCCCTGAACGTTCTGTTCATCAGTTTCAGGAACACCGATGGTGCATTAGTCAGCCCGAACGGCATGATCGCACACTTGGAATGCCCATACCTTGCGTCGAATGCTAGCTTTGGGGCATTGCTTTCCCTTATCCTCAGCTGATACTAACCAGACTTAGGATCCAACTTTAAGTATAATGATGACCCGACCAACTGATCAAGAGATCATCAATCCTTGGGATCGTGCACTTGCTCTTTTCCGTTAACTCATTCAGTTCCCCATAATCGATACCGAGCCGCAAACTCCCGTCCTTCTTCTTAACGAAACGGACTGGTGTGCTCCAAGGCGACAAACTTGGATGCACGTAACCCTGCTCCAATATCTGGTCGAGTTGAATCGTTAGCTTCTCCATTTCCTTAGGTACCAACCTATAAGGAGAGCGTGACACAAGTTTGGCACCTTGCATAACTCAATCGTGAAATCGATCTCACGCTACGGTGGGGCTCCAGGGAAAACATCAGGGAAACACATAAGGATATTCGGATACACCCGATTAACTATCCAATGTAGGCTTAGGCTTCACAGCCTCCCATGGTGGCAATAACGACGCTTGCAAGTCGAACTCCAAACCTCCAACCTGTACCTTTACGACACAGACTCTCTCTTCGCGTGCATTGAACAACCACTAGGAAACTACACGTCCAATTTGTCCTTTACCATCGAATGTCACAACCCGCATTTTCTCCGAATTAAGAATTATCAGAGTAAGAGAAAACACGCGTCATGATGCCACGTCAAGCAGGGGATAACTACTGACGCTCAGGCAAAACCAACTACAATCTTTATGCAAGAAAATCATATGCTTAATGAATAGAAAATCAGTTATATTTTAGAGTCCGTATCCCTCGGCTCAGTGGATCATCTAGTCCACAAAAGAAAACTATATTTATATGCTGCGGAAAGATACTTTATTTAGGTTTAACCTCCTAAAGAGCGCATAAGGGTTCCAAGAGAACCACTCATGCTATGCAAGACCCTACATTAAACTTATGTAATATATAAGAAAACGGTCTTTATACGTGATTTGGAAAAATAGTGATTTCGCTTATAAAACATGCTGATCATGAGCTTTATTTATAATAACAATTATAGTTTAAAAATACCTAGCAACCTAGCATAAAACCTTCTCAGAGCAAGTAGACTATCTCCAGAAAATGGTAGCAGCAATAGTATATATATCTAGTACAAGGTAAAAACTACCAGTGGGCGCCAACAACCTGACACGAACCCACTAGCAAAAATATATGTCTGTAAGAAAGTACTGAAAACAACCTCACAAACAAGGTAAACAGAACTCCAAGGACCGGGAGTCCACCAACAACACCACCTCCAACTAGCCACCAGACTGGCTACAGCTCAGAACCTGGGGTATTCCAAAAGAAAACAGAATACCTCAGCAAGCTAAACAAAGAAAAACTGCATAAAAGAGTCAACCAAAGGACAAAGTAACAGAAAAACATGCAGTAGAAAGAGTCACAACTGTCCAAAATAGGACAACAAGAAATGCACAACGTGCAAAGCAACAGCAACGACCCAGCCCAGGAACCACATCCTGTAGGGCCTACTAGGCTGCCAAGAGCCAGAATGTTGCAAACTACCAAAGAAGAAACTTCTAACACCCTAAACTGTGGGAAGTGATAGTAGCAAAAACAACAACGAGGAACCGGATCGAAGGCAACCGCAGTCCCCCAATCCACCATGTCCAAGTCAAAAGCTCGAGGGTCAACACGTGAAAACACAAGGGACCTTCCACCCGACATGCCCAGCCCGTACCTGGAGCAAGAAAAAACATGGGTGGCCTTGGCTATATCACACAACTCCACCCCCATAAAGAGCTACAACCACCACTACTAACCACGACCCACGATTCGGCCTTTAGGAAAATAAAGAAAACGACCGACAAGGAAAACCCAGAAATACAACTGGAAATCCACTCGGAAACGAAATACAAGGTAAAGGAAGAGTGTTGAAATAAACCAACACGACTAGGCGTTGAGTGAAACCCACTCAGTGCCTACCTAAACTTTGGTGTTGAGTGAGCTAGCCTCACTCGCCGCCAAAATAATACCACTACCCACAAGCCCACTAAAGAATACGGAGCTCGACGACAGTCGAACGACCAAGGCAGAAGATCCAGAACTCGAGTAGTTGCCTGCCACTTGAGTATCTAAACTCCCGCACTCAAAACCATCTAAATTCGCCTAGCAAAAGAAAACATACAAAGCGCACGATCAGTGACGCACGATCAGTGGTCGTGCGCACTCATCGGCTGATGATCGTGCGAAGCGAACCTGGAAAACCTGACAGAAAACCTAGCAACTGCGCACGATCAGTGTCGCACGACCCCTGGTCGTGCGCACTGTTGCCAGCGCTCGTGCGATTTTCCGAGACAGAACTTTGGAAACTGAAAGACAGCCGCGCACGAGCAGAGGCACACGACCAGTGGTCGTGCGCCCTAACGGTTGATGACCGTGCGCGGTCAACCTGTACCATTTGGAATTTCCCGAACGACACCGTAACGCGCACACGACTCACGCCACTACAGTAGCAGCAGACAACTACCAACGTCGCGCACCACTACCATACGAACTATGCCTAATCATTCGAGTAATACCTTAACGAAGAAAATCGGCAACCACACCCCCCCTCCTAACTCTCCCTCTCGGCTACACCTGAACCAGAGCAACAATCAAAATAAAGGAAAACACCGCTCCACGCCGACAATTTGGATTCCAATCATCACAAAATAGGGGGGGTTTCATTAGGAAGAACTAAGCCCTATAGTTAGCAAGAAAATGAGAACAACAAGGCCTCTAACCTGGGCTAACCGGGATTTCAATTTCAGCGAGAAATTCGAAAATAAAACTTGGCAAGGGCAAGAATACCACTTGCCTCAATTCACAGCGAAGCTTTGGACTGCTTTCCTCCTCTTCGCACGGATCAAAACGGCCGCAACACCTAAAACAAACACTCGACCATTAATGGCGGAAAACTTCCAAAACCGAAAATTCCAATCCTCCCAAAACTCCACGAAAATCGAATTTCTTATCGCAGGAATGAAGGTCTTGACGAGAGCAATCCGAATCCACTCTCGGAATCGAATTCCGTCCACAAACGCTCCGGGAATCGGCGTCCGAAGGGAAGGGTAGCCGGCGGTTTCCTTTCTCTCGTACAGGCGGCGGTTTCAAGCGGGGAAGAAGATGATGCGTGCCTTTTCATAAACTTTATATATATATATATAATTATATAATAATATAATTAATTACAAATTTACATAAAGCACCAAATCGATGCGAAAACCGAACTACCTCGGAATTCGACGAAATTCGCACCGTAGCTAAATACCCATACTACGAACACAACGGCGAAGTCGAAATTAATTTTCGACGAACAGAACTCGAGTTATACCCAAATAAAGCCAAACATCAACATCCCCCCGAGAGGCCACACCGGGTCACCCAAAACAACTCGGCTTGCTAGGGAGATCTTGCCAACAGGCTACAGAATAGGGCACTCAGTTCTAAGGAGCTAAACCACACTCCACAAATGGCACAAGCCACGGAAACGCGTCATCGTAACGCCAAACGAGAATAAAAATAATCGCTGAAAAAATGGGGCGTTACATCGAAGGAGGTACTCCAATGCGCGATATAAATCCTTCGGACAAAGGAGTGCGAAGCTCCCGTATAGAACAGTGCTCTCGCCGGATTACCAACAATCCCACCAGAGCCTAGAACCTCCAGTCCTAAGCTAAATACACATAAGGTATCAGGTATAAGAAGCTAGATTGCTAACAATTAACCCATACCTGTCGTCCTGACGGTCGGCCACATGGCTTCCTGCTGGCCAAGGATGTCCACTCCTGGTTGGGCCGGAGTAAATAGTGATGCGGTGGATGCCACCGCCTTGCCCTTCTCCTCAGATATTGCCCCCGGCTTCTTTTCGGACATTGGGCGTCCACTTCGACAATCCCGAGCATAGTGTCCCGGCTTTCCACAGACAAAGCATGCATCCGGGGTTCGTGCTGTAATCGCTCCGGATGCGCCAGAGGAAGGGATTTGACCCGACCTCCTAGCCTTCTTGCACCACCTACGATACCCAGATTTTGAGGTTGGCATTTTGAACATCGTCTCCTTTGCACTAGAGTCTTCAACTGCTCCTACCAAAGGTTTCATTGTCTTCTGAGCACCCTCCCAACAATCTCTGGCAAGGTGCCCTTTCTTGCCACAAGAATAACAATTTAGGGTAGTTTGGGTAGTAGATGACCCGGCCTCTTTTCTCGGCGTCTTTCGATAGGCAGTCCTTATAGGACCTACAGGGTCTAGTACCCTATTTACTTGAATTCGGTGAGTTTTTGCCAACTCCACTTCCAAAGCTCTGGCCGACTCCACCAAAGCTCGGAATCCCAATAGCTTTGGTCCTAGCAGTAGAATACGTAACTCGCTGCGCAGACCATTATAAAATCTATCAACTATAGATTGCTCGCTTTCCCATTCAAAGCCTTGGTAGCGCCTTATCATAAGGAATGTCTGCAAATATGCGTCAACTGAATGCGCTCCCTGCACTACAGTCATGTTCATCTGCTGCCCTAATTGACCTGTAAATGCCCGTGGCTCCAACATACCGCCCGATGTTGGGGCCATCTCAGGGACAAAGGGTTGCAAATTACTTCCATGTTGTGCATTGGTCACAGCGAACACCGCTTCAACCACTCTTATTATAGTTTCCAAAGAAGTAGGGGTCTCAGGCACGTCACTTGGTGCAGTACTTTGCTCAACAAACGTGTGTTCAGACTGCCACGCTACACTTCCGGACACCTATAGCCGTTCAAAACACCATAAGTGACTGAACAAAATTGTAAAAAGCAATTATAGGAATACGCAGGTTCCTCAAACATGTGTATTTTCATTCCAAAGTGGACATTCATGGGTTCTTTTCATGTTATAACGATGACGCACACACATGTGCTCACCACCCCCTTAAAGTGAATTCGCCCACGAATTCATTTAAGCTTGACCGAAACCAGTAGTCTGATAACCAATTTGTAACACCCATATCCGTCACATAGCATATAGCAGTAGGTCCGGCCGGGGCCCGACGCCATATACTACGGACAGACCGGTTGGTTACTCATTGAAACAATCAACCAATCACAATGTCCTACACAGAGCATCTAGCGGAAGCAGATTATTAAGTTGCACAAGTAAAAGAACACAGCCAAGCATGAATGTCCACTACAATAACCCATAGGAATGTATAATACACGAATATTGACCTTAAGGCCTTACAAGAGTTTGCTTAATAAAAGTGTCTTCCAAACCTCGGCACGCAGGCCGGTCACACATTAGTACAAAAGGAAAACACTCAAAAATTGGCCTTCGAGGGCCGGCACAGCAACTTGGGCTTTAGCCCGCTATTTACCGCTCGGCTCCGCAGCACCTGCAAGCAACAATCCACCGCACGGTGGTAAACAAAGGCAACGGTCAGCTATGCTGACCAAATTATAACGATTCCGCCCCCAAACCGGGACGGCAAAGCTTCTTCCCTGCACTTGTTAGCAAAGTAAGCAACATAGCGAAATAAGCATCACATCACAGGTACACGCTCACACGGCCGTACACCCAGTGCTCTCAGGTCACTTACTCGGCGAAGCCAATCCGAACCCCGTCCGGTCCTTGACTCCACCACCACCCCCTTAAGGCGGCAACCTCTTGAGCATTTTGTCCTTTCAGCCGTATCCTAGACTCGATCTCCAAACCTCGGCAAGTCCCACGTAAAACTTTAGGTCGCTTTAACCAAGCAGATGGAGCGGGTAGGGGTCCACCAGCCCGTTGCTCACCCCGTCGTTGCCATTTGGCCTTTGACGCGGGCTAAGCTTCCCCAGTCCCAAATATCGTTCAAACATAGTACATAGCCCTGCTATATACCCGGTTGGCTCCCAGGCCACCGATATGACAGAAATGTGTTTCCTTCCAGATTTCCGGGTGCACCTTGGGGTTAATCCCCAAGATTCCCTGATGCATTCTACCGCATAGCAACCCGAAAATAATCAAAACGCTCGGAGTCTTATCCGGCAAACAATGCATAGCAAATCATCACCGATCCAGACCAACATATCCAGGTAGGCTTCACACATCATGCCTATATACGTACTACGATTCCGGACTCTAACAAGGGGGACTTTACATATCTACTTCAAGGAATACTGCAATCTCGCCGCACACTCGCGGGAGAAGGGTTTTCCCATGCAAAAGAAGAAGAGCTTCACATGCTCAAGATGAGAATCGTTACCCTAGAATTTCTCCCCGGCGCCATGACAATCTATTCGGATGGAAAGCACCGTATCGGCATCACCTTCGCGGATCTGGACTCAGATCTCGATTTGGAGCTTCGAAGCTCCGCCGGTGACCGGATCTTGGCCTTCTTCTTCCTCCTTGCTCTCCCTTCTCTCTAAAACTCTAGAAAGAGAATGGTTAGGAGAAAATAAGGGTTTCAAACCCTATTCCCGGATATAACTTACCAGCAACAGCCCTGAGCCGTCGGATCCCAAATCAAGGAATCGAACGGCTGCGATTTAGCCCAAAATTACAAAATCTTGGCCGAACACGGGTTGCAACACGGTCGTGTGCATGGCCGTGTGATGTAGGCTAGTCCTTTTGACGTTACGGGAAATGACGAGACTAGGCGAGACTCTCTCCGATGACTCAAGCACATGTGAAACGCAGCTACAAGTAGAACCGGATATTGGTGGTTAGGTTATTACGAGGGGTCGCAAAGCCCTTCAAGATGATACCAAGGCTATAGGCCAAGGTCCTCTCAAGCGCAAGGAACCCACACGGTTCGATCGAGCATAGTTGTACCAAAAGAGAATCCACCGAAAATAAATGATTCGGAAAAGGGTGGTTCTCTCCCAACAAAATAAACGAGGGCCGCCAAGCCTCACGAACGTAAATGAAGATCGGAAATACGCAAGCAAATCAAAGAAATATAAGTCACGAAAATCATGCGTCACAGATCACACAACATGCCGTAGCCACAATATATATCAAGAGGGAAATCACTAGGTTTGTGAAGAAATATTCGTTACCCCCGCTCGGATGTCGACGAGGTTGTAGGGATCATTCCGGTTCCGGTTCCACCGAAGCCACACCGGTAGGAGGAAAACCAATCGCCTTCTTCGGATCACGCCGGAGATGGTGCCGCCCAAATAACGGAAGGTGCGCCGTTCAAGAAGGAGTAAGAAATATTTTTTTGAGAGAGGAAGATGGGAGGCCGGTGGCTTGAAGGAGGAGGAGGGAGGTGGGCGGCCTAACCTTGGCCGAAATGTTGGAGGGTAGAGAGGGAGGAGGGCGGCCACAAGAGGGAGAGGGAGGGAGGTGGTCGACGGATAGAAGGAGGAGGGGGGAGGTGGTCGACCTAGCTTGGCCGAGAGGTTGGAGGGGGAAGAGAGGGAGAAGGAGGCCGGCGGCCTAAGGAGGAAGGAGAGGGGAAGTGGGCGGCCACAAGAGGGAGGAAGAGAGAGATTTCAAAATCTGAAATTAGGGTTTCTTTATCATTCATTCTACTCAAAATAAAGCAAGGGTTAGCCTTTTATAGGCTTTACAAGAACATAGGCTAAGTGCACACCAAAGTGGCTAAACATAGGCCACATGAACAAAATAACCATGCTGAAATTAAATGACTAAATTAAACAACATAATTATAAATTTGATCGTAGAAGCGGCAAAAATTTTAACGCGGCGATGGCGGTGGATGTTGCGGCCAAGTTCCAACCTTTGAGCTTGCGGCAGCGATCATCATGGTCATCGAACAACAAGTGACGGCGAGCAACGTCATCAATCAAGAGAGTGCCCGCAACAATATCTACCGGGTCGCCGTAATCATCCGGAAGCGGGTCTTCATCAACAAGCACTGGATCACCAAAGTCGTCCAGGGGAGGACGCTCCAAATCAACACGCCGGGGGTAGTCGGCTCCATCAATCCTCCCCCTCTCAAAAATACTCATCACCGATGAGTAGACCTGTGTGTACACACCAGGAAGAGCGTCGACGGGGAAGAAGAACCTGCAGGGCAAAAGGTGGTCTTGGGGGGACCTCATAAATGCATTAGCCAAAGAAGGAAACAAAGCTTCCACAACATCAACCAACATACCTCCGATGGAGACCAAGAAAGAGAACGATCCTGGGAAACTCTCACCACCCAACCCAATAGAAGAGACAGTGGAAAATAAAAACGGGAAGGTAGACATATCAAGTGGCATATAAGCATGAATTGTAAAATGTGACACAATGAAAACAGGAGCTATGCCCCAATCAGTGAAAAATACCACAAGAGATGCAAGGTCACCAACCTCCAAAAATATTCGCAAAGGATTGACTTGATTCGTTAAAATTTCTAAGGCGCCCGAGGGCATCCCTTCAGGGGTGAGATCAGCCAAATCCAAATCATTCACGTAACTGTGGGAGGCTCTCCTATACGCACTAGCGTCGAGTAAGTAAAACACATTTAAGTTGGAAAATAATTTGATAATGCGCTTAAGAAAATAGTGAACGTGAGGGGTGAACCCATGTGCAATGTGGCGGGGGGCTCTCCGAAACAAACTAGCGCATAAAGTGAAAAACACATTTAGAACGATAAAGATTTTAAAAGTGCGCATGCGTAAACTATAACCGTGAGGAGTGAACCCGTGTGCAACAAGACGGGAAACCAAATGTAGACTAACGTGAGTAAATCCGGTGGCACGGGCACTCTACAAACATAAAGAAAGACTAGAGAAATTCGCACATCCCCGACCATAGAGTTGGACGCATCAAAATATCCCAGACTAGAAGGACCCAGCACGTGTCCTAACAAGTCAACTACCTGCGTCAAGGTAACCGAAGGATTTAATTCAAAAGGATCATCATACCATGGAGAAATCATCAAAGAGAAATCCTTCGGGCGCGTACTATCAAACTCAAGAAAAGTATCATCACCTAACTCAATCTCAGCCACACACTCGTTACCAGGTGACTCAACCAATTTACTAACACTAATACCTCGAGATACACCCAAAGGAGGGGCCAAAATGGTCGAAAGAATTGAACGACACGGACCCGGCAAACTAGACTCGTATCCAAAAAGGTCCACAAATCGGGTCAAGGGATCCGGAGGGAGAGGCGGTAAAATCGAGCCCGGGTGAAAATCAAAGTCATTTTTAATCACAAGCAACGGGGACTGCATCACCAGTAACATGCCCGGCCCAGCAACAATAACATCATCTAAAAGTCTATCTCCCTTGCTAGGATAATCTACCAACATACTAGAGGCTATACTCAAATGAGTGCCAGAAACGTGCTCAGAAATAGGAATAGCCGAACCCGACAAACTGTCCAAATCACTTTGTCCATCAGGAGATGGAGATAACACCAAGGAAGCATCGCTCGGGTCCTTAGCACTAATATCTTCCAAAAATAAATTCCCTTTACTAGGTGACTCATCCAAGACGCTACTTCCCAAGTCTTCCAATAACACCTTACTCTCGACAGCTAAATCTTCCCACGACGTAGGCACATCATCAAAATCAGGAAGGAGGGTAGGACAAATCCAATCTCGAGGAGACTCCAAGATAGCTTGAGTCTCGAGTAAAGGCAATAAAATCAAAGATCTATCTTCTGAACGCTCATAACTATGATCATCCCATATCACGCCTTCGTCCAAAGGAGACTCTTCCAACACCGTCGAAATATCACCCAAATCAATGTTAACAGAAGGCTCAATGACAGTCAAAGGGGACAGATCAGCAATATGGTCGAGGGGAAGGGGTATAATCCCAGGGGAAACTTCCTCAAAGGAGAAATCCTCATCCAAATCACTAGGATATCCCAGTTCCTCAGCGTCACTACAACCGACAGTGAAATCGACCTCGCCCTCAGTGGCGGGCTCAGGTGGATCAACAGCTAGAACTGATAGGCCTGGGAGGGACTCGGGAGAGACTACGGGTGTAGTCGGAGTGGAACACATGATAGAGCTAAGTTCAGACACACCACTAGACTCGCAAGTCACATTCGCCTGACTAACCGTACAGATAGGACTACTCTCACCCCGTGGGCTCATGGCAATCCTAGCAACCTTTTCTACCGAGCTCGGGATATGGGACTTATAGTACTCCTTTCCCCGGTAGGTGGGTATAGGTGCGCTACGGGTAGCTCTAACCTCATGGAGTAAGGGCCTAACCTGAGGGGACATGCCTCTCCTATAGTCAGGTGGGGATCTAGTGCCCCGGTGAGTAGAAGCCACCTCATTCAACATCCACGCAGGAGCGTATTGGTCGATGAGAAGGCTCTTCATGTTAAACCAACTGACACAGCCTCTAAAACGTCGCTCTTCATTGAGCCAAAAGCTCTGAGCTCGACCATATAATTGTATGCTCGCGACCCCGACCTTGGAGTGATCATGCACACGTTCACGCACGAAATAAAGCTCAATGTCGTCTACCCAACGTAGGAGGATCAGGGGACCTCCCAATCCATCGTAGGTGGGGGCAACGCTCCTGGAAGATCTAGACACGACATTAGTCATTCGATTGGGATGGGGGCTAAACTGGTCATAGGGCCTCCTTGGAGCCGTCGGCGAAGAGGGAGCAAATCGGTGATTATCTACTTGCGCTAACCAATCTCTAAGGTCATCCGTTTGATGCTTCGCCAATCGACGGGAAGCGTCAACGTCATGTGCCATCGTCAGAGGAGATGGATGCGCACGCAAGACGCGACCTAACGCATGCAAATAAAGTTTAGAAAACCGGTTTTTTTTTTTCCTACAAAAGCTCTTATCAGAAGTAAAATTTTATAATTAAATATTTTTTTCTAGCCTTCCTATAGGACTGAAATAATATTTTATTTTAATTTCTTACTATGGTTATGAAGTAGAAAATGCACTTTTTTTCTTTTTTTAAAAAAGGTAAAAATTCTGGATTCTAGCACGCTATTGGCAGACCAAAATCAGAAATTTTACAAATGCAGGATTTTTTTTATGTTGCTGAAATTTTCTCTAGCGAAACTCATATAGCCTACCGAAATATAGAAGGATGGTGCCGATTAGGAAATCGACAACAACCTCCCTCTGATACCAAATTTGATGTAGGCTAGTCCTTTTGACGTTACGGGAAATGACGAGACTAGGCGAGACTCTCTCCGATGACTCAAGCACATGTGAAACGCAGCTACAAGTAGAACCGGATATTGGTGGTTAGGTTATTACGAGGGGTCGCAAAGCCCTTCAAGATGATACCAAGGCTATAGGCCAAGGTCCTCTCAAGCGCAAGGAACCCACACGGTTCGATCGAGCGTAGTTGTACCAAAAGAGAATCCACCGAAAATAAATGATTCGGAAAAGGGTGGTTCTCTCCCAACAAAATAAATGAGGGCCGCCAAGCCTCACGAACGTAAATGAAGATCGGAAATACGCAAGCAAATCAAAGAAATATAAGTCACGAAAATCATGCGTCACAGATCACACAACATGCCGTAGCCACAATATATATCAAGAGGGAAATCACTAGGTTTGTGAAGAAATATTCGTTACCCCCGCTCGGATGTCGACGAGGTTGTAGGGATCGTTCCGGTTCCGGTTCCACCGAAGCCACACCGGTAGGAGGAAAACCAATCGCCTTCTTCGGATCACGCCGGAGATGGTGCCGCCCAAATAACGGAAGGTGCGCCGTTCAAGAAGGAGTAAGAAATATTTTTTTGAGAGAGGGAGATGGGAGGCCGGTGGCTTGAAGGAGGAGGAGGGAGGTGGGCGGCCTAACCTTGGCCGAAATGTTGGAGGGGAGAGAGGGAGGAGGGCGGCCACAAGAGGGAGAGGGAGGGAGGTGGTCGACGGCTAGAAGGAGGAGGGGGGAGGTGGTCGGCCTAGCTTGGCCGAGAGGTTGGAGGGGGAAGAGAGGGAGAAGGAGGCCGGCGGCCTAAGGAGGAAGGAGAGGGGAAGTGGGCGGCCACAAGAGGGAGGAAGAGAGAGATTTCAAAATCTGAAATTAGGGTTTCTTTATCATTCATTCTACTCAAAATAAAGCAAGGGTTAGCCTTTTATAGGCTTTACAAGAACATAGGCTAAGTGCACACCAAAGTGGCTAAACATAGGCCACATGAACAAAATAACCATGCTGAAATTAAATGACTAAATTAAACAACATAATTATAAATTTGATCGTAGAAGCGGCGAAAATTTTAACGCGGCGATGGCGGTGGATGTTGCGGCCAAGTTCCAACCTTCGAGCTTGCGGCAGCGATCATCATGGTCATCGAACAACAAGTGACGGCGAGCAACGTCATCAATCAAGAGAGTGCCCGCAACAATATCTACCGGATCGCCGTAATCATCCGGAAGCGGGTCTTCATCAACAAGCACTGGATCACCAAAGTCGTCCAGGGGAGGACGCTCCAAATCAACACGCCGGGGGTAGTCGGCTCCATCACCGTGTCACTCATTCGCCGTCACTCCCATGACCCGACCAGTACACGGCCTGTGACACGGCCTCCGACACGCCCATGTCACATATGACACGCCCGTATCACATGTGACACGCCCGTGTCAGGGCCCGTGTCACGCCCCGTGTGCACCAGCCTGGACTATCCTGAGTAGGACACGGCCTTCGACACGACATCAGACATGCCCGTGTCACATGTGACACACCCGTGTCTGTACTCGTATCACGGCCCGTGTGCATAACTCAGAAACCTCCTGAGTGGGACACGCCCTGGTACACGCCCGTGTCCCAGGCCGTGTGCCGCCCCCGACGACCGTCGATCGCCAAAATGTCAACCACGCGACCCAAGGTTGAACACGCCCATGACACGCCCGTGACACGCCCGTAACACGCCCGTGACACGCCCGTGACACGCCCGTGTCACCTGCTCCAAATCCCAGACTTGGCTTAAAACGTCACCCATCCCTCTTTTTAGATTCGGGGTGTTACACCCTTCAAGCTATCCTACGGGTCTGAGGCACTCATCCCGGTGGAGTTATAGGTGCGAAGTTTTAGAGTTGTTGCGGCGGGAGACGGAGGCGAAGAATGGCTCCTGGAGAACGAAGATGCCCAAAGGCTCTCTCTGGACTACGTCGAGGAAATTCGTGACTTGGCCTCCATGCGCCAGGAGGAGATCAAGAGGCGTATGGCAAAGCACTTTGACAAAAATGTCTGCCTCAAGCATTTCCTGGCAATAGATCTGGTCATGAAGAAGGTGAACGCCACAGGGCGAGGGGACACCATCGGCAAGCTACATCCCAATTGGGAAGGGCCCTTTATCATCCGAGAAGCATTGGACACGGGAGGCTATTACCTACAAGATCAAGCAGGAGAGCAGCTGAATGGAACCTGGAGTGGGGATGACATGAAAAGGTTCTACCCTTAGGGGTAACTCATGTATCAACTTTGTAAACACATTTCTTGATATACAATGGCAGTCGGGTTTCTCTCTTTTGTGTTAATATACCTCGAGACTTCTGATTGATTCCAAGATCCGCCTCGCGGTCGAATTCGGGAACCAGTGGTCGGTTTGTTCCTCATAAATAGCCCAGGGTGGGAGATCGGACGATGCTTCGGGACTTTAAGCGCTCTTGTAAGACCGAGCCTCTGCATTGTCGGCTGAGGTCAGCTCCCCCCTTACATGTCGGCTTATGCCCCCCTGAGTGCATCTCTCTTCCAACTGGAGGAACTACCAGGAACAAATTTGCACCCTAAACTCCCCGACTCGAGGAAAGGCCGACCTCGTCAAGCAATCTTAAGGAGGAATTTAAGTTATTGTCAAAGCAGGATAACCTGCCGAAGAAAGGGCAGGGTTAAGCCCAAAGGTGTATGTTAGTTCTGAGTGCGTCCTAAAGGGCTCTCGATGAAAAATCACCCTCCGTCCAGACGCTGGCACTCATAGACATTAAGTGTGGATGAAAGCGACCTATGCTGACAGATCGGAATGCGAGTCTTCGATCCGTTCCTCCTAAATAGCCCAGTACGAAAGATATGACGATGCTTCGGGACTTTAAGCGCTCGTGTAAGACCAAGCCTCTGCATTGTCGGCTGAGATCTGCTCACCCCTTGCATGTCGACCAATGTCTCCCCGAGTGCATCTCTCTCCCGACTGGAGGAATTTTTAGGAACGGGTTCAGATGTCGACTTCTCGATCCAACGGGTTCGAGATCGTCCCTCTTAAAAGGAAAGATTATCTTCTCACCAAAAACGTCGATGCAATTAACCCCATTGTCGCCTCTCATAGCCAACAGAATAGCATTGCACTCTAAGAAGGCCTCGAGTGGCAGGGTAAACGTAAGTCTGTATCCCTGCACGAGCTCCTCTCCTGCATACCAGTCATTGAACCTCCTCGAGGAGATCAAGTTCCTCGTTGGAGTGATGCCATAGCTCGTCAACTCTGCACAAGTTCCTCTCCTGCAGACCGACTACTTGCCTCCTCGAGTCGACTCCACCCCCAATTGAGCTTGACTCCCAACAAAGTGTCGACTCCAAATAGAAGGCCTTGAGTGGCAGGGTAAACGTAAGTCTGTATCCCTGCACAAGCTCCTCTCCTGCATACCTGATAGTTTAACTTTCAAGGCAGCCTAAACACCTAGAGGGGGGGTGAATAGGTTCTGCTTTTCTTATAAAAACTTCTAGGCAGAATTCAATTCAATAGCTAACATAATAAGTACAGCAATCACAGAAAATAAAGCATCACAGATTGCACAATGTTTTATAGTGGTTCCCCAAGGTCTGGGTACATCCACTTTCCCCCTTCACCTATCTAGCAGTATGCTAGATTCGGCCAAACTTCCACTTATCTCAGATCAACAGATCCTACAACTCAGAACCCAACTGGTTCCTACAACTCAGGCACAACTGCCCTACCTCAGCCTTGCCCCAAGGCCTACAACTCAGAGAATATCCTTCTCCTACACTCAGGCAAACAGCCCTACCACTCAGAGTTCAACACTCCTACACTCAGCCTTTATAACATAGGCTTACAACTCAGATCTGTGTAAACAGATCCTACAGAAATATAGAAAAGATTATTAAACTGTCTTGCCAAAGTTGAGAGAGAAAAGGCCAAGAAAATTCTTGATCAGCTGATGCAATCAACTGTATCTGAGCTTTCTTCAAAGCTTCTTGAATAAGAACTTAGCTGAGTTGATTTCCAAACAGCTTCTTGAGAATCCACTGGTGGTTTCTTTCTTCTTCTTCAAATTCTGGCTTGATCTCTCTCTATCCAGCACTTTGAATGATTCTTCTGAATTCTGATTAGAACTCTTCTTTGATCTATCCTTAGATAGTCTTCTTAGATCTCCCGGAGAAGATCTTCTTAAGTGCCTAGCACTTTCTTGAAATGAATTGGATCGTAATCCTTCTCAACTTTTTGATTCTCAACAATGTTTTCCAACAGTTGCTTTCTCCTTCTGAATCCGTCTATTTATAGACTTTCTTCATGGTAACCGGCTGATCCGGTTTCTAACCGTTTTCTGATAAGTCTGACAGCTTCAGTTAACTGGTGGCAATCCTCAGCTGTCAAGTCTCCAAACAAGTCCTGTGCCTTAGTCTTGAACCATAAGTTGTCGAGACAGTCTGTTAGAAAGTGTCGAGACCATCTGTTTATTTGTGTCGACACAATTGACTTTGGTGTCGACACAGTCTTCAGTGATGTCGACTAAGTTGCCTTTGAGTCGACACAGCTCCTTCTGAAAATAACTTGGTCTTGACTCTCCAGTGTGTCGACACAAGTCCTGTGTGTCGACACAGTTGTTGTAGAATCATAACTTAGTAAGTGTCGACTTAGCCTTCAGGTGTCGACACATTCATTTTTTAACTCTGCTATAATGTGTCGAGTTAATCACAATGTGTCGACACATTCTGCTGGTGTCGACAAACTTGAGGTCGACTATTTTCTTCTGTGTCGACACATTCAGCTGATGTCAACAATCTTGAGATCGACTATACTCTTCTGTGTCGACACATTCTCCCAATGTTGAGGTCGACGCTTTTCTTCTGTGTCGACACAAATTCCCAGTGATGTGTCAACTTACTTCTTCTGTGTCGACACTTTTTCCCAGTGTAGTTGTAGACTAACTGCTATATGTCGACACTGCTTCCTAGTGTTGTGTCGACTATTTTCTTCTATGTGTCGACACTGCTTCCTCTGTGTCGACACTTGGACTTAGAATCTTTCTGCATACTTTATCAATTCTTCACCTGCACATGTCAACTTTAAAACAACATCAAATACACCTTGATGTATATCATTGAGCTAGGTTGGGCTTCTTCAAATCAGGTACATATTTTCCAATGTACCCAACAATCTCCCCCTATTTGGAGAAGTCATAACCCTTATAGCCAATGATATACACCATTTATAAACAGTACTAAATGATGATATATGACATGACAGGAATACTTAATATAAACAAAACATAAACAAAATAATCCATCACAGAATGCACATTATAATATGCCAAACAACATTTTGTTTATAACTGGGTAATGTTTGATTACATTGTTTTTCATTTAATGATTACATCACAACATTACAAAACAATATGAAGGAATTAAAAAACATAATCAGGATTGATCAGGCTCTTTAATGATAATCCCTTTTCCAGATTGAATTGTAGCTGTCACAGGAGCTTCTGATTCTTCAGCTATCTTCTTTCCTTTTAGATCAGCTTTCTTCTGAGCTTCTTCCTTGATCCTTTGCCTTTCAAAGTAGTGAAAAGGCTTTGGAAAGTACTTGCTTGGCTCCTTAGCATCAGATGGCAGCCTCCCCAGCTTAGCTTTCCTTCTAAATTGGACTATTGCTTCCTGTCTTGCCTTATACTTCTGCCATTCTATTTCATTGTACCACTTCCCTCTCTCATGAACTTTATCTTGTACAACTTTCCATGCAGTGAGTATTATGTTCCTTGAAGTAGGACTCCACTACTCATAATCTGGCTTAAGTACAGCCTGCTCTCTGAATTTCTTCTTTGCTAATAGAGCATCTTGCTGTTCTTTCAGAGTAGCCTCAGGCTTATCAACCTTTCCAAAGACAATATTAGTAACCTCCTTTGGAGGACTATACATTCCTTGAACTTTCTGATCAATCATGTCAAAATCTGGAGGGGGGTAAATGACTTGGGCAACCTCAGGTTGATTGCCTTCAAGTAGATTTGATTGTATTCCTGACTCAGCCACCATAGCATCATCACACAATGGGGGATATCCCAAAGTGGCTCGAATGCTATTGGTCACCCATTTAGTGTGCTCTGAGCCTGCATGAATTAGCATCCTCTCCCCCTTTATGGCTTCTCTAGATACATGATCTCTTAGATCTTCCTTTTGAAATCGGATTTGGCCATCCAAATAATTCACACCCTCTTTGAAAAATGGTTTTAACTTTTGAAGCTTTTCAGATATTTCTTTTTGAGAGGTTGTGATGGCAGTCTTAACAGATGCAATGGCAATTTGAAAATTCTTTTCAAATTCTTCCCTTTCTTTGGCTCTATCTGCAGGCAGACTTGGAACAATCTTCTTTACCTCCTCAATAATCTTATTATGAGATTCAGTTAAATTATCATTCATTCTTAGCTGGTTTTCCAAAACATAGCTTTGCTTCAAAGCAATGTCATCCACCTTTGTAGTAATAGCCTCCTGTTTTTGAGCTAGATAAACCACAGCATTGCCACCCTTGTGGAAGCAATCTGTCATTTCCTTTTTATGCATGTTGACTTGAAACTGGATGGACTTTATATCCTGAGCTAAGTCAAACTGAAGTGACTTGCTATTTTCATCAACATACTTTTCCAGAGCCATCCTTTGTTCATCCAATTTTACTTGTAGATCTACCATAAATTTGTTGTAATCAAAGGCTGGAGATACTTGTAGAGGTGTGGTCTGTAAAGCCTGCTTATAATTCTTGCTTCTTCTCTTAAAGACAACAAGTTTTCTTTTCTTTGCCACCCTGGCATCTTCAGTTTCTGTTTCAGATGAAGTATCTACATGAATTCTTTCTTGAGGATGATGAATTGTATCTATTCCAGGGGCCTGTTGCTCAGCTTCAACATCCACTGGCTCACCCTCAACCTGTGGCTCAACTTCAGCTTCCTGATCAATGTCCATACCTATGGACTTCTCAATATCTGGTCCACCTCCTACTTTATCAGCAGTAGTATCAATATCAGGGAATAACTCCTCCATAGTAAATTCCAGTTGAGCTGTAACTTCTGCAGCAGTTAAATCTTGAGATAAGTTTAACTGTGCTTCTTCTTGCACTTGTACTTCAGTATTTATAGTATCTAGAGGAGGAGTGGACACTAGCTCTTCCTGAACCTGTGCATTAATAAGAATATGAGCAAAGTCTTTTATAGTAAAATACATTAGCTCCCCCTACACATGTACCTGATCAGGTGCAGATACATTTTGAGCAGGAGTGGAAACTGGCTCCCCCTGCATCTGTGCAGGTGTTGATACTTGCTGGACTATAGTTGAGTCAAGCTGTTTTTCAACCTGTGTCCTCAGTGGGTCTTCTTGTAGTTGTTCAGTTTCTTGATTTTGAGTAGGGGATTTCACAGGGGTGTCTGGCCTTCTCTCTTCAGGCACATCCTTGGACAGCACCCTATCCCACCTTGAGAACAGTCTCATATCCATTCTTCTCATATGATTAATCTTTGTCCCTGGCACTTGTTGCATCACTTCAGGAATCACTCCAGTTAGGTATAGGCTCATGATCCTGGCCATGTTAGGCTTCTTGATTCCTTCTTTGATCTTGTCAAAGATCACTCCTGACCAATCAGTAGGAATTGTAAAAACAATCCTGGTCATCAGGCTGAACATATAGGCAGAAATCCTACCATGTCCACCTGTCTTGCAGAGGATCACTTTCCCAACTATTTCAGATAAGAACTTCCCTTGCTGATTCATACCCTTCCTGTTGAATGCAGCTCCAATCCTTAATCCTGAGTCCAGTCCACACCATTGAAGGGCTTCCCTTGTTTTAGAACTAGGTACTTCCTCTTCATTCTCAACTACTTGCAATTGAAAGATCTTTCTTAAACTTCTTTGATTAATCTTCACCTTAGTCCCTTGAACAGTGGACTTAATCTTGAGGCCAGTAGAGTGGACTGATGCAGAGATAAAGAACTCGTGCACCTCCTTCTTCCAGATTTTTGTTGGTTCTGAGATGAGAAATTCTAACCCTGACTCAGAGAGGAGGGTGATAACTCCTTGAACATCTGGCGGCGCCTCTGCAAAGGCCTGGCACACCAACTCATACCCTTCATTAATGTTGTCTTCAATCCTTGGCGCCATCGGTTCGTCGAGAAAGCTTGAGAGAAGAGAGAAAGATAGACTGTTGACACAGGGTTTTAGTCTCGAAAACCTTGGAAGCGTGTCGACAGAATGAGTTTTTGACCTATTTATAGCCTCAGTTGAAAGAAGTTCAAAAGGCGCCAAAAACAGTCAAAATGTGTCAACACAGATGGAATGTGTCGATACAAACTTCTATGTCTCGACATTACTTCAGCCTACTATGTGTCGATACCAATTGTGGTTATGTCGACACCTTAGATAGACAGAAATTCTGTGTCGACTCTAAGGATAAGTGTCGACACATATTCTGTAAGTGTCGACACCATTTTCCTGGTTGAGTCGACATTATATTTCTGGTTAAGTCGACAATATAACTCTCAAGTGTCGACACATATTCTCTGTGTCGACACAATATTTCTGACTTGTCGACATAATTTCTCTGAGTCGACACATTACTACAGAATGTGTCGACACATTCTTACTTAGCCAATTTCTGTAACTTCAATGTGTCCTTTTTAGCACTTGATTATGTTGTTATTACCTTTACTTACTTATATACCACTTCAATTGCATTGTTAATGATTTTGTTAATACATTAATCAATGGTTAACATACCTAATTCAATTTTGAATTTATTGAATTTGGTTTCATCTAAAGGCTTAGTAAATACATCTGCTATTTGATAATCTGTTTTTACAAATTCCAATGAGATGTCTCCTCTTTCTACATGTTCTCTAAGAAAATGGTA
Source organism: Platanthera zijinensis (assembly GCA_039513925.1). NCBI lineage: Eukaryota > Viridiplantae > Streptophyta > Magnoliopsida > Asparagales > Orchidaceae > Platanthera > Platanthera zijinensis. The sequence continues at coordinate 101,295,485 of CM077095.1, forward strand.
TTTGATTTCTATATGCTTAGTTCTACTATGAGAAACTGGATTATTAGCAATAGAAATAGCACTCTTTGAATCACATAAAAGGGGTGTTCTACTTACCTGAATACCATAATCCTTAAGCTGATGCTGCATCCACAATAGCTGTGCACAGCAGCTTCCAGCAGCAACATACTCTGACTCAGCTGTGGAAATTGCCACACTGGTCTGCTTCTTACTACTCCAAGATATTAGTCTTCCTCCCAGGAATTGACAAGTACCTGTAGTACTCTTTCTATCCTCTCTACATCCTGCAAAATCTGCATCTGAATAGCCTGTTAGTAGAAAATCTCTATTCCTAGGGTACCAAAGACCTAGAGTAGGAGTGCCCTTTAGATATCTCAGAATCCTTTTGACTGCAGTATAATGAGATTCTTTAGGGCAGGCTTGGTACCTAGCACAGACACATGTAGCATACATAATGTCAGGTCTACTAGCAGTGAGATATAGTAGAGACCCAACTATTCCTCTATACAATGATTCATCAACAGGTTTACCTGCCTCATCTTTGCATATAGGCATACTTGTTCCCATAGGAGTTCTCATGGAGGAGGATGACTCCATACCATATTTCTTAATTAATTCTTTGGTGAACTTAGACTGGGATATGGACAATCCATCATCAGTCTGTCTTACTTGGAGTCCCAAGAAGAACTTAAGTTCTCCCATACTGCTCATCTCAAACTTCCCTTGCATAAGTTTGGCAAACTTTTTACAAAGGTTGTTTTCAGTAGATCCAAAGATTATGTCATCAACATAGATCTGGACTAAGATGATCTTTCCTTTGGATTCCCTAAGGAATAGAGTTTTGTCTATCTTTCCTCTTGAGAATTTATTCTCAATGAGAAAGGTAGACAGGGTTTCATACCAAGCCCTTGGAGCTTGTTTTAACCCATACAAAGCTTTCCTAAGCTTATACACATAATCAGGTTTAAGAGGATCTATAAAACCTGATGGCTGCTCTACATATACTTCTTCTTTAAGATCACCATTCAGAAATGCTGACTTCACATCCATTTGGTATACTTTGAAGTCTTGGTAGGCTGCATAGGCAAGGAACATTCTGATTGCCTCTAGCCTTGCTACTGGAGCAAAGGTTTGATCAAAGTCAATTCCTTCTTCCTGTCTGTATCCTTTTGCAACTAACCTTGCTTTATTTTTCACTATTATCCCACTTTCATCTAGCTTGTTCCTATAGATCCACTTAGTGCCAATTATGTTGTGGCCTCTTGGTTTAGGAACAAGCTCCCAGACTTTGCATCTTCTAAATTGATTCAGCTCCTCTTGCATAGCATCAATCCAGTGCTGGTCTTGGATAGCTTCTTCAAACTTCTTAGGTTCCATCTGGGACAAGAAACTTGAATGCAAAACTGTGATTTGATTTCTGCTTCTAGTTTGCACTCCTTGTCTTGGATCACCAATTATCTGATCAGTTGGATGATCTCTTAGATATCTTATAGCTGGAGGAAGATTCCCTTCAGGTTGAGCATCTCCAGCTTCTTCATTCTGCTGAGCCTCTTGGTTTTCATCAGCTTCCATTATCTCTTGTACTCCCCCTGGACAGCAGCCTTCATTTTCCAATGCTCCATCTTCCTTTGAAGCTTCAGCAATGGAGAGCTTGTCCATCTTCTTGCTTATACCTGTTGAGTCATTTGATCTACAAGACAACTCACAATTGATTAATCTTGTTTCATCAAATACAACATGCACAGATTCTTCAACAACTTGAGTAGTTAAGTTGAAGACTCTATAGGCCTTACTATTTGTGCTGTACCCAACAAATATTCCATCCTGGGATTTGGCAGCAAACTTAGTCAAATATGACTTGCCATTGTTAAGTATATAGCACTTGCAACCAAAGATCCTAAAATAGGATAGATTTGGTTTTCTGCCTTTCACAACCTCATAGGGAGTCTTTCTGTGGCTTTTGGTGATAGAAGCCCTATTGATGACATGACAAGCAGTGTTAACTGCCTCAGCCCAAAAATATTCTGGGAGAGAGGTGTCACTCAATAGAGTTCTACCAGCTTCAATTAATGTTCTATTCTTTCTTTCAGCAATTCCATTTTGCTGAGGTGTTCTTGGTGAGGAGAACTCTTGGAAAATCCCAAAGTCTTTACACAAATTTGTTATGCTTTCAGAATGAAACTCAGTACCATGATCACTTCTGATTTTGACCACTGTACTATTCAGTTCATTCTGAATTTGCTTTACAAAATTAAGTAGTACACTTGGGGTTTCAGATTTTTGTCTTAGAAAGAACACCCAAGTAAATCTAGAATAGTCATCTACAACCACAAAAGTATAGACCTTCCTACCTAGACTATGAACTGGCATAGGACCAAAAAGATCCATATGCAAGAGGTATAAGCACCTCACAGAATCCTTGTTTTCAAGGCTTTGAAATGAGGATTTTGTCTGCTTGCCCTTTTGACAAGCTGAGCATACCCCTTCCTTTATACACTTAACTTGAGGCCCATTCCTCACTAGTTCTTTACTAATGAGTTGGCCAATTGTCTTGTAGTTTAGATGAGCCAATCTCTTGTGCCACTTAACACAATGGGAAGCATTGTCATCAGCTGCAAGACAAATGGGGGAAGCCTTATTTTCACACTCAAAATTAAGGCAATATACATTTCTCTTTCTATACCCAGTCAAAATGATCTCTTGATCACTTGACCTTTTGATATGACATCCATCCTTACCAAATGAAATGTCATATCCTAGATCACTCAGCTGGCTTATGCTTATTAGATTATGTTTCAAACCTTTTACATAGGCCACTTGGGTGATAGTAATTAGGTTAGAAGAAATGTTACCAAACCCTTTGATGACTCCTTTTTCAGATCCACCAAAGATCACTTTATGTCCATCTTTGACAGATGAATACTCCTTCAGCAGCCCCTTTGTTCCAGTCATGTGCCTGGAACAACCACTATCCAAGTACCATATAGGGGCATGGTTACTTGGATTCACCTGCAATATAGAATTACTTACCCTTAGAACCCAAGTAAGTCTTGGGTCCTTGGTTCAGGTTAGCATTAATAAAGTTATCATAACCTCTTCTAACAGGTAGACTCTTATTCTTTAAAACACTTGCGTTATACCAGCAGTCCAATGCAAAATGGCCCCTCTTGCCACAGCACCAACATTCAAACTTATTGTATCTAGATCTAGATACATCCTTGTCAGAAGAATTTCTGTTCATTGCTGGTGCTATTGCAACTTCACCTACTGATTTCTTAAAACCATTGGGTTTATGACCATAGGTAGGCCTGCTTGCCTTAACACCCTTATTCTTCAGAACATTTGTCTTAATATGACCTTGAATGTCTTCATGATCATATATGTTAGAAGGCACTTTCTCCTTACTAAACTTTAAGGGGACTGAAAGGTTTAGTGGCTGAATAGGGGCTTTGCCTTTCCTCTTGAATCTGCCAGCCCTGGAGTTACCTTTAAATCCTAATCCAGCCTTACCCTTCTGAGTGACAAATTCATCTATCAAGGGTAAGACAGATTTTGGCTTAGAGTAGCTAGCCACTAAATCCCTTTCAATTCTAAGTCTGGCCTCCAGACTCTTTACTTGATCATTAGTATAATTAATTGTGCCCAGCTGAATAATAGTTATATTCTTCAGCTTGGCAATTTCATTTAATTTTTGATCAAGGACTTTTTCTAACTCAGTTGTTGCTACCCTTAGTTCAGCAATTTCCTGAGCCTGTGTTTTAACCAGGTTCTTGCTTTTCTTAAGGGCCTGCAACAAGTCCCCATACTTGTCTATCAATTGATAGACATCTCCTTCAGATCCAGATGCATCTTCATCACTTGATGCAGATGTAGCTGATTCTTCACTTGTACTACAAACAGATATACAGGAAGGACAGTTTACCTCATTAGGACCAGACTGATTCTGGCATATGTCCTCTTCTGATCTTGTCATCAAACCCATGCATTGATGTTCATTGATGGAGTCTAGCAACTGCATAAACTCCTCTTCCTCAGATACAGCATATAGTCCAATATATGCTTCAACTTCAGATCCTGATTCTGAAGTTGACTGGTCTGACAGACTTTTATCTTTCTTTGCTACAAAGGATTTCTCCTTCTTGCCTTTCTGATAAGTCTTCTTCTTTTCTGAAGATTCCTTCCTTTTGTCAGGACAATCAGCCACTACATGTCCAGGCCTATTGCAACAATAGCAGACAATCTTTGAAGTAGTGGCTTTGCTGGGCTTTGATCTGTTTTTCTCTTTCCTTGATGACCTTCTCTTCTGATAATAGTCATCAACTTGCTGTGATGTGGAAGGCCTAGACTTCCATTGCTTCTTTTTCAAGAACCTTTGGAATTGCCTTGTAAATGCAGCAAAGTCTGCATCTGAATCACAGCTTTCTGAACCCTTATCTGAATTTTCAGAACTATCTTCTTCAACTTCTTTAGGAGGAGATGGTGATTTCCTCCTACTCTTTCTAGTGGCTTCAGCATTAAATGCCACAGTCTTTTCTCTATGCTCTCCTCTTGAGTTTCTTTCCTCCTCCTTCCTTACCATAAGTTGCATTTCATAGGATAGTAACTTTCCAAACAGGGTTGGAGGAGATATCTCTGCCAATTTAGCCACTTCTCTTATGGCACAGATCTTTGTATCCCAGTCCTTTGATAAGGATCTTAAGAATTTGTCATTCAGTTCATAGGCACTGAAGACTCTTCCATAGGAGATTAGCTCATTCACAATTCTATAGAATTTCTTATAGCACTCAGTTATGCTATCAGATTTTCCTTGTCTAAAGCTTTCATACTCCTGATTTAGCATAGACTTTCTGTCCAGCCTTACTTCTTCAGATCCCTCCATGTAGACAATTAATGTGTCCCACATCTCCTTGGAGGTCTTGCAGTGAATCAGATTTTGAAATGTTGAATCATCTATGGCACTAACAATGATGTTCTGTGCCCTTTTGTCCATGGTTGCCAAGATGATTTCATCCTTGGTCATTTCTGAATAAGTCTTTGGTATTTGGATATTTGCATCAAGAACAGATATCTTCATTGGAATGAAGGGCCCTTCCTGTACTGTGATATAAATCCTTGGGTCAGATGCTTCCATAAACAATCAGACTCTTTCTTTCCAGATCCCAAAGATTTCCTTCTTGCATATGGGTAATTTCATAGACCCTAGCTCCTTATGATTCCCTCCAGAACCCATCTTCTTGAATCTTGAATCTGCCTTTCAGATCTACCTCAGACTGTTAAGTCCTTTTTGAGTAACCTCCCTCTGATACCACTTGATAGTTTAACTTTCAAGGCAGCCTAAACACCTAGAGGGGGGGATGAATAGGTTCTGCTTTTCTTATAAAAACTTCTAGGCAGAATTCAATTCAATAGCTAACACAATAAGTACAGCAATCACAGAAAATAAAGCATCACAGATTGCACAATGTTTTATAGTGGTTCCCCAAGGTCTGGGTACATCAACTTTCCCCCTTCACCTATCTAGCAGTATGCTAGATTCGGCCAAACTTCCACTTATCTCAGATCAACAGATCCTACAACTCAGAACCCAACTGGTTCCTACAACTCAGGCACAACTGCCCTACCTCAGCCTTGCCCCAAGGCCTACAACTCAGAGAATATCCTTCTCCTACACTCAGGCAAACAGCCCTACCACTCAGAGTTCAACACTCCTACACTCAGCCTTTATAACATAGGCTTACAACTCAGATCTGTGTAAACAGATCCTACAGAAATATAGAAAAGATTATTAAACTGTCTTGCCAAAGTTGAGAGAGAAAAGGCCAAGACAATTCTTGATCAGCTGATGCAATCAACTGTATCTGAGCTTTCTTCAAAGCTTCTTGAATAAGAACTTAGCTGAGTTGATTTCCAAACAGCTTCTTGAGAATCCACTGGTGGTTTCTTTCTTCTTCTTCAAATTCTGGCTTGATCTCTCTCTATCCAGCACTTTGAATGATTCTTCTGAATTCTGATTAGAACTCTTCTTTGATCTATCCTTAGATAGTCTTCTTAGATCTCCCGGAGAAGATCTTCTTAAGTGCCTAGCACTTTCTTGAAATGAATTGGATCGTAATCCTTCTCAACTTTTTGATTCTCAACAATGTTTTCCAACAGTTGCTTTCTCCTTCTGAATCCGTCTATTTATAGACTTTCTTCATGGTAACCGGCTGATCCGGTTTCTAACCGTTTTCTGACAAGTCTGATAGCTTCAGTTAACTGGTGGCAATCCTCAGCTGTCAAGTCTCCAAACAAGTCCTGTGCCTTAGTCTTGAACCATAAGTTGTCGAGACAGTCTGTCAGAAAGTGTCGAGACCATCTGTTTATTTGTGTCGACACAATTGACTTTGGTGTCGACATAGTCTTCAGTGATGTCGACTAAGTTGCCTTTGAGTCGACACAGCTCCTTCTGAAAATAACTTAGTCTTGACTCTCCAGTGTGTCGACACAAGTCCTGTGTGTCGACACAGTTGTTGTAGAATCATAACTTAGTAAGTGTCGACTTAGCCTTCAGGTGTCGACACATTCATTTTTTAACTCTGCTATAATGTGTCGACTTAATCACAATGTGTCGACACATTCTGCTGGTGTCGACAAACTTGAGGTCGACTATTTTCTTCTGTGTCGACACATTCAGCTGATGTCAACAATCTTGAGATCGACTATACTCTTCTGTGTCGACACATTCTCCCAATGTTGAGGTCGACGCTTTTCTTCTGTGTCGACACAAATTCCCAGTGATGTGTCGACTTACTTCTTCTGTGTCAACACTTTTTCCCAGTGTAGTTGTAGACTAACTGCTATGTGTCGACACTGCTTCCCAGTGTTGTGTCGACTATTTTCTTCTATGTGTCGACACTGCTTCCTCTGTGTCGACACTTGGACTTAGAATCTTTCTGCATACTTTATCAATTCTTCACCTGCACATGTCAACTTTAAAACAACATCAAATACACCTTGATGTATATCATTGAGCTAGGTTGGGCTTCTTCAAATCAGGTACACATTTTCCAATGTACCCAACAATACCAGTCATTGAACCTCCTCGAGGAGATCAAGTTCCTCATTTGAGTGATGTCGTAGCCCGTGAACTCTGCACGAGCTCCTCTCCTGCAGACCGACTACTTTCCTCCTCGAGTCGACTCCACCCCCAATTAAGCTTGACTCCCGGCAAGGTGTCGAATCCAAATAGAAGGCCTCGAGTGGCAGGGTAAACGTAAGTCTGTATCCCTGCATGAGCTCCTATCCTACATACCGGCCATTGAACCTCCTCGAAGAGATCAAGTTCCTTGTTGGATTGATATCGTAGCCCGTCAACTCTGTACGAGCTCCTCTCCTGCAGACCGAATACTTGTCTCCTCGAGTCGACTCCACTCCCGGTTGAGCTTGACTCCCGACAAGGTGTCGACTCCAAATAGAAGGCCTTGAGTGGTAGGGTAAACGTAAGTCCGTATCCCTGCACGAGCTCCTCTCCTGCATACCGGCCATTGAACCTCCTCGAGGAGATCAAGTTCCTCGTTGGAGTGATGTTGTAGCCCGTCAACTCTGCACGAGCTCCTCTCCTGCAGACCAACTACTTGCCTTATCGAGTCGACTCCACCCCTGGTTGAGCTTGACTCTCGATAAGGTGTCGACTCTAAATAGAAGGCCTCGAGTGGCAGGGTAAACGTAAGTCTGTATCCCTGCACGAGCTCCTCTCCTACATACCGGCCATTGAACCTCCTCGAGGAGATCAAGTTTCTCGTTGGAGTGATGTCGTAGCCCGTCAACTCTGCATGAGCTCCTCTCCTACAGACCGACTACTTGCCTCCTCGAGTCGACTCCACCCCCGATTGAGCTTGAATCCCGGCAATGTGTCGACTCCAAATAGAAGGCCTCGAGTGGCAGGGTAAACATAAGTCTGTGTCGCTGCACGAGCTCCTCTCCTGCATACCGACCATTGAACCTCCTCAAGGAGATCAAGTTCCTGGTTGGAGTGATGTCGTAGCCCATCAACTCTGCGCGAGCTCCTCTCTGGTAGACTGACTACTTTCCTCCTCGAGTCAACTCCACCCCAGGTTGAGCTTAACTCCCGACAAGGTGTCGACTCCAAATAGAAGGCCTTGAGTGGCAGAGTAAACGTGCGTTCGTATCCCTGCACGAGCTCCTCTCCTGCATACTGTCCATTGAACCTCCTCGAGGAGATCAAGTTCCTTTTTGGAGTGATGTCGTAGCCCGTCAACTCTGCACGAGCTCCTCTCCTGCAGACCGACTACTTGCCTCCTCGAGTTGACTCCACCCCCAATTGAGCTTGACTCCTAGCAAAGTGTCGACTCCAAATAGAAGGCCTCAAGTGGCAGGGTAAACGTAAGTCTGTATCCCTACACAAGCTCCTCTCCTGCATACCGGTCATTGAACCTCCTCGAGGAGATCAAGTTCCTCATTTGAGTGATGTCGTAGCCCGTGAACTCTGCACGAGCTCCTCTCCTGCAGACCGACTACTTGCCTCCTCGAGTCGACTCCACCCCCGGTTGAGCTTGACTCCCGGCAAGGTGTCGACTCCAAATAGAAGGCCTCGAGTGGTAGGGTAAACGTAAGTCCGTATCCCTGCATGAGCTCCTATCCTACATACCGGCCATTGAACCTCCTCGAAGAGATCAAGTTCCTCGTTGGAGTGATATCGTAGCCCGTCAACTCTGTACGAGCTCCTCTCCTGCAGACCGAATACTTGTCTCCTCGAGTCGACTCCACTCCCGATTGAGCTTGACTCCCGACAAGGTGTCGACTCCAAATAGAAGGCCTCGAGTTGTAAGGTAAACGTAAGTCTGTATCCCTGCACGAGCTCCTCTCCTGCATACCAGCCATTGAACCTCCTCGAGGAGATCAAGTTCCTTGTTGGAGTGATGTCGTAGCCCGTCAACTCTACACGAGCTCCTCTCCTGCAGACCAACTACTTGCCTTATCGAGTCGACGCCACCCCTGGTTGAGCTTGACTCTCGGTAAGGTATCGAAACTAAATAGAAGGCCTCGAGTGGCAGGGTAAACGTAAGTCTGTATCCCTGCACGAGCTCCTCTCCTACATACCGGCCATTGAACCTCCTCGAGGAGATCAAGTTTCTCGTTGGAGTGATGTCGTAGCCCGTCAACTCTGCACGAGCTCCCCTCCTGCAGACCGACTACTTGCCTCCTCGATTCGACTCCACCCCCGGTTGAGCTTGAATCCCGGCAATGTGTCAACTCCAAATAGAAGGCCTCGAGTGGCTGGGTAAACGTAAGTCTGTGTCGCTGCACGAGCTCCTCTCCGGCATACCGACCATTGAACCTCCTCAAGGAGATCAAGTTCCTCGTTGGAGTGATGTCGTAGCCCATCAACTCTGTACGAGCTCCTCTCTGGTAGACTGACTACTTTCCTCCTCGAGTCAACTCCACCCCAGGTTGAGCTTAACTCCCGACAAGGTGTCGACTCCAAATAGAAGGCCTTGAGTGGCAGGGTAAACGTACGTCTGTATCCCTGCACGAGCTCCTCTCCTGCATACCGGCCATTGAACCTCCTCGAGGAGATTAAGTTCCTTGTTGGAGTGATGTCGTAGCCCGTAAACTCTGCACGAGCTCCTCTCCTGCAGACCGACTACTTGCCTCCTCGAGTTGACTCCACCCCCGGTTGAGCTTGACTCCCGGCAAGGTGTCGACTCCAAATAGAAGGCCTCGAATGGCAGGGTAAACGTAAGTCTGTGTCCCTGCACGAGCTCCTCTCCTGCATACTGGCCATTGAACCTCCTCAAGGAGATCAAGTTACTCGTTGGATTGATGTCGTACCCCGTCAACTCTGCACGAGCTCCTCTCTTGCAGACCGACTACTTGCCTCCTTGAGTCGACTCTACCCCCATTCGAGCATGACTCCCGGCAGGGTGTCGACTCCAAATAGAAGGCCTCGAGTGGCAGGGTAAACATAATTATGTGTCCCTGCAAGAGCTCATCACCTGCATACCGGCCATTGAACCTCCTCGGGGAGATCATGTTCCTCGTTCAGAACGCTGTCATAGTTCGTCAACTCTGTACGAGTTTCACTCCTACAGACCGACTACTTGCCTCGACGAGTTGACTCACACCACTCTAGTCGGGACTGGCTCCTGAGAGACGATTATTCATCACCTGCCGAGCTCGGATCCTAATTAGGCAGGTGCGAATATGCTTTAGGCAGGTGCAAATATAGCTTGGGCGAGTAGTCGAGTATGCCCCGAGCGAGCATGCGAGTACGCCCCGAGCGAGCATGCGAGTATGCCTTGGGCATGTAGGCGAGTATGTCTCGGCGAGTATGCAAATTGGTGTTCAGGCGTATATGCTTATGTGAGTTGATAGAACGTGTACGCAACACGAGCACTCCTTCCCGAGCCCATGAGCCTAGTGAGCGATATCAACCAGCATGCGAGAAGCAGATAGAATGGAAAACTTGTATAAATATATCAAGTGTACAAGTTACAAAAGGGTCAAAAATTGTTACATCCAAGCATGACAAATATCGGCGAGCAACTAGGATTCGTCGTCGCCGGTATCTAGCCGATATTCATCATCTCCGACGTCTACATCCTCTTCTTTTTACTCGCCGCTGCCGCTGCTACTACCTAAACTGCTAGAGCCCGTCGACGGGGAAGGGACGTGATCAGGCAAGATCGTCTCCTTAGCAAGTAGTTCGGGGATTAGCTCGTCGAAGGTGAGCTGCTGCTCCCCTTTGACGAGCTGCCTGTTGATCCTCAGCCGCGCGAGCATTATGTTCCCTGCCGCATGCGCTATCTCGCGGAGGACGAACGACCACTCCTCCCAAAGAAGTTGGGACCGCTTGACGGCCCACTGCGGATCGTCCTCTGGTCACGGCACCTCCGGCAGCAGAGCGGAGGAGCTCGCGCATCCCTCGGCGGCAACCAGCCGAGTCTCAGTCTCGACAGCACGAACTTGGGCTGCCTCTAGCTCAGCTTACGAGGTGGCGAGCTTCTCGTTGCACTCGGACAGTTTCTTCGCAGCCTCGATCTCGACGGCCTGCGAGATATCAACCGTCAACGAATGACCAGTCGAGAATCATCAAATCTCGCCAGCAGATAGCGACTTACCTCATAGTCCTTCCAACGGGCCGACTGCATGTCGAGGTCTATAGCCTTCTTGGAGATGATCTTCAAAGCCTCTGTCGTCTCCAACAGCTTCCTGGCCGTGAAATGCCCTAACTCGACAGACCGCGTGAGCGAGCATGCAGACTAATGGGCGAGCTCCGACGGGCCGAGCTCCAGCATGGACTCGGCATCGACTCGCCTATACAAGGCATGGAGGACGGCAAAGGCCTCCCCCTTGTCCTCCCAATCCTTTGACCATGATGGGAGGTTGGTGCTCAGCGACACCAAGTACTCACCTGCCCACCAGGTCACCAGCGGGCGACCATAGGTGTCTACCACACCTCGTCCGAGATTGTAGTTTGGGTGGAAGCGGGGTGCCCGAGCTTCCAGCAGCGACTCCTGGTCATCAGTCTGAGGCGAGGACACTTTCGCCTTCTTACTCGCAGGCCCCAACGACCTGGCTTTCGCCTTCCCCTTGGCGATTTTCTTCCTCTCCCCAACATCAGGCGAAGGGTTGGCTTCAGTAAGAGGGATGGCGATTTCCTTCGCCGGAGGAAGCGGCTTGTCGGGAAGCTCGTTGACCACTACAATAGTCACTCGACATGATTAGTGCGAGATTCAATAAGTAGAAGAGAGCAGGCGAGCATACACCATCTTGCTCAAGTATTACCCTCATTGGGATGGATCACTTCAAGCGAGTTGACGTTAAGTCGCCAGTAGATAGCGTCAAACCGGCGACCTCGGAAGGATTCGAAAAATTGCTCACGAATACCTTCCAAGATCGACGGGAGGAACGAGACATCGGCGGGTTAGCGCGGCCTTCCCAGAATCCCCCAAAGTCGTCGCGAACAACAACCAGCTGCTCGCTCCAGCGGTGGACTTTGTTCGCGGTCCCCACCAAGGTGCAGACATGGCTGCTGAAGTAGACGACCCCCTCCGAAGTCGCGGCGAAGGCGAATATCCGACGGAATACGGAGAGGTCGAAGGCGATCCTCTCCTCCAGGAGGTAGCAAAGGAACCCCGTGATGATCGCCATCACGTTTGGGTTGATTTGCGCTGGAATGATCCCGAGATATCGGAGGATCTCGCAGAATTTGGGCCAGAAAGGAAGTCGCAGGTCGGTGTCAAAATGGCGCAGCGACAACACCAGCGCGCCCTTAACATAGGTGTTGAGTCTCTCGCCACGAGCAGGGAGCCTCGCCGAGTATCCCTCTGGTAGGTGGCGCTCCCTGAATGTCTCCAATTCCTTTTCTGAGGTGATCGACATCTTGAAAACCGCATCAGCGAAGTTGATGGCATGAGCTTGTCGGCGGGCACTGGCATCATCGCCCACCATCTTTGCGAGCTGACTAAGAGGAAAGAAGTGAGGGGAAGAAGAAGGAAATAAGAGGCGAGCAGAGGAGTTACTCGCGAGGTGGGTTGAGAAATCCGCAACAACGTACTTATGTCTTACCTACCCCTCCTATTTATAGGCAAAGGCAAGGGGGGGTCTGTCTCAGCGGGTATTAGTCGAAATCGCGGCGAGGAAGTACGCCCTCCGTCAAACCACCTCGCACGGTACAGCAGAAGATGTCGCAACATTCATCAGAACCTGCATAATAAACTCAGCACACCACAGAATAAACAGGGAGAAACAAGCGGTGGGATGTAGATACACTTATCAAAAAGAAAATAAGGTTTATTACAAAGTCGTTTGCGATGAGTTCAACATAAAAAGAAAAAATATTTCTAAGTCCTAGGAGGTCGCTCCGGAGGGTGAGGATGTTGCTCGGCCCAGCCCATCTCGCGCGCCCGCCGGAAGTGCTCCGTCGCCAGGCGCCATCGCATCATCGCCAAGCCGCAACTGCTCCTCAATCCTCGTCAGCCGCCCTATGAAGACCATGCTCGCCCGGATGCCAGCCAATTCATCGAGGACTAGCTGTAGGCGGTGGTTGTTCAGCGCCAGTTGGCGATCATTCTCCTTCACCATATGGAAGCGCGCCTTGTAGCACTCCAAGGTGGTCTGGAGTTCTTCCATCTTCGCCATTCGCACCTCCAGAGCCGTGACCCGCCGATGAGAGTCGCAGATGGCGAGCTGGTCTAACTTGCTCTCCAGCTCCATGTAGGCGCGAGCTGCAGCATGGCGATACTTGCTCCCCGATAACCCGATGGCGTCGATGAAGGCCGCCCAGGATTCGTCCGGCGATTTGTTAGGGAGAAGTCGCAAGATCAGACAAGCATCCAAAAGATCAGGGATAACGACGACAAGACTTACTGCAATGAGGAGACCAGGACCGGCGCGGTGAAGGGACGCGACCGAGAACATCTCGCCGACTAGAGGATGGACCACCCAAGTGATCGGCAAATCTGCCCTGCCCGCGACCTCCATAGTCAGAGTCTCCAACTCGTGATGAGAAGTAACTCGGCCGCGATCTATCTGGCTTCTTCGGTGGAGGCGGAGCCTGCGACGAGCTTGCTGGCTGCTACGAAGTCTTCAGCGGAGGAGGCGGGGGATGTTGCTGCAAGTACGCTTTCTACTAAGCGGACAAAGGCGGTGGCGGCAGTAGAATGGTGCTCACCGCCTGAATAGAAGCCACGCCCAGAGGCGGCGGCGACGGCAAGGGAGAGCTCACCGCTGGCAGTGTCGAATCTCGCATGGAAGTAGGAGCGGCCTTGCTCACCGGGAGATCCTTGCTCCCTGGAGGATCCCTTCTGGCCGGGAGATCCTTGCTCCCTAGAGGGTCCCTTCTCGCTGGGAGATCCTTGCTCCGTGGAGGGTCCCTTCTCGCCCGGAGATCCTTCATCGGTGGTCCCTTGCTCGTCGGAGGTTTTTCTTTCACCGAGGAAGTCTCCGATGCTTTCTTAGCACCAACGTTAATCTGGACCGTATGTGCAGTCCAATATGGCTTACTAGCTGCGAGGGCGAGCAACGACGCGGAGCTCAGGGGGGCGACGTCCAGCGGTACATCTATGATGCCCTGAGGGGAGTCTGCATAAGAAAATCAGGTCAGCAAGAAGCACACGACGATCAACGATTGGGGAGGGCGGGGGCAGAAATGCGACCTGTCAAAGAGACGACTTTGATCCGGGATGTCGTCAGCTTCTCGGCGACTTTGGGATTCTCGGGCGGACTGAGGACGGCTGAGTCAGGAACGTCGTCCAGCCCAAGGTCGCTGAGAAGCTTCTTGGTACTGGCGGAAGGCGCGAGTTCGACAGTCGCCGCCGCGACTGGCTCGGATGGCGGAGGCGGGTCGATCGATGAAGAAGCAGGTTTCTTTGGCTTCTTGGTCTTCTTCTTTTTCGACGATGGCAAGTCGGCTGCGACATCTTCCTCGCGCGGTCTTTTCGGTTTGTAGACGCCGAGGAGACCAAACAGGGTGGCGAGGCTGTCTTGAAGAAGTTTCACGTTAGTGTCCGACATGGTAGGCGAGCTTTGGAGATCCGCCTCAGAAACCAGGACCCCCCCTATTTATAGATTTCATCGAGCAGCAGGCGAGGCGAGTAGCCCAGATACTCGGTGTAACTGCTCGCCGAATAAGTGTTGGATGTTTCTTTCCAAGCTTCCACATCGCTCAAAAAGAGCGGGGATTGTGTACAACCCGTATTCGACGAGGATGGGTCCTACTATAGCCAGCTCAGCGAGAGTCAAAGTCAACAAGTCAAGACTAAAGTCAAGATCAAGCCGCGAGCCAGCAGAAGGCCTGGGCGAGTATGGCGAGCTTCCCCCGCATACTCACCAGGTTGGCGACGAGGCGAGCTACTCGCCCAGCCCGTGCGAGCTCCCCGGGAAGTCGTCTAGTCACCAGGGTGGGGGGTATAAGTATGACCTCCCTCCCTTTGGATTTCCCTATAAATAGGACCCTAGGGGTGCGAGGGAAGGGACCCAAGAATCTTGGATAGATACTCGCGAGCCCTTTGGATTCCTTTTCCTTGGAGACCTAGTCGCGACCTACGACTTAGTTGCTGGCTCGTTTCCCTCGTACCTAGCTCGGCCATTCTGGTTGTGGAGAGGTTTCTTCTTCCAAGCAGCCAGGTATGTGGTGGGACCTTCCTGCCGCAGCGATCTGGGGTCTTGTTCCTAGCTCATTCTTGTTCTTGCTTCCGTGGGCCGTTTAACTTCACCACTTGACCAGTAGCCTTAGGCAGCCTAGTCCGATCTTGAGGCAGGGAATTTTTCTTGGCTTCAACACTTATTATGAGTTACATTTTTATTATTCATCCGAGAATAAATATCAATTCGATTGCTTGCGTCGGTTCGAATCCGAGAATCTCGTTAGAGGACATATTTTTCCTCGAATTTCAACCTCGAAAATCATTTTTAACACATGAGGGAAATTCTTCACCCGAAACGAGGTTGTGGATTATTTTCTCGAAACTCGTACTTTCATCTTCTGAGTCTACCCAAAATGCCCGAGAGTTATTTTAAGAACGAGGCGCTTAGTGGTTTTGCAAAAACCTCAAAATACTCAGAGCGGGAAATCTTGCCGGGATAACTCTCGTCGCTTAATAAATTGAACTTAATATTTAATATAAAGTGGTCGTGCGCTTCCATTTTTATTTTCGAAGAATTTGAGCACGTAAATTTCCTAGCGCGACCATAGGCTCCAAGAAATTGAAAAATCTAAAATTTTTATCTCAAGATTCCCAAATTTTAATACAACCTTTAAGAGGGCCTAAACAGAGCCTAGTAAATTTTTCAAAATTTTCCGAGCAATTTTGGGCCTTTAAATTGTCCAAAGAATCCTTATTTATGCTTTAAAAATATCAAATGAACTCCAAAACTTTTCAAAATTTTTGTGTCGATTGGCCTCATTAAGTGGAACAACTTTCATGTTCAAAACGTCTTTCCTAGGGGCCTAGGTTACCCCATAGAAAATATAACACCAATTTTAGTTATAATATTATAATATTTATAAATATTATAAAAATTATAATTTTTATATCATCTCCTTCCTCACTTGTACCGAAAAAAAAACGAAGAAACCAACCCTTGCGGGTCTTCTCCGCCCCCGGCCAACTCTCCGGTGGCGGGCGCTCCTTCTGGCGGTGGTCTTGCGGCCTGCCGCCGCCGAGGCTATATTTTTTATATATAATCAAAGGGGAGAGGTTGACGTCGGCGGCGCTCCGTCCGCCGGAGCTCGCATGCAAAGCATCCAAAAGATAGGGAGGAAGGATAGAAGAAGTTTTCCTCCTAATTTTGGGGCCTTTGGGGCTTCCGGCGAGATCTGCCATTAATGGTGGTGGAGGGTGGTGGAGCTTGGGTGGATTTTCTCTGGCGAAGCAGAGCTCCAACAGGGGTGGTGGTGGCTCGTTTTGAGCTTGGAAGAGGGGTGGGTCTAATCAGAGGGGGGAGGGGTCCATATATAGGAGTTTGATGTGCCCCTCTCCTCTTATTCCCAATATGGGATTATTCTCCCATGGAGGAGAAGGGATGAGCTCCTCCCATCTGTCCAGGACAGGTGGCTGCCATCAGGTAAGTGTGGTACAACCACTTGTCACCATCTTGGAGGCATGGCTAGGTGGGCTTGGACTTGGAGTGAGGAAGAGGGGAGGGAGAGGTGAGTTGGGCCTAACTTGATCCATGGCCCACCTAGCCTCTATATGGACCGGTTTTGGGTGACCCAAGGGTGAGGGGGTAGGGCGTTATCTACCTATGAAGAGGAGGTGTGCACCCTCTTGGATGAAAATTCCAAAAAAATGGTTTTTAGGGGAGTTTGACCAAAAGTCAACCACAGGTGGGTCTCCCAATGGGGTCAAAGTCAAAATAGGTCCAAGTTATCGGGATCGGGTCAAAGTTGGGATGTCGTGTCACAATTGGTGTGATTATTATCTACCAACCAACACGAACTTACAGTACCAAAATTATTATACTCATGGGATCAGCATTATTATGTATAACAATTAACCGACTTCCAAACTTAGGATGTGATTACTAGCCATCATTTCTCCAATTTCATGACTTATGAAGAATCATTTCCCACAACCTCAAGATTTGTCATGACTCAATCTCATCTTAAGTAATAATATCTTGTTAAAACTTCAACTTTTATTCATGTAGTTTCAAGGGTACGCATTGGATAATCCTGAATTATTCACCAAAATATTAAGTTTTCTAAGAATTTGTATGATGTCATCAAACACCTATATTTCAGTTCTCCAGTTCATCAAAGTTATAACCAAGGAATTATACATATAATACACATCTGTTGTTTCAAATCCTAAGCTCGTCAAGCCATATCCAAAGCATATAAGAGTAATACTCCTCTTCTACACTTGGCCATGTGTTTTTAATTCCGACTTGTAAACATGAGTAGTTATTCCCTCTTGGTAGATCATGAGTTTGATTACAGGGTCATATCGTACACAAGGTATATTTGGGAGATCGCTTCAAATATACCTATATAGGTCTACCCTTCTTTGGTTATGTCTCAACTATCTCCAAAGTATATGGATACTGATCGTGATCTAAATATTCAAATATTAAAGAGCTTGATTTTTCAATAATTTGTATGTAAATTACCTTCGACCGTCATGAAATACAAGAAATTCCAAATATAATTCCAATGGCAGGAACCCAATTCCAATCCAAAAATTTCACGATACATGATATATTCGTCCCAGACAACTAGACTTGGTAACCCTATATTTTGACTATAATCAAATATTGTTTGACCCATGATGTGTAATAGTTTGTCCTGATAAAAATACATGTCATCATTTCTGGATTGAGGAGGTGAATCTAAGATACCACATCTCACATGAGATTATTTATATTTGTTCATGTCTTAAGATCGTGAGCACCTATAGCTAAGTTCTACTCCTATTCAATTCTTATCCGACTTAAACTTGTACTGAATCCACACCCATGTCGTTCTCTCTTATGATCTACATGAGTTTGTTAATCAGTTTTTTTAAACAAATGGTATAGTCACTATCCGTATGTTACCATAATTGAGTTAGGATGTTAGAGCACCTAAGAACAGGCTTTGTTGAGGCGATAAATAATGCACATCCTTAATTGTATGTAAATTCTTTCTACAAACCATACTGACTCCAATTCAGGTCTTTTGAAAGAAATTTGCTCTAATTTCTTGTGGATTCGTAAATGTATTATCTCGTGTCATGCAATAAGAAAATCACGATCTCACCTTAGGTTACGTGTTGTGTGGTTATCTATATCATTAACTCAATTTGAGAAATTTCCTAAAGTCTTCTACCGATCTTCTTGATTTCACGGGTCATATGTACATATAACTGGGCAAACCTTTATGTGTATCCCAAGGAATTGGTTTGTTATTCTCTTTGTATACTCACCATCATAGCCTCAGAGCATTATAGAGAATGAATACTCATTCTTGAAATGTTTTATTCTCTTATTTCGCTTGTGAAATGTAGCGGTCAAGACTTAAAATTAAAGATCCATATTACGTAAGATGAGGTAATTTTTTCAAGGATCCAAACTTCCAGGGAGGGTTGATCATCATACCAACCATGCATATACAAAACCTCATCTTCACTCGAGCAATCATTTGAATAAATCAAAACTTCAAGATCATTATCTTTGTGACTCAACATATTCTAAACAAGGTTTAGGGAAATCCAAGTCGATACCAAATTAGCCTAATAAATAAAAAGATAAGCCCCCATATGTTTTGGGTTGAATTTCTTTAATATCTATAGTACATGAATCATATGTATGCACACAATCCTAAGGGCATATAATCTTAAACTTGGAGTTCTACATTGAGACTTATTGACATGATTCACACCTTAAGTCCTTAAAGTCACCATTTACGACAACCTTCTTAAGATCAATATGTGACCAAACCAAAATGGGTGTTCTCTAAATTTGAATTCTTATTCGACCTTTGCGTTTTTTGTCACGGTGATTGCTTCAATGTAAACAAGTCATTGGTTTGAGAACTAAGTTTATGATTCTCCTAATATTCCACTAATAGATTACATGCACCAAATCTCCTTGAGATGGTCCTATTAACTTGGGTAAGATATGATACTATCACTTGGTAGGTGAAGTAGGAACATCAGATTTTAAGTCTAAAGCAGTGACTCTTGCATTAAACTCTTTCTTTAGCAACTTTTGGTATCCTCATACCTTAACAAATCTATACCCAAGGTCTATTTTTTGCTAGGATACACCAAAAAATCATCTTGGTAAGTCAAACTAAAGTGGTGTTCTAGTTGGTTTGGCCTGAAGCATTGCTTAAATGGACTATTTTCTATAATTTACACATGGGCACACCATAGTTTCCGCTGCATAGTTTGTTCGCAAACAAATGCTCGAGCGGGGTGACCCAGTGTTGTGGACTTCTTTCTCATATGATCGTTTGCCAAGTGATACCAGTTTGTAAGACCCCTCCCCCGCACTGGGGAGTTACCCGGGTCTTATGCCCAGAACCGCCTCCTTACGGTGACACCAACTACCGAGTTAGTTGTCTCCGCACGACGTCGATCCTGCTGGCTTGTACGATCATTTCACGATTAGGCCAAAAAAGCATTTAAGAAATAGTAGTACACAATAATAACATATATATATATATATATATGTAAAGAAATAGTCCATAATGAGTAAATAATGAAAGAGAGTAAATGGCTTATGCCTGGTACAAGTCCAAAACAAATTGCTCACTCTCTCAACTCTCAACAAATTAAGCAGAAGCTACAAAAAGTCTATCATCAACCTGTCGTCGAGTAATAACGGTAGCTCATGGAAATTATTCATCGAGTCCTGCCTCCTCGTGCGACTGGTGCGTCTCCTCTAGCTCCTACGATCACAACCGACCGTTAGTCATAAAGACTAATTCATTTTGTCCTCGCCTCACCCCCGTGACTCCTAGGCACCGTGCGTGAGGATGAAAGCGGACACAACAAGGGCAGCATCAATAAGAAAGCAGGTGACATTGAACTATACTAGCAGGAGTATATATGTATAAAGAGAACTACTATAAGGCAGCAACAGTAAAGTAAGAGCAGTGCAGTAATGTACAGTAAAGTAAACGAGTTACACTACCATCACAAACGTACATTAACTTATATGAATGCCCATGCAAACTTGTAAGTTAAGGTTTTTAATGTAACTCATCATATAAAAGAACACATACAAATTTATATGATGAGGGTCCACAGTTATAATCTAAGTTATACTAATTAATGAATGTCATATTATGCGATGCAATGCAATGATTTGTGATGTAACTTACCCACCCGACTCTGTGCACAGACCTTTCAAACATTCCCACTTTTTGGAGGTAGCTAGCCTATCAGGTACTAACCGTCGTAACTCACAGTGGTAGTGGAGCGGGTATCTCCACTCCTAGGTAGGTAGGTACACTACCAGGCCTAGACCTTGCTTACGCCTCAATGCTAAGAACATAACAACGGAGATCCTGCGTACTCTTACTGGAAATCCACTAGTCTTTATGGCCGGGTGTGCGTTTAGGGGATAGTCCTCAAGACCGCAGTATAAACAACCTACTGGCCTCTAAAACTTGCACTCCTCACCAGAGTCTATTGGAGCATGCATTCCATGCTTCTTGGTTTGCTAATAACAAATCTTGTTTGTATTTGATCTTTGGGTGTTTATGATGTGCAGATATCACATGTCTAGCTCTAATGGCTTTTGGGTGATGTTTCAGATCAGAACATATGAGCTTAGGCACTATCGCCAGGTGATATTGAGTATCGCCGACAGGCGACAGCGACGATCGACGAATCTACGATCGACGATCGACGAATCACATTCGACAAAACTGCAATGCAAAATTCAGGAGTTTGTGGGGAACGTTGCATCCGTTATCGATATCGCTAGGTGGCGATACCTAGTGTCGCCAGGCGATGGTGCACATTCGACGATCGACGGATCTGCGATGCGAAAATGAGGAGTTAGTGGGACACGTGGCAGCCATTACCGATATCGCCAGATGACGATACCCAGTGTCGCCAAGCGATATCGCCAAAGTATAAAAGCCATTCAATTTTCTGAAGAGATCATGAATTTCATTATCTGGAGTGTACCTTCCTGTTTATACGATTCAGAGAGCTCCAGATTCAAGATTTACTCCATACTCTCAAGAAGGCCAAAACGCAAAAGATCGACGACACGTTTGCAGCATTCAAAGCAACCATGACAAGGATTCGTCGGCATCTTCAGCGCATTGTTTGAAGGGAGTTTCAAGTCTAAAGTTTTCAATTTGTTTTGTCCTTATTCTTATTGTTATCTTGTTGTAATCGAGAGGGGAAATCGCCTCCTTGTGCGTGGCGTCTAAGTCCTTGTGTGGCTTAGGGAAAAATCGCCGCCTTGTACGTGGCGTCCAATTCATTATGCGGCTTAGCGAGAAATCATTGTATTGTATGCAGCGTCTAGATTATGGTAGATCTAGGGGAGGCTAGAAGCAAGATCTAGGAAGAGATACGCTTTAGCCTGCCGGTTCTTGGTAGAAGGACCGATGGAAACATAAGTAAATTGTATTTTTCATAAGCCTTGTCTCTAGATCTATAGAGATACTTTATATTCATATTTAACACATTTGAAATATATCATTATTGCTTTTGTTGGTATACGTTTCAAAGTGTTTCAGTTTGCTTATAAAAAAATTAGTCTTCATTTCTTAATTGCATTATTTTATTCACCAAGAAAAGATCGTTTAGTTTAAGAAAAATTATTTAACCCTTATTCACCCCCCCCCCCTCTAAGGGCGCCGCACTATCTAATACTTGGTATCAGAGCCAGGTTACTCCGAAATCGGTTTCATCACCGGGAGTAATGGCGCAAAACACTCAAGCGTTTTCTGAGGGGTAAGATATAAGTAGACCTCCCTTATTCACGGGCACAGACTACAACTATTAGAAAGCTCGAATGCGGTGCTTTCTAATAGCTCTAGATATCAATGTTTGGGGCTTGATAGAAATATGCTACACTTCTCCTATAACTGTAGTAGGAAGTGTTACAATGGAAAAACCCAAGGATAAATGGGATGAAGCTGATAAGCTTTGCTGTAAGAATAACGCTAAGGCAATGAACACCTTATTCTGCGCATTAGATAGGACTGAATTTAATCGAGTTTGTGCATGTGATGCTGCGTATGATATATGGAATCTCTTTGAAGTTACTCATGAAGGTACATCACAGGTGAAAGACTTGAAGTACTTTTTTTTGGTCTACTTGTAAAATGATCAGCTAGCTGGCAAGATCAACATCGTGCGGTGGCAACTAATTCGGTAGTTGGTGTCACCGTAAGGCGGAGGTCCTGGGTATAATACCTGAATAACTCTTTGGTTTTGGGAGGGGTTTTACAGTTGTGAGCTCTCAAAGCCCTCCAAATGTGCCCGATCTAGCATTTGATTGGGAGGGGAAGCGATCTAAGATCTTTCGGGTGTGTAGTGGGGCCTCCTCGCTACGACTCGGGGCCTGTTTGAGATTTTGGTGCGAAGTTCTCCAAACTCAAGTCCTCGGTCCAATGTACCACTTTGGGAAAAGTAAAGGCAGACTATAACTCTGGTCCGAACTCCTCATTGAACCGTAGTTTTCGAGTTCAACATCGACCTTTCTCCACCTCATCCAATTGAGCTCTACTCCTGGGAGGTGTTGACCTTTCTTCATCTGTTAGGATCCACTCCTAGGAGGTGTCGACTCTTGTCCACCTCCTCTAATTGAGCTCGCTCGTCTAGCGTTTGGCATGAGAGGTGTTGAAACTTCTCCACCTCCTCCAAATGAGCTCCAATCCTATAGGGTGTGGACTCTTCTCTACCGCCTCTAGTTGAACTCACTCGTTTAACGAATGACCTGAGAGGTGTGGAATATTCTTCACCTCCTACAGTGGAGCTCTACTCCTGGGAGGTGTCAACTCTTATCCACCTCTTCTAGTCGAGCTCCACTTCCAGGAGTTGTCGACTCTTCTCCACCTCCTCCATTTTAGCTCTTCTCATAGGAGATGTCGACCTTTCTCCACCTCCTCCAGTTGAGATCGCTGCTCTAATGTATGTCCTAGGAGGTTGCGACTCTTCTCCACCTTATTTAGTTGAGCTTGATCATTTAGCGAATGATTTGAGTGATGTCTACTCTTCTCCACCTCTTATAGTTGAGTTCTACTTTGGGTAAGTGTCGATCTTGCTCCACCTCCACCAATTGAGTTTCATTCCTGGGAGGGCCCTCATGTGATATCATATCTTTCTCATCTCGTCAAACTAATATTCTTATATTATTTTTTGAGCTTATATCAAGTCCAAAAGAAATGAGGATTGTGTATAACCTGTAATTTGTCGAAATCAGAAGTACATGACGAAGGAACCTCAGAACCCAACTGTTGGAACACCCTATTACTAATTTGGGCAAGGATCACTATATATTTAGGATATCTGTTTGACTTAGTTGTATAGTTGAAAAGGTCAAGTTAGAATGTGTCTAGGGCTTAGAACATAGGTTTGAAGCTGCCCCCAGGACCATTCAAGATCAGGAATCAAAGCTGAGACAAATGTTAAAAATAGTCGAGCTCAGGTCGACTATCGTCGAGCTTCAGTCTGACGATCGTCGAGCTTGGATCAGCGCCCAGCCTTCAGCTATTTCTTTGTCGTCAAGCTTAGATCGACACTTTATCGTCAAGCTTAGATCGACGCTCTGTTGCTGAGCTTATATCGACGCTTTGTCGTCAAGCTTAGATCGACTCTTTGTCGTCAAGCTTAGGTCGACGCTCTGTTGCTGAGCTTAGATCGACGCTTTGTCGTCAAGCTTAGATCGACGCTATGTTGCTGAGCTTAGATCGACGCTTTGTCGTCAAGCTTAGGTCGACTATTTCTGTCTAAGAGAAGGTCGACGATTTCTGCCAAGCTCAAGATCGACTATTTCTGATTTAGCAAGGTCGACGATTTCTGCCTTAGCCAGGTCGATGTTTTCTGGTCGACGCTTTCTGTCTGTTGCTTATCTCCATTTTCTCCGAGCTCAGATCGACTATTTCTGTTCCAGTTCAATTTCATTAACTCTGAGCTCTGGTCGACCATAGTTGATCTCCGATCGACTATTTCTTGATGAGGTCGACGTTTTCTGCTATCAAGTCAATATCAGTTATGGAATTATTTCAAATTCCTTCAGAGTTAATTGCTGCATTAATAGCAAAAGATTTCCTAGCTGTTTCAAGCTATCTGATGCAATGTCAAGGAAGGTAAAAATGGAATATTGCTAATGGACTTTCCCTAGAGACAAATGATGTTTTTGGAAATCATTCAAGACTATTTATTCGGCCATTCAAGTCAAGAATTCATTATTATTCTCTCAGTTCTCTTGGAGATTTTTGAGCTGAAAAAAAAAGAGACACAAGAAGACAGATCATTCAACACCAACACCAACACCAAGAGACACAAGAATTGCATTACAGAAGAAGAACAACAAAAATTCTCTAATCAAGTTTTCATCTTCTGTGACTAAAAGATCTGCTTCAAGTGCTAAAAGGCTTCATCATTCAAGTCTCCAGACAACTCACATTTCAGCCTTGCTGAAATCATCATTTGCTGGAGAAGTCTCATTGAAGTCCTATCACCCTGTGCAAAGCCTCTACTCCTGAACCTACTGCTAATCTCAGGGAGAGCTTTGACATCTTCATCACATCCACTAGTGCTTCTCTCATTTGATTTGAGAATAGAGAAGATAACATCAACCACTTTACTTTTTACTTTCCTGCTGTAAAAGGGTTATCAAGACTCCCTTCAAAAGTTTTGAGTGTGGTTCTGAGAGCCTTGTCAAAACTCAGTGGTGGCAAGACACCTGATCAAAAAATCTAATCTTAGTTTTTGAGCACCTTATCAAAAGCTCTTTGGTGTCAGGACACCTGATCAACTCTTCCTGAGTGGATTCCTACCAAGGGTGGTAAAAGAGTGGACGTACCCAAGTTGTTGGGGAACCACTATAGCTCCTTGTGTCATCTGGTTTGCTGTGTGTTTATATTTGCTTTGTGCTGTGTGTTTCTTTAGTTTTTATTTTATCTTTGTTTCATTGCAAGCACATATACACTTAAATATAAATTAAATCTTAATCTGCCTTATTTCTTTTAAACTGAAAATTATTTTAAAATACTCTATTCACCCCCCCTCTAGAGTGAAGGTAGATCTCTCTTACGCACTTTCAATTGGTATCAGAGGGAGGTTGGTTGTCCAATAACTAAATCTTCACTAGATTGGTTGTACAGGCTAACACCTGAACCAAAAGATCTCTGAAAAAGATCAACCTTCTATAGAGGCTTGTTATTAGTTGTATTATATTTATTTTTATATAAAACCATGGCATAGAATAAAGACTATGCTAGCACCAGACCACCAGTGTGCAATCTTTTAAAGTTTGCACTCTGGAAGGCAAGGATTAAATTATACATGAATTCTATTGACGAAGATATTTTTAATTCTGTTTTGACAGTTTGTCCAAGTCCACCAGCAAGCTCAAGTACAAATGCTGTTCCACCTCCTTCTGGAACAGATGCAGATATAAAGAAGTGGAAGACTGCAGATGCCAAGGCTATGAACATCTTAGCCCAGACAATATCTGATGAGATTTTTCAGAAGGTAGCTGAATGCAATTCAACTAAGGAAATTTGGGACAAACTTTCAGATATTGTCTCAGGATCTGCTGACGAAAGAAAAGACAGAAGATCTCACCTCATAATCCAATATGAGAATTTTAAGAAAGGAGAGACTGAGTCAGTAGCAGATATGTACAACAGATTGAGTCTGATTGTCAATGAGTTAAAGACCTTGGATAAAGACAT
Organism: Platanthera zijinensis; assembly: GCA_039513925.1. Taxonomy (NCBI): domain Eukaryota; kingdom Viridiplantae; phylum Streptophyta; class Magnoliopsida; order Asparagales; family Orchidaceae; genus Platanthera; species Platanthera zijinensis. Next base: position 101,321,346 of record CM077095.1, read on the forward strand.
CTCATTAACTGAGCTTAATGACAAGATCCTAATGTGCTTCCCCAGCACATGGGATTCAAGAATCTGGCCAATCAAAGATGCCAGAAGTCTAAGTGAAATTACTACTGAAGCTCTCCTAGGCAAGCTCAAATCTTATGAGCTGCTCATCAGAAACAGAGAAGAAGAATAGAAGGCTGCCTCACCAGGCATAAAGAAAGAGAAGTCAATAGCCTTCAAAGCTATTGAGAACCTGCCTGAAGAAAAGCTCACAGGCAATGAGGAATTGGTCAGTCTATTGGCCAAAAGATTCTACAAACTGGCCAGGAAAGACTTCAGAAAAAGGTCATACAAAGGACATGATAAGCCAAGGTATGATAAGACAAATAACAACAAAGAAATTATTTGCTTTGGCTGCAGGAAACCAGGCCACATTGTGCCTGATTGTCCAGAAAACAAGAACAAGGACAAAAAGGATAGAAGAGAAAGAAGAAAAGAGAAAGATTACAAGAAGAACAGCTCAGACAAAGCCTCCTCCAGCAAGAACAAGAACACAAGGAAAGGATTTGTTGCTGAGACATAGAGTGAAACTGAAGATGATTCTGAAACTTCATCCAGCTCCAGTGATGATGAGGATGATGCTGATGAAAAGGAATTCTGCATGATGGTTATCAATGCCTCTCAGCAAAACTCAGATGCAGAACCAGAATCTGATTCAGAAGCTGAAGCTGAAACTGGAGCCAAAGAGGACCAGGTAATTAATTCTTTTGATTTCAATTCTGAGGACTTTAAAATTGAATTTAAGACATTGTGTTTAGATTTACTAAAATCTGAGAAAGAGATAATCTCTCTCAGAAATCAATTATCTGAATACAGTGTCCTAAACTCAAATAACCTCAAACTCTTTGAGGAGTTGGAATGCTGTAGGGAGGAGATAGCCTCACTAAAAAGTGAACTGTCAAAAGCCAAAAAGTTTGAAGAATCCCTCAATGGGAGAAGTATCAGACTGATGGACATCACAAGCACAGTGAACTCTAGACTTAATAGTACACTCGGCTTGGGTGCTTCATCCAGCCAACCTACAATATTAACAATTCCAATCAAATTTGTCTCTGACAAAGGGAAGGAAGTAGTAGAGGTAGCTAGGAAGAATGCTGATCTGCTAAAGAAGATCATGGTTTAGCAGAAAGCGTCGAGCAGAGGTCGACGAGCTTCGAACAGAGCTCGATGACATAAGGCTGAAATGTTGAACTCAGCTCAACGCTTTCTGGACTCTAAAGTTCAGCACTGGCGATCTTCGAACGGAGCTCGACGATCCTACCCAGGAACGTCGACCTCAGCTCGACGATCTCCGAACGGAGCTCAGAGCCGTGAATGTGCTTTCAGAAGCAAATCTAAATTAAATCCTAGAAGTCCTGTATCCCAATGTTTCAACCCTTATACTGAATGGATAGTACCTCCTAGGAGATATCATCCTGAGGGTTATAAGAGTCAACCTGGGATGTCTTTCATTTCAGATTTTGAAGGCTATCAACCTAGGACCAAGGTAAACTGGGTCAAAAACAAATAAAATGTTTATGTGCAGGTGAAGACCTATCCAGTATCTAACCAACAATGGTATCTGGATAGTGGGTGCTCAAAGCACATGACAGGGAACAGGGAGAACCTATCATCCTTCATAACCAAACTTGGACCCAAAGTGATTTTTGGTGATTCAAATTTTGGCCAAACCAAAGGATATGGTGCTGTTCAGATAGGCTCAGTCACTTTCAAGAAAGTGGCATATGTTGAAGGACTGAAGCACAACCTGATAAGCATCAGTTAGCTATGTGATGAAGGATATAAAGTGACCTTCAACAAATCCCTGTGCAAGATCAAGTCAGAAAATAACACAACTGTGGTAACAGGTAAAAGGAAAGGTAACATCTATCTAGTAAATTTTCTTTCAGCCCATACAGACATTTGTTTATTCAATTCAGTATGCAAGCCAAATGATTTATGGCATAAAAGATTAGGACATTTAAACCTTAGAACCATTGCTAGGCTCTCCAAGGACAACCTTGTTAGAGGACTACCTTCTGGCCCCTACAAGAAGGAAGGACTCTGCAGGGCTTGTCAATTAGGCAAGCAAACTAAAAATAGCTTTAAGTCACTTAATAAGAGTGATTCACCTAGGATTTTGTATCTGTTACACATGGACCCATTACAGTACAAAGCTTGGGAGGGAAATCTTATGCTTTAGTGATTATAGATGACTTCTCTAGATTCACTTGGGTATTCTTTCTGAGGAAGAAGTCTGATAACTCTAAGTGTTTGACAGAGTTTCTCAAATGCATACAGATTGAGTTCAACACTCACATTGCCCTGATCAGAAGTGATCATGGGACAGAGTTTGATTCTCTTCTTATGCAAGAGTTCTGTCAAATTTGAAGGGATCAAGCACACTTTCTCAGCTCCTAGAACTCCTCAACAAAATGGGGTAGCTGAAAGGAAAAATAGAACCCTAATTGAATCTGCTACTATATTGTTGACAAATGCTCACCTACCTCTATCCTTTTGGGCTGAGGCAGTGAACACCTCCAACTATGTGTTGAATAGAAGTTTAATACATAAACTGAAGGGTAAGACTCCCTATGAATTGCTCAAAGGGAAGAAACCTAAAGTAGATTATTTTAAAATTTTTGGCTGTACTTGTTATATTCATAATAATGACAAGAAGTATTTAGCAAAATTCCAAGCTAAAGCTGATGAAAGAGTGTTTCTGGGATACTCCATGATCAGCAAGGCTTATAGGGTATATAATAAATCTTCTTGTAAAATTGAAGAATCTGTTTATGTTACTTTTGATGAGACTAACATGTGTTATAAGGAGAAGTCTACTTCTACTATAGAACCTTTGTAGGTACACTCTATTTCAGAAAGTATGGACAGATTACAGGTTAAAGAAGAGGATACAGCCACTCAACCTATTCAGCAAAAGAATGAGAGCAGTGATGATGAAGAAGAAGTTCAACCTCTTGAAGAAAATCATCCTGAAGAGCCAGTTGTTATTCCACAAGAGGAAACAACAACACAGGTTGGTGAACAATCAACATCTCCTGTTGATCTAGTAACAACAAGAGATCATCCAATATCCCAAGTGATTGGAGACATCTCAACTGGTGTGCAAACCCGAAATCAGGTCAACCAGAACCTGATGCACACTTGTTTTCTATCTCAAGTTGAGCCTCAATCCATTCAAGATGCAGAGCAAGATCCACACTGAATCATTGCAATGCAAGAGGAGTTGCATCAATTTGAAAGAAATAAAGTTTGGGAACTAGTGCCTAAGCCAAAGGATCACTCCATTGTTGGAACAAAGTGGGTGTTCAGAAACAAGTTGGATGATCAAGGAGTTATTGTCAGAAACAAGGCAAGGCTAGTTGCTCAAGACTACTCTCAACACGAAGGAATAGACTATGACCAGACCTTTGCACCAGTTGTAGGGTTAGAGGCCATTAGAATATTCCTAGCTTATGCTGCTCACAAGGGATTCAAGGTCTGCCAGATGGATGTGATAGTTTTACTTTCAAGATAACCTAAACACCTAGAGGGGGGGTGAATAGGTTCTAATTTCTTGTTTATACTTCTAGGCAGAATTCAATTATAAATTAAAACATCTAGCACAGCATTCACAGACAACTAAGCATCACAGATTGCACAATGTTTTATAGTGGTTCCCCAAGGTCTGGGTACATCCACTTTCCCCCTTCACCTATCTAGCAGTTTGCTAGATTCGGCCAAACTTCCACTATTCTCAGATCCTCAGATCCTACAGCTCAGAACCTGGATAGGTTCCTACAACTCAGGCTCAACAGCCCTACCTCAGCCTTGCCTCAAGGCCTACCTCTCAGAGAAGAACCTTCTCCTACACTCAGGCAAATAGCCCTACCACTCAGAGATCACCTCTCCTACACTCAGCCTTTATAACACAGGCTTACAACTCAGATCTGTGTAAACAGATCCTACAGAAATTTAGAAAAGATATTTTAATGTCTTGCCTTTGTTGAGAGAGAAGAGGACAAGACACTTCTTGATCAGCTGATGAAATCAACTGAATCTGAGCTTTCTTCAAAGCTTCTTGAATCTGAACTTAGCTGAGTTGATTTCCAAACAGCTTCTTGAGAAACCACTGATGGCTTCCTTCTTCTTCTTCAAGATGACTGGATCCCTCTCTATCCAACACCTTTTCTGATACTTCAGACTTCTTCTTCTTAGATATTCTGATGAAGATCTTCTTTAGAGCTTAGCACTTTCTTGAATTGAAACTTCAATAGGATCGTAATCCTTTTGTTTCTTCTTCTTAGATCTCCTTCTGTTATCTTTTTTTTTATTTCCTTCTGAATATGTCTATTTATAGACTTTCTTCATGGTAACCGGCTGATCTGGTTTCTAACTGATTTCTGACAGGTCTGACAGCTTCAGTTAAACGGTGGCAACCCACAGCTGTCAAGTCTTCAAACAGTTCCTGTACCTTAGCCTTGGACAGCAAAATGTCGAGACAGTCTGTTAGAAAGTGTCGAGACCAATCTGTCTATCTGTGTCGACACAAGTGACTTTGGTGTTGACACAGTCTTTGATGATGTCGACTAAGTTGCCTTTAAGTCGACACAGCTTCTTCAGAAAATAACTTGGTCTAGACTCTGCAGTGTGTCAACACAAGTCCTGTGTGTCGACGTAGTTGTTGTAGATTCAGAACTCAGTATGTGTCGACTCAGCCTTCAGGTGTCGACACATCAATCTTCAATTCTGCCAAAATGTGTCGACTCAGTCTTCTGGTGTCGACACAAGCATAGTCGACTTCTGATAATATGTGTCGACTCAATCTCAAGGTGTCGACACATCCACCCAGTGTCGACACAGTAGAGGTCGACTATCTTCTTCTGTGAGTCGACTATCTTTCTCTGGTCGACTATCTTTCACTAGTCGACTATCTTCCACTAGTCGACTATTTTTCTCTGGTCGACTATCTTCTTCTGTGTCGACAATCTTTCTCTGGTCGACTATCTTTCACTAGTCGACTATCTTCCACTAGTCGACTATTTTTCTCTTGTCGACTATCTTCTTCTGTGTCGACACTGCTTCCCAGTGCTGAGGTCGACGATTTTCTTTATGTGTCGACACTGCTTCCCAGTGTCGACATAAATGTGGTCGACCATCTTTCTCTGTGTCGACACTGATATTCTGAAGTGTCGACACAAATATTCTGAAGTGTCGACACAATTTCTTCAGGTGTCGACATGTGGACTTAGAATATTTTTCTGCATTCTTTAATACTTCTTCACCTGCACATGTCAACTCAAAACAACATCAAATACATCTTGATGTATATCATTGAGCTAAGTTGGGCTTCTTCAAATCAGGTACATATTTTCCAATGTACCCAACAATCTCCCCCTATTTGGAGAAGTCATAACCCTATAGCCAATGATATACACCATTTATAAAAAGTATAAACTGATGATATATGACATAACAGGAATACTTAATATAAACAAAATAAAAACCATCCATCACAGAATGAACATTATATGATACCAAACAACATTTTGTTTATAACTTGATAATGTTTGAATACAGAGATTTACATTTAATGATTTAATCAAAACATTACAAAATACTTTGAAAGAACTAAAAATTAAGACTGATCAGGCTCTTTTATGACAATCCCTTTGCCAGATAGAATTTGAGCCTTCACAGGAGCTTCAGAATCTTCAGCTGGCTTCTTGCCTTTTAGATCAGCCTTCTTCTTTGCTTCTTCCTTGAGCCTTTGCCTTTCAAAATAATGAAAGGGCTTTGGAAAGTACTTGCTCGGCTCCTGAGCATTTGGAGGCAGCCTACCCAGCTTGGCTTTTCTTCTAAACTGTACTATGGCCTCTTGCCTGGCTTCATACTTCTGCCATTCCATCTCATTGAACCACTTGCCTCTTTCATGCACTTGGTCTTTGACAGCCTTCCATGCAGTGAGTATAATATTTCTGGAAGTAGGACTCCACTGCTCAAAGTCTAGCTTAAGTTCAGCCTGCTCTCTAAATCTTTTCTTAGATAGTAGAGCATCTTGCTGGTCTTTCAAAGTAGCCTCAGGCTTATCAACCTTCCCAATAACAACATTGGTAACCTCCTTTGGAGGACTATACATTCCTTGAACTTGCTGATCAATCATATCATAATCTGGAGGAGGGTAAATGACTTGGGCAACCTCAGGTTGATTGCCTTCAAGTAGACTTGTTTGTATTCCGGACTCAGCCACCATAGCATCATCACACAAAGGTGGATATCCCAATGTGGCTCGAATACTATTGGTCACCCATTTGGTGTGCTCTGAGCCTGCATGAACTAACATCCTCTCCCCCTTTATGGTTTCTCTAGTAACATGATCTCTTAGATCTTCCTTCTGAAATCTAATTTGGCCATCTAGATAATTCACACCCTCTTTAAAAAATGGTTTTAACTTTAGAAGCTTGTCAGATATTTCCTTTTGAGAGGTAGTGATAGCAGTTTTAACAGAATCAATAGCAGCTTGAAAGTTCTTATCAAATTCTTCCATTTCCTTTGCTCTAGCTGCAGGCAGGCCTGGAACAATCTTTTTCAATTCATTAATGATCTCATGATGAGATTCAGTTAAATTCTCATTCATCCTTATCTGATTTTCCAAGACATAGCTTTGCTTTAAAGCAATATCATCCACCTTAGGGATGATAGACTGCTGTTGTTTTGCCAAATATACCACAGCATTACCTCCCTTATGGAAGCAATCTGTCATCTCCTTCTTATGCATATTGACCTCAAACCTAATAGATTTTATATCTTGAGCTAAGTCAAATTGCAGGGACTTGTTGTTCTCATCAACATATTTTTCAATAGCCACTCTGTGTTCATCCAATTTCACTTGTAAATCGATCAAAAACTTGTTATAATCAAAGTCAGAAGGAGTGTAATGTGCTGTAGACTGTAGAGCCTGCTTATAGCTCTTGCTCCTTCTCTGGAAGACCATAAGTTTTCTCTTCTTAGCCACCCTGGCTTCTTCATTCTCAGAATCAGAAGTACTATCAATTTGAACTCTTTCTTTGGGAGGAGGAGGAACAGCTGCTTTAGTGCCATGTTGTACAGTCTCCACATGCACAGGCTCCCCCTCAATTTCTTGCTCCACTTCCATTCTATCAGTAATTATTTCATTATCTGGAAATAACTCTTCTAGAGTATATTCCTTTTGGGCTGGAACATCTGCAGTATTCAAATTTTGAGATATATCAATTTGAGCATCGTCTTGCACTTGCTCAGACAGATGGAATGTGTCGACACAAGCTTCTATTGTCTCGACATCAAGTCCGTCTATTATGTGTCGACACCAATTTGCAGTTATGTCGACACCAGAGATATATAGAAGAGCATCAGAAATTCTGTGTCGACTCTTAGTATAAGTGTCGACACAAAATCTGTAAGTGTCGACACCACTATCCTGGTGAAGTCGACACTACATTCCTGGATAAGTCGACAATAAGATTCTTAAGTGTCGACACATATTTTCTGTGTCGACACAATATCTCTGACTTATCGACATTACTACCCTGAGTCGACACAATATTACTGAATGTGTCGACACCATCTTACTTAGCCAAATTTTTGTTTGTTCATCACAACTTATAAGTACTACAGAGTACTTGATACTACTTCAATGTGTCTTTATATCACTTGAATGTCTTGTTACCACTTCAACTTCATTGTTGATGATATTGTGATTACACTAATCAATGGTTAACATACCTAATTCAATTTTGAATTTATTGAATTTGGTCTCATCTAGGGGCTTAGTAAACACATCTACTATTTGATAATCTGTTTTCACAAATTCCAATGAAATGTCTTCTTTTTCTACATGTTCTCTAAGAAAATGGTATTTTATTTCTATATGCTTAGTTCTACTATGAGAAACAGGATTATTAGCAATAGAAATTGCACTCTTAGAATCACACAAAAGAGGTGTTCTACTTACTTGAATACCATAATCCTTAAGCTGATGTTGCATCCATAATAGCTGTGCACAGCAGCTTCCAGCAGCAACATACTCAGACTCAGCTGTGGAAATTGCCACACTGGTCTGCTTCTTACTACTCCATGATATTAGTCTTCCTCCCAGGAATTGACAAGTACCTGTAGTACTCTTCCTATCCTCTCTACATCCTGCAAAATCTGCATCTGAATAGCCTGTTAGTTGAAAATCTTTATTCCTAGGGTACCAAAGACCTAGATTAGGTGTGCCCTTAAGATATCTCAGAATCCTTTTGACTGCAGTATAATGAGATTCTTTAGGGCAGGCTTGGTACCTAGCACAGACACATGTAGCATACATAATATCTGGTCTACTAGCAGTGAGATATAGTAGTGAGCCAACTATTCCTCTATACAAAGTCTCATCAACAGGTTTTCTTGCATCATCTTTGCATATAGGCATACTTGTTCCCATAGGAGTTCTCATGGTGGAGGATGACTCCATACCATATTTCTTAATCAATTCTTTGGTGAACTTAGACTGGGATATGGACAAGCCATCATCAGTCTGTCTTACTTGGAGTCCCAAGAAGAACTTCAGTTCCCCCATACTGCTCATCTCAAACTTCCCTTGCATAAGTTTGGCAAACTTTGTACAAAGGTTGTTTTCAGTAGACCCAAAGATTATGTCATCAACATAGATCTGAACTAAGATGATCTTGCCTTTGGATTCCCTAAGGAATAGAGTTTTGTCAATTTTTCCTCTTGAGAATTTATTCTCAATAAGGAAAGTAGACAGGGTTTCATACCAAGCCCTTGGAGCTTGCTTTAACCCATACAGAGCTTTCCTAAGTTTATAAACAAAATCAGGTTTAAGAGGATCTACAAAACCTGATGGTTGCTCTACATATACTTCTTCTTTAAGATCACCATTCAGAAATGCTGACTTCACATCCATCTGGTATACTTTGAAGTCTTGATAGGCTGCATAGGCAAGGAATATTCTGATTGCCTCCAGCCTTGCTACTGGAGCAAAGGTTTGATCAAAGTCAATCCCTTCTTCCTGCCTGTATCCTTTTGCAACCAATCTTGCTTTATTCTTTACTATTATTCCACTTTCATCTAGCTTGTTCCTATAGATCCATTTTGTGCCAATTATGTTGTGGCCTCTTGGTTTAGGAACAAGCTCCCAGACATTGCACCTTCTGAATTGATTCAGCTCCTCTTGCATAGCATCAATCCAGTGCTGGTCTTGGATAGCTTCTTCAAACTTCTTAGGCTCCATTTGTGACAGGAAACTTGAATGTAGAACTGTGTTTTGATTTCTGCTTCTAGTTTGCACCTCCTGTCTTGGATCACCTATTATCTGATCAGTTGGATGATCTCTTAAATGTCTTGTAGCTGGAGGAAGATTCCCTTCTGGTTGAACATTTCCAGCTCCTTCATTTAGCTGAATCTCTTGGTTTTCATCAGCTTCTATAGTGTCTTGTTCTCCCCCTTGATAGAAGCCTTCATTTTCCAATGCCCCATCTTCCTTTGATACTTCAGTAATGGAGAGCTTGTCCATACTTTTGCTTATACCTGTTGAGTCATTTGATCTACAAGATAACTCACAGTTGATTAATCTTGTTTCATCAAACACAACATGCACAGATTCTTCAACAACTTGAGTAATCAAGTTGAAGACTCTATAGGCCTTACTATTTGTGTTGTAACCAACAAATATCCCATCCTGGGATTTGGCAGCAAACTTAGTCAAATATGACTTGCCATTGTTAAGTATATAACACTTGCAACCAAAGATCCTAAAGTAAGATAGATTTGGATTTCTGCCTTTCACAATCTCATAGGGAGTCATTTTGTGGCTTTTGGTGATAGTAGCCCTATTGATTACATGACAAGCAGTGTTAACTGCCTCAGCCCAAAAATATTCTGGGAGAGAGGTGTCACTCAACAGAGTTATACCTGCTTCAATCAATGTTCTATTCTTTCTTTCAGCAATTCCATTTTGCTGAGGTGTTCTAGGTGAGGAGAACTCTTGGAAAATCCCAAAGTCTTTACACAATTTTGTTATGCTTTCAGATTGAAACTCAGTACCATGGTCACTTCTGATTTTGACCACTTTACTATTTAGTTCATTCTGAATTTGCTTTACAAAATTAAGTAATACACTTGGGGTTTCAGATTTTTATTTCAGAAAGAACACCCATGTAAATCTTGAATAATTATCTACAACCACAAAAGTGTAGACTTTCCTACCTAGACTGTGAACTGGCATAGGACCAAAAAGATCCATATGCAAGAGGTATAAGCACCTCATAGAATCCTTGTTTTCAAGGCTTTGAAAGGAGGATTTTGTCTGCTTGCCCTTTTGACAAGCTGAGCATATCCCTTCCTTTATACACTTAACTTGAGGTCCATTCCTCACTAACTCTTTGCTAAAAAGTTGGCCAATTGTCTTGTAGTTTAGATGAGCCAATCTCTTGTGCCACTTAACACAATGAGAAGCATTTTCATCAGCTACAAGACAGATGGGAGAAGCCTTATTCTCACATTCAAAATTAAGACAATATACATTTCTCTTCCTATACCCAGTCAATATGATCTTTTGATCACTTGACCTTTTGATATGACATCCATCTTTAACAAATGAAATATCATATCCTAAATCACTTAGCTGTCTTATGCTTATTAGATTATGTTTCAAACCTTTTACATAAGCCACTTGAGTGATAGTAATTAGGTTAGAAGAAATGTTACCAAACCCTTTGATGACTCCTTTTTCAGATCCACCAAAGATCACTTTAGGTCCATCTTTGACAGATGAATACTCCTTCAGCAGCCCCTTTGTTCCAGTCATGTGCCTGGAACAACCACTATCCAAGTACCATATAGGGGCATGGTTACTTGGATTCACCTGCAACACAGAATTACTTACCCTTAGAACCCAAGTAAGTCTTGGGTCCTTGGTTCAGGTTAGCATTAATAAAGCTACCATAACCTCTTCTAATAGGTAGACTATTGTTCTTTATAACACTTGGGTTATACCAGCAGTTTAGTGCAAAATGGCCTCTCTTGCCACAGCACCAACATTCAAACTTATTGTATCTAGATCTAGATACCTCCTTGTCAGAAGAATTTCTGTTCATTGCTGGTGCTGCAGCAACTTCACCTACTGATTTCTTAAAACCATTGGGTTTATGACCATGGGTAGGCCTGCTTGCATTTACACCCTTGTTCTTCAGAACATTAGTCTTAATATGACCTTGAATATCTTCATGATCATATTTGTTAGAAGGCACTTCCACCTTACTAAACTTTATGGGGACTGAAAGGTTTAGTGGCTGAACAGGAGCTTTGTCTTTCCTCTTGAATCTGCCAGCCCTGGAGTTACCTTTAAATCCTAATCCAGCCTTACCCTTTTGAGTGACAAATTCATCTATCAAGGGTAAGACAGATTTTGGCTTAGAGTAACTAGCCACTAAATCCCTTTCAATTCTAAGTCTGGCCTCCAGACTCTTCACTTGATCATTAGTATAATTAATTGTGCCCATCTGAATAATAGTTATATTCTTCAGCTTGGCAATTTCATTTAATTTTTGATCAATAACTTTTTCTAACTCAGTTGTAGCAACCCTTAGTTCAGCAATTTCCTGAGCCTGAGATTTAACCAGGTTCTTGCTTTTCTTAAGGGCCTGCAACAAGTCCCCATACTTGTCTATCAATTGATAGACATCTCCTTCAGATTCAGATGCATCTACATCACTTGATGCAGATGTAGCTGATTTTTCACTTGTACAACAAACAGATGTAATAGAAGGACATTGTACCTTATTAGGACCAGACTGATTCTGGCATATGTCCTCTTCTGATCCTGCCATCAGCCCCATACACTGATGATCCTTTTGTTCATTGATGGAGTCTAGCAACTGCAGAAACTCCTCTTCTTCAGATGCAGCATATAGTCCAATATATGCTTCAGCTTCAGATTCTGACTCTGAAGTTGACTGGTCTGTTAGACTCTTATCTTTCTTTGCAACAAAGGATTTCTCCTTCTTGCCTTTCTGATGAGTCTTCTTCTTGTCTGAAGACTCCTTTCTCTTATCAGGACAGTCAGCCACTACATGTCCAGGCCTATTACAACAATAGCAGACAATCTTTGAAGTAGTGGCTTTGCTGGGCTTTAATCTGCTCTTCTCTTTCCTTGATGACCTTTTCTTCTGATAATAGTCATCAACTTGCTGTGATGTGGAAGGCCTAGACTTCCATTGCTTCTTTTTCAAGAACCTCTGGAATTGCCTTGTGAATGCAGCAAAGTCTGCATCTGAATCACAGCTTTCTGAACCCTTATCTGAATTTTCAGAACTATCTTATGCAACTTCCTTAGGAGGAGATCGTGATTTCCTCCTATTCTTTCTAGTGGCTTCTGCATTGAATGCCACAGTCTTTTCTCTATGCTCTCCTCTTGAATTCTTTTCCTCCTCCTTCCTCACCATAAGTTGCATTTCATAGGATAGCAACTTTCCAAACAAGGTGGGAGGAGATATCTCTGCCAATTTAGCCACTTCTCTTATGGCACAGATCTTTGTGTCCCAATCCTTTGTTAAGGATCTCAAGAATTTGTCATTCAGTTCATAAGTACTGAAGACTCTTCCATAGGACATAAGCTCATTCACAATTCTATAGAATTTCTTGTAGCACTCAGTTATGCTATCAGATTTTCCTTGTCTAAAGCTTTCATACTCCTGATTGAGCATAGATTTCCTGTCCTGCCTTACTTCTTCAGATCCCTCCATGTAGACAATCAATGTGTCCCACATCTCTTTGGAGGTCTTGCAGTGAATCAGATTCTGAAATGTTGAATCATCTATGGCACTAACAATAATGTTCTAAGCTCTTTTATCCATGGTTGCCAAGATGATTTCATCCTTGGTCATTTTTGAATAACTCTTTGGAGTTTGGATATTTGCATCAAGAACTGATACCTTCATTGGTATGAAGGGGCCTTCCTGTACTGTGATGTAAATCCTTGGGTCAGATGCCTCCATAAACAATCTGACTCTTTCTTTCCAAATTCCAAAAATTTCTTTCTTGCATATGGGTAATTTCATAGACCCTAGCTCCTTATGATTCTCACCAGAACCCATCTTTTTGAATCTTGATTCTGCCTTTCAGATCTACCTCAGACTGTTAAGTCCTTTCTGAGGAACCTGCCTCTAATACCACTTGATAGTTTTACTTTCAAGATAACCTAAACACCTAGAGGGGGGGTGAATAGGTTCTAATTTCTTGTTTATACTTCTAGGCAGAATTCAATTACAAATTAAAACATCTAGCACAACATTCACAGACAACTAAGCATCACAGATTGCACAATGTTTTATAGTGGTTCCCCAAGGTCTGGGTACATCCACTTTCCCCCTTCACCTATCTAGCAGTTTGCTAGATTCGGCCAAACTTCCACTATTCTCAAATCCTCAGATCCTATAGCTCAGAACCTGGATAGGTTCCTACAACTCAGGCTCAACAGCCCTACCTCAGCCTTGCCTCAAGGCCTACCTCTCAGAGAAGAACCTTCTCCTACACTCAGGCAAATAGCCCTACCACTCAGAGATCACCTCTCCTACACTCAGCCTTTATAACACAGGCTTACAACTCAGATCTGTGTAAACAGATCCTACAGAAATTTAGAAAAGATATTTTAATGTCTTGCCTTTGTTGAGAGAGAAGAGGACAAGACACTTCTTGATCAGCTGATGAAATCAACCGAATCTGAGCTTTCTTCAAAGCTTCTTGAATCTGAACTTAGCTGAGTTAATTTCCAAACAGCTTCTTGAGAAACCACTGATGGCTTCCTTCTTCTTCTTCAAGATGACTGGATCCCTCTCTATCCAACACCTTTTCTGATACTTCAGACTTCTTCTTCTTAGATATTCTGATGAAGATCTTCTTTAGAGCTTAGCACTTTCTTGAATTGAAACTTCAATAGGATCGTAATCCTTTTGTTTCTTCTTCTTAGATCTCCTTCTGTTATCTTTTTTTTTATTTTCTTCTGAATATGTCTATTTATAGACTTTCTTCATGGTAACCGGCTGATCCGGTTTCTAACTGATTTCTGGCAGGTCTGACAGCTTCAGTTAAACGGTGGCAACCCACAGCTGTCAAGTCTTCAAACAGTTCCTGTACCTTAGCCTTAGACAGCAAAATGTCGAGACAGTCTGTTAGAAAGTGTCGAGACCAATCTGTCTATCTGTGTCGACACAAGTGACTTTGGTGTTGACACAGTCTTTGATGATGTCGACTAAGTTGCCTTTAAGTCGACACAGCTTCTTCAGAAAATAACTTGGTCTAGACTCTGCAGTGTGTCGACACAAGTCCTGTGTGTCGACACAGTTGTTGTAGATTCAGAACTCAGTATGTGTCGACTCAGCCTTCAGGTGTCGACACATCAATCTTCAATTCTGCCAAAATGTGTCGACTCAGTCTTCTGGTGTCGACACAAGCATAGTCGACTTCTGATAATATGTGTCGACTCAATCTCAAGGTGTCGACACATCCACCCAGTGTCGACACAGTAGAGGTCGACTATCTTCTTCTGTGAGTCGACTATCTTTCTCTGGTCGACTATCTTTCACTAGTCGACTATCTTCCACTAGTCGACTATTTTTCTCTGGTCGACTATTTTTCTCTGGTCGACTATCTTCTTCTGTGTCGACAATCTTTCTCTGGTCGACTATCTTTCACTAGTCGACTATCTTCCACTAGTCGACTATTTTTCTCTGGTCGACTATCTTCTTCTGTGTCGACACTGCTTCCCAGTGCTGAGGTCGACGATTTTCTTTATGTGTCGACACTGCATCCCAGTGTCGACATAAATGTGGTCGACCATCTTTCTCTGTGTCGACACTGATATTCTGAAGTGTCGACACAAATATTTTGAAGTGTCGACACAATTTCTTCAGGTGTCGACATGTGGACTTAGAATATTTTTCTGCATTCTTTAATACTTCTTCACCTGCACATGTCAACTCAAAACAACATCAAATACACCTTGATGTATATCATTGAGCTAAGTTGGGCTTCTTCAAATCAGGTACACATTTTCCAATGTACCCAACAGGATGTGAAGAGTGCTTTTCTCAATGGAGACATCAAAGAGGAAGTCTATGTTAGACAATCTCTAGGTTTTATCTCTTCAACTTATCCTGATCATGTTTTCAAATTGCATAAAGCATTATATGGTCTCAAGCAAGCTCCTAGAGTATGGTATGAGACCCTAGCATGCTTTCTTCTAGAAAATGATTTTATAAGTGGTAGAGTAGACCAAACTCTTTTTATTAGAACCCATAAGTCCCATACCCTACTAGTACAAATTTATGTAGATGATGTCATATTTGGATCTACTGATTCAAATTTGTGCAGAAGGTTTTCCAACCTGATGCATTCCAAATTTGAAATGAGTAGCATGGGTGAGCTCTCCTTCTTCTTAGGATTGCAAGTAAAACAACATGCTGAAGGCATATTTATTTCCCAAACCAAGTATGCTAAAGAATTGGTTACGAAATTTGGTATGTCTGAGGCATCCTGTATGAAAACACCCATGCCTACCAATGCTGTATTGGATGCTGATGAGCATGGCAAACATGTTGATCAGACAACATATAGAGCAATGATTGGCTCTCTATTGTACCTTACAGCTAGTAGACCAAATATAATGTTTGCTACATGCATATGTGCTAGATTCCAAGTAAGCCCTAGAGAGTCACACCTAACTCTAGTTAAAAGGATTCTTAGATATGTAAAAAGTTGTCCAAATTTAGGACTCTGGTATCCAAAAGACTCAGGATTTGAATTAACTGGATTTTCAGATGCTGATTATGCTGGATGCAGGGTAGACAGGAAAAGCAATAGTGGAACTTGTCAGTTCCTTGGTGACAAACTTGTCTCCTGGTTTTGTAAGAAGCAAACATCTGTGTCAACCTCAACTGCTGAAGCTGAATATATGGCTGCAGGCAGTTGCTGTTCACAAATATTGTGGATATAAAATCAGCTCATAGACTATGGCTACAACTTAGAGAAGTCTAAAATTTTTTGTGATAATACTAGTGCTATCTCTATAGCACAAAATCCAGTTCTCCATAGTAGGACAAAACATATAGAGATTAGGCATCACTTTTTAAGGGATAATGTAGAGAAAAATAAAGTTGAACTTCAATATATCCCAACTGATTTGCAAAGGGGAGATATTTTCACCAAACCATTGGATGAAAAGAAGCATACCTTCTTCCTGAATCAGTTAGGAATGCTAGATGGAAGAAGTTTAAATTAAATCCCAAGATTTCAAAAGCTAAAAACAGACCAAAACTAGGCTAAAAAATCATATTTTCTAGTGTCTGTAGGCTAGATTTTGTCTTTGAACTGCGCTCGACGTTTTTCCAAAAAACGTCGAACGGAGCTCGACGCTTTTCCCTAAAACGTCGACCGGAGTTCAACGTTGTCCAAAAACGTTGACTGGAGTTCATCGCTTTTAGATAGCGCGTCTATCAATCTTCTGATTAGTCGCCGTCGAGCTGAGCTTGACGCTATTTAATAGCGTTGAACGGAGTTCAACGTCATTAAAGACTCTTCAGTTTCCCCGTCAGCCGAAAACTTCGAACGGAGTTTGACGGTTTTTTCCTTTTCCGTGTCAAACCCTAATATAAAATCATTTTTCGGCCGCCGTTCGTCGCTTTCGCCTTCATTCTCTCTGCAAATTTTCTTCTTCCCTCCAAAACTCTCTACACTTGGTCTTGTTTGTTGAACTTTTGCAGATATAGATGGCAGCGACAGTCGCTATTCTCTCCAAAATGAAGTTCGATACAGGATTTGACATCGACATGGACTCTTTCGACGGCAGTGATCAGCGCTTCAAGGACATTCTGAATCTTTGCCACGACCAGCAGCTAGTGCGGTTGATGTCAACCAAAATTAAGATTGCAGCAAATGAGATTAAAGAATGGATGTTTTCAGCAACAGTTGAGAACGAGACTACTGTTGTCGGAACAATCAGCGGAACGAAGGTACCGCTATCCCCAAATCTCCTGACGGACATGTTCGCTCTCAGTTCTGGAAATGATTCCTTCGCTTTGTCTGGAGAGGAAGTTAATTCGTTGTTAGAACGAATGGGTTATTCTGCCGCGAACCCTAACAGGTTATTGAAGAAGGATTTGGCTATTGAGTTTCAATTTCTCGCCGATATTACGAGAAAAGTGCTTTTGGCAAAGCACTCGGTGCATGATACAATCACACAGTATCAGTTGAACTTGATGGGTGTAACGCCCCCGATTTTCCTGCGATTTTTTTATTCTCGTTGGCGTTACGATGACGCGTTTCCGTGGCTTGTGTCTTTTGTGGAGTGTGGTTTAGCTCCTTAGAACTGAGTGCCCTATTTTGTAGCCTGTTAGCAAGATCTCCCTAGCAAGCCGAGTCATTTTGGGTGACCCGGTGTGGCCTCTCGGGGGGATGTTTGTGTTTGTGGCCTCACGTATGAAAACCGTTTTCTTATATATTGTATAAATTAAATGTAGAGGCTTGCATAGCGTAGGTGGTTCTCTAAGGATCCTTATGTGCTCTTTAGGATGTCAAACCTAAACAAAGTATTTTTCCGCAACGTGCAAATATCGTTTTCTTTTGTGGACTAGGTGATCCACTGAGCCGAGGGATACGGTCTCTAAAAAATAACTGATTTTCTATTCATAAAACTCAGGATTTTCTTGCATAAGGATTGTAGTTGGTTTAGCCTGAGCGTCAGCAGTTATCCCCTGCTTGACGTGACATCATAGCGCATATTTTCTCATACTCTAATATTTCCTAAATTTGGAGAAAATGCGGGTTGTGACAATGGGTGCAATTGTTGACAGGAAGAATGTGGATTGGGGAACAATCGTTTTTAACTCAATCAAGAAGAAGATTAGCAAGTCTTCTGTGAATTTTGGAAGGATTTAGGAGTATTTCTGCAATCCAGGTGCCCAGAATTGCTGATTTCAACTGGGATGCACATAAATGCTTCAAAGAGGCTATCATGTGCCCTATTCAGCAAGTGGGACAGGCAGATCCTCGGACCTAGCGGGGCTGCTGCTGTAACAATTGCTTCAGGCACAAGGACTTTATCAGTCTCTTCCCCTGCAGCATCTCTTGAGGGATTGCCTGCCTCCTCCTTTGCTCCTATTTCTCCTCCTCCCCTTGTCTCTTCATTGCTTTCCTCTTCTCCCATTCAGCCTGTCATCTCCTCCCCCATCACCACTTCATTACCTTCTTCATCTCCTCCAGCCACCATTTCAGAATCATTCCACCCTCTTTTCTATTAGCCATCAATTGACTCTTCCATTCTGGATGATTCCTTCATGGATGATTCTCCCTCCTCCTCTCTTGATCCTCCATCCTCCTCTTACCAATAATTATTGTATGACATTTTGGATCAACCCTCTTTCTTACCATCCACCTCCATTCCTATACCATCCATATCCACCATCCCTATATCCCAGCCATCCATCCCTCCTTTCTCACCTTCAAGTCATGCAGCCACTTTTTCAGTCCTAGCCACATCTTCATTCACCTCTACTCAAGTCTCTCTTGAGCAAGTGGATCTCCCGAGTCTGGCCGATAGGCTATATGAGCTACTGGCTCCCAAGCTAGTGGCTTTGCTGGAGACCTCCTTGGCTCCACTCCAGAAGTCCATTCAGGAGCTATCCTCCAGACTCTCCGCTCTCTCTTCTCCGCAGGACAATCCTTCATTTAGGTGCCTTGATCCAGCTCCGTCTGCATCAAGCCAGGGGGAGATGCCTTATGAAGCTATTGAAGCTACTTCTGCTCCTCCAGCTATATTGCCTGCTGCTGATACTGCTGCTCCAGTGCTTTTATTTACAGTGGACCTCAGGTCACTGCTGAGTAGTTTTGATTCTATCTACCATCAAATTGTACCAGTTCCTGTTCAGAAAGCTGAAGATTTTACTAAGGCCATTGTGCCTCTTTCAATATGTGATCCCAGTATAATTGAATCTTATGTCAATTCTCTTAAAGCTATGGATGTTGGTTCTGTTTGTGATGTTGCTGCTGCTGATGATGAAGTTATGACTGTTGTTTTGTCTGCTGAGATTTCTGCTGCTGATGATATGATTGTTGATGTTTCTACTCCTGCTGATACTGTTTGTTCTGCTGCTGTACCTTCTCCTCATGCTCCTGCTGTCTCTGAAAAGCTCAAAGATCAAGAAGATTATATCAGAAGGATCGACGATCTGTATGATCAACCTCAAAGTTCTGAAAGTGATCAGTTCCAAACAGAATCTGATGACTCTTATGGTACTATTGTAAGGAAAAGAAAAGCTAGAAGCAAAGCTCTGAAAAGAGTTCCTCTCGAAAAAGCCAAGGATTCAAATGATGTACCCTATTATATATTGCATGATTGCCAAATTACTGAGCCGTGGATGCAATACTCCAAAAATCAATTGAAGGCAATGAAGAAAAAGAGAAAATTTGACAGGTATAAGAAAGGCTCCTCTAAGTTTCAGCCTCCTCCTCCTCCTCCTCCTCCAGATTCTGGATCAGGTGGAGGCTCAGCTTCTCTACCTTCGGCTCCAAAGCAAAGCCCTTCTCAACCATCTCAAAGATATCCTCCCAGAGGGCATTATCAAAGAGGCAATCAGTCCAGAAGAGGACAGTATAGAGGTAATCAAAGAGACTACAGAACTCAAAGGGAAGGACAAAGGCAACTTGACACATCTCAAGGTCCTTACCCATATAAGCTCAGAGAAATTGTTGAATCAAGAACTGTTGCTGCTCCTGAAACCATTAATAGATATGAAGCTCCTATTCCTTTTGAGGATCCTGAAAATAATCCTATTTTCTAGTCTGCCAGGATGAAAGAACTTGCTGCCTTGGACCAGCTGAAGAAGGCAAGAGAGCAAGGCAAGGACACCTCAAACATCTCCACTCTGTCCGAGCAAAGAAAAGCAGAGTTGGAAAGGTATTCTTCAAGGAAATTCTTTGATCCTGTAGATTATATGAAGTTGCATCCTGAGGCTGTGGTTCCCAGAGCAAAAGCTCAAACCTCCTTAGGTGCAGAAGATGATAGGAGATCAAAGAAGGAATCCCTCAATCCCAACAGGGAAATTCTGTTCAAGAAAGGAAGTAAAATGGAATGATTTTTTTATGCAGATGGCTCATTCATTTCTTAAATCTCTTGCTGAGGTTCTATCAGATTGCTGTTATGCTGTTTGTTGCTTTAATTTTTATTGCTTGATTGCATTTGATGATTGTATTTTATTCTAAGTCCTGTAAATAGTAATCCTAACCCAAATAGGGGGAGATTGTTGGAACACCCTATTACTAATTTGGGCAAGGATCACTATGTATTTAGGATATCTGTTTGACCTAGTTGTATAGTTGAAAAGGTCAAGTTAGAATGTGTCTAGGGCTTAGAACTTAGGTTTGAAGCTGCCCCCAGGACCATTCAAGATCAGGAATCAAAGCTGAGACAAATGTTAAAAATAGTCGAGCTCGGGTCGACTATCGTCGAGCTTCAGTCCGACGATCGTCGAGCTTGGATCAGCGCCCGGCCTTCAGCTATTTCTTTGTCGTCAAGCTTAGATCGACGCTTTGTCGTCAAGCTTAGATCGACGCTCTGTTGCTGAGCTTAGATCGACGCATTGTCGTCAAGCTTAGATCGACGCTTTATCGTCAAGCTTAGGTCGACGCTCTGTTGCTGAGCTTAGATCGACGCATTGTCGTCAAGCTTAGATCGACGCTCTGTTGTTGAGCTTAGATCGACGCTTTGTCGTCAAGCTTAGGTCGACTATTTCTGTCTAAGAGAAGGTCGACGATTTCTGCCAAGCTCAAGATCGACTATTTCTGATTTAGCAAGGTCGACGATTTCTGCCTTAGCCAGGTCGACGTTTTCTGGTCGACGCTTTCTGTCTGTTGCTTATCTCCATTTTCTCCGAGCTCAGATTGACTATTTCTGTTCCAGTTCAATTTCATTAACTCTGAGCTCTGGTCGACCATAGTCGATCTCCGATCGACTATTTCTTGATGAGGTCGACGTTTTCTGCTATCAAGTCAATATCAGTTATGGAATTATTTCAAATTCCTTCAGAGTTAATTGCTGCATTAATGGCAAAAGATTTCCTAGCCGTTTCAAGCTATCTGATGCAATGTCAAGGAAGGTAAAAATGGAATATTGCTAATGGACTTTCCCTAGAGACAAATGATGTTTTTGGAAATCATTCAAGACTGTTTATTCGGCCATTCAAGTCAAGAATTCATTATTATTCTCTCAGTTCTCTTGGAGATTTTTGAGCTGAAAAAAAAAAGAGACACAAGAAGACAGATCATTCAACACCAACACCAAGAGACACAAGAATTGCATTACAGAAGAAGAACAACAAAAATTCTCTAATCAAGTTTTCATCTTCTGTGACTAAAAGATCTGCTTCAAGTGCTAAAAGGCTTCATCATTCAAGTCTCCAGACAACTCACATTTCAGTCTTGCTGAAATCATCATTTGCTGGAGAAGTCTCATTGAAGGCCTATCACCCTGTGCAAAGCCTCTACTCCTGAACCTACTGCTAATCTCAGGGGGAGCTTTGACATCTTCATCACATCCACTAGTGCTTCTCTCATTTGATTTGAGAACAGAGAAGACAACATCAACCTCTTTACTTTTTACTTTCCTGCTGTAAAAGGGTTATCAAGACTCCCTTCAAAAGGTTTGAGTGTGGTTCTGAGAGCCTTGTCAAAACTCAGTGGTGGCAAGACACCTGATCAAAAAATCTAGTCTTGGTTTTTGAGCACCTTATCAAAAGCTCTTTGGTGTCAGGACACCTGATCAACTCTTCCTGAGTGGATTCCTACCAAGGGTGGTAGAAGAGTGGGCGTACCCAAGTTGTTGGGGAACCACTATAGCTCCTTGTGTCGTCTGGTTTGCTGTGTGTTTATCTTTGCTTTGTGCTGTGTGTTTCTTTAGTTTTTATTTTATCTTTGTTTCATAGCAAGCACATATACACTTAAATATAAATTAAATCTTAATCTGCCTTATTTCTTTTAAACTGAAAATTATTTTAAAATACTCTATTCACCCCCCTCTAGAGTGAAGGTAGATCTCTCTTCCGCACTTTCACCAACTCTGCAACCTCAGGTATTCAACTTGTCACCATTCATATCGTCATCATTCTACTCATCATCCTGTAGAAATCAGCAAGTCAAACTAGAGAAATCAGCTAGACAGCTTCTCAAAGACCTACTACAAACCTTGTTCGGGCAAACAATGGCCAGCCGGGGGGGAGCACTCAGACAAAAAAAATGTGTGCCTGAGCGAACATACGTGCTCCTAACCGTGTAAAAAAGTTCGACCAGGCCCGGGTTTTTTACAATCGGGTCCGACCCGGGCCCAGCTTGAGCCTGGGGGGAGCACTCAGACAAAAAAATGCATGCCTGAGCGAACATACGTGCTCCTAACCGTGTAAAAAAGTTCGACCAGGCCCGGTTTTTGACAATCGAGCCCGACCCGGGCCCAGCCTGAGCCTATGGGCCTGGGCTGGGCCGAACTCAGGATCCCTCTCAAAGAAGGGGCCCTCCAGGCCCTCTAGGCCGGGCTGGGTCAGCCTAATTTCCAAGCGGCATTAAAATCCCACTTGGATTAGGCATGATTTTTCGCCAGCCCGGGTGCTAGGCCAAGGATAGTGAGAGAACTATGTTGTCAACCTAAATCACCTAGAGGGGGGTGAATAGGTGAAATGCGTGCCAAAAGCGGAATAAAAAATTAACACAGCACAGATCAAGCAATCACACAGAGAACACAGGATTTATAGTGGTTCCCCAACCCTGGGTACATCCACTTTCACCTCACCAATCTAGTAAACCACTAGACTTGGCTACTCCACTATCTCGGATCAAAACGATCCTACAACTCGGAACAACATTCCTACAAATCTCGATCCAAACCGGATCTACACTCGGAAGAAAACCTTCCTACAAATCTCGATCCAAATCGGATCTACAAAACTCGGAGTCAAGACTCCTACAAGAATAAAAGGTTGTATAAAGAAATATACAAATAGAACCGATCAGATCTGGATCTTCAAATCTTTCTTCCTTCTTCAGCTTTTAGAGATCGGCGGAAATAAATCGAGGAAGACAGAGGCGAAAACCCTTGGATCTGGAAACCTGGAATCAGCGTGATCAAGCACGGGATCTATCGATTGAGAGTAGCTTGATCTTCTGAAACTTCTTGGCTGAATCTCTGTATCGGAGAAGACCGGCGACGAAGAAGATGAACAGTATTTTGTCGGCGTGAACTTGTCGGCTTCCCGATGTCGGCGATAAAATCAGATTCAGAATTCTTATATTTTCTTCTTAGGGTTTGTCGACTTGACAAGACCTATTTATAGTACTTCTGCAATGGTCATAATACTTAATCAAGTACACGTGGACCAATCATATGAGAGGATTTGAAATAACCCGCAAAGTCTGGACTTAGAAACATTCTTTCTGTAAATTGACATACACGAGTATATCAATGAACTACTCGAGTATCAGGAGAGAGAGAGACATACTCGAGTAAGCACGAGTCCAGGACTTAGAAAATAATCTGAAGGGAAAATCAAACTACTCGAGTATATCAAACTCACATACTCGAGTATACATATAACTACTCGAGTAACTAGGAAACTACTCGGGTAATCACACACCTACTCGAGTAAGAGAATCAAGCTACTCGAGTATAAAGTCATTCACTCGAGCATATCAGGGAACTACTCGAGTCTGCAAACTGACATACTCGTGTAAAAGGATATACTCGAGTACTTGGCTGGACTACTCGAGTATATACATGAGCTACTCGAGTATCATAGTGCCTACTCGAGTAAGAGGAAGAATCTGAAGACTCGAGTATGTCCTTTGGATTACTCGAGTACTAAGTTACTTACTCGAGTATATGAAGCTATCTACTCGAGTATGTAGACTCAGAAAAATTTCTTCCTTGAGAACTCATTTCTCCTACTAAAGATCAGCAACACTTCAAGGTTCCATTTGTCCATGCTCTTGTCAAATGAAGTGCATCCCAATAGAGAGGCTACACATGAGTCAACACCATGGATCACACAATGAGGGATTACATTGTATGGTCCTGTGTTAGGTGACCCATTGTAGACTGACATTGGTCTACACTTGGCAATATAGTTCTGCATACATAACTCAAACACAAAATCAAATACAACTGCAATTCACCTTAGTTTTAGGAGTACTTCTTCAAATTAAGGTCATTGTGGAAATAAGACCCAACAATCTCCCCCTATTTGAAGAAGTCAGAACACCATCTACTAAGTTGAATTGCTAGAGATATTAAAACAAAATGACATGAAAGAGGATGCATTGTCTTACATTTCTTTACTATAATTGTCCAACAATCTCCCCATTTATGTACTAGAATTGTTTTGCATTTCTCCCCCTTTCTGAAATCTTCATTTGGATTTGCAAAATTTCTCTTCCTTTATCATCTCTAAATTCCATTTCCTTTTGCTCTCCCCCTTTCTGACCTCTTTAAATAGGGGACACTAGAAACTCCCCCTTAATCTTCTAGTTCCAAGAATTTTTCTGGAACAACTACTTGTTCAATTGCCAGATAAGAATTTTATTGGCCTATGGACATACCTGCATCAACAAGATTAGAATCCCTTAGGAGCCCAAACAAGATTGGGTCCTAGGTCTCTTGTTAGTATCCTCCCCCTATGAGAGTTAACATTATGAGTGGTCTTTCTCACATTATCAACTTGAGGAGTTAAAACATAGCTGGGATTAAACCAGCAATCTATGGCGAAGTGACCAACCTTGCCACAACGCCAACAGTTAAACCTGTTTTACCTTCTCTTGTTCTCTTGCTTTACCTTATGGATGGGGGGTCTAGCAAGAGCAACTGACTTGGAGGAGGAAGCCTCATGATTGCAACAAGTACATGGCTTTCTTGTCTCCTTGGCCTTTGTTACACCAGTTTTAGCTTTTGGTGTCTTCTTCTTATTTGGCCCATGATTGTAAGGATCATATTTCAGTAAGGCAACGGTTTGGCTTGGGAAAGCCTTGCTTTTACCTTTGGCAGATTTATGTCCTCAACTGCTAATTTTCACGAAGGAAGCTTCTCCATTAGTAATTGGAAGCAAAGTTGTAGGCGAGGTGAGAGTTTCAACCAACTTTCGTTCAATGACTAGCTTTGCTTCCAGTTCATCCAGGAGAGATTCCTTATGATTTACTAATTCAGTGAAGTCTTTAATTTCCTCCTTCAAGGATTGAACTTCATCTCTGAGAGGGGTTAATTGGTCAATCTCCTCCCTCAGATTTGATTCCACCTCTTTGAGGGATGAAATCTCTTTTGATTGCGATTTGAGTACCTTCCGGCATTTGTCAAATGCAGTCAATAAGACTTGATACTGATTTACCAATTAAAAATCATCCTCCCTAGAAGAATAGCCATCATGACCATTTGAGTCAGAATCTGAGGCAGAAAGAGGTGTGTGAGAATTTACCTTCCCGGTATATGAGGAGTTACCGTTGTCTTTGTCCTCTTGGTCAGAAAAAGCCATAAGCCCGAAGTAGGCTTCTTCATCCGCACTTGACTCAGATGAGTCAGAGTCACTGAGGGTCTTTGGCTTTTTGGCAATGAAGCTTCTTTCTTTCTTCCTTTTCCCTTGAGGGGAATTCTTTTCTATGCCTCTTCCTTCTTTCTTCTTCAGAGGGCACTCAGTGCTTATATGCCCTGGCTTACTACAGGAATAACAAACAACGTTAGATGAAACATGTTTATTCGGTTTAGATTTATACCTATCATGTCTGCTGTGACGATCACCATCAGGACGTGATCTTCTGGACGAGGAATCATTTTCTCTCATTTGTTTCTTATTGCTAAGAAACTTCTTGAATTGTCGGGAGAGAAGATGAAACTCTTCATCTGATGAATCTGAGCCTGAGGTGCTTGGCTCGGACTCTTCTTCTTCATAGTCTCCTTGAGTGGAAACAGCTTTGGCCTTTCTTGAGCTGTCTGCCCTTAGTGCAACTGGCTTATCTTGGAATGAGGAGCTGTTGCGCTCTTCTTCAGCTTTTCTATTATTGATTTGAAGCTCATATGACATAAGCTTTCCGAAGAGGTTCTGAGGGTCAGTTTCTGCTAATCTTCCAAACTCTCTGATGGCACATATCTTGTTGTCCCAATCCTTTGTCAAGGATCTTAGGAACTTGTCGTTTAGTTCACCATTTGTGAACACTCTACCGTAGTTCCTCAATCCATTGACAATCTTGAAGAAATTTTCATATGTGTCAGCAATAGCTTCCTTTGGTCCTTGCTTGAAGGCTTCATACTTCTGATTTAGAAGGGATCTTCTATCATCCCTTACTTCTTCTGTATCTTCCATCAAGATAATTAGAGATCTCCACATTTCCTTGGCAGATTGGCAGTGAATGAGGTTTTGCAACATAGAATCATTGACTGCACTTGTGATGATGTTCTTGGCATTCTTGTCTAAGGAGACAAGTGCAATCTCATTCTTATCAAGATCCATCAACTTCTTTGGCACCTCCTTTGTAGGATCACTAGTGGAGGCATACATAGGGATATAAGGGCCTTTCTCCACTATCATGAATAAGCGGGGGTCAACAGCTTCCATGTAAAGTTTTATTCTCTCTTTCCATATGGGAAAGTTTGCCTTATTGCACACTGGTAGCTTAGAAAAATCCTTGGCTCTATCCATGCTTGATTAACTCAGAAAGACAACTAGGAGGGATTAGATCAAGGTGTTAACCTTTTAAAGATCAACCTTCCTCTGATACCAATTGAGAGAACTAAGTTGTCAACCTAAATCACCTAGAGGGGGGTGAATAAGTGAAATGCATGCCAAAAGCGGAATAAAAAATTAACACAGCACAGATCAAGCAATCACACAGTGAACACAAGATTTATAGTGGTTCCCCAACCCTGGGTACATCCACTTTCACCTCACCAATCTAGTAAACCACTAGACTTGGCTACTCCACTATCTCGGATCAAAACGATCCTACAACTCGGAACAACGTTCCTACAAATCTCGATCCAAACCGGATCTACACTCGGAAGAAAACCTTCCTACAAATCTCGATCCAAATCGGATCTACAAAACTCGGAGTCAAGACTCCTACAAGAATAAAAGGTTATATAAAGAAATATACAAACAGAACCGATCAGATCTGGATCTTCAAATCTTTCTTCCTTCTTCAGCTTTTAGAGATCGGCGGAAATAAATCGAGGAAGACAGAGGCGAAAACCCTTGGATCTGGAAACCTGGAATCAGCGTGATCAAGCACGGGATCTATCGATTGAGAGTAGCTTGATCTTCTGAAACTTCTTGGCTGAATCTCTGTATCGGAGAAGACCGGCGACGAAGAAGATGAACAGTATTTTGTCGGTGTGAACTTGTCGGCTTCCCGATGTCGGCGATAAAATCAGATTCAGAATTCTTATATTTTCTTCTTAGGGTTTGTCGACTTGACAAGACCTATTTATAGTACTTCTGCAACGGTCATAATACTTAATCAAGTGCACGTGGATCAATCATATGAGAGGATTTGAAATAACCCGCAAAGTCTGGACTTAGAAACATTCTTTCTGTAAATTGACATACACGAGTATATCAATGAACTACTCGAGTATCAGGAGAGAGAGAGACATACTCGAGTAAGCACGAGTCCAGGACTTAGAAAATAATCTGAAGGGAAAATCAAACTACTCGAGTATATCAAACTCATATACTCGAGTATACATATAACTACTCGAGTAACTAGGAAACTACTCGGGTAATCACACACCTACTCGAGTAAGAGAATCAAGCTACTCGAGTATAAAGTCATTCACTCGAGCATATCAGGGAACTACTCGAGTCTGCA
Source organism: Platanthera zijinensis (assembly GCA_039513925.1). Taxonomy (NCBI): domain Eukaryota; kingdom Viridiplantae; phylum Streptophyta; class Magnoliopsida; order Asparagales; family Orchidaceae; genus Platanthera; species Platanthera zijinensis. Next base: position 101,349,285 of record CM077095.1, read on the forward strand.
AACTGACATACTCGTGTAAAAGGATATACTCGAGTACTTGGCTGGACTACTCGAGTATATACATGAGCTACTCGAGTATCATAGTGCCTACTCGAGTAAGAGGAAGAATCTGAAGACTCGAGTATGTCCTTTGGATTACTCGAGTACTAAGTTACTTACTCGAGTATATGAAGCTATCTACTCGAGTATGTAGACTCAGAAAAATTTCTTCCTTGAGAACTCATTTCTCCTACTAAAGATCAGCAACACTTCAAGGTTCCATTTGTCCATGCTCTTGTCAAATGAAGTGCATCCCAATAGAGAGGCTACACATGAGTCAACACCATGGATCACACAATGAGGGATTACATTGTATGGTCCTGTGTTAGGTGACCCATTGTAGACTGACATTGGTCTACACTTGGCAATATAGTTCTGCATACATAACTCAAACACAAAATCAAATACAACTGCAATTCACCTTAGTTTTAGGAGTACTTCTTCAAATTAAGGTCATTGTGGAAACAAGACCCAACAGATAGCCCGACGCCCGAGCTTTGCCCGGCCCGTCCCGAGTCGGGCACCGGGCTAAAATGGGGGCTCGGTAAGGCCCCCAAGCTCGGCCTTGGCCCAAGCCTGGCCTCACTAGGCTTTTTTCGGGTCAGGTCTGGGAGGGCTTCCGGGCCCGGGCTTTTTGCACACGACTACGCGCTCCCGGGCGAAAAATGCGTGGCTGGGTGAAAAACACGTGCCCGTGCGAAAAAAGGTGCCCGACCAAAAAGCGTGCGCAAGCATAAAAACACATCCCATGCAAAAAATTGCACACTCAGACGATAACACAAGCCCGTGGGAAAAACACGGCCCGAGCAAAAAAATACGCCCTAGCCCAAATTATTCAATTATTGTATAAATTGGAAAGAATTGATTAAAAATAAATTATATAGAATTTATTAGAATTCTAATTCCATCATTCAAATGTTCAAACAAAAAATAAAATTAGAATTAAACCTTTAATTTTTATTCAAGATCTTAATTCCTTCCAAATGAACAAATCTTAATATTGATTAGAATTACTGAGCCCCTAAGATTGATCTTTCAGATAATAACACATGTTTAATATTACAATTAAATTTTTGAAAATTAAAATGTAAAAATTAGTATGAATTTTCGAATATATATATATATATATATATATATATATATATATATATATATATATACTATATATACAAAAGAATATGGACAGTTGTTGCAATTGCACGGTGTAACACTTGAGGCCCATCCAAATGATCCTAACCGTTCGTTTTTATGAGATTTGAAAAAAAAATTTAATTAAAGAATGTCAAAGTTTTGATCCCGGGATCTCAAAGAGAAGAAGAAGGACCCAAACCAATCAACAAAAGAAATATTTATGTTTTGTTCAAAAACATTTATTATATATATAACATATTATACTATAATTATTTATTATAAAAGATATAATTCATTATTGCAACTTTATATATTATTCGTTAAATATATTTAATGAATTTTTTAATTTAGTGGTTAATTCGTCCGTCAGGGGCGGGCGAAGCCCGTCGTCCCGAGCTGTGTACTGTCCAGCGTGACACGGGGGGCCCCCGTGCACTGTCACTCGTATATATATATATATATATATATATATATATATATATATATATATATATATATATATATATATATATATATATATATATATATATATATATGAATATTCGATATGTCCTTATTTTATATTAAAGGGTAATTTTATAATATTACATATATGTATTTCTATATATATATAGTTGCTGTTATGATTTATTATGTATGTTAAATATATTGTACGTTCTTGTGATTTTATGCTGCTGAATTGGAAGAGTCTCCACTCGCCACTCGCGGGAAGGATGATCTGTTCAAAATTAACACCCTTAGAGCATTTCCAACCGTTCGACATTCTCTAAGAATGCCGAACGATTTGGCTCCAACCGATCGGCATTTATGCCGATGGAGGGAGAGAGAAAATGCATGTTTGTATTTAGATTTTTTTAGTCTTTTTAAATTTTAATTATTTTATTGTTTTTTTAAATTAAACTTAAATATTAATTTATAATATTTATATACATTAATATAATTTTTCAATTGTCTTATAATATGTCAATAAAATCGTCTTGTCGAGACCTACAAGATGAGTCTAATATTAAATACCTTTTAATTATTATTTATCATATTTATTAAAATGTTATTTTATTAGGTATATATTTTATATACATATATTATAATTATTATATATATAGTTATACATACCTATTCATATACATATATTTGTGCGTACATACACATACATCAACGACAGAACTAGAAATTATGCCAAGCCCAGGCACAATAAATATAAACTTAGAAATAACAGTTGACAGAAAGTAACAAACATCTAATTTGCATGAAAAATGAAATCATAATCAATAATAGTCAATCATAAATCCAAAATGGAAGAACTATAAAGAAATGGAAATTAAACACTTATATGCTCTCAAGACTTTTAGATATGTAAAATCAAAAATACATTTTCCAAGATCTGACCTACATCCAAACTACCTGTGAAGAAATCAGAAATGTGGAATGGAAAAAAACCAAAATCAATGCTCTGAAATACCTGTCCGACTCCTTTGCTCCCAACTTCCAAGCTCTGAACTTTCAAGTTCGAATATCTAATCTTCCAAGATCTGACCAACATCCAAACTCTGAATTAAATCGAATGCTGCTCTGGACTGCATTCGAACAAAATCGAAATCGAAAAGGGAAAGGGAAAAATGAAATCAAAATCAAAATGGGAAAGGGAAAAAAAGGAAAATATGCTCTTGATTACCATGAAATCAAAATAACAAAGAGAAGAAAAGAACCAATTAAGGGCCTGTTTGGGAGGGCTTTTTAGCTCCTTTTCGTTTTCGTGAAAACGTTACCACACTTAATAGACCGTTTGGATTGTCTATCGGTGGGAAAAGCTACCGCAAAAAACTCCATTTGCTCATCTTTTGGAAAAGTCACATGTAACCTACTTTTCAACCTTTTCGAAAAGCAATTTCTCATCCAAAAGCATTTATCTCTTAAAAAAATCTACAACTTGATTTTTTTGTCTTTACGCGATTTTTTTCCCGAACGTAATTTTTTTGGCCGGGTGTTTTTTTTGCCCGGCGCGAATTTTTCGCTTGTGGGCGAATTTTTCGCCCGGGCGCGAATTTTTCGCCCGGGCTGGAATTTTTCGCCTGGGTGCGAATTTTTCGCCCGGCGCGGATTTTTTGCCTGAGCTAGCATTTTTCGCTCTGGTTGCCATTTTTCGCCCGGGCTGGAATTTTTCGCCCGGGCGCGCAGTTTTTCGCCCGGGTGAGTTTTTTTCGCCCGAGTGCGGTTTTTTGCCCGTGCATGATTTTTTTTTCGCCCGAGCGTGTATTTTAAGCCCGAGCCGATTTTTCGTCCGGCGTGATTTTTTCGCGCAGGTGCGTTTTCTTCATCCGGGTGCCATTTTTTGTCGTTGCACGATTTTTTTTCGCCCGAGCCGATCTTTTTGCCCGGGGGCGATTTTTTTGCCCAGACGCGCTTTTTTCGCCCGGGCGTGATTTTTTTGCACCGGCGCGATTTTTTGCCCGGGCGTGATTTTTTTACACCGGCGCGATTTTTTCTCCATCGCGTGATTTTTCTCCCGCGGGCGATTTTTGCGCCCGCATGCGTTTTTTTCGCCCGGGGCCGTTTTTTTTGCCCGGTCGCGATATTTTCGCCCGGTCGCGATATTTTCGCCCGGTCGCGATATTTTCGCCAGGGCGCGATTTTTTCTTCCGGGCGCGATTTTTTCGCCCGGGCGCGATATTTTCGCCCGGGCGCGCGATTTTTTTGCCCGGGGGCGATATTTTTGCTCGGGCGCGATTTTTTCGCCCGGACGCGATATTTTCGCCCGGGCGCGATTTTTTTCTCCCGGGGGCGATTTTTTTGATCGGGAGCGGTTTTTCGCCCGGGCACTATATCTTTCGCCCGGGAGCGATTTTTTCGCCTCGACGTGATTTTTTTCCCGTTCGTGATTTTTTTGTCCGGTCGTGTATTTTTTTAGCTTGTAAGCTTTTTTTTCTCTTTCGAGCGGAAATATCGCGTCCGTGCAAAAAATTCTCATCCGTGCAAAAAATTCGCGTTCGGGCGAAATTTTCCCGCCTAGTCAAAAAATTAGTGCCCGTCCGAAAAATTCGCGCCCGTCCGAAAAATTTGCCGTCATCCGAAAAAATTCGTGCTCATTCGGAAAATTCGCGCTCATTCAAAAAATTCGCGTCCGTCCGAAAAATTGGCACCCGGCCGAATATTTGGGGCCCGGCCGAAAATATAGGGTTTGACCGAAAAATTGGCGCCCAGGCAAAAATATCGCCCACGGGTGAAAATATCGCGCCCAAGCGAAAAATTCACGCCCGGGCGAGAAAAACCGTCATCCGGTGAAAAATTCGCTCCCGAGCGAAAAAACCCTGCCCCGGCGAAATAATTGCGTCTTTTTCCCCGGACGCACATTTTTAATAAAAAAAGTTACCGCAACGGAGATTTGTCAAACGATTTATAAAGTGTCTCATTTTTGAAAAGTTTTGCAAAAGAAGTTCACCCAAACAGTTCTTCTTTTCTAATAGACATTTTCCAAAAGCTCCTTTTCCTACCATCCTTTTGCCACCGCTTCTTCTCCTTTCTGAAAAGCCTTCCCAAACAAGCCCTAAAAGCTTTAGAAAAAGCCTTTCACGCAAATGACTACTAAACTTTTCATATAAAAATGTCCATCAGTTTAGCCCTAAAAGCTAAATTGAGTCAGAGCTAAACTTTTCCCACAAAAATCTTTTCACAAAAATGGCAACTATAAGCAGCAGCTGTCATGAAGCGTGTTCTTTTTTCCTTTCTCCGCCAATGCAACTAGCAAAACAAACTCAGACTAGAGACCACTGCAAACCTAGGTAGACTTTTTCCAAAAACATGCTCGGGCACGTGCCCGAGCGTGTCTCTACGTAGTTCCGTCCGGCATACATATTTTAAAAAATATCATGTTCTTCAAATATTAAGAATATGATTGGAATTGAACAACTAAATTCTCCATATTTGAAGAATCTAATACAATGGAAATCTCTAAATATTGAGATACTATTGAAGATGCTCTTAAATGAGATGAGTCACGTCGTAATCCTTTCTATGGATATTTGTTTTCTATTTGTGTTTGGATCGTATCGGATAATCACATTGGCCAACTGCGCACTGGTTCTTGAGCCTCAATCGCTTCTCAGTGGACACTCAAACACAGCATTTCTGGTCGCCGGAACCTCCTCTGCACAGCCGCCAGATGCACTTATTGCTGCCTTTGTTTCCAGCGCAGCCCACTGTGCCTCCCTTTGTTTTTGGTGATTGTTAACCGCAACCCGTTATTGGCTAGTCGCACCCCAAAATCTACTAATTTTTCGCGCCTTTTCGAAATACGTCTTGTACATGCAATTTCAGGAAAAGTGTTCAACACGAAAGTTGTAGATCTCGATGAGATCTACAACTTTCGTGTTGAACACTTTTCCTGAAATTGCATGTACAAGGCGTATTTTTGAAATGCGTAAAATCTGAGTATATTTCCAAAGTACGCCTTGTTCATGCATTTTTAGGAAAAGTGCTCAACACGAAAGTTGTAGATCTCGACGAGATCTACAACTTTCGTGTTGAGCAATTTTCCTAAAAATGAATGTACAAGACATATTTCAAAAAGACGCAAAAAATTATGAGATTTTAGGGTGCCACTAACAAATAGCCGGTTTGCAGTTAGCAATCACCCTGTTTTTTTGGTCGCAAAAGGGTACTCTCCATTTCAGACCTGGCGAAGTTTTCCGGCAACCTCGCCAGGTCTGGTGGAAATGACAACGTGAGCGAAGAATCCTCAAAGCTCGATCAACCGGATCGAAGAGCCGACGAACTGAGGCTGTTAACGGATCAACGTCATTCTTGCTTAGATATCCAGGTACGGGAATTTCATTGCATTTTCCTGTAAAATTTGGTGCGGATGAGAAAATATCAAAGAATGGATAGGGTTTGATGTATAATTCCATGCTCATTTTCTGCTGGGTAGGGGAAATATAGGGAGCTCATGGTGATTTATTATCGAATGTCCTAAGCTCAGGCGTTGGCCATGATTTGGATTCGTACTCCTCTTCAGGTTTTAATCATGTGGTTTCTGGGATTTCTTCATCATCAGAAATTGTTCATGAGAGAGGCGGTGATCCTTCAATTTCTTATGTCAATTCAGATACAGAACCAGCAAAGAATGAGGATGGAGTAGTTCATCTGATAGGAAAGGGATCATAGAGGAAGAGCATGAGTAGACACAAAATTAATCCATGTTGGAGAGGGTTCCCAATGACGGACAGAAAGGCAAGCAGAAATATATGCTCGACTGACTCTAGGTGATGGAGAATCAACTCCCTTTGTATGGCGTTGTGGAGTCCTGATTGAATTCAGGAAGATGTCACAATGGGCTCTTGGATAACTGGATGCCATCATTATTAGCTCGTCGAATTAAGTCATAGAACCAAGGGTTTTTGGCGGAATGCACCCCCAAATACAGGGATTTGGCGGAATGCACCCCAAATCTTTAAATTTGGCGGAATGCACCCCCGAATTACATTAAGCTTGGCGGAATGCACCCCAGGCAAAAAAACCAAGGGCAATTTTGTCCGAAAATTACTTAGGTTTGCTGTTTTGGCGGAATGCACCCCCAAATTACATAAATATTGGCGGAATGCACCCCCGAATAACATTAAGCTTGGCGGAATACACCCCAGGAAAAAAAACTAAGGGCAATTTTGTTGAAAAAAAAAACCAAGGGCATATCTAATAGAACTCATCTAAGAAATATGACTAATTATTTTTATAACAGAACGATGACTAATTATTTTTATTGAAAAAAACATCATATTTCAGCATATTATATATAAGATTGATTTTTATTATTCTTTCAACCTTTTTGTGGTTTCATACTTTTTTAGCAATCAGTGAACACTACACCTCAAGATGAATTCTAAGAAAGTATGGCATTGAAAGGTGTCATTAGTTATTATTAGAAAAGCTCATGTATAAAGGCCCAAGTATTCTCTCTTCTTTAGTCCCACATCTTGTATAGGTTTTTTTCCTCTCTTCTCATCTCCTATATAATTGTATTCTCTCCTTGTATTTACTTACATAAGCAATACATACAAGTTTTGGCTTCTCTCAACATGGTATCAGAGCCAGGTTCCATCCTCTAACCGTCCTGTGCACTTGTTAACCGCATCTACCCGCCGCCTTCCAGCTGCCTCCTTGCGGTTTCCTTCTCGCGGTCTCAGCGGACAGTCCGCTAACTGCCTTCTATCCGCAGCTCCTCGCTAACTGTCCGCGGCCTCAGCGGACAGTCCGCTGCCTCTCTCCGTGGATCCAGGTTCTCTCCTCTTCCCCCCCCTTTTTATAGTTTTTTCTCCTCTATCCCGTGGACCCCACCTCTCGCGCGTCTCGCACGGTCTCCTGCTCTATCCGCGCGGCCTCTCTCCTATCCGCTCGAGTTCGTCAACTCGCGGCTTCTCTCTCTCCTATCCGCTCGAGTTTGTTAACTCGCGGTCTCGTTTTTCTCTCCCGCTCGAGTTCGTCAACTCGCGGCTTCTCTCTCATATCCGCTCGAGTTCGTTAACTCGCGGTCTCGTTTCTTTTGTTCGCCGCCTTCTCACGGCCTCCAGACCGTGCGGTCTGCTTCTTACCCGCTCTGGTCGTGGCCTGTCTGGCCGCTGGTGTTCGCATCGTGACCGTGCGGGTTCTTTCTCCCGGCCTTTTCTACTCGCTGCTTCGTCGCTGCGGCTTGATCCTAGTCGCCGCGGTCTCCTCCCGTCTCTGCGGCCTGTCTCTCCAGCGGACCCCTGCCTGGTCGCTGCGGCCTCCTTCCTCTTCGCGGCGGCCTCCTTCCTTTTCGCTGCGGCCTCCTTCCAAGTCGGTGCGGCTTGTCTTCCAGGACTATGGGCTCCTCTGTTGACTCCACCGGCCAGGCGGCTAGTCCGCCCGCACACCGCCCGACATGTCCTACCGACCTGCGCGATGAATTACGCATCACTACCATTTCTCTCTCCGGGAAGAAAAATTTTCTCCCTTGGGCGCATTCTGTGCGCCGGGTTCTCCAGGCCAAGGGTCTCCTGTCTTACCTCACCCAGGCTCCTCCGGCCCCCCCTACGGACGATTGGCTCCGCAACGATGGTCGTGTGCAGACTTGGCTCCTCAACTCCTTAGATGGTGAGCCGTATCAGATGGCCATGTATCACGAGACGGCCAAGTCTATATGGGATGAGCTGCACTCACTCTATTCCGGCAAGGACAGCCTTCAGCACCTCTATGACATCCTCACCGATCTCGTTGCTCTCGACGCCGGTGGCGCCCCGGACATGACGTCGTTTGTCGCTCGGGCTAAGACTTTGGCCGAGGCCTGGATACTGCACCAGCCTTCTACCAGTGATCATGCTGCCCAGCGCGCTCAGAAGGAGGCGGTTTGCATTGTTATTATGATGACCCGTCTTCCGCCTCACCTTCAGACTATCCGGACTCAGGTTCTGGCATCTCCCACCGTTCCATCCCTTTCTGAGATCTGTTCCATGCTCCTCCGCGTGACGCCTCCTCCAGATGCTCCTGCGCCGACTTCCTCGGCCCTTCTTCAGCAGGCCCCTCCGCCCCTGCTTCCCTTGCCTCCCGCTGCTCGTGGTGGCCGCTCCGGCTCTCGGCGCCGCGGGCGTGGTGGCCGGGGGCGGCCGAAGTGTTCCTACTACGGCAAGGACGACCACCTTGAAGCGACCTGTTACCGCAAGAATGGATATCCTCCTCGACCAACGGCTTCGGTGGCCGCAGATGCCTCCTCTCCTGCCTCTCCGGACCTTGAAGCTGTCCGCCTCCAGCTCCAGCACCTCCAGGGACTGCTCAACCCGCCTCCTGCTTCCCTGGCCTCCACCTTCGTCTCCCAAGCAGGTACGGCTTGTCTCTCCACCGGTCCGTCCTGGATCATGGACTCCGGTGCCACTCATCACATTACGGGCCTGTTTGGTAAAGCTGTGGCTGTGCAGGAAGCAGTGGTGGGAAACAGTGGTGTAGGAATCAGCTGTTTTGCTGTGGTGGAAAAATTTATGAAACTGTTTGGAAAACTGTATTTGCAGTGCTGTATGAAACAGTGGTGCAGAACTAAACAGTAATGAAAATTAAACAGTAATGAAAATTAAACATGGATAAAATTAAAAAGTTCGCATAATTTATGATGTTCAACTTAAAATTAACAATTTGTTCGACATAAATATTTGGGATACAGATTTGTGAACCATCCAAGCTATTTGCCACCTTTGTGAACCCTCCCAGCCAGGTGCCACATATTATAAAAGTAATTATATTAGGACGCACGTATGCGAACTCGACTCGTGCACGAGATAGGATGATTCTTTTTTGACCCATTCACGAGTACCTCGAAAGACCCGCAATAAAAAATATTAAACATTAAAATGTTAATACATTAATAATATGTTAATATAAATTTTAAAAATTAATATATTAACGTTTTAATTAATTATCGGGAGACACGCCTCGAGGGTGTGGAGAGAGAAAACACACGTGGAACGTGATATCGAGAGACCACTCACCGACTTGAAGGCCCGTGGTGGTATGGAGGAAGACGCACGTGGAACGTGCCATCGGGAGACTCTTGTTTGTTTGCACGCTCGGACGCTCGCAGGCTAAGGCGGCCAAATAGTCCGATCTACCGAAGGCCCCGAACGGACCTCAACAATTATATTAGCGTTTTAATTAATTATCAAAAAAATTTAAATGCAAATATAATTTATTTATTAATATAAATTTATATAATATAATATAAATTATTATCAATATATTTTTATATTATAAATTATTATCAATATTATTAATATATAATATAAATTATTAATATATTATTTTTAAAAAAAAAATAATTTTTTTTTAAACAACGCTGCAGCCCTGTTTTCAGGGCTGCAGCGCTGCCTGCCGCGGGTCCCCACCCGCGGCAGGTAAATTGGCGGTGGCAGCCTTGCCACCGCCAATGCTCCCTTTCTGTTTGGCGGAGCGGCACGGAAATCGGCTGCATGCCGCTGCTGTGCCGCTCCGCCAAACAAAGCCTACGTCCCAGCAGCCTGCCACATACTCGGACTCTCCTCATCCGCGGTTTATCACCGTGGCTAACGGGGCCCTTGTTCCCGTCTCCGGATCGACGGACATCTCTCTCAGCCCGTCGTTTCCTCTCCGCTCGGCTCTTCATGCTCCGAGTTCCCCCTTCAATTTACTTTCTGTTGGTCGCCTTACTGCTGATCTGGATTGCTCTGTCATATTCACTTCCTCTTCTTTTGTCATACAGAATCGCAGGACGCGGACTACCATTGGTAAAGGCGGATTACGGAACGGGCTCTACCTTCTCGACACACCTCCTACCATCCTCTCCTCCGTCTCCTCCGTCTCCTCCACCGAGTGGCATCGCCTTCTTGGCCACGCTCCTCTACCTGTTCTCCAGCGGGCTCTCCCTGATATCTCTCTCCATCCGTTTCAGTGTGAGTCTTGTATCCTCGACAAGCAGCCGCGTTCATCTTATCCTGCTCGTTGTACCCGGAGCTCTGCTCCGTTTGATTTATTGCATTCTGATGTATGGGGACCATATAAAACTACTAGTATTTTTGGTTTCCGGTATTTTATTACTTTCATTGATGATTATTCTCGCATGACGTGGTTGTACTTACTTCGTGATCGCTCCGAGCTTCCTCGCATTTTTCGAGCCTTTGTCGTTGAAACTCGTACCCAATTTCACACAACTATCAAAACTGTGCGCACTGATAATGCTCGTGAGTACACTGGCCACGACTTCGCTACTATCTGCTCTGAGTTCGGGATTATCCACCAAACCTCTTGTGCCTACACGCCTCAACAAAACGACGTTGCCGAACGTAAAAACCGCCACTTACTTGATGTGACTCGCTCCCTCATGCTTCAAATGCATGTGCCCAAGCATTACTGGAACTTTGCGGTCTCCACGACTTGTTTTCTCATCAACCGTCTCCCTTCCTCCGTCCTCCACTATGCTACTCCGTTCAGCCTGTTGTTTCCCTCGACTCCAGCTTTCCCTCTTCCGCCCCGTATCTTTGGTAGCACTTGTTACGTCCACCATCTGGGCCCGCCCTCGGACAAATTGGATCCCCGGGCGGCTAAACACATATTCGTGGGATATTCCCGTACTCAGAAGGGGTATCTCTGTTATTCTCCCGTCACTCGGAAGCTCTCCGTCTCTGCAGATGTCACCTTCCGCGAGACTCAACCTTTTTTTTCGGATTCTCTCACTACTCCTATCCCTTCGGCTCCTTTACCTCCATCCATCCCACGACCAGTTCTCCCCGTTACAACGCCGCTGCTACCGGTTCCACCAGCTCTACCTCCTGTCCCCCCCGCACCACCCATCATCCGGGTTTATACCCGTCGCCCCCGTTGCTCTATGGCCCCACTGCAGTCCGCCTCAACCATGGTTACTCCGTGCCCGGCAGATCAGGTACAGACATCCACCGCTCATCCTCTGGCTCACTACGTCTCTCTACATCGCTTATCTCCCCATCTTCACGCTTTTGCTACTTCTCTTTCCTCGGTTTCTGTTCCTAATTCTGTGCAGGAGGCGCTCGAACATCCTGGCTGGCGGGCTGCCATGGAGGAGGAAATGGCTGCTCTCTGGACTAACCAGACCTGGACTCTCGTCCCTTTTCCTCCCGGTCAGAAACCAGTTGGGTGTAAATGGGTCTTTGTGATTAAACATGCTGCTGATGGCACTATTGACCTCCTAAAGGCCCGCCTTGTGGCTCGTGGCTTCACCCAGCAGTAGGGGCTCGACTACGAAGAGACCTTTTCCCTGGTGGCCAAACTCAATACAGTCCGGGTTCTCCTCTCTGTTGCGGTACATCGCCAGTGGCCCCTACTCCAACTGGATGTCAAAAATGCGTTTCTGAACGGTGATCTCCAGGAAACTGTGTTTATGCAACAACCTCCCGGGTTTGAGACCACGGGGGAGTCTCAAGTCTGCCATCTTCGAAAGGCTCTTTATGGTCTCAAACAGTCCCCCCGGGCATGGTTTGACAAGTTCAGTAAGGCCCTCCGGGAGATTGGTTTTACTCGAAGCTCAGCCGACTTCTCGCTCTTCACTCGTCACCGATCTACCGGGACCTTCCTTCTGCTAGTCTATGTGGACGACATCATTATTACTGGGAACGACTCGAATGGAATACTGGCAGTCAAACGTCATCTGAGCACCGTTTTTCAAACAAAAGATCTGGGGCCCCTTCGGTACTTCTTGGGCCTAGAAGTCGCCAGACGGCCAGATGGTTTGATCCTTTCTCAGCGAAAGTACTGTACTGACCTTCTTCATGATGCGGGTTACTCAGGCTGTAAGCCAATTGACACCCCAATGGATGTCAATCACAAGTTATGCGCGCAGGCCTCTGACTCAGATATCCTACTGGAAAATCCAGAATACTACCGTCGCCTAGTTGGAAAATTGATATACCTCACAGTAACCAGACCAGATATCTCCTTCGCTGTTGGTATCGTCAGTCGATATATGCATGCCCCCAGAAGCTCTCATCTTCAGGCGGTTGAACGTATTCTCAGATACCTCAAAACGGCTCCTGGACAAGGATTGGTGTACAAAGTCTCTTCTTCCACTCCTACTCTGGTAGCATACTCTGATGCTGACTATGCTGGGTCCCTCGATGATCGAAGGTCCACCAGTGGCTTCTGCACGTACTTTGGAGGACATCTGATTACCTGGCGGAGCAAGAAACAAGCGGTCGTTGCTCGATCATCAGCTGAGGCAGAATATCGGGCAATGGCATCAGTGGTGTCGGAACTAACGTGGCTTGAAAACCTTCTCACCGATCTGGGTGTAAAGCTTCCGTCACCGGCTCTTCTCCTCTGTGACAGTCAAGCTGCTATACACATTGCCAAGAACCCAGTCTTTCACGAGAGAACTAAACATATTGAAGTCGACTGTCATTTTATCCGGGAAAAGGTTCAGCTAAAGAAGATCAACCTCAGACATGTTCCTGGTACTGAACAAGTTGTGGATGTCCTCACAAAGGCCTTGTCAAGTACCCTCTTCTATCAATGCCTGTCCAAGCTTGGTGCATACGATTTGTACGCTCCAGCTTGCGGGGGAGTATTAGAAAAGCCCATGTATAAAGGCCCATAAAGGCCCAAGTATTCTCTCTTCTTTAGTCCCACATCTTGTATAGGTTTTTTTCCTCTCTTCTCATCTCCTATATAATTGTATTCTCTCCTTGTATTTTCTTACATAAGCAATACATACAAGTTTTGGCTTCTCTCAACAGTTATGAATGGAGAATCATTTGTAAAAGAGATTAGAGAAACCTCTCAGATGAGAAAGTATGGCAGAGCATTCACTTGTTTGGAAATAATTCTCTAATCTCCCATAATTGGAAGGAATATCAAAATATGATTATGGAACTGGCTACTCTAATCTCTTGCACCCGTCAGTGAATGACTAGAACACTCTTAAAGAGATTAGAATCATTTGTTAAGAGAAGAATAGTCAAACACCAATCTTCTCTAATCATTGAATGGTTGCATCACAATCTGTATGGTTTTGTAAGACTGCAACTGGAAAAACATCACTGCTACTAAACGCTTTGCCTATTCTGGAACTGTTTGGCTAACACAAAACCCCTTAGAATACGGGATTGAAGTCCAAAACCGATTCTGGGGAGTTCTATTGAAGAACAATTGCAATCTCCATGATTTGTGATTTTATTGTTGTGGAACCGTGAGATGATGGGGAATAATGAGCGCATCAAAATTACATTCATCGTCCAAAATATAGCATCAAAATTACATCAAAATTATATAATTAAAATAAAGATCTTCCATGCTTGTGCTTCTCCCTTGACGGTTGGTTCTCAAATCAAGATTTCCTACGCACCTACAAGGCAATGCAAGATAAAAAAAGTTGTAAGCTTTTAAATAATTTAAATTGCAAGCTTACAAAAAGAAGAAGTAATGTTTACCGGAAGTTTTGATTTTTTAAGTCCCGATGATTGCGTTGATGCTTGTGTGTTGGTACATCCTTTCTTGTTATGCCCTCTTTCTCCGCAATTCGAACATGTATATTTTAAACCATGCCTTTTGATTCCATACTTCTCGTTCTCTAATTCCTCGGCCTCCTTTCTTCGAGCATTTTTGACGGCCTTCCAGGTTTTTTATGTATATTGAACCATGGCACAATCAGATTCAAATTGGCTAAAGGCCATTCCTTTTGTGAATTGATAGGATTTAATAAATGTTCATAAGCTCTCATGAACATCTCCTTTTTGTACCAAATTCCCACATAGTCTTCAACGTTTTCTCTACGATAAAAGATACACGATGTTGCATGAACACATGGAATGTCTGTGAGATCCCACTTTCTACAACTACAACTTCGTAGACCTAAATCCACCGTCCATTTATCTCCATTCCATCCTTGAACTTCAAATTTGTTATGGCCATTCCATACTAAAATATAGTTGTGTGAGTTCTTCTTATTGTTCTCCACTATCCTTTGTATTGAAGGACAAACCTCTTCACTGAATTTCAACACATTGTCCCTTTGAGTGTGGAGTCTCTTCATGAGAATTACTCTTATTGTCTCTAACATTGATATTATGAGCTTTTCTCGAGCCTTCAAGATAACCTTGTTAAAACTTTCGCAGAAGTTATTAAGCAACAAATCACACTTCGACCAAACACTGAAATGAGACCGTGCCCAATGTCTTTCATTTCTTTCTCTAACCCAGTCATAAGCCTTGTCACATGTCTTCAACTTTTCCATCTCAATATTAAAATCAATTATCCTTGTCGCGGATGCAGCTCGCCATAACAAATCTTTTAGTTGCAAGCCTCTAAACTTTTGCCTAAAATTGTTGTACATATGTCTTACGCAAAACCGGTGTTCCGCATTGGGTAATAAATTTTCAATAGCTTTAATCAAACCTTTTTGCTTATCAGAAATGACAGTCCACATATGACTGTTCTCAATGCACAAGTCTTCCATAAGGAGGCTAACAAACCATTCCCAAGTTTTCGTATTCTCCCTCAAGACATAAGCATACTCAATAGGAAACATATTATTATTACCGTCAATGTCTACTGCACATAATAGTACTCCACCGGTTATTGTCTTTATATGAGTGCCATCCAAACCAATAATCGGCCTGCATCCTGCCATTAAACCCTTCTTCAATGCACCCCAACAGATGTAAAGCCTCTTGAAAATGCAAGTTTTAGAGGTTACATCGTGCCTACATTTTATTTTTATTGTAGTGTCCGGATTGGTTCTGTAAATCTCCTCACAGTAATCCCAAAGCTTGGCATATTGCTCCATTTCGGTGCCATTAATTACTTTGGAAGCCTGTTGCTTTACCCTATACATTTTCCAAATACTTAACGATGTTTTGTTCTCCATCTGCATTACCTCTTGCATTGAACTAGCAGGCCATTCTGGGTTGCTCCTGATGTGGTGCTCATATTTTTGTGCAAGGAATTTTTCCTTGCATTGTTAAGAATTTGCAGCCCTGTAGCAGGTATGCTCCCCTTTGATTGTTTTGACTTGAAAGGTTTTTTCACTTTTTGATATAAAAGAAGCAAATAAAACCCATCCACAATCACATGTAATTTGAATTTTATCGCTACAATTTTTAGTAAATTTGATAGGTCTTCCCTGTTTGGTAGCATACAGTCTGACAGCCTCCCGAAAATCCGAAGCGGAGTTGAAACACAACCCAACATCAAACTCAAAATCTGAATCATCAGCGTCTCCTTGAAAAACTCTAATTTTTGAAGATTTTTCTTTGTCTGATTTAGATGTTGAATGACTACCAGGCTCTCTAATTGAAACTCCAACATTTTTTGCCGCAACCGTTTTGGATTCCCTTCGATCCACCAATTCTATTTCGTCATCAATATTTTCATCATACAATGCATCATCTAACTCAAATTCACTTTCCGCTAGGTCATCCGAAAATGACGAATCATTTGCTTCGGATGCCTCTTCCATTCCTTCCGAATCACTACTACTACTACTTAAAGAATTTTCTTCTTGAGGGCAATGATCCTCAATTAACATACTCTCCCATTCAAAGTCATCGGAACGAGACATTCTTAAACCCTAAATAAAAAACTAACATAAGACTACTAAACCCTAAGCTTAAACAATGCAAGTTTGAGAGGGTTAGGGTTTACCTCAAGTGCTAAGCATTTGGAATCGGCACTGTCAGTTTAATGCAGAGAGCCGGCGGTTGGAGGCGGCAAGGGGAAGCGGCGCTGGGAAGCGACAAAGTTGGGCGCAGCAGCGTCTCCTTTCTTCCGATCCACGGCCCGGGAGGCGGCGCTGGGAGGCGGCCAAGGAGTGGGCGACGAGGGGTTTCGGTGATCTTAAACCGGCGCGGGGAGCTGTGCGGTGAAGCGGCGCGGGGAGGCGCGGGGGAGATTCGGCACGGGAGCGGCAGCCGGCAAGGTTTGGGAAGAAGCAATCGGGAAAAATACCGGGTTTAAGAAAAAGAACCCTAATATCAAATCCCTCCATTTCAAATGACCAAAATACCCTCATGGTTCAAACAGCAGGGTGCATTTCGCCAAGCTTTTGTAATTTGGGGGTGCATTCCGCCAAATTTAAAGATTTGGGGTGCATTCCGCCAAATCCCTGTATTTGGGGGGTGCATTCCGCCAAAAACCCTAGAACCAACAACAAACTTAGTCGAGTAGCTAACATAAGCCCTGCCCGCCTGCCTCGTAAATGACCTTCTGTAAGCAGACTTTGGTATATGAGTCACCGTGGACAATATCTTGTCCGATGAAATCGCACAGTCACCAAAGCCCATGATAGGGACAGTTGGTCCATCAACAATAGAGTTTGGCATACCAATCATGCTATGTTGGTAAGGTGATTAGTAGAACTAGAGTCAGCCATCCAATGAACCATGTGTTGAGTGGTGCATACTGGCTAGAGGGTTTGGGCAGCGAAAACACTATGAGATGGCTCTAGATGAAGAGACCAAAGTCTTCGATATTCAACCTCAATGATATCTACAGTCTTCCTACTCTCAGTAGTAACTACATGAGCAGAGTGGTAGATTTGGAAGTAGGCTAAGAGACCAACATGTGTTTTTGGCGTCGCCATGATGCCCATGATGGATGTGTGTCTAGCATTAGTATCACGACTACGACCATAGTTTCCTCCACGACCACCTCTTCGGCCTCCATGTGAAGCGAAAGCAGCGAGCTCAGAAGTACCAAAAATGATTTGCAAGGCGGAGGGAGGTTTCTCAGCGATGATGACCTTGCCTTGGTCAGGCAATGGTATATAATAGAATATGTAATGTAGATGGACTCACCAAAATTTCCGTCTTGGTAGTAAAGAAGTGCAGAGCAGGACCATTCAATAACCAAAATGAGACAAGATGTTCTCGTTGTGCCTGATGTTCTTCTCTAGTGGATGGAATTTCGCATAGGTTAAGAATTTTGTCTTCAAGAAATTTCCACTCTGATATGACGAGTCAACGACTCCCTAGGGGACCCACACGTCCTCTTATTTACATATGCAACCTTATAGTGTTTTGGTAATTGTGTGTATGCCACTCCTATTTATAAAAGGAAGTGGTAGTGAGTCTTTTAGAGATCTATGGATCATTAGGTGTTTCGAGTCTCTTGGAGAGTTAGATCTTAGAGGGATCTTATTCTTAAGTGGTTGTCTCGATATCATGTATTTTTGTTTGTTGTAATAAACTTATATTACTCGATGATAGCCAAAGCTTTCAACTTCTCTGACTTGCCTTGCTCACTGCTAGTTTCAGTCGCCGACCGTCCTCACCAAATGTTCGCACATGGTTCGTTCTTATTCCTAGTGTTTTTACATGATTTCATCTCCCCCAGGTATCACAACATCTAATCGCCTGTGAAATGAGAGAACAATTGTAAAATATTTCAGAGTTTTCTCTGGGGGGAGGGGGTGAATAAAAATTAAAATTTTGTTTCAAATACTAAGGTAATTTCACAGAATTTGTATGTACATCAGTTATCAATCAGAAATAAGTGTAGATAAATAAAAGCACAGCGCAAAAAAAAATAAACACAGATAAATGCAAAATCACAGAAGATATAAAAATTATAGTGGTTCCCCAAAACCTGGGTACATCCACTCTTCTACCCCCTTGATAGGAATTCACTATCACAGTGCCGAGTCTTTTGATCAGGAGACTCTTAGAATCAAATACCAGATCTTTTGATAAGGAGATCTTGAACCAATACAATCTGAGTCTTTTTTTAGGAGACTCTCAGAACCTTTTACTGAATCATTTGAAGAAAGATTCTCAAAACTCTGTTCACAAACTGAGAATGATAATAAAAATCAGAAAAATTGTTGAACATCTGTGGATATAATTATCTTCTTGATGAGTCATGTCAATTGAATCATGAGAACTGTATGACACTTAGTGAATCTGAAATATGTAATCTGATGAATCTTTGAGTAAGATAATCTCAAAGATGATAAGCCCTTAATCCAGACTTTTCTTTTATCTCCACTGAATCTAATGCAACAATTGATTTGCTCTTGAGAAAAAGTAGAACTGATTCTCTGCAGATTCAACAGCAAGATGAGGATCGATTAATACAAGGAAGAACTTCAAATTCAAATGATAACCTTTCTATCTTTTTTATGTCGAAAATGTATCCTCAAAAATACGATCTGATCTGAGTTGAAATGATCGTTGTATGATTGTTCCTCCATCTGTTCATGTGTATCTCTGTATATATATAACTGAAAAATCATGCCATCTAACGTCTCCAAAAATCAGTTATAACAACCAAACATTTCTTAAAGCAATTCTGATTTGATTCTCAGAATAATTCTTGTTCAGAAAATTAATCGATGTAGCGTCGAGTTCATATAGACGTAACATCCAATTCTGACTTCATTCTGTCAATTAAGATTTGTAATCGACGTTGAGTCGATTTCATATCAGAGTATGCGTCGATTTGATATTTTAGTTAACGTCGACTTATCATATTTAGTTACTTTAACTGTACTCGAAGTAACGTCGATTTTTAATCAAAGTTTTGTCGACCTCTAGTCAAAGTTGCGTCGACTTCTAGCTGAATTGCGTCGACTTCTAATCGACGCATGTTGACATTTCATGACTTTCCTCCTAAATCCAACGTGCCTTTCTCATGTCCTTTATACCAATGACATCTTAGGACTTCTAAGACCATATTACCCTTACTATACATCATGGGTAATAAATTATTTCAAGTAATTTATTAAGGTAAATCATAAGGGATTTTCCCAACAATTTTCCCATATTTAACTTAACAAATTTCACAAAATTTCAATAGTGATTTTACAAATATAAAACAGTATGAATACAAAAATTTGACTTTCATGAACATGTAATGAACACAGATTAAAAATCATAAAGGACATACTGATTCGTCAGCACAACAAGACAATCTCTATCGCACGCCGGTCTCTTGCAACCCCTTCCGGTTCCGATACAGATTCGGGCTGACATCTCGATGGACTTCATCGAAGGATTTCCCCCTTCTCGGGGCCACTCCGTTATTTTCGTGGTCCTTGATCATTTTTTCAAGGGGGCCCACTTCATTGCCATGAGCCTCCCCATCACCGGTCCCACAGTTTCTCGTGCCTTCTTTGATCAAGTGTTTCGTCTCCACGGCGTACCAGAGTGCATTTTGTCCGATAGGACAAGGCCTTCACCTCTCAAATTTGGAAGGAACTATTCCCCCTATGCGGTTCTAAGCTGGCCCTCTCCTTCACCTACCACCCTCAATCTGATGGCCAGACCAAAGTGGTCAACCAGACGCCCGAGATGTACCTCTGCTGCCTTACAGAGGACCGCCCCAAGGACTAGACCCGTTGGCTTCCATGGGTAAAGTGTTGCTATAATACCTCCTGCCACTCGCTCCTCTAGACCACCCCTTTCAGCATCATCTACGGACGGGATCCCCCCCCGCCTCCTTACCTATGGTAGCGCCTCTGCCTGCTCCGCCGCCGTCAACACCGAGCTACTCGCGCGCGATGAGCTTCTGGGCATTGTGTGTGATTGCCTTCTTCAGGCCCAGACACGAATGGAGACCGTCCACAACCAGGGCCACCGTGAGTTGTTCTTCGCTCCCGGGGATTGGGTATGGCTTAAACATTGTCCCTATCGTCAGTCTACCGTCTCCAAGGGAGCATAACAGAAGCTGGGGCCTAAGTTCTTCGACCCCTTCGAGATTCTGCACCGCATCGAGGACGTGGCTTATCGTTTTCGCCTCCCCGTCGACGCTTAGATTCACGACGTCTTCCACATGGCCCAGCTGAAGGCCTTCGTCGGCAAGCCTGCAACCGCGCCCTTAGGTCCACTTCCATCGCAGCCACAAGACAAGCTTGGAGACAAGCTTGATGTCGAGTAGGGTGGAGATGTTATAGATCTTTGTTTGGGGATCACATACAAGCGTCGCGAGCCTCGAGTGACGCTCACCTGAACTATCTTTATTTTCGTATTAGTATTTTTATGCATGATTAGTATTTTAAACTCACTTTTGTTAAGCCTTAGTGAGAGGGTTTTGTTCTTTTTGTTGGGACTTGTTTTCCCCACATATATGGTGGGTTTGGCTTTGCAAATGGTTAAGCAAGAATTAATATCAGTTTTCTCTCTCTCTAACTTTTCTTCTCTTTTTTCTCTCTCGTTCCCTTTTCCTCTGAACCCTAAATTGAACGCAAGCCGCGCCCCGTCGCTCTTCTGCCATCGCCGCTCACCCTAGCTCTCCCTCCCCTCTCCACCAAAGCTCTGAGAGGATCCAAGAAGGGATACACCTCCCTCCTTGAGGACTTCCCTCCTCCCCCTTGTACGTGATCTGAATCAAGGGCACATAAAATATTTCTCCTTTAATCTGAGTTTCATGTCTTCCCAACAGATAATAGGACGGTACCCATCTCACTGTAGAGATTATACTAGGCCGATCCAAAAAATCTTAGCTGGACCAACCAACTTCATTTTTGCAAACCTAACGCAACGCTCATCACTCATCATACCACTCAAAGTAGTGATCCATCTTCTAAAGCCAATTACTAAAAGTCTTCGGGTCGAGCTGTCGATCGAAGGTAGGGGAATTAATGCGTATGTGACGAGTAATATCATCCTCGACGCGTCCTGCCCGGTGTGGCTCAGGATATTTGTCAAAGTAATCATCACGACTGTAGTCATAACGGTCCTGAGCTCTATCACGACGAGTTGGACGTCGTAGTGGAGTAAGTACAGGCTGACGGTCTCAAGCGTGATTGAGGAATCACCTACGGTGTGTGGCAGACTCTCGAAGTGGAGCGGCCTCTCGTGGTGGCTGATCCCTAACACGCACGTCCTGTGGTGGTAGGGCAACCTGTTCTTATTTAAAGAGAATATCAAGTGGAGTGGGTGAGGTTTCCCTGCTTTGGGAAGTGGAGTGCTCTCGTCGATCCTCAATGGCGGCGGTGCGGGTGCGAAGATCGTCATCTTGTGCATCCAATTGGTCAAATTGATCGATCAATCATTGGAATTCCGTTGGTGTCATTTCAGAGTTTGAGTTAGTGGTCCTCGCGGCGGTTAGGTTCGGGTCAGACATGGGTTGACGGTAAAGACTACCACTACCTAACATGCATGCGGCCCAAACCTGGGCTCTGATACCAAATTTGACGCAGGATAGGCCGTGTAACGAGGGTGTTCTGACACTGTAGTGATCCTAAGTGGATGTGATGCAAGATGGACTCAAATAAATACAATTAAATAAAAATGCAAATGAATTTTAAAACTATTAATCCAGAAGTAAAAATGTGCAATAATGATTTTATAAATGAAGCAAATTAACACAAGATGATTAATAATTTTCTGGCGCACAAGCAAATCACGCTAACATTCACACAAAGTGTTATCCGCTACAATTTCACTGATTAAGCTCTATAGGGAAAATACAATAATGAACAAATACACTAAGAAGTCATAATAACCAAACAAGGAAGAAATTTTTCCCATAGAAATAAGCACAATATAATAATACTCGCGTGGTAAAGAAGATCCGGCAATGACGACGGTTGTGGCTCCTCGAGATGACGACAAGGACGGTAGTAGTGTATCCGATTTTTGGTCCCAAATGGACGGGTGAAGGGAGTACGAGCTTCTCTAGACTGGAAAGGGAATGAGAGAGGATTTTCTTGATGAGATAGGGTTGGACATAGTAGGAGTTCAGGTAACAATGGGAGGTTTGAGGGGAACACTGTGGATAAGAGGCGGGATAAAAGAAGTTTTCGTAGATCCACGTGAGATTGGAATTGTGAATGCTTGTGGCTTTGAGCAGCGGAATACGAAACTGGAAGGGGTAATTAATTCCTGGAGCGAGAATGATGATCTGCAATAGTGGAGTACGTAGTGAAGGATTCTGTCAGATCTGAGGGCGCCGGGAGAGGGATATGGGCAGACAACGTGCGATGAAGGGGGGGAGATGGTGGCGTGAGTTGCAGGGGAGATGATGGTGAGAGGCGTCGATCGGTCGGGTGGAAGAAGAGGGGGCGGTTCCGAGCGGTTTCTGGTGAAGAGGATGAACAAGGAGAGTGGCTTCAGAGATCGTGCAGGGCTGAAGAGAGGAGTTACCGGAAAACAGATATATTGATGTGCTAAGATTCATGGGATGTGTGAGGGGGGGGGGGAGCGGGGAAGGACTCATAGGAATTAAAAAAACTGAACAGTATAATTAGATAATGCGGGAAATAATCCGAGACATTGCATCCCGGGATCTCGCAGCATCGCACCACGATAAGATTGTTGGTCTGGATTCTCTCGCAATACAAACAATGATTATAAACTACAACATCCACCCCTATTTATAACAAGAGGGGGCGATTGGGCACCGAGTGTGAACATCTATGATTGGCCGTTACGCCTGAGATCCTAAAACACCAAAAACAAATCCAAAAATAAAATAAAATACATAAAAATAATATAATGCTAGCCGGACGTGTTTGTGGTCTCAGATCGCCGATCTGATCATCACCTCCTGCACAAATATACAAAAGTGGGCCCCGCCGACTGGTGACCCGTACTCCAATGCCGTTCTCCATCATTATATCTTGACAAGTTTTAATTATTCTTACAAACATAGAGTGTTTTAAAGCTTGCCCTCTTTGCCATCACTTTGTCTTGCACTTCATCTTTTCACCACAAAGATTCTTTATTTGGAGGCGCACTGCCTTTTGATTCTCCAAGTAGGTTCTTTCCACTTATATTTAAATGTGAAGACAACTTCTCATGAGACAGTAGATTAACATAAAGGTCATCAATTAGTTCTATAACTATTGTCTTGAAAGCAACCTGTTTTTCTATCTTCAAATTCCACCACTAAATTTTTGGCAATATTTTTGTCCTTGTCTTAAATTTATTATATTTAGTTTGTACTTTCAACACCACTAACCTATGTTGTGTTGTAAAAATTCTCCTGCTATGATTTCGTAATCCTTACAAATCATTTTATTCATTTTGCGAGTCATAAAATAATCAATTCGTAACTTATTTGATCCGCTTTTAAATATAATTAAATATTCTTCCTTCTTCATAAAAAACGTATTTGTCACAATTAGCTGGGCGTTGGGGGCTTCGCCGGAGGCAACGACGAGGGGGAGATGCCGCACGGGCGGCACATAAGAGAACGGGGGGGGGGGGGGGGGGAGGCGCGGGATGCGGGAGTTGGCTAGGGCAAAAGGAAAAGGCTTCGCTGGGTTGGATCCTTCTCTCTTCAATTCCAAATCAAAATACCAAAAGCATACATAATAGTTCACATCTCTTCCTTATATAGGGAGACCCACATAGGCCGAATGCCCGTACAACACAAAATAAAAGTTACAAAATAATAAAGCGACATTAATTAGATAATTAGATGGTGGCCCGCCATGCTCCATGGGCTCATGCCGCCTCTGTCCTTTTCGCGTGCCTTGTGTAGACGCACACAAATCGCCTTCCTTCGACTGTGTCTGCTCCATTTGTATCACCCATGAGTGTTGCATACTTCACGCGAGGTGTCCTCATAAGGTCTGCTGTCTTAGAAGGTCAGGTCTTCTGTCTTAGATGGTCAAATGCAATATTTTGGAACTGGTTTGGATTCCTCTTGTATTGGAGCACTTGATGGGAGCTCAAGCCATAAAGAAGCTGTCTGTTTTATTCCTTTGCATGATAAATCATGTCATTGATAATAAGGTAACCAGCACACCAAATACTGGTATAATAAGGTAACCAACACACCTCGCATCTCAGAGTAATATAATAACTACAACGGAAGCTAACTAAAATCAAACCTGAACATATACCAGAGCTTGCCCATGTACAAAACAAGAGCATAAACTTTTTAACTTTTATAAATGTTAACATGTATATATTACATTACAAACTCTGACAATATTTTGGGCAATCCAAGCCCATACATCAATACATATAAGCAACAAGATACAACACCTTCTAACTTAATTCTTATTGGAAGCAAAGCTTTTCAAGCGCAAGCATAACCCTGCAACAAAACACGAATAAACAAAAAATATAGGCCAACCAGAGCTAACCACAATGTGTAACGAGTTTTCTTCTCCCTAGGCATCCTAGCGGAGCCCAGGGAGCTAAAGCTTTGCAGGTTCAGCATATCCGCCACAACTATAAAGAAAAGCAGTAAACAAACAACATGATGAGTTGTGACAAACATCAAACATATTTCTATGTTTAGTAAAGTAAATAGGCCTATTATGCAACCACAAGCTAGCATAATAATATCCTATTCATGCATGTCTAATTTTAGTAGCGGACTACCATGTCCTACACTACCATTACACCAAATACTCAACAAGTCCATAAATATCAAGACACCAAAACCCACTTAACTGGGCGTGGCAAGACAAACTAACTCCAATTGAGTATTTCAGCCCATATCCGTGTCCAACATATGCAACAAAATAATGCACTGATGACACCCAAACATAGGGACTACAAGCCTAGAATGGAGACAGGCAAAGACTCCCATGGCATTTCACTAGGGTATACAAATCCACATATAAAGAAAAACCTTTTACTCTCATAAAGTGCTTTCATGGCACCCCAAATATGGAGAGGAACATCCCATTTTCCATTTTAGCGAGCATTTGCCTTCGGGGAGGAAACTTCCACTCATCTGTTGGCCTCTCCTAGGACACAACATGCCAAGGGGCCCTGTTGCACGACCAGGAGTCCACCTGCCCTCCATCCCGGGACGAGGAGTGCAGCTGCCCAAGTGTCCCACCGAGAGTCCACCCGATAGGCCTTATCAACGCCGCAATCCGTATACCCCAACCCATCCCCGGTCCCACCACGGGGCCGACAGGTTATTGAGGCCGGGGCTCGATCCCCCGACACCTTGATAAGAGTCCATTAGCGGAAGTCTTATCACCAACTGATCGGATCGACAACCTATCGGCCCTATGGTGGGACCGGGGATGGGTTGGGGTGTACGGGCCGCGGCCCTGATAAGGCCTATTGGGTGGACTCCCGGTGGGACCCATGGGCAGGTGGACTCCTGTTCCCGGGGTGGCAGGCAGGTGGACTCCTGGCCCTGCATCAGGTGCTACTCATGCCGACCTTGCTTGGTGCGGGAGGTGCAACATCAATTCTTGTTGTTTACATCACCATGAGACGGGATTTCATTTGCCAACTGTACTTCATGATGCGGGAACAGACACCTTTTCCCATTTCCAACTTTGCCATTACTACGACTATCACAAGCATGCGGTATGATGAATACCCAAGGCCGTTTTAGCCACAACATTATTTATACTGATTCAAGGCAAATATTAGCACTGATACATCAAGCGCAGGTACCATACTCACTAAATCAACCCAAACCATCACAGTTAGGTTCTCATAAAAGCATTCATGCACAAAAGAATATAGCATGTACATTCTATGCGACCTCTGAATTAATCTCCACAATGACTCCAAAGCAAGAAATTAATGCCATATATCAAATCTAATCCAGAAACGCTACACTAGCATGCAAAGGTATATTGCGCATCTCAATTCAGCCATTATAATAGTTTTCCACATCACAAAATCATGCCAATCTCTTTATGTTGGACACTTGGACTACACACACACACATGACACACATCCCAAATCGGCCACTATCTTTCCCACCAACAAATTGGCAAGGGAGAATTACATCTCCTGACAAATGTAGGAAGTACATTAATGCATAAGGTGCTTCAAATATTTACCACTACAAACAACATTGGCCATGCCAAAGTACACACTAGCCATAACAAAGTACATTGGCCATGTCAAAGTTCACATATTTTCCATTACAATTCAACTTCAAAGGCCACTCCAATACCTTAAACCAGTGTCAGTGTTCAATCATTTAGCTGTTTCTATGATTTTGTCTTCTTCATTCGCTGTGAGAATGGGCAGAAGAATATTTGTCAGATTTTTCTTTCTTGATCCTCCTCCTCCTATCTTTGTGGCTTTTTTCTTAACAAAAATTTATTTCCTTTTAGTGATTTTCAGCTGTAAACAGGGCTGTGACAATCTGGAGATTGGTTTTGGCTGGGAGGTTCCGGTTACTTGACCAATGGTGCAGTTTTACTGAGGTAATTATAAAGTGTTTTGGCTAGATATATACTTTACCAACTCTTTGCACCAAAAGTTTACATTTGTTAGGAGATTTCATTGTGGTTATTTTATCTCTTTGCCTTTATAAGGCCCCTCATGTTGTAACTTAATTTTTGGATGGAATCGGAATTGTTTCTACATGGCATTGTAGACAGCTACCTGTCCCGATTCTTGCTTGCTCTAAGTATTTCTCCTATGCTACATTGCAACTTCCATTCTCTATTAATTCCCATCGACAAAAACAATCCTATGTGTCAACGGACAACACTACTTCTCTGTTTCCTGTGCATTGTTTCCATGGTATTTAATAAGAAGAAAACTCCCCGGGCTCGCTACGCTTTCCCCCTATCCTCCTATGTGGCCCTAAGGGCATGTTTTCCATCTCATGTATGACCACGCCTATATAAAAGAGAGGAGTGTTATAATCATTATCTTTAATCCTAGTCTTGTTTATGCTTTCATAGGAGAGAAGACTCTCAGAGGGATCCTACCCTCAAGAGTATATATTGAGCATGCGTCGATATGTTGTATCTTGCATTTTATTAAAATTTTGTTTGACAATAGTTGAAACTATCAACTGGTCCGACATTCCCTAACAAATATGGTTCATTTCGAAGTCCTAATTGCTCCTCGATTGCGAATTTCCAACCTTCTATTCTTATCCGTCCCCATTATCTGTGTTGCCTTCCTCGTCAAACGCCTGCGACTAGCAATGACGTCGTCTGCGCCTCACCCTCCTGGATCGGCCCCACATGCCTGTGCGACTCGTCGACCCACCCTTACACCGCTCCTTGTGCACGTTCACCAGCTTCTTCGGCTTACGGTCCTTGTCCAACCCCGTCGCTCGACGCCCCCTCTTCGTCGCACTTCTGTGGTTGTGCCCTAATTCCAGGCGCTGACCGTCTGCCTTTTAGTCTCCTCTTGTTGTGTCCCCAATTTCGTTATGGCAGCCACCTATGCGGCCATTCACGTCCAACCGCCCAACCTCCGATCACCGCGCTCTCCTATGTGCACCTTCTCGTGTCTGTTCCAGTATCCTGCGCCTCGTGCATCGTCTTTTCCCAACCACAGTCCGCTCCCTCTGGCATTTTAGTCTCTCCATGCTCTTCTTTGACTCAGCCGTTACATGCTCCAAATCCTTTCCAGGGCCCTCCACGTTGACAAGGGCGCCTCCATTTCGGCCTCCACCAATTTCACTTGCTTGGATCTGCTCAAAGCCCGATTAGAAGATCTCACTCTTTTGCTAGCTCGTGATCACAACAACTAACCCCCCCCCCCCCCCCCTCCTCTGACCCGCCACTGAGTACATCTGTACATGGGGTTCCCCCACCCCGTTGTGGACATCCACCTAGCCCATCTCCACCGCATTGAAATTCCCGTGATTGATGATACGATCCCTTTGTTGGATCGCTCACGCCGAGCAATATTTTAACCTCTAGTCTACCCTTGCCAACCAAATGTTTCCCCCGGAGACTATTTATATGGAGGGTTCTGCCCTCCTCTGGGCATGTTGGACGCGCCAACATATCCCTGATCTCCTTTGGCCCACATTAAAGGAAAAACTCCACTGCCAGTATTACACCACCAAGTGGGCACTGGCTACGAGCACTCAACTCCATTTTCCAGCCCGATACCATCGTTACCTACATCGTTGAGTTTGTCGAGGTCACGGCCCATGTCACCAGCCTAGCCCCAAACTATTATCTGAGATACTTGGGGACTGCAAACCCATATCCACCCATGCCTTCGAGACCACAACCGGACGTCTCTGCTACGCCATGGAGAAAGCTCGTTGGCTCGACAAGGAACTCTACACAATACAACTTCCCCCCCTCAATCTTGTCACCCCACTAGCCGTTGCCACTGCCAAAATCTCAATCACCTCTCCATTGCTTGGATCGCCTGTCTTTACTTGGACCCCTATTGATCGTCCCACCGCTAGTTCCACCAATCCCTCCAATGCCAGTACCCCCGCCACCCAACGCTTATCGCACTATTGATGTGGTTTATAAGCGACGAGTATTTTTAAGAAAACCATTTTACGCTAATTATCGTGCACGCCAAAACGATGATGAAAAATTAATTTGATGACATAATATTGTAGGGTCGTAACGAATTAAATACATATGTGACTCCGTTTAATAAATTGATTTCATGTTTAAATTTAAGTTAAATTGATTGAGGGGGCTGATTGGATAAAAAGGGGGAGGGTTGACCGGTCCCCAACGTGATTCACGTTGGACCGTTGTTGCTTGTCATGGCATTATAAATGACGGGTCATGATAAAATAGAGAAACCAACCGAGCCTTCCTCATTTTGCTCTTATGCGCGCTGGCATTCCAGGCGGATGGCAGCTGACGCTCGCCAACCCTCGTCGATAGCCTAAATCACTTCCGAGTTCCATGTTTCTTCTTCTTATAAGAAGGTAATCTCTCCCTCTCAATTTCTTTCCAGTTTCATGTTGATGGGTGGCTTAATTGAGGGGATTTTCTGAATACCAAAAACCCTCAATGGGTATAATGTTTCTATTTTCTAAAAAATTTCATCTTGAATTTAAGTGGAGATTTAATGCGTGTTTTTATATTTTTTCCTTTCCTTTCATGCAAAAATCGGAAACCCTAGATGTGTAAATGACTTTCATGCTTAAACTTTTAATTACCTTTCACATCTAGGCGATGATTTAGAGAGGATTTGAGGTTCTCTTGTGAATTTAGGGCGAGAACTCTCTTCTTTCATTCTAGAGTAGCAAAATCTCTATCTTTTGAGTAAATACAACCAACCATAGTTTGGAATTTAATTCAATTCTCCTTTAAGTTAAATAAACAGGTTGATATGAGATCCCCTTGCTTAATTAGTACTAAATCTCCATGGATAGTGTTGGGGCATCAAACCCTATCTAATTGCACCCCCTTTTCCCTTTATAGGGAAATGGGATATTGAAGAATAAAGATGGTTTTGTCAAGGCATAACGGCATTTTTGGCCTTTAGAAACACTTGAAAAATGATGCATAAAGCTGCAAACTGTGCCAAAACATAGATAAATGTTTCCATATGATGTTGCCTATACCCCTATTACCAAAGGACAAATACAACAATTTTTCATACCTTTAGACAATTATACAAAAACTCGTCGGTGGACCTATTGCGACATTTAAAAATGTTGGCTTGTAGAGGTACAATTAGAAACTGTTGCAAAAAATGCGAAGGCAACACTTAAAGATTTTATAGATTTTTACATATATATTGTTAAAGAATTCATTCATTTACAAAATTATAGAAAGGTCAAACATAAGCATAACTGATATTTAGGTATTAAATGAATCTGTTTTTTTCCAATGAAATACTTATTATTATTAATATATAAGAAAATGCTACAACTCACTGAAAAGGGTTGTTTTCTTGTCTACCCATAAAAAAATCTATGCCAAAATATGTCACACTATGTATTATGAACCTCAACTTACCCAACCCACAACAAGAAGAAAACAGTGTATTAAAAACATCCACCGACACCCAAAAATGTTGGGGTCCAGCCCCTAAAAAGAAAATCAGATCATATAACTATCTGCTGAATATCGACTTTGTAGAGAAACATGTAATTGAGAGAAGTAAAGATATGATTTTATTAGTTTCTCAAATAAATAGATTCATAACATATGTATTTGTACATATATATAGGAGAAGAGGGGAGAGCCTAAACTCTATCCAAGGATGAGAGACTAAATCCTAAGAGGGCTTTACATGGGCCTTTATGATGGGGTTTCTTTATACTTCCTTCAACACTCTCCCGCAAGCTGGAGCATACAAGTCGTAGGAGCCAAACTTGGACAAGAACTGAGAATATAAAGGTCGTGGTAGAACTTTGTAAGGATATCAACGACTTGTTCTGTAGCTGGAACATATTTTAAGTCCAATTTCCTAAGTTGAATTTTTCCCCGAATAAAGTGACAATCAACCTCTATATGTTTAGTACGTTCATGGAACACAGGATTCTTGGCAATATAAATGGCAGCTTGACTATCGCAGAATAAGGTGGCAGGAGAAGAGAGTTTGACACCCAAGTATTTCAGAAGGCTTTCTAGCCATGTCAGTTTCGAGACGACAGGGGTCATTGATCGATATTCTACTTCTGCAGATGGACGTGCGACGACAGATTCCTTCTTGCTTCCCCAGGTAACAAGATATCCACCAAAGTATGTGCAAAAATCACTTGTGGAACGACAATCATCAATGGATCTAAAATAATTAGCATCTGAATAAGCAATGAGGGATAGCGACGAGGACTTTTATACGAGCCCTTATCTGGGAGCAGACTTCAACCCTTGTCCACAAGCTTTGGAGATGAGAAGTTCGTGGAGCATGCATATACCTACTAACAACCCCAATGACAAACGATATATTGGGTCTTGTAACTGTAAGATAGATCAACTTTCCCACAAGACGACGATAATATTCTGGGTTTGGTAGGAGTGAATCTGAGTCGGAAGAGTATGCATAGAGCTTGTGGTTGACATTCATGGGTGTGTCAGTTGGTTTGCAACCAGAGTAGCCCGCGTCATGAAGAAGATCAAGACAGTACTTTCTATGAGATATGAAAAGACCATCAGGTCGACGAGCTACCTCGATGCCAAGAAAGTATCAGAGATTCCTGAAATCTTTGGTCTGCAACACTGAGGCCATGTGTTCCTTAATCAGATGGATGCCTTTTGAATCATCTCCAGTAATTAAGATATCATTAACATAAACCAGGAGTATCACCGTGTCACTCGTTTGATGACGAGTAAAAAGAGAGAAGTCAGTCGAGCTCCGGGTAAATCCAACATCACAGATAACTTTACTGAATTTGTCAAACAAAGCGCTTGGAAACTTTTGAGATCATAAATGGATATCTTGAGATGACAGACAAGAGCTCACATGGTCTCAAATCTGGGAGGTTGATTCATGTAGACAGTTTCTTGTAAATTTCCATTGAGGAAGTCATTTTTGATAACCAGTTGATGCAATGGCCAGTGACGATGAACAACGAGGGAGATTAGAACATGAGCAATATTCAGTTTGGCGACCGGAGAGAAGGTCTCATCATAATCCAGATCTTGTTATTAAGTAAATCCATGAGCCATAAGACGAGCCTTCAGACGTTGGATTGTCCCATCCGGACCATGTTTGATGGCAAATACCCACTTACAACTCACACAACTCTGACCGGGAGGAAGAGGTACAAGATCCCAAATTTGGTTTGCCCAAAAAACAGATTTTTTCCTCCTCCATAGCCGCCCGCCACCCTGGATGTTGGAGAGCCTCCTGCATAGAGTTAGATATAGAAGATAAAGAAAGAGTAGAGAGCGTGAGTTTTGGAGAAAGATGGAGTAAGGAGACATAATTCACCATTGGGTGAGCTGTAGAAGGCGTAGCCGAATCATTGGAGCATAGAATGCCATTAGTAGAAGGTAACAGACTTGGGGCATCAGAAGGAGAAGGAAGACGAGTGTACACACGAATCAGAGGAGGTTTGGGCGGTTGTGTCGGGAGTGGCGTGGGTAAGAGAGGTGGTAGTGGCGAAGTAACAGGAATAGCTTGCCGCAAAGGAGGAGACGATAGTGGTAGTGGAGGGTCAAGAGGTTGAGAATGATATGGTTGGTTTTCAAGAAAGGTGACATCGACCGATATAATAATCTTCCGATCAGTGAGAGAATAGTAGACATAACCTTTCTGAGTGGAAGAGTACCCAACGAACATATATTTTATAGCACGTGGGGCAAACTTGTCAGTAGATAGCCCAAAGTTGTGAACATAGAAGACGCAGCCAAAAAGCACGAGGAGTGACTGCAAACGGTGGTGTGGAGGGAAATAGATGGTTAAAAGGAGCTTGAAAATTGAGAATAAAGGAGGGCAGGCGGTTAATGAGACGGCAGACCGTAGAAATGGCGAAATTCCAACATATGGTGGGAACATTCATTTGAAACATAAGAGTGCGTGAGACCTCAAGGGTGACGATTCTTGCGTTTGGCGATACCATTTTGTTGAGGAGTATAAACACAAGAGGTTTGATTGATGATGCCGAACTTAGTACACAAGTTTGTAAACACATGACCCGTGTATTCCCGAGCATTATCGGTGCAGAGATTTTAATTATACTAGAGAATTGGTTGTGAGTCTCAAGAATAAAGACACGAAAGACATGATGCAGTTTAGATCGATTATGAAGAAAATACAACCATGTCATACGAGAGTAATCATCAATGAAGGTAACGAAGTAACGATAACCAGAAACACTGACAATTTTATAGGGTCCCCAAATATCTGAATGAACTAAAACAAGGGGAACACCACTCCGAGTACAATGTGGGGGAAAAGGTAGAACGATGATGTTTGCCGTAGATACATGACTCACATGTTAACTCAGTTAGGGAAAAATCTGGAAGAGCTTTTTGGAGGATGCAGAGAGGTGCATGCCTAAGACGCCGATATCAATTGACAGAACTAATAGTGGAGAGAATCTTGGGATGGAGGTCCAAGATGTAAAGCCCATTAACCATTTTTCCTTTACTAATGACAGTCTGCGTTCGGCGATCCTGCACAACACAAGAGGTAGAAGCGAAAGTCACATAACAATCAAGATCTTGTGTAAGATGACTAATAGATAGGAGATTGAAAGGAGAGCCTGAAACATGAAGAACTGAGCAAAGAGTGAGGGATGAGGTAAGGTCACGTCGGCTGATCCGACGACTGGAGTAGAGTGCCCATTGAAAACAATAATGAACTTGAGATGCGCAGAGTTCAAGTATCTTGAAGGTTTTGTTGGGATAATATGATGAGTTACCCTGGAGTCCATAACCCAGGAGGAACTATGTGCAAGACATGAAATACCCCCATCAGAAATAGATACAACGGAGCCAGGAGAATGACCGGCCATCCCTTGAAGTTGCTGGATTTGGGTGCACAAGACATTAATGCCAGCGTCAATGCTGTGTGGAGTAGAATGTGAAGCCATTGAAGAAGAGAACCACAAATTAGTTGCGACGCCTAAACAGGTAGTGGCGGCAAAAAAAACAGCGGTGACAAGGTCCTGCAACAACAACGACTAGGCAGAGCAGGCAGCAGTTGCGGGAGGTAGCACAACAAGATCTGCGACAAGAGTTGCAGTGAGATTAACAGCTATGAGTAGCACAAGGTGCGGCTAAGAAGGTCGCGACAGCAAGAAGAATCCACGGATAGGCAACAAGCTAAATTTATGGGTAGGCAGAAGCAGCGGAAAGTAATGCGACCAAGAAAACCACCGGTCCGCCCTTGAGTAGCAGGCAACCGCGCGACAAGCGGAGAAGAAGTTGCTGCCAGAAGAAGCGGCGACCAGGAGAAGGAGCAGCTGCCTGGACAGAAGTAGCTGCGGCCTGTAGAAGTGGCGGTCTGGCGGGTTGCAAGCAGCGGTGGTGAGAAGAGCTGCCCAAGTAGTAGTGGTGACCCGAGGATTGCAACACACAGGTGCGGCCTGGCGACACACAAGTGCGGCAAGAAGAGGAGGAAGGCCAGCGGACAAGCTGCAACGGCAACCAAGATCCTTTCCTTCGAGAAACCGGCGAGCTGGAAAACAAGTAGCGGGTGGGCAGAGGGTAAAGCCGCAAGAAGTCAGATGTGCGAGGAGGCAAAGAAGACCGCAAACGAGCAGTGAACGGGGGACCGTAGAAGATGAATGCGGGAAGGGAAGCTCGACGAGCTTGGCAGCGAGCGGCGGAAGCCAAGAGAGAAGATGCAGATAGGGAAGTCTAACCGCAGAGGCTGCAAAACTTACGCCATGAGGGGCCCAGTGTCAGAAGTGGGGAAAGGTTGTAAGAACCGATGAAGGGTCAGGGAGAGAGGGAGAATCACAGAGTAGGGAAAAAATTGAGAGGCGGATAGAAAAGAGCAGACCGCACAAGAGAGCGCGGTTAGAGAGAAAAAAGTCACAATGCTACCATTAGAGGAAATATTGTCGTAGGACCGTCAGACACTGATACCATGTATTTGTACATATATAGGAGAAGAGGGGAGAGCCTAAACTCTATCCCAAGATGTGGGACTAAATCTTAAGAGGGCTTTACATGGGCCTTTATGATGAGCTTTCTTTATACTTCCTTCAATAGACTTGAAGACTGCAGGTTTGTCGACTAGAAGCAGCTGGTTATCGCCGCGCGATAATGTTATGCCCCCGGACGGTCTACGGTTCCACGAATTTAAGTACACGCGAAGGCCGAAGGAGAAGGAGCATGAAGACCGGGATGAACCATCCTGTTCAGCCCGAACTCATCATTAAAGCTGACTAGGGGGGCTGAACCACATGGGTTCAGCCCCATTGGGGCCGGCCGGCCCTAGGGGTTGGGTGGCATAAATACCCAACCCCTCCTCTTTGGTGGACTAAGCAAGAATATTCAGGTATTTTCCTCTCCTTCCTCCTCTCAACCCTAATCTTCTAGTTCCTCCCCCTCTTCTTCTCCTTAGTTCCTTAGTTAGGCCATAACATTTGGTATCAGAGCTTCGCTCCTGCGACTATGGTGACACGCACGGAGGCGGAGATGGCACGCTTAGCCACCATCGAAGAAAACTATGTAGCCTTGGCGGATTCGGTAGCCGGGCTAGAAGAGCAAGTCAAAGCTTCCACGAAGAATCTGGAAGAACGCATGGAAGATCGTATGGATGAACTGAAGGTATTGTTAACCCAAACCCTAAAAGGGAAAACAACGGAACAAGGAGATCTCTCGCATACGGCACTACCGACCACCGGAGGCACCACCAGAGGCTCCAAAATGATGCCTTACCACAACCCCAACCCGTCTCCATCTGGTACGGCCGGCCACGGAGGCCCCGCGTCGCAGTCAAGCCCGACGGATCGGACGGCGCAGTTTCTGCCGATCCCGGGATCGGGCGATCCTGCCGCCAGATTCTGGGTCGGATCGGGACCCGACTCCCATCAACAGGTCACCGGGGGGTGGAGCGGCCCGGGGGGGGGGGGGGTGGCCGCCGGTGGTGGAGCCTCCGGAATGGCCGCCGGCTGCCATTTCGGGCAACAGGAGCAAATTTTGAGGCCACCGCAACACATGGGGGTTCCAAACGGCATTGGAAATGGGATCCTTCCCCGACCGCCGATACTAGGGGCTCCGATGAGGATGGGGCCGGGCGAACAATGGCGGGGATACCCTCCCAGGCACGTTTTGGATGACGAGGAAGGTCCTCCTATGGGAGGGGGATATGGCTGGGAACACTATCAAGATTACTATGGCCGGCCAAATCGAGTGGCAGAACCAGACAGGTATGGAGGAGCGAACCAGCGGGCCTTCATGCAACCAAAACGAACGCGGATGAATTTTCCGACATTCAGGGGAAGCGACGCGCTGGAATGGGTACAAAAGGCCGAGTTGTTCTTCACCTATCAGGAGATCCCTACTGGACAGTGGGTGCAGTTGGCGTCATTTCACTTGGAGGGTGACGCATACCAGTGGACACAATGGTTCGTCCGGAGCTACGGGAACGCGCCGTGGGCGCATTTTGTAAAGGGATTCACGACCCGCTTCGGGCCCTTGGAGTATGAGGACGTGGAGGCCACCCTGCAGAAACTCCGGCAGAAGGGGACAGTGACGGAATATCGCACGGAGTTCGAGCGGTTTGCGAATCAGGTCAATTGGGGGAAAAGACCCTCCTCAGTTGTTTCATTTCGGGGTTGAAGGATCACCTGAGAGATGAGGTCCATGCCTACACGTCGAACAGTCTGAGCCACGCCATCAGTCTCGCTAGGATACAGGAGGAGCGGTTCAACCGCCAGCGCAATCGAGGAGGGACACGTGTTCCTGTAGCACCAGCAGCACCAGTACCGGGGCGGCGCGAGCAGCCGCCGGCGAGGCGACCGACCGTTACGCGCTTGACCTGGCCGGAGCTGCAGGCCAGGAAGGATAAAGGGCTGTGCTTCAACTGCGACGAAAAGTACACACCGGGACACCGGTGCCAGAAGGTGCAGGTATTCATGTTGAGGGAGGAGGATGACGAGGAGGAGCCCATTAGCTGCGATGAGGTGGACGGTTTGGACTTGACGGAGTTTCGGGTATCCCTCCAGGCCATGGAAGGGTGTTCAGCTCCTCTTACGTTGCGGATTGCCGGGAAGCTGGGGCATGAGCGGGTGACTATTTTGATCGACAGTGGGAGTACCCACAATTTCATCACCCCTGCAGCAGCGCAGAAGGCGGGACATGCCGTCGACACGGGGGCTTCCTTCCAAGTTATGGTGGCTGACGGAAGCAAGTTGAGGTGCGAAGGGGTCCTGAAAGGAGTGGAGCTACGACTACAGGGTTATGTGTGCAGGACGGATGTCTACCTGCTACCGATTCGGGGGTCGGACATGGTGTTGGGAGTGCAGTGGCTCCGCCAGCTCAAGCGGGTGACCACTGACTGGGAGAAGATGACGTTGGAGTTTTCATACCTGGGGACAGAGCATTGCCTACAGGGGATACGGACGTCTCCGCTCAAGGAGATATCCCTCAGGAGCCTGCAGAGGATGGAGGAGGAGGGTAGTATGATGACCATGGTGTTGGGGATAAAGACTATCAGATCGGCGCCAGAACCAGAGCAGCTGCAAGATTTATTGGTACAGTTTGACGACATCTTCCAGGAACCTCGCTCTCTACCGCCCGCACGGTTCCGCGATCATCAGATTCAGCTGAAGGCCGGAGTAGACCCGACGAATATTCGCCCATACCGGTACCCCCACATTCAGAAGACAGAGATAGAACGCAGCGTACGGGAGATGATGGCCGCCGGTATCATTCGGCCCAGCACCAGCGCGTTCTCCTCTCCGATCATTTTGGTCAAGAAGAAAGATGGGTCCTGGCAGTTTTGTGTCGACTACCGGGGTTTGAATCATTCTACCATCAAAGACAAGTTTCCCATTCCGATGATCGAGGAGCTACTAGATGAGCTGCATGGGGCAAGCGTCTTCACCAAGCTGGATCTCCGATCCGGCTACCATCAGATACGCATGAGGGATGAGGACATCCACAAGATGGCGTTCCGCACACACGACGGCCACTATGAGTTTCTGGTGATGCCGTTCGGATTGGCCAACGCCCCATCGACCATCCAGGCTGTCATGAATGAGATTTTTCGACCTCTGCTTTGCCGGTACGTGCTAGTTTTCTTTGACGATATTTTGATCTATAGCAGGAGTTGGGATGAGCACCGGGAGCACGTTCGGCATGTGTTTCACATCCTGAGGGAGCACCAGTTGTACGCCAAGCGATCCAAATGCTCTTTTGGGCAGGAGGAGGTCGAGTACTTGGGACATTTGGTCTCCGCTCAGGGGGTCCGAGCCGACCCGAGGAAGATAGAGAGTATGGTGACGTGGCCGCGGCCCACGACGGTCCGGGCCTTACGAGGCTTTCTTGGGCTGACGGGCTACTACCGCCGGTTCGTGAAGGACTACGGGAAGATCGCACGGCCACTCACCCAGTTGTTGCAGAAGGATTCCTTCCGGTGGCACGCGGAGGCCGAGGCAGCATTCGAGGCCCTCAAAGGGGCCATGTCTACCACTCCGGTGCTAGCACTTCCGGATTTCTCCAAAGACTTTGTGGTGGAGACGGACGCATCTGGCGTTGGCATCGGCGCGGTTCTCATGCAGGAGGGCCGACCATTAGCTTATTTCAGCAAAGCTCTCGCCCCCAGGACCTTGGGGCTCTCTACGTACGAGAAGGAGATGATCGCCATCCTCCATGCAGTAGCCCTGTGGCGGCCCTATCTTCTGGGGCGGCATTTCCAGGTTCGCACAGACCACCAGAGTTTGAAGCACTTTCTGGAGCAACGGTTAGCATCCCCGCTACAACAGAAGTGGCTGACGAAGCTGTTGGGATATGACTATGAAATCGTCTACAAAAAAGGAAAGGAAAATACAGTGGCGGATGCGTTGTCTCGACTACCTGAAGGCTCCCTTAGTCATATCTCAGGGCCGGTGATTGCTTCCTTAGACGACATACAGGCGGAGGTTCTCCAGGACCCGGCCCTCCGCGCCATTGTAGAAGCACTGCAGCAAGGCCAAGATACAGAGGATGGCTATCACTTGCTTGGCACACGACTCTATTACCGGGGGCGGCTCGTTATACCGACCACGTCCCCTTGGAGAACTATTATGATCCGGGAGTTTCATGCTTCACCGACCGGAGGTCATGCCGGGATCCTTCGGACTTTACAGCGGGTCAAGGCCAACGTCTTTTGGAAGGGGCTACAACGAGACGTTCAGCAGTTCGTGAGGGAATGCGATGTATGTCAGCGGCAAAAATATGAGACGACTTCCCCAGCCGGTCTTCTTACTCCGTTAGAGATTCCACATCAGATTTGGGACACCGTCTCCATGGATTTCATCGAGGGCCTTCCTAAATCGCAGGGCAAGTTAGTCATCCTTGTCGTGGTCGATAATCTCTCCAAATACGGCCATTTTCTTGATTTGGGCCACCCCTATCCGGGGGAAACAGTTGCTGAGCTCTTCGCCAAAGAGATCGTTCGACTCCACGGGGTTCCTCGTTCCATCATCTTTGATAGGGACCCAGTCTTTGTCAGCCAGTTTTGGACAGAGCTTTTTCAGCTTCAGGGGACCACATTACGCATGAGCACGACAAATCACCCCCAGACCGACGGGCAGACTGAGGTGTTAAACAGGGGAGTGGAGACCTACTTACGGTGCTTTGTCATGGATGAACCCCGCACGTGGGTTAGGTGGCTACATTGGGCCGAGTACTGCTACAACACCTCCTTCCACACGGCCAGCAGGCTCACTCCATTCGAGGCGGTGTACGGGCGTCCGCCACCCACTTTGTGCTCCTATGAACCAGCCGGCAGTGCCCTTCCGGCGGTCGATCAGGCTCTCCAAGATCGTGATCGGACCTTGGCCATTCTCCGAGACAATTTGCGTACGGCCCAAGACCGCATGAAGGTCCAAGCAGACAAACACCGCACGGAAAGAGAATTTGCGGTGGGGGATGAAGTGTTTCTCAAGCTCCAACCATACCAACAGCTTTCAGTCGCTCGACGGGCCAACCAGAAGCTGGCCCCCCGCTACTACGGACCGTACAAGATCATTAAGCGGGTGGGACCCGTAGCTTATACTCTGGCGCTTCTGGAGGGGTCCCGCATTCACCCCACTTTTCATGTATTAGTGCTCAAAAAGAAGCTGGGGAACGCTGTGCACGTCAATCCTATCCTACCTGAGGCCACCGGTACCGGCGAATTACGGCCCTTACCGGAAGAAGTTCTCATGACCAAATGGACAAAACGGGGCACTGAGTACCGGCCAACGATCCTCGTCAAATGGAAGCAGATGCCCGCGACGCACAATTCGTGGGTTGACCTCTTGGAGTTCCGCGAGCGCTATCCTGATTTTCACCTTGAGGACAAGGTGCTTCTTGATGGGGAGGGGAATGTTATGCCCCCGGACGGTCTACGGTTCCGCGGATTTAAGTACACGCGAAGGCCGAAGGAGAAGGAGCATGAAGACCGGGCTTAACCATCCGGTTC
Organism: Platanthera zijinensis; assembly: GCA_039513925.1. Taxonomy (NCBI): domain Eukaryota; kingdom Viridiplantae; phylum Streptophyta; class Magnoliopsida; order Asparagales; family Orchidaceae; genus Platanthera; species Platanthera zijinensis. The sequence continues at coordinate 101,389,574 of CM077095.1, forward strand.
AGCCCGAACTCATCATTAAAGCTGACTAGGGGGGCTGAACCACATGGGTTCAGCCCCCTTGGGGCCGGCCGGCCCTAGGGGTTGGGTGGCATAAATACCCAACCCCTCCTTTTTGGTGGACTAAGCAAGAATATCCAGGTATTTTCCTCTCCTTCCTCCTCTCAACCCTAATCTTCTAGTTCCTCCCCCTCTTCTTCTCCTTAGTTCCTTAGTTAGGCCATAACAGATAACCTACCGCCGGTGGTGGTATATCGCCCGGAGCGTCTCCATATCGACTAGACGCTGAAGGCATGTTGACTTGAAGACCGGTAATAGAGAGTTAACGCCCAACGGTAGGGGTTACCACTGGCGAGTCAACTAGATAGAGTTCGTATCGACTTGACGGGCTTTGTCGAGCAGATGGGCTTAGTCGACTTGAGGTACCGTGGCTCGGTAAACTACCGCCGCGCGGCAGTGAACAAAAATAGTTTCGTCAAATCGGGATCGTGGGCCGTTGGATTACATTGGACTTTGGTTTTAAGGGCTTAGATAGGTTCTCCATTTTGCCCTTAATAGATAGCGACCTTCCCGAACAGTTATCGATCCCATTCAAGCTGACAAATCGGGGAAATCGCAAAGAACATAGAGTTCGTAAAAACTGTCGTTGTTAGAGTTTTCAATGCTCAGCAACTCCAGAGTTTGCAATCAAAATGCGGAGAATCAATCTTTGTAGAAGCAATAAGTAAGAGATTTTTTTAGAAACAATAGAGAAATAAACTTACCATTCATAGTGAATGCAGTTCTAGAGATTTGGCTCCCAAATGTATACTTTTATTGCAATGAAATCAGTGTCAATAGGGTTGGCATGCATGTACCTTATTCTGATATGAAATAATCAACTAAATTGAGTACAACTTTCGCTTCAGAGGGCTGTCCAAGTTGAGTTCTGCATCGGCAACGTCAACTAACATAAAAACAATGATCGCACAATTTAATCATGCTATAATAAAATCACAATTCTTATGACATTGTAGACAAAAGAGATACCAGAAGTAAGCTCCAATTGCAAATTAAAGTTTCAGTGTGCAAGCTTAACAATTATGATAGAAAAGTGATAAATATTCTGGCAAAGCATAAAAAGATAATCAAATCAAACAAACTCATCAATCAGTCCAATCCAAAACAGGTTTTCACAGAACATCTGCCAACTCTAACATGCTACTACTGGTACAAAAAAAAATCAATGCCCTGAATAAACAACAACACTTAAGCCTTTATCCCACTATAGTGGGGTTGGCTATATGGATCCTTTGTGTCCATTGTGCCCTATCTTTTGTCATAATCTCACTAATGCCTAAGTACATCATGTCTTTCTGTTGTGGGCTGGAGGCCTTGGAGCAACTGATGTAGCTGACGTTAAGAGCTTATATCAAGGAGGTCGGGGGATCAAGCCCCCGCCTCAACAACCCATCGCATCGAGAACACGTGCAGAGAGGGGTTGGGGTGCGTATGGGCCCCGTGGACCCATGTTGTGGCGCCGGCTGTAGGGGCGGGACTTTGGATAAAAAAGGGGAGCAACTCCCAGGCCTCCGGCCTACAACATCGTATCAGTTGGTGATGTGAGCTGGCGTTAAGAGCTTATATCAAGGAGGTCGGGGGATTAATCCCCTGCCTCAACAACCCGTCGCACCGAGAACACTTGCGGAGATGGGTTGGTGTGCGTATGGGCCCCGCGGACCCATGTTGTGGCGCCGACTGTAAGGGAGGGACTCTGGATCCAAAAGCGGAGCAGTTCCTAGGCCTCCGACCCACAACACTTTCCTTACAGTTTCATTCCAAGTCTTTATTGGTCTACCCCTCCCTCGTCTAACATGCCTAGTGACTAAACTCTCACAACGCCTAATAGGTGCCTCTAGTGGTCTCCTTTGTACCTATCCAAACCATCTTGGACGAGCTTCTCACATCTTCTCTGCAATTGGTGCTACTCATGTCTTATCCTTGATACTTTCATTCCTAATTTTATCCAATCTCGTGTGTCCATACATCCACCTAAGCATTCTCATCTCCGCAACTCCCATTTTTTGCTCATGTACACAATTCACTGCCCAACACTCAGAACCATAGAACATCGCGGGTCAAATTGCAGTACGGTAAAACTTGCCCTTAAGTTTTAGTGGTACTTTACGATCACATAAGATCCCTGACGCGCCTCTCCATTTCAACCAACCCGCTTGGATTCTGTGTCATATCTTTATCAATATCTCCGTCCTTTTGAACTATCGATCCAAGATATTTAAAATACTCACTACGAGAAATATCTTGATCACCCAACTTAATAACGAAATCATTTGTCCTTCTTGTATTGCTAAATTTAAGCTCCATATACTCCGTCTTTGCCCCGCTCAACCTAAAATTCTTCTTTTCTAAAATATCTCGCCAAAATTCAAGTTTTGCGTTTACACCCTCGCGCGTCTCATCAACCAAAACGATATCATCCGCAAACAATAAACACCAAGGTATTGCTTGTTGGATATGTCTGGTGAGCTCATCTAAGATAAGGGTAAAGAGATAAGGGCTTAAAGCTGAACCTTGATGTAAGCCAACATGATAGGGAATTCCTGTGTTAATCCTACAGATGTCCTCACCCTTGTCACTGAATTTGTATACATATCTTTGATTGTGTCAATATATATGATATATTTACACCTTTCTTTTCTAAGACTCTCCATAAGATCTCTCTTGGAACACTATCATAAGCCTTCTCAAGATCAATAAACAACATATGTAAATCTTGTTTTCTTTCTAGTTGTCAATGAGTCTCTCCAAGAAATGTATAACTTCTATGGTCGACCTCCCTGGCATGAATCCAAATTGATTCTCCTAGATGTTAGTTTCTCGTCTTAATCTTCTTTCTATTACTCGTTCCCATAGTTTCATGTTATGACTCATCAATTTAATTTCTTTATAATTAACACAATTTTGTATATCCCCTTTATTCTTATACAAAGGTACCAAAATACTTTCTCTCCATTGGTCTTACATTCTTTTTGACTTCAGTATCTTATTGAAAAAACATGTAAGCCACAAAATTCCTTCATTTCCTAGACATTTCCATACTTCGATGGGTATATCGTCTGACCTAACCGCATTTCCATTTTTCATCTTATTTAGAGCATTTTTTACCTCTGATACTTGAATTTTACGATAAAACGTTATGTTCTTATACTTTTCTGATTTACTTAACTCTTCCAAGTTCAATTCATTGTCCTTTGTTTCATTATACAGTTGATAAAAGTATTTTTTCCATCGCTATTTAATATCCACGTCAACCGTCAAAACTATATCTGTCTCATCCTTTATGCATTTTACTTGACTTAAATCTCGTCTTTTTTCTTGTTCGAGCAATTTTATATATGTCACACTCTCCATCTTTGGTATCTAGTCACTTATAAAATTCTTCATAAGCATGACTTCTTGCTTTACTTATTGTTGGTTTAGTTTCTTTTTTTGGCGACTTTATACCTGGCTAAGTTTTCATCATTCTTACTAGCGTAAAGTGATTTATAGCTGACCCTCTTTGCCCTCACTTTGTTTTGCACTTCCTCTTTCCACCACCAAGATTCTTTATTTGGGGGTGCACGACCTTTTGATACTCCAAGTACGTTCTTTCCACTTATCCTTAAATGTGAAGACATAACTTCACATGAGACATTAAGATCACTATAAGAGTCATTAACTAGTTGTTCCATAATTGTCTTCTTAAAATCAACCTACTTTTCCATCTTCAACTTCCACCACAAAATTTTTTGCAACATTTTTGTTTTTTTCTTAAATTTATTATATTAAATTTGTACATCTAACACCAATAACCTATGTTGTGTTGTCAAACTTTCTCCTGATATGACTTTGCAATCCTTACAAATCATTTTATCCATTTTGCGAGTCATAAAATAATTTTGTGATTAATTTGGTTCGCTTTTAAATGTAATTAAATGTTCTTCCTTATTTATGAAAAGCGTATTTGATACAATTAGCTCCTGTGCTACGATAAAGTCTAAAATGGTTTGTCCTTCTTCATTTCTTTCTCCATATCCATATCCTCCATGAACGACTATGTAATCTATATTTTCCTTCCCTATATGTCCATTTAAGGCTCCTCTCATGGAAATTCTCTTTGTGGGTTTTCTCTAAATCATTTAAGTCTTCCCAAAATTGCACTTTAATAGCTTCACTTAATCCTACTTGTGGCGCATAAATACTGATCACATTAATAGTTTCCTTTCTTATGACTAATTTAAGAGCTAAGATTCTATCACCTTTTCTACTTACTCCAACAACTTCATCCTTCCAAGTAGTATCTACAATAATACCTACTCCACTGTTTGTTTTATTTTTTCCTGTGTAACATAATTTAAAACCTGAATTATCTAAAAATTTAGCTTTCTCACCCACCAATCTTATCTCTTGCAGGTATAAAATATTTATCCTTTTCCTAATTATTGTATCCACCACTTCCACTGCTTTCCCCGTTAGTGTACCTATGTTCCAGCTTCCAAACCCAAGTCGATCACAATTTCTACGACATACTTTCCTAGGACGTCTAATATGTGTGAACTTTTGCCTATTTAACACTACACCTAAGTCCTCTTGGAGGTGCAACGGTACTTGTCAAGACGACGCATTCAGACCATACGACGAGAACTCTTGCAAATTTAACACTGCACCCAAGTCCTGGAGATGCAGCGGTTCTTGCCAAGACGCCTCATTCGGATCATGCGACGCGTTTCTTAAGGGGAACAATCTAGTTTTTGCACAATTTCTCAAATAATCAAATATTGAAAAATATTTATTCAGAGTTTACAACCTATAATTTATTTTGCTCAACCTAAAATAAAGTGTTAGGAGTCAACACAAGTAGACACATTTACTACGCCGCTCACTGCCTTTAAAGAAGAAGACATCCTTGGAGCAGTAATCTCCGGAAGAGAAGCCCGAGCGGCAAGAGATCCCAATGCCATCACACTTGGGTCAGCGGGGGCAGCGACGTCAAGAGAAACAACATGCCCCCTCTTCCGACCATGTGCACAAGGTACCCCGATGACACACTCGGGGGCACCAGAAACTCCGTGTCTCGACAACCTCTTCCCTTCCGCAAAAGAGCACTCAATGCGCCATACATATTACACCTTGCGCACATCGCGCCCGCTGCACGCATCGCGCACCCAACACCCGTTACACTTTACACACATTAGCCCTCTCACAATCCGGCACGCACCCGCACGCGCGCGGCCCGATGCGCGCACACACACGGGCATCCAGGCACGCACACGCGGCCCGGTGTGCGGCGCACGCGCACCAGGCGAGCGCTCAAAAACGCGTGTAGTGCGCACTGTGCGCGCAGCGCGCGCGCCAGTGTACACTCATCCAGGTGCGTGCGCACCTGCATCCAGGTACGCGCGCACCCAAGTGCACGCGTACCCAGGCGCGCGCATGCGCGACCTAATGCGCGCGCGCCCAACGCGCACACGGTCAGGGACGCGCGCGCGACCAGGTGCGCTCCCCTGCACGGCTCGGTCCGCGCGCCTCCTCGCGTGCCCACGCATTTGCCGCCGCCGCGTCGCCCGACCGTGGGGGTGCCGGGAGTCTCTCTCTTTTTTAGGCACGCTGGCGCTTCCTCTTGCCGTCCCCTCTCTCTCCCAGAAATCTTTTAACGTTTGTTACTAGGCTCGCCGGGCGCCGCTCTCTGATGTTTCTGGCCATTCGCTGGTCTCCGTCATGGTCGAAGAGAATGAGGAAAAATATTTGTTCTCTCGCTTGTGCCAACCTCCGACAACAAAGGATTTGGGGGGCACTTAATGGGGACGAAGTTCTATTTAAAGACTTGGGGGTGCATTTAACCACTTCCCCCATGATTTCTCCTATTGTGGAGATCATGGGTTTTACCGGTCAACCCACTCCTCATGATCTCCACCACAATAGGAGAAATCATGGGAACCTCCCATTCAACAACTATCGCCGCCGGCGGCGGCCGCCGCTGCTGCCCGCCGCCGCCGCCCGCCGCCGCCGCCCACCGCCGCCGCCCGCCGCCGCCTGCCGCCGCCGCCCACCGCCGACGGACGACCGCCGCCGCCGCCGCCAACCGCCCCCGTTAGCCGTCACGCCGCCGTTGCTTGCAGGTTGGCCACCGTCCGATCACTCCGGAGCATCCATCGCTATCCGATCTGCAGGTAACTACCCACTAACCACCAGGTTAGTGGGGGGGGGGACTCACCATAACCACCCCTTGGAGGCTATAAAAAGAGCCTCATGGCTCCTCATTTCTCACCTTTTCGCTCCTTAAGTTTTCTTCTTCCTCAGGCCAGAGCTCTGCCGAACTCCTTTCCTCGGGTCATCTTCAAACCGCCTACGAGCCAAAGGAACGCTCGAGTCCCCAAGTGCGCAGAGAAGGGAAGAAGACGACCACCATCAATGCTCAAGCACATCAACCACCAAGTTAGCATCCAGCACTCCCTCGGCGCAGCCTGTTGCCCGTTGCGAGTTAGAAATTTTCTCTCACCTCCAAGTTGTAATGAGGAGCGGTCTGTTGCCCTCGATTCTCCAAACATATTGTATCTGCAACCTGATAGTGGACTTTGACTGACACAGATCCGGTCACGTGGTTTTTTACCCAGTTGAGGGGTTTTTCCACGTTAAAACCTCGTGTCAACGCTCTCTTTTCATCGACTGTGTGCGCGCTCGACCGTCCCGAGAGCTAAGACGGTCCAGTTTATTCTGGTCCGACCGGGACGCCGAGTTAGCCCGCAACACATATGATAGAAAATTATGCTGGTTAAGAAAAACTTATTTATTGGACAAACAATTGCACTGCAAACAGATCACAAGGAACTGCCCCTATTTGAAGAGATGAATAGTGAAAAGCTTTTGATGTTTTGCAGCATTTTATCGAATAAGTAGAACCGTAGAAGACATTTCTGTTTGAACAGAAAAAATTTAATTACACATAACTAAAACTATAAGAGACGTACAATTTCAGGAAGAGAATAATTGTGTATTTACACGTCAAATGTGCAAAATTTCCGAAGCTAAGAAAATTACATATCAATTAATTGTTCATTTTTCCTCACAGAGCCACAGTAATGAAATTCAGTTCATCTTCCAACTAAAGGGGAAAAAGGGACTGACCCTAAAAAATGCACAATTTCTCAAATGATCAAATATTGAAAAATATTTATTCAGAGTTTACAACCTATAATTTATTCTGCTCAACCTAAAATAAAGTGTTAGGAGGAACTCTTAAACTCAAACATAACAAACATCGTTGCAACTTCGTAAGCATTGAACGGCATCAAGAATCTCCAAGAATACTCTGCAATCCATGCTGGATGTAAGAATAGATCGGTGATGAGAATTAATCATTTAACAAAGGCCCATGAACATGCTTCCCCACAGCAATGACTTCTGCCTTGAACCTTGGGAAAGCAAAAACCGCATGCTTTTGCATTCATTTTCTGATTCTGCTGTTAAGCTGATGTGTTTCTCATTGTTACTCAGTTAGTTATTAGACTTGTGTTTAGATCTTGACAACCCGCATTGCATAATTTTTTTGGGATATCTTACCATGGCCACAATATATAGTAACCACTATTTCTATTTAATAGTTTTGATTAATTTCTTCACTATTTCTCTCCCTACTTCTCCTTTTCTGGATGATGGTTTCAATCTAAGCTTGTAATTGATTTGTGATTTTTCGAATTGTCAATTTCCTTTCGCAGCTGAACACAATTTGGGTAGAAACTGTGGAAAAAAGAATGGAATAATCTCGTGTGAGCTTATATATTGGCTCACACGGGTTGGGTTCACTTAGTACGTCAGTATTTAAAAAATACAGATAATGGGGGCACTAGATAAATATAATGTCTCACAATCCCTCTCTAAATTTAGGGCTCCTTTCGCGCAGCTGACTCCTAGTTTGCGACGGATGGCGATGAACTTCTCGGCAGAGAGGGCTTTGGTCATTCCGTCGGCAAGCTGGTTAGCTACGCTTCAATACTCGAGATTTTTCTCCTTCTCCTCCACCAGTTCCCTCACAAAATGATACCTGGTTTGTATATGTTTGGTTCGGTTGTGGAAAACAGGATTCTTGTAAGATAGAAATGGTGGAAGTGCTATCTACCCTCAGTGCCACTGGCCCTTTCTCTTCTTCTTTTAGTTCTTTTATGAGCCGGTTCAACAAAACTAACTCTTTCGCTGCCTCACCAATTGCCATGTATTCGGCCTCTGCCGATGACAATACAATGCTTTTCTGTTTTCTTGAATTTCAGGAAATAGTATTTTCACCTAACTGGATCATATACCCGTTGATGCTCTTCCTATCATCACCGCTTCCAACCCAATCATTGTTGGAGTAACCAATTAGTTCTTTCTCTTTCTCCTTACTCATATATAGCAGTCCATAATCTCGGGTGCCTTGAAGATAACGCAAAATGCATTTTACTGCCATCATATGAATGTTGCTAGGTTACTAACAACACATGATACATAACTAAGCACATGTTCGATATCTGACCTGACTTGCTTGATTCTAAAGAGGCTTTGCTTTGAAATGCTTGTTCCAATTGAGTTTCTTTTTTCTTCATTCTAGCTTCATGACCAAGTAGTGAGCTCATAATCTCTGAAGTGGTTATCCTGGTTATATCCCTAGCTTCTTCAATGACTGCTACAACATGTTTGTTAAAAGCAGCGAACAAACGACTAGAAAACAAGCCGGAACTTTGAATAATTGAAATTTTATTATCCAAAAAGATATCATTTACAAAGGTATGGCCTCCCTTTTATAGAATGGAGGAGAGAGAGAAGAATACAAACTAACAATGTGGGACTAAAGCTATACAACAGATCTGGGCTGCTAGAATAAGAGACCGGAACAGGCCGCGCGGTTAGGCAATGTTCTAACCGCTCGGCAATACCAGAACCAAGAGGGAGAGTTGCGGTAGGAGACCGCAAGACCGGCCGGTTTCCAAGCCGCCAGAGATAAGCCGTCAGACCGCCGGATACCATACGGCGACAGCCTGGAAATCAACCCGCCAACCTCAATCCGCCAGACCGCCCGGTCAACAACCCGCCAGGCTCAAACCGCCAGACCGCCCGGCCTCATACTTCGACACTCCCCCTCAAGCTGGAGCATAGATATCAATCATGCCCAGGTTGTCACAAATGTGGAAGAAGGAAGTAGAAACCGGCTTGGTGAAGATATCAGCCAACTCTTTGTCGGAGGTGACGAACGGAGTGCAAATCTGTTTCTTCAAGACCTCTTCTCGGATGAAATGGCAGTCGACCTCTATATGTTTCGTTCTCTCATGGAAGACCGGATTTTTGGATATGTATATAGCGGCTTTGTTGTCACAAAACATAGGCAGAGGATAGTTGTAGACCTCTCCTAGGTCAAGCATGAGAGCCCGCAACCATTTTAACTCACACGTGGTTGACGCCATACTCCGGTATTCGGCTTCTGCACTGGACCTTGAGACAACAGACTGCTTCTTGCTCTTCCAGCTCACAAGATTACCTCCAACAAATGTGCAGAAACCCGATGTAGATTTACGGTCACCTTTATCATCCGCATAGCTTGAGTCTGAGTAGGCTTCAATTCTCAGATGACCATGCTTCTGAAAGAGTAGCCCTTTCCTGGTGCTGCTTTGACATACTCTAGTATCTTCAAGGCAGACTGAAGATGACATTCCCTGGGAGCTTGCATGAACTGACTGACCTTGCCTACAGCATAGGCAATGTCGGGTCTGGTCACCGTGAGATAAATGAGTTTGCCCACCAGACGTCTATACCTCGTGGCATCGGATATAAGCGGTGAGTCATCTGTCCATGTTTTGTCTTCTCCAGTGGCCATGGGATACCGGGCCGGTTTGGCCCCGGTCAATCCTGCCTCTTGTAGAAGATCAAGCGCATACTTCCGTTGGGAGAGAACCAACGAGTCGGGCTTCCGAGAGATTTCTATCCCCAAAAAATATTTCGGGGAGCCCATATCCTTCGTGACAAGGTGTTGACGGAGGTGTTTCTTTGTCAAGTCCACCCCAGCCTGGTCATCGCCGGTAAGAAGGATATCATCCACATACACCGCCAAAACCACAAGGCCTGATGCGGTTTTGCGAATAAACAATGAGTGATCGGCGGAACTTCTTGCAAAGCCAATTGCAGCCACAATGCCACTAAACTTGTCAAACCACGCCCGAGGGCTCTGCTTTAGGCCGTAGATGGCCTTCTTCAACTGGCATACTCGTGTCTCCCTCTGAGCAACATACCCTGGAGGTTGCTCCATATAGACGTCCTCCTGAAGATCCCCTTACAGAAAAGCATTCTTGACGTCAAGTTGAGAAATTTCCCACTCCCTGTTGACGGCCACAGAAAGAAGAACCAGGATGGTGCTGAGGCGAGCAACCGGAGAGAAAGTGTCAAAATAGTCAACTCCATAAGTCTGAGTAAAGCCTTTGGCCACCAGACGGGCCTTGTAACGATCCACAGTGCCGTCCGGGCGAAACTTCACAACGAACACCCAGCGACAGCCAACCACATCAGTACCGATCGGTGGAGGAACAAGGTTCCATGTACCTCTTTCAGTAAGAGTGGCAATTTCCTCATCCATGGCAGATTTCCAATGAGGAATAACAAGAGCCTCCTGGTAAGTGCGGGGAGTGGTGGTAGCCGAGATGGCCAAAGCAAAGCACCTGCGAGAGGGAGTAAGCCGATCATAGGAAACAACAGCCGCAAGCGGGTGTTGGGTACACGCCCGCACCCCTTTGCGAAGGGCAATGGGACGATCCAGGTCGTCTTGTGCCTCAGGGACCGGAGCATCCGTGGCAGAGAAAGCTGGCCCGGGACTAGAGAGAGACGGCTGCGGAGACGAAGGAGGGGAGATAATAGGGAGAGGAGGAGACGGAGGAGGAGACGACATAGGAGGGGAGACGTCGACTTGTGTGGAAGGCTCACCGAGAGATGGTGGAGAGTCAGAGACAGCAGGAGGAGGTGAAGATGGGAAAGAAAAGTAGGAAGCATTTTCAAAGAAGGTGACGTCTGCGGAAACAAACTGTTTGCGCAGAACGGGATCAAAGCAACAGTAGCCTTTTTGAGTTGTCGAGTAACCCAAAAAGACACATTTGGTGGAGCGGGGGGAAAGCTTGTCGCGAGTAGCAGACGGAGCATGCACGAAGGCCGTACACCCAAAGATACGGAGAGGAAGAGGAAAGGGTTCCTTGGTTGGGTAGAGAATGGAGAAGGGAGTCTTGCCGTGAAGAACAGAAGAGGGAATGCGATTGATGAGATAGCAGGCAAGAAGAACAGCATAGCCCCAATAGGAGCGAGGCACCTGCATCTGTGTCATCAGAGTGCGAGCGATATCGAGGAGATGGCGATTTTTACGTTCTGCCACCCCATTTTGCTGGGAGGTGTAAACACAGCTGGTCTGATGAATAAGACCATGTTGCATACAAAAAGATGAGAACTCATGACTGAGATATTCTTTAGCATTATCAGAGCGCAATACTTTAATAGAAATAGCAAACTGAGTTTTAATCATATTATAAAAAGATTGCCATACAGATAAGAGTTCAGAGCGATCTTTTAATAGATACACCCAGGTACATCTGGAGAAATCATCAATAAAAATTACAAAGTAAAAACTACCCCGACCAACGGTGGGAGTAGGAGCAGGACCCCAGATATCAGAATGAATGAGATCAAAAGGGCGGGAGGAACCACGGCCTTGCTTCTGCGGGAAGGAGGAGCGGTGATGCTTGCCAAGCTGACACGCATCGCAGTTGAGCGGCGGACTGGTTTGAGGTAAGTGGGGAAGAAGCTGATGCAGAATCCGAGGAGGAGGATGTCCAAGGCGAAGATGCCATTGAAGCAGATCAGTAGACGAGGAAGAGAAGGCGGACAGAGCGGAAACATTGTCGAGGAAGTAGAGGCCGCCGCTCTCAGTCCCAGTAGCAATCGTCCGTTGGGTTCTCGGGTCCTGAAAGCAACAAGAAGTAGGAGTAAATAATACAGAGCACTGAAGTTGCTTGCATAAAGTAGTAACGGAGAGTAAATTGCAAGGGAACTTCGGGACATAGAGGGTGTCCGCTAAGCGAAGCGAGGGAGTGACTTGAACCATGCCCGTTCCATGAACCGGGGAAGGCGAACCATCCGCAACGAGAACCGGGGGTAACCGAGCATGCGTCTCTAGGAGAGAGAAGCAGTGAGGGTTTCCGGTCATGTGATTTGTAGCACCAGAGTCAATGAGCCATTTACCTTGGGTAACGACGTGTGCACTACCTGAGGTGGTGGCCACAGAAGCAGACTGCCGAGAGGAGGCGGAGGTTGAGGAAGAAGTATCACCGGAGGGACGAAGATGAGGATGTTTCTGCCAGCAACGGTCAACTGAGTGGCCGGTACGACCACAGTGAGAGCAGAGGAACCTTGACGGACCGCGCGTGCCAGATTGGCTGCGACCACTAGTGCCACCCCGCTGGACTTGGTGAGCATAGGAGTCCGGTGGAGGAGGGGAGGACAATAGAGGACGTTGGAGCAGTGAAGTAACCGCGGCGATGCGAGCTGCGGTGGCATCCAAGGTGGGAGACTCGGCTTCGCCCAAGATCTGCTGGCGGATCATATCAAAAGACTCAGGAAGCCGGAGAAGATAACAAACAACCAGGAGTTCCTGGAAGTGTTTGTGCTGTTCGGCCAAGTCCGCGGAGAAGGGGCGATTCTGGAGGATTTCGGCTCCAAGAGCCTGAACTTGCTGATAAGCCGCAGCAGGAGACATGGAAGGGCGAGCGAAGAGATCCGCGTAGAGAGTATAAATGCGGGATGTCTGGGCCCCCTTTGAGTAGAGAGCAGCAAGGTGAAGCCACGCGGTCTTGACCGTCTCATCATGGCGTATGACAGGAAGACATTCATCGGAGAGGCTGTTAGCCAACCACGTGCGGACAAGCGCATCACTGGCATCCCAGTCATCAAATTCAGCAGCAAGGTGATGACGTTTGCGCTGAGAGCGGAGAAGAAAAGTGAAGGAGACGCTCCAATCCGGATAGTTGGAGCCAACAAGTTTAGAAACCGTGCCAAGGTTGCCAGAGGGTGTAGGAAGCGGCGCCGGAGTGGCGACAGGAGTGGTGGTGGTGGAGGTCTCAGAAAGGGCCATAGGAGACAACTGCGAGAGGCCGCGCGGTCAGAATATAAGCCGCGCGGATAGAAAGAAGACGAGCTGCGGCGGTCACGATGTTCGACACCAGCGGCCAGAGAAGCCACGACCAAGCCGCAGGTTCAAGACGGGGAAGAGGTCGAACGGCTAGAAGATAGACCGCGCGAACGGAAAAGGCGAATAAAGAAGCAGGTCGCGACGAACAAGGAGACAGGTCGCTGCGACAGAAGGGCAGGAGAAGGAGGACGCGCGGACAGGGCGCAAACAGCGAGAACAGGTCGCGAGAAGAAGGGGCAAGCCGCGCGGACAGGGCGCACTGAATCAGGAGGAGAAGATCGATCCCTCTGATACCATGTTAAAAGCAGCGAACAAACGACTAGAAAACAAGCCGGAACTTTGAATAATTGAAATTTTATTATCCAAAAAGATATCATTTACAAAGGTATGGCCTCCCTTTTATAGAATGGAGGAGAGAGAGAAGAATACAAACTAACAATGTGGGACTAAAGCTATACAACAGATCTGGGCGGCTAGAATAAGAGACCGGAACAGGCCGCGCGGTTAGGCAATGTTCTAACCGCTCGGCAATACCAGAACCAAGAGGGAGAGTTGCGGTAGGAGACCGCAAGACCGGCCGGTTTCCAAGCCGCCAGAGATAAGCCGTCAGACCGCCGGATACCATACGGCGACAGCCTGGAAATCAACCCGCCAACCTCAATCCGCCAGACCGCCCGGTCAACAACCCGCCAGGCTCAAACCGCCAGACCGCCCGGCCTCATACTTCGACAATGTTCATATCTCATCGTCAAACTACTTAGTATCTTAGAGACGATGCGTTTTTCAGGAATATCATCTCCATACGTTTGAATTTGGTTTACTATAACAGTGGTTCTGGAGAAGAAACTTTAGATTGATTCACCCTTTATCATGGTGTGGTTATCGAAATCTCGCCACAACAGAGTCAATCTGATGGAGATAACTCACTCACTCCCTCTATACTCTGTCTTTAATATATCCCATAAGCATTGATGATCAATGGCAGAATTGTGCGCCCGACTCCTTACTTGATACAGAGGATAGCTTTGGCATCCCTTTTTTTATTTTCCACCTAAAGCTGAACATTTAACTTGTCCTCTGTATCACTCGAGGCTTTCTCAGAAGGTTGTGGGTTTCTGTTCAGGATGAGATCCCACAGGCCTTGTGAGATGAAAAATTGACGCATGAAAAATCTATATGCGATGGATGAACGATGCTCTAACCCTACATGTCATGCAAAGTCCAATGGAGAAATAAAAAAAATCAGGTAATAAATAAGTAAATCATGCGCACATGATTATAACAAAAGTAAAATATTTCCTTAGGCAAGCAGGTTTACGCTTCCTCCGTGTGGAGGGCCAAAGCGAGAGTATGCGGCGATTGATTCCTGCAAATCACAATATATCTAAAGCAAAATTCCACAAATACTATAGATCTCAAAGAACATACGATCAAGATACATATATTAATAAAGAGAACTAATATCCATACAACAATAACACTCACAAGATATGAGATTGCCGTAGGAGAGCATATCCGGAGATGTGCGACACAATGGGGCGATCCGGAGAGTAACCGGTGGCTGAAACAACGGGGCAACAACTGGTTTTGACTGTTTTTTGGAGGGATATGAGCTGTAGGAGCAGATTTGGGTTGGAGGTGCTGGTGTAGGGCTGGAGGATGTGTAGGCGGGAGGTTTGGTTCCAGGAAAATGAGCTACGGCAGGGTTGAGGCTTCAGAAATAGGGAAAAACAACTGGCAGGTGGGCTGGTGGCAGGCTGGAGGGGATCCAACGGTTTGTAGGGACATATCTGGGTTGTTTGTGGGAAGGATGGCTGCTTGGAGAGGGGCAGCGGAAGTTAGGGTGGCTGAATGGGCCGGGAGAAGAGGCGACTAGAGGAGAAAAGTGTTGGACGAGCAGCGACAACAGAGAATTTGGTGGCAGTTTTCAGGACAACAGTAACAAGGGGAGGGGCTACCTGTTTAGAGGGTTGTGGAGGTGGTGGTGGAGGGATTTGATAGTGGAGAAATAGGGCTAGGGGTAGGGGTTACCTTTGGGGAGCGGGAGAGGGCCTATGAGTCATTACTTAGGGTTCCACAAAGTCAGCATCGTGGAGAGATCGCTGAATTTCAAGATTTCATTTCTCCAAAATCTGTAATAGCCCTTAGCAGGCCCCATACACATCTATTTATAATAAAGAGGTATTAGGACATCCCATCATCGACGACTATGATTGGCCAGAGATGGGGTAGCCTGATTACATCAATAATAAAACAAAAATGACAATATAATAAATGAAACTGTGTCGAAATGACAGTCCAGACGCATCTGCGGAGTCAGATCATTGATCTGGGCACGCCATATATGGTAAGTAGACATTTGAGCCCGAATAGGCCCAAAACTCGTCCTCCACTGCGGGTCCGCATCTCCGTTTCGCATCATTCTCCCCGGCTTGAAAGAATTCATTTCCCGATGAATTGAGATTGAAATTCTCTCGGTATATGCCAGGTAAGACTTGATGAGGTCCACGAGAGGTCATCAAAGTATCGTCGATGGTGAAGTATCCTCGCCAATGGTACTCCCGTGTCCGACTAACTTGTGAGGCTATGTATGCAAAAGCTACGATATCAATAATGCTCTCAAGAATCCCCTGAGGGGATAGAAGTCCCGGTGTGATCACTGGTGCAGACGGTGAAGCCATATGCGACTGACCCAAAGGCAGGTGAGGTTCAAAAGTAGACTGGGTGCATGACTGAGGATGCGGTGATGTATGCTCAAAAGCCCGTGGGGGAGAGGGCTCAAAAGGCCGTGGAGGTGTAGGCTTAAGAGGATCTATACAAAATGGATCCACATGCTCGTGAGGCTTGTAGCACGACGTTAAGTCCTCAACATTAAATATGGGACGGATACTCATACTCATCGAGATATCAAGATCATAGATATTTGCTTCTATCCATCTCATGATTGTATATGGATCCGTTTGCCTAACACACTTTTAGCAGGCCTCACACGGAGCCTCACATTGCAGATTCTCACCATCACTTGCTTGCCTTCATGAAATGCTTGCTCTTGCCAGTAAACATCTGCATGTGATTTATAAGATTTATCACTGATATTGATCCTCCGTCGGACCGACTCATGACACATGCAAACGATGAACAAATAACTCAACATACACATCCAAATGATGAAGAAATGACTCGACAAACTCATGCCAATGATGCAAATGAAACACAACAAACAAGTTCTCCACCTCAGATCCACACTTAGGATCTTGTACCTCAGACATTCAAGACATCCCTACACTCAGGCTATCAAAGTCCTACCTCAATCCCTGCACCCAGAGATCTACACTCAGATCTTATCCAAAGATCCTACCTCAGATCCTAAGGATCCTACCCTCAGATTTCCATTGGAATCCTACAACACACTCAAATCCCAAGGATCCTACAATTTCAGAAGATGAAATAAAAGTTACAGGACACTTGACTCAAAAAATAACTTGTCCCGAGTCTTCTGTAGAAGCACAACAGTGAGGCTCCTTCCTTGATCAGATCGCTGAATATATCTTCTTTGAATGGTTGAGACTGAATCAGGAATACTTTTTGCTGAGAGAGTAATCTTCAAGAAAGATGTTGATTCGTTGGGCCTTAGGAAGATTGCTCTTTTGCCACTAGTGATGACTTGGAGATGAAATGCGTGAAAGCTTGAATACTTGCAAATCTCTGGATGTATGTATATCTCTGTTGTATTTATCCTTCAGTCTTTGTAGCCCTTTTATACTTGTCTCGGTCGATAAAACCCTAAGGTGTTTATAAGGAATCCACCGTCAACGGCTAGAATAAAGAATAAACCCTAAGGTGTTGTTAAGGAATCCACTTCCAACGGTTAGAGCCGAGAATTAATTTGCATTTAAGCCTTTCTACATAGGCCCCCTGATTGGCGCAACAAACAACGAGATTCAAAATGAATTTTGAATAGGCGCACAATTTGCGGCTTACTTCCAGCGTCAGACCGTTAAACAAATTTTCTAGCCGATATAGTCGACATGGGCCTTCTAGTGTCTGTCCAGCCGATGTGGTCGATATAGCCCTTCAAACCTTTTAGCCATTATTATCTACCTGATATAATTATCTTATATCATGTAGTCGATGTAGTCGACATTTTGCTTAACATCCAGTTGATGCGATCGACATTTTCTTCTCAGCATCCGGACGATGCAGTCGATATTTTACTTAGCATCTAGATGATGCAAGCGATATTTTACTTAGCATCTAGACGATGCAAACGATATTTCCTTCTAGGCATCCAGATGATATAAACGATATTTTACTTAACACGCAGACAATGTAAATGATATTTTACTTAGCATCCAGACGATGTAAACGATACTATACTTTAACAGATTTTTGTCTCTGTCTTCAAATCCCTTCAACTCTAGTTGTCGTTTTCTTATAATAACAAGTCTAATATAAGATTAGGATAGAGATCAACATAAGTTTTGCACCTTGAGGGATTAAAAAGGCAAAATCCTGTTTGGGTGACCATAAGCCTAACACTACATTAGCCATGCATTTTAGTTGTACCTATCACATCAACAACTAGCACATACATCAAATACATGATGTGTTTATTGTCATCTTAAGGGTTTCTTCAAATCAGAAATCTTGTGGTCAATATTCCCAACAACCTTGCCACTACATGAGTCGGAAGCCCGAATACCAAGACATGGTCAAATGGTCGAAATCCCATGTGAGTGATCCTAGGGTGCAAATCCAACAGACACCCAAAACCACTTCAAAACCTTGAAGATTCAGTACAAATAAGTCTGCATGTGAGGTGTATCCGTTCACCATTAAGTCCACCTTCCGACATACTCCTGGGCATGCCATATATTGGTCATTGGCCACAAAGACCTTGGCATGGCTGCGAGGGGAAAACTGAATGCCCAAACGAAGAGCCGTGTCATGGCGAATGAAACCGTGGGTGCTACCAGAGTTCATGAGAGAAAGTAGTTGAGTCTCACCGATCAACACAAACATCAGGATCGTTTGGACCTCTTGGCTTCCGCAATAGCATGGAGGGAGAGTTGCGGAATTCCTGGTCATCTCCGCCATCCACGTCATCGTCGGAAGGATCAAAATAAGTGTTTGCACCGATGCCCCCCGTGTTAAGTCTTATCACAATTGAAGCACAAACATTTTTGCGGCGCGCGGCCATTTTGGGGCGGGAGAGGCGGTGGAGGAAAGTAGGTCGGGACGACTCTTCCCCGATTGGAGCCTCGTTGGTTGAACCGACTAGAGGACGGGCTGCCTGATTGTTACTACGTCCTATGAGCGGACGATCTAAGAGCAGTCACCGTTCACAAGCCTGGGAGAGGATCATAGCCATGGTGAGATTACGCGGAATCTGGAATTCTACATCCCAACACAACCACTCATAAAGACCGGTGGTGAAGAGGGGAACTTGTTGTTCCACGTCGCCCTTGATAACAAAATTAAATATTGTTCTAAATAGGCTTTGATGGAGCTGGCTTGTTTAAGGGCCACTAGGTCTCCCAGTGGGTTTCCCAGTAGAGTAGGACCAAACCGTAGGGTGCATGCCGTACTGAAATCCACCCACGATGAATTGGGGCGTTCCCACATAAGTTATGTGAACCACAATTGCGTCAGGCAAAGTAGGTGGAAGGAGGCGATGACGACGCGTTCGTCATGCGGCGCACATTGATTTGTGAAGAAAATTTTACAATGAGTAAGCAAATGAAGAGGATCTTCGCATCTTTTGTATATGGAAAAATCCATCCGGACGGAACGAGCGTAGGCGGAGTAGTCCGCGCGAGGAGAGGCGGTGTCCACCCAGCTTGACGTGGGATAATTGTCCGCGTTCATAGGCGGAGGAGATGGCGCCCCTTGTAGGGCATCCAAGCGGGGACTGAGGGCTTCCATTTTGGAGTTCTGAGTTGTGAACATTGTTTGGAAGAGTTCCAAACTTCCATCACCTGGGATAGGGATGGACCACCGTAAGCCATCAGGGATAGGGCGCGTTGGGCACCAGGCGGGTTCGGGAGTAGGCCGACGGAGTTGATGGGGCACGAGAGAGTCGCTGCAGGGCGTATAGGGCGAGCAGAGACGGAAGAAGTGCCAGTGAGTGAGTCGTCGGTGTTTATCTATGATACCAGGATGTTATGGGCTTCTGATTGAGATCTCGTGTCAGGCCTCGAAGGAGGAGGATTTATCGGTGGAGGGAGATCTCCCTTCTTTTGATCGGGAGGTGCTATGGTTGACGACGAGGAGGAGCGGTGGTGAGCACGGATCTGCGGAAGGCGAACTGTTGCGGGTAGCGGGAGCAGCTAGGTCGGAAACGAAAGACTTCTGTCGGGTTAGAGAGAGATAGAAAGAGAGAAATGAGGAGAGAGATAGAGAATTGGAAATTAATTCTTGCATGCTAAACCAAGGGGCCCAACGAGCCGATCAAGTAGGTTCACAAAGCTGTCTCCCATTTGGACTTGGAACATATGGGTAAATACGGAAATGGACTGCACTATTAAAATAACACAACACATAATAAGATAGAATAAAATAGAACACTCGCTGTCGATGTGTCGTTGTCGCCTGTCGAGAAAAAGGTTAGTTACTATCGAATTAAGGGCGTTCTATTTTAGGAGGTCGATCTTCTTAATATTCCACCCCCTGATTTGAAGGCAACAACAAAAAGCTTGGCTCGTGAGAATGAGCTTCAAGCAAAGATTTTGGGAAAGGAGAACAGAAGGGTTCTCCAACGAGATGAAACTTTGATTCACTTGGGTAAGGAGAAGAGGTTTCTCCAACAAGAAGGGGCGTCGATTTGCTTCAACATGGAGAAGAGAAGGCCGATCGTTCTCGGCGGCTGTGATTCAGGCGATGGGGATCCTAAGGAAACTAAAAAGAAGCGGCATGGGATTACCTAATACGATTGACTAGTGCACGATGTCAAAATAGAGGCGGGATTACCTAATAAAAATGTCGCAAGTTGAAAACTATAATATCGCTTTCCCAGGAAATGTCGTCAAAGATAAAACCTTCCGCCATGCTTATATACGTTGATGTAGAGCCATTTTGTTGTAGTGTTAATCAGGTTCCATTAAAGTGAGTAAAGAGGTATTTTAGATTTTATTTTAGGTATGCGATACCGTGTTTCTGACTGCTAATAACAATGCTCAAATGAAATCGGCTGGAATATTTTTTAATGTAAAAAAAATCTTTTGCTGCGCTTTAGTAAAAACATTGTAAAACATATTATCTTTCGTAGCATTTACCAGAAAATGCCAAAAAATTAATATCTACCACAATGCTTTCTAAAAGGCCGTAAAAAATCATGGTTATAGATGATTCTTCTTGTCGTGCAATAAGAATTCGTGGAAATTTGTTGATTTGGGTATTCAGAGACCCCAAGCATGACTATAAATTTAATTTTAATTATAAATTTATGGTTCGTGAATAGCTATATTTGTTGTGCATATAGTCATAGAAAATTGTAGGAATAATTTTAATGTGTTGCAAAATATTATTTTAAAAAGGTAACACAACATAATTGTTGCTTAAAATGTGTCGACAAATACAACATTTCGAAACTATTCCCAATTAGGGGTGTTCGCGAACCGAATAGAATCAAATAGCTCTTCAATCGAATCCCAATTTGACATAAAATGCAGAGATTTGGATTCGGATTCGTTTGAATATTCAGTATCTGATTCGGATTCAGATTCGTCATGAAATGTTATATTCGAATTTGGGTTCAAAATTAGATTCAAATTCGGATTCGAACATTGATTCGAATTCAAATTCGAATTTTATAATATTTAATTTTATATAATATTCAAATATAATTATATTTAATATTTATTTACATATATTAATTTTATTTAAATATATATTCCAGTATTTATGAACTATTCGCGAATCATGCGAATAGGGATAAAATTATTCAGATTCGCATTTGAAAACTATTCGGATCCAAATTCGGATTCGAATTCGGATTTAAATTTGAAAAATACGAATTTTAATCGAATCTTCACGAATCGAATCCCAAATTATTCATGAATTATACTATTTTTGAACAACCCTATTCCCAATAATGAATAAAAGAATATTTATTGAAGGTTGCGTCACAAATGTTGCCTGAAAGTGCAACTTGATGACAACATTTACAAATTGTTCTTTATTCTATGTTTAGACAATATTTTATAAATGTTGTCAGCTAAAGTGTTGCTAAAGGTCAAAAATGTTGTAGTAAGGGATGCAAAAATGGGGTTTATATCAAAGTGTATATGCCTTATGAGTGCTGATTTTGGAGGCCTTTGCATGAGGGGAACGTAATCTTGGGCAAATCCTCATCTAATTAGCTAGGGCAACAACCTACTGACATAAAAGGAGGCTAATTTTAGTTCTGCAATGTGGCATAAATATGTATTGCGCGGACACCCTGAGAAATCACACGATATTTAGGCAATCTCACGCCATCTTATGTATAAGCAAGAATGTGCAGTTACTCGGAAGCTTATTGCTATAATCATCTTGGTTATCCGCCGTTCACAACTCTCTAATATTTGTAGTCATCACAAACAGAATGTGTGGTTTCCCCTATAGTGGGCGCTTACTTCACAAGCTCTGCCGTGCCCTTATCCTAGCCCATACTTTCTTTGTGGGTGGGTGGACATATACGCGGTGTTCGCACCTGGGTATCATTATGGCTGTTTATTTGGTGTTTGGATAAACAATATCATTTCAACTTGGAGCGGGGAATTGAGGGATAATATGTGGTATTAACCGCATCACCAACCATTGCATCTTGAAGAAACCTCTCCAAGTTTTCTTCTTCATTCTGATATCTCGCGGGTACCGTGCCGTAACGGTGCATATATGTTATTATAAAAGGCAATGGGTTAACATTAGTACAAGGAAAAAATTCCTAAATTAGGTGTTTGCATAGACAAAGGTACGCAAGAAATTATAAAGTACAATTACATGCATGATTTATGTATATTTGTAGGAACACAAATGGAGATCGCAACAAAAATCAAGTGTTATCATTACTTTTTGAAAGACAGAATATAAAGAGGTTGCGGTTACAAAAGATATCACGTTGTTACTCCAAAAATAATAATACAATCATTTCTCCTCCGACTCCGACTCCGCCGCTATGCTTTTCCCTTTGACTGACCTAGTTTTCTTTATGCAAGACTCCGAAGAGAGAATATACCCGCTCGATGGAGTTTCTGACTACACGGACTGTTGAAATTCTTCCCATGCTTCCATATCAATTATCTCCTCGACATTTTCCGCTTCTTACCCGGGTGCCTCATCCTCCAAGTCTGAGATATCTTCATCCGCATATTCTTTAAAGAGAATCGCGTAATCAATATTGGCAAATTCATCCTTCAACGTTCCTTGCTCTTTCAAGAGATCAAGAGCGGACTCCACAGACTGCTTGGACATTCAGAGTGCCCCTCTTTGGACCTTCGAGTTTTCCGCAATTATGCTCACCTGAAAGAAAGACAACAAATGGATTAGTAAGCGTGTACATGTATGAAATAATCACTCCTACCATGCGAATTATATATCACCCTTAGTTTTTCTCACATAAGCATGTTCTTCGCCAAGGAATCGTCAAGAGCATACATGGCAGTATATTTATATGTGAACACCCTCAAGGTCGTTGTAGCTGCCCTCTTCAAAATGTCTCCCATGCGGACCGTCCACATTTCTTCAAGTCTAGCTTCTTTATCGAATATCGCGGAAGAGATCGTAAGAGCATGTGAAAGGGCCCGCTCAGATGCCCTCCAAGAGGGAAGATTGGTACTAAGGGTGGCCGTATCAGGGTCCCGCAACATCAGCAGGTTTCCCTCGAGGTCAAAGAGGTCCCCCATCAGGCCTGAGAAGGCGGGAGCTTCGCCGGCACCCGTAACGGTCCACGAGGACTTGCACCTCTTCCTCGAAGAAGTGCTCGCCCCACCTTGGGCAAACTTTGCCTCCCTTCTCAGGTTCTGAGTGCGCTCAGTGATGGTTAGGATCCAGGAGGCTGGTACTGTTTCGACCCTGGTACCATCAAGATAATTGCATAATGAATACCATACACGTGGTTACATGTTTTTCTATCCGCTTACGCTTACATTCATTTATAGGTAGGTCCTTGACCTCTCGCACGCACCCGCCATAGTGGACATCCGGCGGGGTACCCAGAAGAAAGTTTGTTATTTGCTCCCCTGTCGCCGACACCTCGGTCGATTTGAATGCGTCTTCGTCCCATGGATCTGGATCGAAGTCTCCCTTAAATACCACAACTCGTGCTAGCCAGCCATGAATTTGTTGGCGAGGTTGAGAACTCGAAATTTCTCAGAGCCAAAATACATTTGCCAATGTTCGCATGCCCACACGCAGAACATGGAGCGGAATACCCCCAAGTTGAAGCGGATGCCTTCATTCCGCAGATATACAATGAATGACATTATTGAAGCAATGGCGTTTGGATGGAGCTGCACGGGCATCGCACCGCCACCATCTCCAGGAAGATGAGGAACGTCCAGCCTGCATCGAAGTGCTCGAAGGAGACTATGATTTTATCGTCGATGATTGTGGTAAACCGCTCCTCTCCCTACGGAAGCCGCACCGTGTAGTGGTCATTGATCTGATGACGCGATAAGAAAATAGTGAAGTCCATGTCGGAGATCGGGGGGAGGGATCTGTGACTCACGAAAGTCACCGTGCAATGCACTCTCTTAGAGTTTTCTGCTTGTGTTCGCACCATCCTGTCTTAGTTCTCTTGCACGGGTCAAGTAATAATGAAGGTGAGGTCGTCCCTATTTATAGAAAGGTGTGGTACTTCTCCATGAAAGGCAAAATGCCGACAGTTTCAAGTCTGTGTGGTTATACCCCTAGTAACTGCCGCCCCAGAGACCCTGTCACCTATAACAGAACAATAAGCAGCACAAGCATTTACATCAAGCAATCATATTCACCACAACTCGGTACAAACATTCCAAATTCAAAAGCAATAACAATGTTTTAAATTGAATTTATGGTTAATAAAAGCGATTAAGCGTATAACCGTGCAAAGCTTAGACATAATGTTCCAAATTACTACAAAGCCAAAGAAAAGTTCATCCTCGTAGACCTAGCACGCCCTAATTCTCTCGGGAAGGTGTTCTCCATGCCTAGGCGCGACAGACCATCTGTGACTTCGGCAAGCGCAGTATGTGCGGCCGCTAATGCCTTGTTCAGTATAGCGCTAGATGCGTGCAGAACCCACACATCTTCCCGAACCCTCGCTACGTATCTGACTAGCGCATCTTCCGGAAGTAGCCGCTGTTGTGATCCAGAATCTGCGCCAATTTGTGGAGCGCTCGGTTTGGGAGCCCTAGAGGCAGGAGCCGTGTTCTGCTTCTTCAAAGCCTCCACTTCCCTCTCAAGGCGGTTTATCCGCTCCCGCGAGGCCCACACTTCCTTCAAGGCAACCAACTCTGCGTACACCTTCAGAACGGCCGTCGCGGTCTCTGTAAAAGAATCTGTGGAATCAAAGGCATGGTTTATGATTTTTTTTTGTATTTCAAAATCTAATCAAAAGGCGGGTAAGGGAGGATATACCGGTTATATTCGCTGCAGTTGTCTCCTCGGGAACTGGGTCAAGTTCACTAAAGGAGTCCGCAAAAACTGCAGATATGTTCGCTATACCCGTTGCGTGTATCTTTTCCCGAGCGGTATTAAATTCGCTGAATTCGATCACGCAAATAGCGAATGCCATTCTGGGAGTCCGCGTGGAGCTCTTGAGTTGCTCAGGGTAATTCCTCTGGTGGTATGCCCTTTGCGATAACTCGTCCAGCTTCTGCCGCTCATGCAACCGTTCATGAGTCACCCACCAAAGAAGGGATAACAACCATCTTGCGTCTGGACGGAATAAAGAACTGACTTTAAGCTCACTGCGAGCACTTAGTTGTGCACGCGACACCCTGGGTCTCTCTAACATCTATTTATGTCGATCCACCGAGCTTGCTCAGGATATCGGTGGTGTAGTCGCTCATTTGCGTCAATGCCTCCACGGTCCCCAAACTGGCGGAAGACTTATTCTTGGAAGTAGGTGACGCGACTACTTCAGTGGCCTTCTCAGTAGTCCCTCTCCGAGCCACTTTCCGCGACTGCCCCTCCGAAGGTTCGTGCTTCCTTTTATTTTTCTTTTCTTCTCTGCAGGCTTCTCTGTGTCGGCCTGTTCTGGTCCTTCAACATTTTTTTTGTCTCAATCACCATCGCCGCCTTAGCGTTCGATAGTTGTTCTTCAGAGACTTCCTCCTCATGGACAACCTGATCAGTCCTCTCCTCCGGTTCCTTCACAGTAAGTGCGCCCGCATCTGCCGGCGGATTAGTTTGTGTGGTATCATCCGCGACCAAGTTCTCATACGCTCCATCTCTAGGATTTTCCATGAGGGTCTCCCTCTCACCCGAGATTGTCAGGGTGATCATGTTGCCCTCAGGAATCTTCTCAGCAACCGATTCTTGGGGAAGGATCCCGGTGTTGTCCGCACCTTCTTCTCTAGGGATGTTTGCCACCAACATTGACTTTACCACCTGATCGGCCGATGTCCTCGGCAAGTACCCGACTGCCGGACTCCCCGCGGTTTTCTTTGTCTCTTCTTGATCAATGATGTCTGGGTGGGGTGTCGCACCTTCACCAAGAGCTCGGATCGCCTTCTTTGTGATCTTCTTCAGCGGCTTAGACTTCCGCTTATTTGCAGGAGGCTCCTGCTGCTTCGACCCCTTCTTAGAAGTGCCACTCCCCACTGCTGGCCCTGTGGGGGGAAACATCCTTTGAAGGATCACTCCCCAAGAACCTGCTTATCTTGTACATGGTGAACCCCATGTCCTAGCTCGATTCCTTCTGAGAGGGAACCTGCACGCCCGCCTTAGGAGTGGAGGGAGCCTTCAAAGAAATCGCGGAGGACAGGGTCTTTGCGAGAAGACCGCTCATCCCTTTTTTTCGCCGCGGGTACGAAAGCCTTGGTCGTAGTCGTCAACACCTTGGCTTCAGGCACCAAAACTTTCTTATTGGGCAACTCATCCGGGATGAACTTATTGCGGCCAACCATCGTTTGAGTAAGTATTCACAACAAGGAAGAGCAATGGAATGTGATCCTAATAAGCCTTGCCTCAGGCTATTTATAGCTTTCAGCAGCGCAACAACCGAGTCACAGTATCCGCGGTTACCAATATACTTTTTCGAAGTCAGCGCGAATTTAAAAAAGTGCGGGGATTATGTTTACATGTACTCTTGCGACCTCAACTAGTTCAAGTCTAGTTCAGAGCTAAGGCCAACCTTTGGCACTTAATAGTAGAGGCAGTTACCCTCCCAATAGTCGCGCCGTTATGACGTGTGGCGAGTCGGATCCACACTGGGGCCACACTTATCAACGCCGACCACCGGCCACGATCGCATGAGTGTATCTGGATATTTTAGTCTAGTCGCGTGTATGTTTTAATTTTTATAATGGTGCTTTTATTTCATTTGCAAAAACTGTTTTAATTTCCCACGTGTCTAAGCCCAAGTGGGGGGCGCATTGTGTATGAACCGGTTATCAATCGGGTAGACCTTTTGGTTTTGGAAGCAAGAATTATTCTCCTCATCTCTCTCTCTCTCTCTAAACCCTCTTTCTCCCTCTTTACCCTCACAGGATTCCCCTTCCCGAGCCCTAGCAGTGAACCTTCCAGAACCCGCCACTCGGCCTCGCCTCCCGCCTCTCTCGCCCTCTCTCTCGCTCCTTCTACCCCCTCTACCTCTCTCTCACCTCTCTCTCTCTCTGCTTGATTCCAGCGATCGACCTCCATCTCCAACCATAGCAAGTCGGGTTCCAAGAAGGGTTCTGCCGATCCTTGGATGGATCCATCCTTCTCGGGTCATAACACCAGATCTAGGTTGGGAGGCCACATCAATTTGGTATTAGAGCCAAACGTCGGGGTTCCACTCTTCGGTACCTACCGTGCCGCTCTCATCGTGTCACGCCGTCCGCAAACCTCGTTGCCGCCACCAGTTCAACAACGAGCTTGCTGCCCTCGCCGACCCTTTCCACCTTGCAGCCGCCCGCTATGACCGACGATGGACCCTCTCTCAACCAGGTCATGGAGCTTTTCCTGTCCATGCTCGCCACCCAAAATGATAATATGGAAGCCCTTAATGCGCGCTTATATGCCATACAAAGCGCCTCACTTCCACCGACAGCCCATGCGGCCTCTCCCACAACTAGCCAGGTTGAGTCGCCTCTAGCGCGAGGGGACGACTTCTCCTTTACACGCTCTGTTCGTATGGATTTTCTGTTCTATGAAGGCCACGAAGATCCTCTGCCTTGGCTCACGCACTGTGAATTTTTTTCACCAATCAACAATTCAGCATACTCCGGACGAGGAACGCGTCAGAATCGCCTCATTCCACCTCCTTGAACCGGCTTAGTTATGGGTCACTCAACTCCTGCGGGAAAACCCCAACTCTTCTTGGGAGGACTTCCGGACGACATGTACATTCCGGTTCGGACCGACAATGCCGGGCAACCCCCTCGGTGACCTTGTCGCTCACACACAAACGAGCTCCATGGAGTCCTACTTAGAGCAATTCCAATTGTTACTCTCGCGCGACACGTTCGTGTTACCCTCGCAGCAGGTCCCACTTTTTACGACCGGGCTACCCGAACGATTGCGCTGGGATGTGGAATTTCTGAAACGTCCAAATCTCACCACCTCCATGCGCATTGCCCGAGCACGCGAGAACCGCTTGCAGATGGACCGGCCGCCTCCGAACCGTTGGTATTACATGGGTCCACGACCGTCTTTTGGTTATTCCGACCCCCGGTCCCGAGTGGGGACGAGCCACCGCGTCCCACTTTCCGACGCCCCTGTCCCGACCCGAGATGGTTGCACGTCGGGAAAATGGGCTATGTTTTAATTGTGATGAACAGTTCACCCCCAGCCACTGGTGCAAACAATTATTTTGGCACGAGGTCGATGACCCATCCGAGGATGAGGACGACAAGCATGACAACTCCGGCACACCGCAACTCTCTCTACACGCACCTGCCGGACCGAAGGATGGTTGTACCATTCAGATGTATGTGGATGTGGGGGGGGGGGGATTCCACTATTATCCCTCATGGACACGGGCAGCATCCACAAATTCATTCCCCAGGACCGGTCCCTCAACTTTTGCCTCTTTTTTGTTTCCCGTAGCCATGCCAACGTCGTAGTGGTAAACAACCAACATATGTGCCCCGGAGTTTGCCAGCGCGTGCTCTTTGCATTTGACGACTATCAATCGCACCGCGATCTCTTCTTGGCGGATCTTCGAGGTTTTGAGATTGTCTTGGGGGTTTGTTGGTTGCGCACCTTAGGACCCCTCACGTGAGATTTCAATCGCCTTACTATCTCCTGGCACTAGGGGTCTCATGTGATCTATTGGCAATGCCAAGCTTTGGACCAGTCTCCCGCTTCATTTTTGGTGCACACCGAGCCTCTCACCGCCCTAGTGGAGAAACCAGACAACCACCCTCCCGAATTGGCTAACCTTCTACAATTTTTTTCCGGGGTATTCAACCCTTGCTTGGACCTTCCACCGCGTCGCCGACAAGACCATCACATTTGCCTCCATCCAGGCATGACACCCATTGTGGTGCGTCCATATCGCTACCCCTTCCATTTGAAGGAAGAGATCGAGCGGCAATGCGATCTCCTTCTCCAACAAGGTCTCATTTAGCGCAGTGTTTCCCCGTTTTCCTTCCCAGTCTTGCTCGTGCAAAAGAAAGACAACTCGTGGCGGCTTTGCGTGGACTACCGGGCTCTGAACGCCATCACAGTCAAAGATAAGTTCCCCATTTTGGCGGCGGAGGAACTCTTGGATGAATTACATGGCACACGCTTCTTCTCCAAGTTAGACTTGTTCTCCAGTTACCATCAAGTCCGCATTGTGGCAGGCGATGTGGAAAAAACTGCATTCCGAACGCACCATGATCACTTTGAGTTTTTGGTCATGCCGTTCGGTCTAACAAACGCATCTTCCACCTTTCAAGCTCTCATGAATGAGGTATGCCACTTGCTCCTCCGAAAGTCCGTTCTTGTTTTTTTTGACGATATTCTTATCTATAGCAAGTATTGGATGGAACACCTACAACACCTCCACACCGTTCTCAGCTTGGTGCATACTCGCCACTTAGTTCTTAAGGCCTCCAAATGCTCCTTCGGGCAAAGCTCAGTGTCCTATTTGGGACATGTGGTCCACAGATTGGGCGTTTCAACCGACTTGACAAAGCTTCAAGGAGTTGTGTCGGAGCCGATGTCGCAAACTCTCACTGACTTGCTCAGATTCCTCGGTCTCACTGGATACTACCGCCGCTGTATCCGCTATTACGACACCATTGCTACCCCATTGATTAGTTTGCTCTGGAAGAATGCATTCAAGTGAACGGACAACACGACTCATGCTTTCCACTCCATCCAGTAACCTTGCTATCCGATCCCGTTCTACGCCTTCCGGACTTCACTTTACCATTCTTTGTCAAATGTGACGCCTCAAGATTGGGCTATAGCATCGTGCTACAACAAGAAGGGCACCCCATCGCCTATTTCAGTCGCCAAATAGCACTCCATCACTGCAAACTTCTGGCCTATGAACAAGAACTCATCGGGCTCGCTAAAGCTGTGCAACATTGGCATCCGTACTTATGGTGCCGCAACAACGGTGGGTGAGCAAATTCCTCTGCTTTGATTTCGAGGTGGAGTATAGAGCC
This sequence comes from Platanthera zijinensis, assembly GCA_039513925.1. Classification (NCBI taxonomy): domain Eukaryota; kingdom Viridiplantae; phylum Streptophyta; class Magnoliopsida; order Asparagales; family Orchidaceae; genus Platanthera; species Platanthera zijinensis. The sequence goes on from CM077095.1 coordinate 101,419,568, forward strand.
GGTGTGCTCAACCGCGCTGCCAATGCCCTCTCTCGCAGGGACACTCCACCTCCGACCTCTCTCCTTGCCATTTTCTTTCAAATGGTGGACCTCCCGTCCTTGCTCCGCCAAGAGATTCAACAATCCCCAAGCCTATCCGAGCTTCTACGTTGGGCGGAAGCCGGCCTCACCGACCAACAATGGACCCATCGGCACGACCTCATTCTCTACCGCGACCGGGTGTATGTGGACACGAATTCCCCTCACTCCCACAATTTTGGCGGACGTCCATTCTCATAGCCATGAAGGCGTTCACCGAACTCTCCAACGCTTGCGCCTGGAATTTTTTTGGAAGGGAATTGAGGACACACGTGCATGCCTTCATTGCGGAATGTGCGGTTTGTCAACAAAACAAATCAGATCAACTTGTACCGGCAGGTTTGCTTTAGCCCTTACCGGTATGCCTACACAGATTTGGGCGGACCTCCCCATGGATTTTGTTGAAGGGCTGCCCTCTGTTCGCGGGAAATCAGTTTTGATGGTGGTGGTAAACCGATTCTAGAAAGGGGCTCATTTCATCGCACTGGCTCGGCTGCTCATTGCCGAGAATGTTGCCTGGGTTTTCTTCCAGGAGATCTTTCGATTACATGGCATGCCAACAACTCTTGTCTCAAACCGGAATAAGGTGTTTACTAGTCACTTTTGGAAGGAGCTTTTCTCCCTTAGCGGTACCAAGTTTGCTTCCTCTTCGACGTACCACCCTCAGTCTGATGGTCAGACATAGGTGGTCAACCGCACTGTGGAGATGTATTTGCGATGTGTCACCAGTGATCGGTCTCGGGATTTGCCACGTTGGCTCCTTTGGATAGAATATTGTTACAACACGACATTCCACACCGTTTTGCCTCATCTACGCACCGCCCCCCCCCCCCCCCCCCCCCCCCCCGCCTCTTGTCGTACACGAGTGGCTCGGCCCGTTTGACGGCCATCGACCAGGAATTGGAAGACCGAGATGAGTTTCTGCTTGCAGCCCAAAACCGACTTCAACAGGCCCAACAACGTATGGAAATTGCATACAACCGTGGGCATCGTGAGCTCACTCTTACCGTTGGCAATTGGGTGTGGGTGCGGCGCCGCCCTTTCTGCCAAGTGTCCGCTACATGACCCAGCTCCAACAAATTGGATCTCGAGTTCTTTGGCCCCTTTCCGATCATCGAACATATTAGAGATGTCGCATACCGCCTCGGCCTACCCCCGGACTCATTTCACCTATTGGCAGTTTTTTCCACTTTCAACTAATTGCACCAGTTATCTCCATTTTTTTCCATGTTCAACCTAAGCTGTAAAACAAATTGACTCCTTGAAATTAAGCCTCAAGCTGCCTATCATCTCTTAAAGCCCTATGCAGTTTTCTATTGACCTGATTTCTTTAAATCAGCACTATACCACCTACAAATTGGCTGCCCTTCCACAAAATTGCTACTTTTTTGCATGATATATGTATATTTGATGCTTAAGAACCCTTTTCCATTCTCCTTCCAACATCATATGCGAACATTTTGCAATTATTTTCTAAAGATTTTTTGTTCTTCGGCGAACATTGTGAAAAAGGAGTATTGACGTTTTCAAAAACTTTATTTAGCCTTTGGACTGAAGGGGAAATGAACAAATCTAAGAAAAACAACCCTAGGTTTTCGGCCCTAATCAATCAAAGTAAAATCTTCACGTAGGAATGAAAAGGAGTGAGATAGAGAGATTACCTTGCTATTGAAGGAAGAATCTTAAAAATCGGAACTGTTCTGGATCGTCGGGAGGCTTCAGCGTGTGTCGGCAGTGATGGGAGACGAGTTCTTCACGTGGAAATAGAAGAAGTCTTTGTTTGCTTCCCCTATATCGTGACCCAGCTGCTTTACTAAGGTCACGACACACGGTTAATTTCCTCGCATACCGGTCGGTTCTTTCCATCCTTGGTTGGTCCCTTTAACCCATCGAGCTCGCTCCCTTTATTTTTGTAATAACTTGTTATGAAACCTTAAGTGTTTAATACTTAAACACATTAAAAGACTTTTAATGACTTTATTTTGTTACAAATTCAATCTTATTCACGTACGTATCTCAAATTTTGTTACGACTTTAATAGGTAACTTCATATACACAATAATAACATTGAACAATAACTAATGAGAGAGCCAAGGGGAATGTAAAGTTTACAAGATTTCTGGAAGACATTTGTAAGGTTGTGAAGACTCCGAATGTTTTTTGATACTTTATTAGCAAATTGTTTTTAAAGGAACCATTTTACATTAGAACCAAACAGGTCCTCATTTGAGTTTGAGAAGTTCTTCTCTATATTGGAATCATAGAACCATTTTATTAAATATAAACTCCTCCACTCCACTATTTCAAAGGACATATAATTGTTTAAATTTTTTTATAAAAGCAGCAATACAATTCTGATGAAAATGTGAACATTGAAAACAATTAGAATTTTGGCTTCTGTATGCTGCAGCCTGCAGGATCAATCAGTTCAACAGTTGCAGCACAGAGTTTAACTGCAGCTGCAGCGGCGAGCGAGCTGAAGCAGGCATATTGAACACTTCTCGTGGTATCTAGCTTCTCCGCAGACTGTGTTGATTTGAAGATGTTTGAAAGATCCTTTTTTCCCACAAATTAAAATTTAACACAGTTATCTCTAATATCTTCCAAACCATGACTAGTTCCCGCAGGCTTGAATTTGCTTCTTGGATCGAAGAGGAAGCTTTTTCCAGACAGTGAAGAATGTTTCAGCAAGATCGAATGGTCGTTGATCAATAAATCGAAGAGATTGAGGCATGGGCCCATGGCCTTGCTCTAACTAGATGCGGATGTTGGGGCTCTAACATAGGTACATGCTTGTTAACACAGACACCGTCAAAAAGATAGTTCTAAACGTAAAATGACTCTAGCGCTTGAATAAAACCGAGGCGTAAAACCTAAAATACACGCCGATGTATAATGTAAAATGCACCCCAACTCTAGCGCTTGAATGTAAAATGTAAAATGCACACCCACCCTAGCTCTTGAAATAAACAGAGCCACCACAGGCAACTCAAGCACGATGTACGCCACTCTACGAAATTTTTTTCTCTATTTTAAGCAGCTTTGTCCTTAAACTCCAAATTCCACCTTGCCGTTAGGTACATGATCTCTAGTTGTAGCACTAAATATTATTTACCTTTAAATATTGACCTTATAAAATTTGATGTAAATGTCATTAATTTAACTATGGAATCTTATTATAATACAGTTACCATGAAAACTTTAATTAAAATTGTCATTAAAATTTATAATACAGTTACCATCATTAAGCCCCTAAGATTGATCTTAAAATATGATTTAATTTAGGCTTCGTTTGGCGGGGCTCCCGCGGAAATCACCGCGCCGGCGCTGGGCCGCTGCCGCAGTTCTCGCGACGGGGTTGATTTCCGCCAAAATCCCACGATTTTGTGCGGCGAGACGGTGATGTGCGTGCGACCAGTGCGTATCTGCCCCGCCGAATGAAACCTTTTGACAAGCTAACGATTCATCTGAGCCGCTTCCACATAATCGTCGTATATATTATGTACAGTACTATGTAGAAAGTACACCAGAACAAGTGCTGACATCACTTCGGTCATCTCACATTTTTCAGGTGCTTCAAAGCCAAAGTAAGAAATTGGGTTTTATTATTTTGCCTTTATTTTAAGATTTTATGATCTATATTTATATACAGAATTAAGTTTAAAATTATTTTTAAAGATGATTTAAAATATATATAATTATGAATGAATTTGATATCTATTTTATATAATCCTATGATGATGGGGCGCATTTTGCCGAGTCCTTGAAGGGGACTTATTTTCACCGGTCAAGCGGTTACGATCGTATGAACCGAACTTTAATTAATGTCTGATTCATGCAGGCGTAACCGCTTGAACGGTGAAAATAAGTCTCCCTAAAGAGAACCCGAGTCTTAAACAAACAGGCAACAAGCCATTTTGGGCAAGTGTTGGATGTAGCCGGAGGAGGCGGAGGTCGTTGTATATGCTGCAGGAGGCGTAGGCCGGTGAATGGTTTGGAGGAATCATATGTTTCCTATGTCGAAGGAGGAGAAGCATATGCCTGGAGAACTGATTTGGCGACAACCTAGGGAAAGAAATGGAGTTTGGGCAGAGTAATTTCAGTAATTAAAAATAAAACTAATTATGATGTTAAAAATGAGAATAATTACGTTTTCTCAGCACTCAACTCAGCAATTTAGCATCCAACTCAACAGATTCCATTAAATATATGGACAGAAAAGTTAAATAGGAGCTGTTGCGGTCAAACTCGGCGCTCCGGTCGATCCGGACTAACTTGGACCGCCTTAGCTCTCGGAGCGGTCGAGCGCGCACACAGTCAGTTGAAGAGGGGAAATGAACACAAGGAGTTTTAACGTGGAAAACCCTTCAACCGGGTGAAAAATCACGTGGCCGGTTCGCTGCCGGTCAAAATCCACTAGATCGGAGTGATTACAGTGTGTTGAGTGAATCGGGGCGACAGACCGCTCCCGTTACAATCTTGAGGAGAGAGAGAGAGAGTGTATGCAACCGTTGGTGGGCAACAGACTGCCTCGCCAACGGGACTTGGACGGTGGAATGCGCGGGATGCTTTAGGCGCGCGCGCTCAGAGGCGGCGCGTATCCAAGGGTTGTCACTGCCTCCCTTGCTCGTCTTTCTCTGTCCTTGGAGTGCTCCCTTTGTAACTGAGCGCTGGTGGGGTGCCAATAGCCGATGACGGGTGCTGATAGCCGTTGGTGGCCGCTGGACGTCACGGGCGGCTGCCGGTGGTTGGCGGCGAGAGGCGGCCGCTGGTTGTTGGCGACGAGGGGTGGCCGCCGGCGGAGAAAAACGGGAGAGCTCCCACCTGAGGAAGAAGAAGGGGGAAGCGTAGGAGAAGAAGATGATCAAATGAGGAGCCCCTGGGGTCCTTTTATAGGCTCCAGGGGGAAGTTACGACGGGTCCTACCACTAACATAGTGGGTTAGTGGGTGGTTTTGTTCCGATCGGACGGCCGGTGGGTCCTCTCCCTCAATCGGACGGTGGGGAGGCCACCCCGAAGTGGGGCCGCCCGGATGATGCCGACGGCGAGGAGGCGGCCGGACATGGCGGCGGCCGACCATGGCTGCGGCCGGCCCCGGCCGAGGCCGGCCATGGCCGCGGCCGGCCGCGGCCGAGGCCGGCCATGGCCGCCGCCGGCCGCGACCGAGGCCGGCCATGGCCGCCGCCGAGGCCGGCCATGGCCGCCGCCGGCCATGGCCGCCGCCGAGGTCGGCCATGGCCGCCGCCGGCCATGACCGAGGTCGGCCATGGCCGCCGCCGGCCATGGCCGAGGCCGACCATGGCCGTGGCACCGAGGCCGGCCGTGGCCGCGGCCGGCCGTGGCCGCGGGCCATGACCGTGGCCGGCCGGAGGGGAACCGCCGGTGGCGGTTCCTTCCGCGGAAGGTGGGAGAAAATGGGGGCCCACCCCCATGATCTCCATGAGAGATCATGGGGGTAAGGAGGGCCCACCCATGATCTCCATTGGTGGGGATCATGGGGGTCTCCTCATCTTTATAAATTAAGGTGGAACCCATCAATTGCCCCCCAAATCTCTTTCAGTTGGGAGAGAAGCGAGCACGGGGAGAGATTTCTTACTCTTGGTCGCGGTGGTGGTCGCCGGCGTGGAATCTGGGATGGCGGCGACGATGTGCGGCTCTAAGGTACGGTGGTGCGCGCTAGTTTGGTGAGCGGGTGTCAGGCGAGCATGCGCGGAGGCCGGCAAGGTGCAGGAGCCGGTTGCGTGCCCCCAATGTGGGGAAAGGGCCGAGCGTGCGCAAGCGTGCCGCGCGTGTAAGGGCTGCGCATGTGAGTGGGATATGCGCCCAACTCACGTGTGCAGGCCGCGCGCGCGCGGAGGCCGTCCCGCGCGCGGGCGTGCCGCGCGCGCGCGCGGGCGTGCCGCGCGCGCGCGCGGGCGTGCCGCGCGCGCGCGCGGGCGTGCCGCGCGCGCGCGCGGGCGTGCCGCGCGCGCGCGCGGGCGTGCCGCGCGCGCGCGCGCGGGCGTGCCGCGCGCGCGCGCAGGCCGCGCGCGCGCTGGCAGCGCGCGCGTGCTGGCCGCGTAGGTGAGGCTGCGCGCGCGCGCAGGTCGTGCTCGCGCGCAGGCCGCGTTTGCGCGTAGGCCGTGCGCGCGTGCAGGCCGTGTGCATATGGCTTATGTGCGTGCTGGCTGTGCGTGCGTGCAAGTCGCGGGTGGATAAGCTTTGTGCGCGTGTGCGCGCAGGCCGTGCCTGCATAGGTTGTGCGCGGTCATGCTTCGCGTGCATACCATATGTGTTCCGGTTTGCGCGCGCGGGAGGAGGTTGTGCGTGTGAGTCGCGCTCGGTTTTGCGTGCGTGAGGGTTGCTCGCGGCTTGGGTTACGCGAGGTGATATAGGGGATATCCTTGAGAATCGTCACGGAGGCCACGACGACGCTTATGACACGATCTACGCCCTCTAACCCGCACGCTAACGTAAACGCAGCCACAACAATTATTTTATTTATCGTTCGCGCTAACAATACGGATCGCCGTTCCGCAAATAGATCGAATGTTGGCTATATGCCAAATTCTTTCCGGCTAAATGGGATAATATTGATCCCGAGCGAGCTTTGGGGTTGTACCAAAATAGATCCACCAAGAACAAAATGATTCGAAAGATGGTAAGATCTATCCCAACAAAATAAAAGCGAGGATCGCCAATCCTCTTACGAATCTTTCGGAAATCCAAACGAAAAATACCGATCTATTATTTGATTAACCGCGAAGAAAACAAATCGGAAAAATAACGCAAAATCCGTCCACCACAAGAACTATCTAGAGAAAGAAAACTCTTTGTAGAAATTTTCGTTACCCCTCTCGGATTTGTAGATCCGTGATGCGTGGATCTACCAAGTTTGATCGCTCCTCCTTTGAACGTCCACGGGAAACGCGCTACGGATGATGAACGTGCTAATCTCCTTCACTTCACGCCGTGGAGGAAATCACCTATCTTCTTCCTTGCAAGCAAGCAACTCTCTCATGCATGGGCCGGAAACACCTTTCAAGAGTGGATCTCGGTTGGCCGAGAGCAAGAAAGGATGAGGGCAACCGAGCACTAAGAGGAAGGGGCGGCCGAGAGCAAGAGGGGGAAAGGTGGAGGCCGAGCACTTAGGGAAGAGGAGGGCCTTGGGGCCGGCGGCTTGGAGGAAGAAAAGAAAGAGAGGGGGCGGCGGTTTTGAGAAGAAAGAGGGGGAAATTAGGGAGAGAGGGGGAAATTAAGTTAGGCAAATTCAAAATTTGATTTCAATAATATTCTACCCAAAATGAAGAGTTCAAGGCCCTTATATAGGCTTACATCTCAAAGCAAAATATCATGTGGCTAAAGGCACACCACATAAATAAAAATGCAGAAATTAAATAATATAATGTTTTTAAAGAGCCATCATGAAACAACTATTAGCACACCAAAACAAAAAAATATCAGAGATGATTCTTGTTGCGAGGGCGAAGCCTGTAGCCATGACCGCTACGACGTCACACGTCCTTTGCCGGTACATCTTCAATATAGTCATGCTCCATTTGGCCGTCCTGGTGGCCGTCGCCATCACCGTCGCCATCACCGTCGCCATCACTGTCGCCATCACGAGGGTTGCTCGCGACTTCGATTGTGCGAGGGCTGCTCGCGACTTAGATTGCGCGAGGGCTGCTCGCGACTTAGATTGAGCGAGGGCTGCTCGCGACTTAGATTGCGCGAAGGTTTCTCGCAGCCTAGATTGCGCGAGGGCTGCTCGCGGTTTAGGTTGCGCGCGGGTATGGAGGCAGTTGCTGTGAGGAGCGCGCTGCACAGAGGCAGTTGCTGTATGGAGCGCGCTGCACGGAGGCAGTTGCTGTATGAAGCGCGCTGCACGGAGGCAGTTGCTGTATGGAGCGCGCTGCACGGAGGCAGTTGCTGTAAGGAGCGCGCTGCACAGAGGCAGTTGCTGTGAAAAGCGCGCTGCACGGAGGCAGTTGCTGTGTGGAGCGCACTGCACGGATGCAGTTGCTGTAAGGAGCGCGCTGCACAGAGGCAGTTGCTGTATGGAGCGCGCTGCACGGAGGCAGTTGCTGTAATGAGCGCGCTGCACAGAGGTAGTTGCTGTGAAAAGCGCGCTGCACGGAGGCAGTTGTCGTGTGGAGCGCGCTGCACGGAGGCAGTTGCTGTAAGGAGCGCGCTGCACGGAGGCAGTTGCTGTAAGGAGCGCGCTGCACAGAGGCAGTTGTTGTATGGAGCGCGCTGCACGGAGGCAGTTGCAGGTCATCCGTCTTTTCTTCGGTCTAGAGAATCGGACCGTCTTAGTTCGGAATTGGACCAGACGCGCAAACTGTCAAAGAAAACAACTTTTTTTGACGTGAAAACCCCTAGAAGGGTGAAAAATCATTTGATTGGATCTGTATCGAGCCAAAATCTACTGTCTTTAGAGTGTGCAAGAGTTTGGAATGATTTCTCGAAGGATGGCGAACCACCTCTTTGTTACAAGGACGAAGTACAAAAATGACGAAAAAAGACTAAATTCCCGGAACCTTGATGGAAGTGTTTCGGCTAGGAAAATGGCTAAGTCCTACACCTACTATAGGACATCAAAAAAACTAGCGGACCCGCAAACGGCGAGCCCACAAACAACCCGCAAGCCCATCCCGCGAAAACCTGCAAGCAAGCCCGCCCGCAAGTCAGCCAGCCAACATTACTTCAAATACTGAATGCGGAATATTGAATATATACCCGCAAAAATCCTAAGAATGGACGGTGTGGGACTAAAACAGGCGGGTGAACTGTTCACCCGCCTGTTTAGGCACGGAAATCAGATTTTTCAGGGCCCAATATGAGAGTCAAGATGGCTCCAAAACGAAAAGTGGTCAACATGAAAGTTGTAGATCTCGGCGATCCGAACAACTCTCATGTCGATCACTTTTTGATTTGAAGCCTCCTTGACCTTCGATTTGGGACCCGAAAAGTCTGGGCGGCGAGACTGCTACAGTAAAGACACGGAAATCAGGTAATATAATAATATATATAAAAAAAACAGCCCAGGTGTGGGCGAAGCCCGCTGGGGGGCGGGCAAAGCCCGCCGTCGCCGGCCGGGTACTGTGGCGCGTGGTCATCGGGCCGGAGGCCCGTGCCTGTCACTCGTGTGTGTGTGTGTGTATATATATATATATATATATATATATATATATATTGATAATTGCAAATGAAATCATAACAATGTATATGAATTATATATTGCAAACTATCTAACAATATTTTGGATAGTCTTATCTTTGTCTATTTTTCTACATACATGCATAACATTTATCGACGAGATAAAATTCATTGTCCATCCGTGGGAATGGCCGTTGCCCGGCAAATGGTGCACTCGTTCTTGATCGTCAACCACTTCTCGATGCATTTGGTATGGTACACGTGATTGCAAGTCAAGGTTGTTGTCTCGTCTTCCTCTTCGATCTCATCCTTCATTTCAAAATTAAGAATTTATAAGCATATTGTTTTATGATTTATTAAAAAACTAATTAACCAAAATACTTCTAAAATATACTTCAATACCTGACATATGGAGCAAATATGGTCTTCTCCTATTGGATAACTCCTTTTGTTATTCCTCAAGTAAGAGGATATGTATTCTTTCGATAACCCGCTAGCATTTCTTTGAGTAGGAATTTCAGAATTAGGAATTTCAAAATCAAAATGCATCATTGTGGGTGGCGCCTGCATCAAAATAATCAAATTTAAGTCTTTATTTATTCATGTAACAAAAGATGAATCAGGCGTACAAAATCTTACATTCAAGCTAGCTGAGATCATCTGCATCTCTTGTGCGCCCGTAATATAATAAGATGTTTCGCTAGCTACCAGGCGCCAGACAGTACTATAACGTAATCGCAGACGCGGTGGAATTTCGTATCCTGGGAACACGAATAGAAATGAGTTAGTGTATGAAACATACATAATATTTGGGAAATATATCCTTATCTAAATATTTGCTTCTTAACTTAATTACTATCATAATATTATTGTCATTTTATAGAGACATGAAATGTTGAATTACTTAGCTACCTCGTAGGATTATATAGAAAGGATATCAAATTAGTTTAGGAAGAACATTTTATACAATATATTTCTTTATTTAATAGTTGTATATATTTTTTATAATTATGGCAACATACATATTGCAATTATAACCATTTTAATTATAAATAAATATTTTAAAATTATTAATTATCTCTTATTTGATTTTTGTTTAAAATTATTAATTAACTCTCTTCGCCAAAGCTTTCATTAAAGTAGTAAAAAACACTTTCGTAGCTAGTGTATACTCCATAATTAGCGGCTGAATTAATTTTATGCTTACATTAAATTAATTATATATTATTATCCCTAGCTATATAATGTTGAATGATGTATCTCGCTTTCTATTTCATTTCAGGTTAAAATATTAAAATTTTATATTATAAAAAATTATTTAATAATAAATATTTCATTAAAATATCATTATTATTATATAAAATAATTTGATTTTATTATTATTTTTGATTCTGTAGATAAAACATTCAAAAAAAATAAAATACATCTGATTTAATTTTTATACATAATAATATCTTAAAAAAAATAAATAAATAATCGCATAAGTGCAATATTTTATATTTGGATATTTATTTTAATTTTTTAATTATTGAAATATTTATAAAATATAAAATCATAATAAAAGAATGAATAAAATTTTGTAAGATCCTAAAAGTGACATAAATTTTGTAAGATATTAAATAAAAATCATATTTCTGCTTTGACCGGTCGTCTTCTCCAGCCCTCCAAGGCTCCTACTCTCTCTCTCTCACCACCGTCTCTCTCTCTCTCTCTCTTTCTTTCTTTCTCTCTCTCTCTTATGCACGACGCTGCATTCTCTCTCTCTCTGTCTCTCTCTCTCTTACACGACACCGCTGCTGCAGCGAGCATTTTGTTTATATTCGAAGACGCGACTTCGTAAGGGAGGAAAAGACTTAAGAAAAAAATTGTATTATAAAGCATTACCGTAATTGTTGTAGTAGGAGTCGAAGTAGAGGGGCGGCATCCATGCGGTCGTCTGCGCAGGCATCCTCCCCCGCGCCGGCGCAGCCGCCCTCGGTGGCGGCGCAGGCATCCTCCTCTGCGCCGGGGCAGGCGCCGTCCACGGTGGCGGCGCAGGCATCCTCCTCCGCGCCGGGGCAGGCGCCGTCCACGGTGGCGGTGCAGGCATCCTCCTCCGCGCCGGGGCAGGCTCCGTCCACGGTGGCGGCGCAGGCATTCTTTCGCGACGTGTCAAGCGCCGAGTAAATACGAAGGTTTCTTCCTGCACGAACTGAATGTGATCCATCTGAAGCAGGAAGAAGAAACTCTTCCCGGCGGTAGCTAGTGGCCGGCTGCAGTCGCTTGAGAGAAATAGCGCAGTCAAGAATTTTTCCGGTGAGAAATATTACCCTTCTTTTATTTATAGACCACAAACTCCTACTAGTTTATTTTTAGAAACCAAGGTAACTAGGTAAGCTAAGTATAGAAATAAAAATAAGATGGTGGAAGGGCCCTTGTTCTACTGCCACGCGTGCCAATAGCTAGAGAATGCTTTTTTTTTTTTTCATTTTAGTCTTCTTTCAATGCTTCGTAATTTTATTTTATAAAATAGTATAGTAGGAGAGAGATTCATATTCATCTTGATCGTATTCTCATGCGCTCGAAAAAAAATAGGGCCCACTAGACCCCGGTAGTGGGGTGCAATAAGATAGGGCTTGAGGAGCTGGTTCCGGCCCGGAAAAAGTCCGGCTTGGCCCGGCCCGGGTCTAGGTTGAACTAGATGGCCTTACAGGGTCTCATATTGATTCCGTGCCCAGCCCGATGCCAGGCCTGGGCCGGGCCGAATAAGCCATCAAATTTACGTACTATTAAAAATTAATTTTAATTTTAATAGTAAAATAATTTCAGTATTAAGAAAATGAATATCTACAAAAAAAATTTATTTTAGTTTCAAAAATAATGAAAATCAAAATGTTAATTAATCCTAATCATGAATTTCACTTATGCAAGAATGAAGATTATGAAATAAAAAAAGTACGAAAATAATATTTAATTAGTCTTTGTTTTTTTATAATAATATACTTGTTTTTTAATATATTAGTTTTCTAGCGCTTGGTTGGTCTTGACAGCAGAGCGCGCGGAGGCGCGCTTGGACTGTGTAGTCGGCGGGGCGCATGGAGGCGCAATTGGACGGTCTTGACGGCGGAGCGCGTGGAGGCACGTTGGACGGTCTAGATGGCGGAGCGCGTGCTTGGGCGGTCTCGTCTTGTCTTGTCTCATTTTGACTCAACGTGACTCGACGAAGTTCCATGCGAGCGGTCTTTCGTAAAAATTCTGTGGGGAGAGAGAAAGTAGAGAGAGAAAATAGAGAGAGAAGGAGAGGAGAGAGGAAATCCGTGGGAGGATTTTCCAGACCGAGAAGTAGATCAAAATGAGATGGAGAGGGGTCTATTTATAGATTTTAGGAGGGGCAAACCGATAATTTCTCCCACGAATCACCGATCGGACCAATAGAATCGCTCTTTTTAGAGCACGCAGATCAACGTATTTATGCAAATGACATAAACGCCCCCGACCGAAAAATGACCGGCCACGGAAAAATAACCGCCCCTCCCGTTGTGGGAGGAGCGGACCGGTGAGGCGGCGGCCGGGAAAGGCCACCGGTGAGAAAAAGACGGCGAGGGAGCACCCCAAACTGGGCGGCAAGGAGGCCTCCTAGACGGGGAACCGGAAAAGGTGTGAGCGGCCACGCTGCTGCCTGCCCTAGGGGAAGAAGACACCGCCCCTGCTACTGCTACATGATGCAGAAATAGGGGAGAGTGGCAAAGGGGTCGCCCGCCCTTGGGGAAGAAGGTTGCTCAGGTAGGACAACCAGAGGGCCGCCCGACTTGGGCGCCCCTGCTCCTACTACGGGGTGCAGGAAAAGGGGTATGGGCGGCCAAAGAGTCGTCCGCCCTAACCGGCAGAGAGGCCGCCCAGAGAGGGCGGACAGAAGGCTGCCCGATCTGGGCGGCCTTGCCCCCAGTCGGGGTGCCAAAAGAGGCGTGGGCGGCCATGCTGCCGCCCACTCTAGGGAAGATGACGCCACCCAGATCAAGTGGGCAGAGGGCCGCTCGACTTGTGTAGCCCTTCCCCCACCTCGGGGTGCCAGAGAAGGGGTGCACAGAGGAGGCGACGACTACAGCGGTGGTTTCCATGGCGGCGGCGATGACGACGATGATGGTAGTTGGAGCGACAGTTACACCCCGGGTGGTTACGTCGTTAGTGGGGGAAAACTAGATATTCGCACCCCGTGCATGGGAGGCGGGTAGCAATTCTAGGGGGATTTATCATTTTTCCCCCATGTCCCCGCAGTCCGGAGCCAAGGTGAATGGAGGGCGGGGACTTCTTCTCGGAAGCTGGACTTGGTGTATAGTGCTTTGTGGTGGTGTGCACATGACAAAATGTGTGGGAGGTGCGAAGGGCAGAACGTGTGAAGGGAGCTTGCTAAGTTAGGGGTAGCGTACACAATTGATGTAACGAGCGCGAAGAGTGCGCTAAGAACAATATGCATGGGGTGTTGAGCGTACAATTGTGAAGTGCGTGCAACGTGTGCGTAGAGCACAATGTGTGCAGTGTGCATGCGGGGCGCACGGTGCATTGTGCGTGTAAGGTGCAATGTGCACAGAGTGCGCTATACGTGTGTGGGGTGTAATGAATGTAATGTGCGCATTGGGCTCAACGCGTGTTGCATGCGTAGTGCGTAATGCGCACATGGCGGTATGAGATACCTGCGAGATTGGATGTGCAAAATCACATAGCGGTGCTGCAACGTCGTTGCAGTATAGTTGAACCCGACACTAGAGATCCCTCCAAGGATGAGAGAGAATCTCTTGCGTTGACGTAGATGAGGCGTGGCTCTGCCTTTATTATTTCTTTGCGCATTTGCATTGTGTAGTGGCTTTGCACTTCGTTTGCGGAGTTTTGGTAGCTCCTTGGGCATTGCTTGATCGATTGTTCACTGTTCTAGTTTTGAGCACTTGCTCTATTATAGAATTGACATCATCCTAAAAATCTGAATCCCCTTCATTTCTTGATGATTGAGCAACAGAATCCGAGCTAGCCTAATGACTTGAAATAGAAGGCAGAGATTTAGAATTTACCTGAGTCTGTCCAGGCGGATCCTGGATGCTCTCTTCATCTGTCATTGTCATTAATCCATGGCATTGAACATCTTCTTCTTCATCTTCATCAACATCTGAGTCACTTTCTTAATGTGACAGAGGTGCCCTGATGCCTATCCTAGCAGCAGAATTTTCTTCAGGTTCTTCTTCAACAACAGCCATTAGCCCAATGTAGGCTTCTTCTTCTTCACTGTCTGACCCAGAGGAGGAGTCAAACCAGGTCTTTTCCTTCTTAGCCACAAGGGACTTCTCTTTCTTCTTCCCCTTGTGGTGCTTCTTCTCTTCTTCATCTTTCCTCTTCAATGGACAGTCAACAACTATGTGCCCAGGTTTGCTGCAGTAGAAACAAATAACTTTTAAAAAAGTTTGTTTGCTAGAGTTAGGAGCATACATGTCCTCCTTAGAGGATTTCCATCTGTATTGTGAGGAAGAGGAAGGCATGTTGTTCTTCCTATGCTCCTTCTTTGTGAATTTCTGAAATTGCCTGGAGAAGACAGCAAATTCCTCATCAGACATATGGTTGTCTGAGGTGTTGGTCTTTGAGCTCTCAAAATCTGACTCAGCAATTCTCATGGGTGGAGAGTTCTTCCATCTGCTCCTGGTTGGGACATCAGCTTTGAAGGCCACAGACTTCTCCTTGGCCTGTGACTTACTGCTCTTATCTTCTTCCTTTCTTACAGTAAGCTGCATCTCATATGACAACAGCTTTCCAAATAGGGTTGGAGGAGGAGTATCAGCTAACTTGGCCATTTCCTTAATGGTACAAATCTTTGTGTCCCAATCCTTTGTGAGGGACCTGAGAAATTTGTCATTCAGCTCATAGGTGCTGAAGACCCTTCCATATGTTCTCAGTTCATTCACTATTCTGAAAAATCTCTCAAAACTCTCAGCAATGCCATCAGACTTTCCTTGTCTGAAGGCCTCATACTCCTAATTGAGCATGGATTTCCTGTCATCCCTCACCTCCTCTGAACCCTCCAAGAACACAACTAGGGTGTCCCACATATCCTTGGAGGTCTTTCAGTGTACCATATTTTGGAAGGTTGAATCATCTATTGCACTGACAATAATGTTTTGAGCTCTCTTGTTCATGGAGGCAAGTAGGAGCTCATCTTTGTTCATTTCATCATAAGATTTAGGTGTCTGGATGTTGGCATCCAAAACTGAGGTCTTCATAGGGATGAAGGGTCCCTCTTTAACTATGATGTATATCCTAGGGTCAGCAGCCTCCATGAATAACCTAATCCTTTCCTTACAGAGGCCAAAGCCTTCCTTTCTACAGATTGGAAGCTTCATGGCCCCCAGTTCCTTGTAGTTTACACCTGACCCCATTCTTATGTCGTATAGCTAACCTTAGAGGTATACTCAGATTGTTAAATCCTTTTTGAGCAACCTCCCTCTGATACCACTTGAAAGTCTTTAATTCAAGGTTAGCTAGTCACCTAGAGGGGGATGAATAGGTCTTTGAAATTCCTAAGCCTTTTTGATGTTTTCTTACTAAGTGTTTAGCTTTCTTTTACTTTCTTCCTAAGGTGATATTAGATCTTGTCCTTAGTACCTGCAATATAAAAGAAAAACAAGCAACACAACAAAGCACACAGGTATTTATAGTGGTTCCCCAAATGGTTACATCCACTTTCCCTCCAACCTTTCTAACTTATGTTAGACAAGCCATAAACTCCTCCAAAATGCTTCTCAGAGCTTACACCTCAGGCCCTCAGCCTTACACTCAGGTTCTCTTCAGAACCCTACATCAGAACCACAAAGGTTCCTACCTCAGAGCCCTGCAGTGCTCCTACAACTCAGTGGTCCTCAAACAACCTACCTCAGCCTTATCTCTAAGGCCTACAACTCAGGCTCTTCAGCACTACAGCTTCAGGTACAAGTCCTTACTCTCAAAGTATTGCAGCACTCCTACAGCTCAGTACCCTTCCAGGTACCTATCTCAGTGCCCTTCCAGTCACCTATAGCTTAGTGACAAACTTGTCACCTACCTCAGACCAAAAGGCCCTACACTCAGTCTCCTCCAAGACCTACAACTCAGTGACACACTTGTCACCTACAGCTCAGTGACTCAACAGTCACCTACCTCAGGCACTAGGCTCTACTACTCAGGCTGGGAGGACAACCCTACTTTCAGATCCATACTTGGATCCTACCTCAGTACCCCAGTAGGGCACTTAGCTCAGTGGCTAATTAGTCACCTACAACTCATGCACTAAATGCCCTACAGCTCAGATTCAGACAACCTTAATCCTATAGGAAATTACTCAAGAAGGTGAAATAAAATAAAACTCTAACTCTGAGATAAATCTCAGAGTCTACCTTGATGGACTGAGCAGATATCAGTCTAGCTCTCTTGCTATAGAAGGAAATAGTCTTCTTCTACAGCTAGCTATTTCTCTACTGCACTGAAGTACAGCTATCTGTTGTTGAAGGCTGACGGCCCTTCACACAACTATATCTTCTTGCTGATTGGATGAATCAGCCACCTTATTCTCCAAAGAACAACCTTGCTGAGATGGAAAAGCTTCAGCTATCTTTCTCTGTTGTTGGCATGCACTGCTGGACTTGGCTTTCAAGCTCGTCGGAGAAGATGAAGTCCAGCCGCCTCAGTTTTTCGTTTACTGTTCCTGTTAACCCTAATCCCCTTTTCTCTCTTCTTTTTATATCTGTTGATTTGAATCAACGACACAATTTGAATGTGGGCCCAGCCAAGGATGGTGAGCGCCACCTCCCTCAGAAGAGGACAAATAGTACTTTCCAGCACTGTTGTAGCTTTCCCGTAATGGCATGAAATACTCTGACTACGCTGGACGAATGGTGAGCTGGGATCGACGAATTCTGAAATCAGTTCGACAAATTTTGAACTGGGCTCGACGAACTCAGAATCTCAAACTTTAACTTTAGCTCGACGAAAGGTGAGCTAAGATCGACGAATTCTGAAATCAGTTCGACGAATTTTGAACTGAGCTAAACGAACTCAGAATCTCAACCTTTAACTTTAGCTTAATGAAAGGTGAGCTCAGCTTGACGAACGCAGAATTCAGTTCGACGAGTTCTTAACTGAGCACTTTTTTAGAAGCGTTGAGTGACCCTACTTCACTCAACGCTTCTGGACTTAGAGAATTTCTGCTGGCTTTGTCTCAGCGGTTCCTTCTCAACTGTCTCAGCGATTTCTTCTTCATAGCTTTGACTATCTTCTGTCTCAGGGTTTCTTCTTCATAGCTGAGACTATCTTCTGTCTCAGTGGTTTCTTCTTCATAGTTGAGACTATCTCATGTCTCAACAGCTTTGCTGAGACCAACACTTCTCTTAATGTTTTGTGTTGAGCTTCTCAGCTGTCTCAGCGGTTATGCTGAGACATTCTTCTCAGCTGTCTCGACACTTTTGCCTTAGTCAAATTGTCTGACTTCCAGCATACTCTTTTTGTGCACCTGTCCAATCAAGGACAACTTGCATGCATGAACTCAAGCACACATCAAATATATTACGTGTGTATGTCATTGACCAGTTTGACTTCTTACAAATCTGGAACATTGGGGTCATTGGACCCAACAAAAATCATGTTTTAAGTTAAGTTTTGGATGGTCGTATCCCTCGGCTCAGTGGATAGACTCACGGGAGGATTTAAATAAAGTCCAGGGGGCACGTGCCCCCCCTGAAATTTTTTCAAATTTATTTTAATATTCGGGATTCGGCCCTGGCTATCGCGATTCGCGACCCATCATAGAAAAAAAAAGTAAAACACCCTAACCTGCCTGTAGCGTCGCAGCGATCCTCGCCGAAAGCCGACGGCCGACCTTGCCGACTTGCCGTTGCTGATCTCGCGGCTTTCCTGCTCAAGATCCGCGAAGTTGCGAGCTGCGAGCCTGGCCGAAGTCGATCGTTGTCGTTGGACCGTTGCCGATCCCGCCGCTCTCCTGCAGTCCTGCTCCAGAATCCAGATCCGCCAAACTGCGAGTCTGCGACATCCTCATTGCAAGGTAACTACTCCTTGTCTCCTTCGGTCCTTCCAAAGTCCAAACTGAAAAAGCCCTAACCCGCGCCAGCGCCGGTCCTTGCTTTTTAGTTTCTTCTCCATCTACGATTCTCCATTGTTGTTCCCTTGTTCCTAGATTTTTGGATTTCTGCTTGATTGTTCTGAAAACAATTTTTTTTGCTTCAGATCGCTTGGTCCGATTCCCAGATTTCTGCAATTCTGCTTGGGCACTTATTCCTTTGCTCGGTCCGACATCTTCAATAAGGACGGAGCCAAAATCTCTCAGATTTCACTGATTTCACTAAGGTTGCAAGGTCTGTTTTTAATTTTTTATCTCTTTCAGTCAAATCTCTCAGATTTTACTGAGGTTGGATTTCTGCTTGAGTGATTTTTTTATCATATAATATATTGGCATAGATTTGCACAACAATACATGTTACTGATAAAAATATAAAAATATAGAATGCTACTGATGAAATGCAATTGACATAGATTTGTATAGATTTTTTTATCATATAATCAGTTGCAAAAATTACATGTTACTAATAAAAATATAAAATGCTTCATGCTGAGTATATACCCAAGTATTACCTTTGATGAAATACAATTTTTTTAACAGCAATGCTTAAGTATTTTAAGTCAGTGGAAAAATCAGTTTCTTCAAGTAAAGTCTGCATCAATGATGATGAGTTACAACAAGGTAATAAACGTAGTCGGACTGAAATTGATATGACAGATCTCCCACCAAATCCTTGTTCTCGGATGCGTATTTCAGATTATCCTGTTGAACAACGTGATGAGATTAGACGTTATTATTTGTTAAAAGGGCCTCATCAACCTCGAACTCATACATTTTCAAAAACAAAATTTGGTCAAAAACAAAGAAAGTTTAACGCCGCTTGGTTTGATCATTTCCTTTATGGTTGGAGTATATCATAGAAAAAGATGTTGCTTTCTGTCTATTTTGTTATCTCTTTAAGCCAGCTATGAGACAACAATCAGGGGGTGATATTTTTGTCACCGAAGGATTTAAAAATTGGAAAGATGCTTTATCAAAATTTAAAGAACACAATGGAGGTTCGAATAGCATTCATAATGAAGCGTCAATGAAATGCAATAATTTAATGAATTCAAGACAACACCTTGAACTCAGTTTTCAAAGACAAACAGATCAAAACAAAAAGGATTATAGAACCCGGTTGACAGCATCCATTGATTGTATTTCATTTTTGATTAGACAGGGTTTGGCATTTCGTGGGAATGATGAGTAAGAAAAGTCATCTAATCAAGGAAATTTTCTTGAGCTCTTATGATTTCTTGGTGATCATAATGAAGAAATTAATCATGTAATTTTAGAAAAAGCTCCTGAAAATAATAAGCTTACTGCACCGGATATTCAAAAAGATATTATCAATGCAATGGCTACTGAGACAGTAAATTTGATTATTAGAGATATTGGAGATTCTTTTTTTCTGTACTTATTGATGAGTCACGGGATGTATCGACAAAAGAGCAGATGGCTATTGCAATACGCTATGTTGATAAACAAGGTGAAGTGATTGAACGCTTTCTTGGTATTGCATATTTCATATACATCATCAGTTTCGTTGAAAGCAGCAATGGAAGGATTCTTCTCTAATCATAATTTATGTATTTCAAAATTGCGTGGACAAGGCTATGATGGTGCTAGTAATATGAGAGGAGAGTTTAATGGTCTCAAAGCACTCATTATGAAGGAGAATTCATCAGCATACTATATTCATTGTTTTGCTCACCAACTTCAGCTTGCACTAGTAGCCGTTGAGAAAAATCATGTTCTAGTTTCTTGGTTTTTTGATTTAACCACCACTGCTACTATAATCATTACTGCTTCATGTAAACGACAAGAAATTTTTCGAGAATCTCAAGCACAAAATTTTTTTGAATGTTTACAAAAAGGAGAGATAATTGGCGGAACAGGTCAACATCAATAAAGAAATCTTACTAGAGCAGGTGATACAAGGTGGGGTTCACATTATAGTTCATTGATTAATATGATTGTGCTATTTTCATCTGTTATTGATGTTCTCGAGTTGGTTGAAAAAGATCAACATACAAGTTCAAAACAGAAAGCAGCTACATTTGCATTATTAAATTCTCTACAAACTTTTGATTATGCTTTCATTTTATATCTACTGAAAGATATTCTGGGAATAACCAATATTTTATCACAAGCTTTGCAACGCAAGGAACAAGATATTGCTAATGCAATAAATTCAGTCAGAATATCAAAATAAAGGCTAACAAATATGCGAGATAATGGATGGGAAAAATTGATTAAATATGTTTCTTCATTTTGTGATAATTATAAACTTGATATTCCTTCAATGGAAAATATGTATGTGGCACGAGGACGATCACGATGACGAGTTCATGAGATGACAAATTTACATTATTATCGAGCTGAGATTTTTTATAATGTCATAGATTTGTAACTTCAGGAACTCAACAATAGGTTTACAGAAACAAATACAGAATTACTTCTTTGCATTGCATGTTTGAATCCAAGCAATACATTTGCAAGTTTTGATATTCAAAAGCTGAAACATCTTGCAGAGTTTTATCCATCTGATTGGTATCCTTGCAAGAATCTCCCATTGATAGCCAATTGAAAACATTTATTATTGATGTAAAATCTGACATTGACTTTGTACAACTAAATGGAATTGGCGATCTTGCAAGGAAAATGGTAGAAAAAAAGAAGGATATTTTATATCCATTGGTATATTTGCTAGTCAAGTTAGCATTGGTTTTACCAGTTGCAACTGCTACAGTCGAAAGAGCATTTTCAGCAATGAACATTGTGAAGAATCGTTTACACAATCGAATGGGAGATTCTTTAATGAATGACTGTTTGATTACATATATAGAGAGAGATGTATTTGTAAATGTTGAAAAAGAAACAATCATTCAGAGGTTTCAAAAAATGAAAAACAGACAAGGACAGCTATAAAAATATAGTATGTTTACAAATTATATTGATTTATTTTATAAATAATTTGCTTTTATAAATTCTCAATATATTTAATATTTTTTATAATGTTATGCAGGAAACAACAAGATCACCAAAAATTTCATGTTTTCTTGGAAAAGTGTGTGGTGATCTTATGTTTTGAAGTGTTCTTATTGTTTGAAAAGTCGACAAGGACAATTATAATGATTGGTATCTTTTTTTACACTTATTATTTTACTTTAATATTTTATGTTTTGAAGTGTTCTTATTGTTTGAAAAGTCGACAAGGACATTTCATTAAAATTTTGTGCCCCCCATAAAATTTTTTTTTGGCTCCGTCCCTGGATAGACTAGTCCATAAATGAAAATATAGTTATACGCTGCAGAAAATAGTTTGTTTATATTATTTGACATCCTACATGAGCAAAAACATCCAATAGGACAACTCATGGTAAGCAAGAATCTAGATTTAGTATAAGTATAGAAATTAGTTTGTACGTTCAACAAGATATAGCGACTTTAACTTTTAGAAATGATATGCATGAGATAGAAGTAATACTATTATAATTTAAAATATCTAACATACAACCTATCATAAAACTTTCTCAGAGAGCAAGAAAATCCACACAATCATATAAAAAAAGGCATAGAAGTTAGCAAGTACTTAACATTAAATAAAAATCCAATGGTCGTCAACAATCCTGACACGAACCCACTAAAATATATGTATGTCTAAACAAGAGAAACAACACACTACCTCACAATCGGTGAGAAAAAGAGACAACTGTAGCCACCAGTCAATAACCAACACTAGCCGCTCAACCGACTACTTCTCCAAACCGGAGGCATTCAAAGAAAGAACACTTCAGCAAGAATAAAAATACAAGTGGCGAACAAGAGTAAAAAGGTTAGCAATAAACCCAAAAAGAAATAAAGGGTTACCAACCCATCATGAGTAAACTGACAAAACTCAGCAAATTAATCATATAACTAAGGTAAAAGATTACTTATTTGGTTCAAAAGTAAGAAAGTTGCACCAAGTGCGAAACAAAGTCATGCTTTTAGAATATCTCCAAAAGTAAGAAGAAAGACATATACCTGAACAATATGAGGAAAGAGACTTAATAAATTCTACTCATGTGAATCATTAACACTGGTAAGAAATGGTCCTGAGTCGATGGCCACCTTGTCCAATCCAAACTTATAGACCCCAAATATTTCAAGAAGGTACTGTGGTGGCGGCAACATTGTCCAACACAACTAGACAGTCTAATTATCTCAACAAGACACTAGGGTGGTGGCCTCAATATCCAACTCAATCCATCAGTCCAAACATATAAACAAGGTACTGTGGTGATGGTCACTTTGTCCAACTTAACCTCACAGTCCAAAAATAACTCTAGCAGTGTATTGATTGACAATTTGGCACTAGGTTGGTGGTCCTTTATCCATTGTCAACCCAAAGGTCACAAATAAACACCCATAAACATCAATAAAACTCTAACCAAAACACTAGATATCTCCCCATAACAAAAGGGAAGAAAGAATCTCAAAAGAAAACCATCCTAAGCCATACTCGACGAATTAGACCCAATTCGGCGAAATTTTTCTAAGTCCATACTGATTCGTCGAGTATACTCGACGAATATAGTAGATACACGGCGAACTTCACTTAGCAACATTAATTATCTTAATACACGACGAATCGGCGAAATATCACAAGTCCACTGAAGAGCATCGAGTCAACTCGACGTCGTGTTGAGTGCATTCAACGCACTCGACGCCAAACAGCTAAACTCAACGATTCTGCCTTCAATCAACACCGCGTTAAGTTTATTCAACGCCGCGTTGAGTACACTCTACGCTTTTGCCTTAGTGCCAAAACATCACTCGACGCACTCAATGCCAAACTAGCATTACTCGACGATTTCGTCGAGATAACTCGACGAATCTATCTTAAACTCAAATCTCACTCAACACCAAGGCTTCACTCAACGCCACTAGCATTACTCGACGAATTCGTCGAGATAACTCAACGAATTTAACTTAAACTTAAGATCACTCAACGCTAAGTCTGATCCACTCAACGCTCTCAGCGCCACACTAGCATATTCGACGATTTCGTCGAGATAACAAGACAAATTTTACTTAGTCTCACAGACCATTCGTCTCTCTCAACGCCAAGCCTAATACACTCAACGCCAAGACGTAAACTCGACGACTTCAACATGTAATACTCAACGACTTAAGAATCACTCAACGTCAAGCATTACCCAACGAAATTATTTCGGATACTCGACGAATTTGACTATGCTCATACTGATACTTGCCGAAATTTACTTGGACAATTATTCTCAGCCTATAGCTGACAACTCTAATCACTCATAACCGACGAAATTTAGATTTACAGCCACTAATTCGACGGATTAATCTTACTCCCTTATATATGACAAAATTTCCTTAGATTTAACTTGCATAAGCTCGACGGGTTTTGCCTAGACTAATCAGTCAAATAGGATGAAATTAACTTAGATTTGCTGATATACAACGAAAATTAGACTTAACTTAACTGCCTTGCACTCAACGTGATATCCTAGGCTATAAGCCATAAACTTGACGTATTAATCTAACCAGATTGATTCCATAATCAATGAATCTTACTCGACTATCTCTTACAGAATCGACTAAGTTGACTTGGCCGGAAAACCTACATCACCAGCAAATCGGCATCGGCCGAACCCTACTCTACCACTAAATGCTAAGGAAAGGTAGATAACAACAAAAGATACACAAAGGAAAAGAAAACTTGGCAAATATACTGTACGCTAAGAGAATAAGCAAAGGAAAAAAGCTTTAGTAACTTAACCGTGAAACAAAAGCATTTACCGAATAATAAATAGTACTTAGACATTTAACATCCCCGTATTAGATAAACTATGAGGATATAATATAGCATGCACAACATACAAGAAACATAATCAGTTACAATTCTTCTATTTAACGCTAGAAATCAATGTCTATAGATGGCAAGATATTCAATTAGAATCGGTAGTCATAAACATACAAGCAATTGCAGTGTGAAAAATTACTGGCTATATCTCGACATATCATGTCTATTACAGTAATTTCATGTCTATATGAATTAGATGGACGTATTTTTTTTTTTGCAAGCGAAGCCTACAGAAGTTTACAAGCAATTGCAGTGTGAAAAATATAAATAGTAGACTACTAAATATTGCCCGATCAGGCTGGGTTTGGCCCGGCCCGGGCTTTTTTCCAACCGGGCTCAGCCCGGGCTCCGTTTGAACCGGGCCGGGCCGGGCTCAGGCTCCCTCTCAAAAGGGAAGCCTGGTTAGGCCTAAAAGGCCCGGGCCGGCCTGAATTCAAAAGGTGGGATTAAAAAATCCCGCCTGATCATAGGCGGGATTAAAATCCCCTAATCTCACCTATGATTAGGCGGGATTAAGGGATTTTAATCCCACATAATCAGGCAGGATTAAAATCCCGTATAATCAAGCGAGATTTTTAATCCCGCCTGGCGGAATATTTTCCATAGCCCGGCGCTGGGCTCAGGCTAGCCTGGCGCTGGGCTCAGGCTTTCAGGCTAGCCTGGCGCCCGGGCTCAGGCTAGCCTGGCGCCCGGGCTCAGGCTAGCCTGGCGCCCGGGCTCAGGCTAGCCTGGCGCCCGGGCTTTGCTCGGGTCAGGCCGGGCAACCAGCAAAAATGGGGGTCCAGTAAGGGCCCCAAGCCCGGCCCGGGCTTTTCCCGGGCCTAGCCGGGCTTTTGCTGTGCCAGGCTCGGCAGGCTTTCCGGGCCTGGGCTTTTTGCCTACGACTACCTTGAGAAAATTTATTTGAGATTCGTTGCAGAGATTCAGATATTATAAATGTTTCAAACAATTATTTAGTCAAAAAATGTTTTAAAATAAATATAAAAGATACGTAAAATACATGAATTAGTTGGTCTTTGAGTTTTAACATAAATTTGAAATATGACATTTGACTAATTTCACTCAACTTTCTAACCGTTTTAGATGACATGAAGCTACTGGAGGCGTGGTAACATGAATATTTGATATTATCCTAATACTTTTTGCTGATGGAAGGACCATGTAGGACAAAATGTTTTCCAAACATTTTTGATAGCTCGCTTGGATATTCCTTTTGATAGTTATATATATATATATATATATATATATATATATATATATATATATATATATATATAACCTAAAACAAAACCGAGTCAAATACCTTTTAACTTCCAGACCAAAATCGACATGAACCGCCCGGTTGTGATCAAACCACAGTTCAATTTGGACAACTAGTGGCTGTCTGGCAGGTACCATTTTTGTTCGCATAACCATGCTTCTATTTTATTTATATATTGAGAGAAAAGCTTTGGTTTTTTTTTTTGAAAAATCAACCAAAATATGGTTTAAGCCTGAGAAAAAGAGTGCAGTGTTTTTATTTTAAATAACTTCTGCTAGCACAAAATCAGTATTTAGTTATGCACAACAAAAGTAATAATTATTAACAATAGACTGATTTTATATCTTTGTAAATAATAATAACAACAGCAAGAAAAAATAGTAATAATACTATCATATAAACTTGCATGTTTAGCAATCACATAAAAGATCAAATTTAAAAACAAATAATCACTCAATTATTGTGCACCAAACAAGCTAGCCAATACTTCTATGAAGAGTACAAGGAAAAATCACCATCAACAAAAAAAGATGACACTATTTCAGAAATCAGTTTATGTACTAAAAAATAATGATTTATTGATTTCATCAAAAAATGGAAATGTTGAGAAACAATGCTGGTCGAACAAATTATTCACAATTAATTATTCTCTACATTTTATATATAATATTTTTTCCCTTTCTCCTATGGAACACTACAATAAATAAATAAATAAAATCTAAGAAAATAGAAATAACATTTACCTGCCAACCGGGTCGGCCGGCAAAAAGGGAGCACGTGCCTGAGTGCCAAACCGGGCGGCTCATTCACTTGAGCTGCTCTTCTTCATAGACGGTGAATCAGCAGCCCAAGAGAATCTATCATCATTCGGGAAGATGAACTTCTCCTGAAGCTTATTCCGGTTTTCGGCCCACCATTCTCCAGCTCTCTCTTCATCGAACCGCTTTCGGCTGCAGATGAAGCGCATCTGATGAGTGAATCCGGTTCATTGCTATTTAAAAATAAGCATTCAATGGAGAACACGCATCAAATATCATTTCAGAATTTATGTATCAATAATTCTCTTAAAACTAATTGTTAAGAAATACAAATGAAGCAGGCTTTTCCCGTGAGTTCTGTTTTATGAAATTATAAAAAACTCGCTCTGCGTTTATGTTTTGTAACATGCATACAAAAGCCATACTATGCTAAGATCAACAGCCTTTGGTGAAGTACAACAATAAGCAAAAGCCCTTCACATATCCAATTTTAATATATCAAAAAATTATTATTTTTATTTAATCAATCTGTATTTTAGTCTGAATTTTAAAATAAATATACAGAATTGCAATAACCCACCATATATTATCTGTTTTGGTTCAACCCAGTTCATACTAAGCTGAATGATATTGTTTTGTCATTTTGTTAAGGCGACAACAATAATTAAAATTTGAGATCAACTCAAGTACTCAACATGGACTAGAGCTCTGTTTGGGGCGGCGGTGACGGTGAAAAAAGTAGTGGTGAGAAATCACCGATGACATTAGAACATCCAGAAAGTTATTTTGAATCGGCTGCATATTATTTGAAAATTTTCATCAAAGTAATTTCAAAAAAATTGTACGTTTTTGTTGTTGGAAAGAATAATTTTTTAATAATATTGTACATTTTAATAATTTTTGTTTAGCTTTTTGATAATAAAAATGTGTTTATGTTAATCATTTATCGAACAGATAAGTAAATATTATATAAATCCTAAATAAGCAGGATATAAAAGCTCAACAGCGAGAAGCAAAGATCGTGAATAGACGAAGCATCACGAAAGAGAGGGAAAACCTTTAAATAAAAGAGAAAAAGCCGAAAGCACAGAAAATGATTTTTAAAAAGCCTTAATGGTCAGACCGCACAAAAAGCCCCCAAAATCCATCTTTTAAAAGCTTTTTTGACAAGCTCCTCATCCAAACAAGCTAAAAAGATAACGGTGGCTTCCAAGACAAGTGTTAATAAAACTACTAGAACAACCAACTTAAAAGTGAAAGAAGATGCTGAATGAATTAAATCTTGTTAAAAATAGAAGAAAATTATAGAGCATAACAAATAATTTAGACAACATAATATCAGAGACCCTTAATCAATGTAGTAGAGTTTTATTAGAAATAGTATAATTAATCCCAGAGTGGGATCAATTTAAAGATGGAAGATCTCATAGAAAATACTCATTGGGCATCTCGGAAACGCCATGATCTCCCGAACAGCCCGGCCGCGCGCAATGTAACTGCATGCGGCGTGCGACCGCGCCTTCGCCTGCCCCTGAGAGGCCGACCACCCGACTGGCCACTACCGTGTGGCCGCACGGTCCCTTGGCCGCAAGCCAGAGCGGCCAACGCGGTCCTGGCCAGCCGCCGCCACTCGGCCCCATGTCCGCACGCGGCCGACCGCCGCAGCCGCGCGCCCGACTGGCTCCCTCGGCTGGCTGGCCCGCCGGCCCTCCACCGGCCGGGCCCCGTCGCCAACCTCCGCCGATCGGCCTCCACCTGCCGGCCCCTACCGGCCAGCCCCTGTCATTAACCTCCGCAGGCCAGCCTCCCCAAGCCGGCCCCTTGGACGTCGTCGGCCGGCCATTCGGCCGCCTCCTAACTTCCGTCCTACATCAGACGTGTAACCACCGCGCCCCATCAATCTGCATAACCACCCATTATGGGGGGGGGGGGGTGTATAACCGAATCCCCATAATAGGTGTGCTCATAGCTAATTTGATAAATATGTGCATAATAAAATATAAGATGGCGGGATGCGGATAGTTGAAATTCGCATTACGGCGTGCGTATAAGAAAAATACGCATAGTGGTCGACATATAACAAATAATATGATTATGATATGCACATTACCACACTCATCATAGATGTGCATGTAGCCAAAAAATTACCCATAATGGGTGTGCGTATAGTACATAAATTGATTAAAGTTTGCGGATAGCCGAACATCCTAACTACTTATTTACGGACATGCCACCCTCAAAAATTATAAAAGGGCCCCTGTGCCCTCCTTTCATTCCATCTGGTTTCCTACGAACAAGATAGCTCCCGAAGAATACTTCGAAGATTTCCATGTGCGTTTGAAGGAATCCTAGAAGATCTTTGAAGATCTCCAAGTGGGATTCAAAGTCCCCTTGGGATTTCACCGGGTACATTGCACAACGTGCACATTGCACTCCGTGCAGATTTCACTACTTGCATAATGCACTTTGTGCACATTGCAACGAGCACCTTTCTCCAGACTCCTCCGTCGTGAACAGAGACAAGCTGCAGACTCCAGATCGTACTGAGCGCACTGCTCCCGCTTCCAAGCACCAGCCGAAGACTCCGGAGTGCAACAAGCATATAGCTCCCAATTGTAACAATCCATAAAATACTTAGCGTCACGAGAAGTGGCTTATCACCCTCAAAGCTTCTTCTCCTTTTCTCACCACTACTATAACGAGAGGGGCATGTTGCCCTCGAGTTCTCAAATCATACTTGTAACAAAAAGAAGAGAGTGAAAAGTTGGACGACACAGACCCGACCACGTGATTTTTCCATCTTTTCGGAGTTTTAAACGTTAAAAAATTCTCTTACCAATCGTCAGTTCTTTCATTCTGTTTTGCACGCTCGACTGCTCCCGAGCTAGGACGGTCCAATTTTCAACTAGTTTAAGACCGCCTCGAGTTGACCCGCAATACACATGAAGCGCATCATTGTGTCGCAATCCTCCCCAGCGAGCTCTGCACACGATTAAAATTGATGAATGCTTTGCACTCCCATTGGCACTCCTTGAGCAGCGTCGACAAGATCCTCCTCCATTGGCATCTCAATGAACACTCCACTCGATCTACGCTGTTGTGACAACACCTTCTCCCCAATTGAAGCATCTGAACAGCTCAATCCTAGCACCTTCTCCCCAATTGAAGCATCTGAACAGCTCGATCCTAGCGCCTTCTTCCCATGGAACCCAACACAAAATTTAATTTTTGAGCCTCTTGTACAAGACTTCGTCGCCTAGAGTACAGTTATCAAGTGTGCTGCAACTTTAAGATCATCAATCCGCTTGTATCGATCCCCACGACATCCCTTGCCCAAGATAAATTTTTAACACCTACTCACTATGACAACATATGAGGTGAGGACAGCAAAAAATTCTCAAGTCCATGACAAAATGGAACGAGACGACGAAGACCATGGAAGCCACTCACAAGGCGAAACTGACAATTTATGTCACCACCCTCGTCAAACACAATGACCTTATATCCGAACACAAAAGTAAACAACTTTTCATCACACGACCAACACTCGTACCCGACAAGGTGCAAGTCGTCGATATCACGACCAACACCCAACAATCATCACCTATTGTTGTTCTCATTCAGAAGGATGCCCTCTGGCCTCTGCCATACATCGTCCATGCAAAGATCATCGATGACACTCCTCTCGCATGCACAAATTCGATATTGGTCTAAACAGTCATCGATCATCTGTAGAATATTTTCCACCCTTCAGTCAGTACATCGGTGACATCTTTTCGACACAATGCTACCCGACGATGTTTTGACGTGAAGTTAAAGAACCAGATGATCAAACACAACTTCAAGCCTAGAATCTTTACCATGGGTTTGAGCATGAGTACAAACTCGAAGAAAAGTAGGAATGACATGTTATGGGCATAGGCTAGGCACCCAAAATGTGATTAATGTCATATCACGTCTTTTTATATATATCGAGCCTAGTTATCGTTAGGGGCTTTGAGCCAAGTTATCTTTTATTAATTGTAGATGACTTTTATTATTAAAGTTTTGGTCAATATTAATTGTTGGTAGGCAGTAGTTATTAGGTAGGTGATCATTTAAGAGTCATGCTAGCCTATTTAAAAGCAAGCGATGTGTTGAGTGAAAGCATGCAATAAATAACCTATTTCCCTTGTCCCATATATGAGATTTTGAAGCTCCCCCCCCCCCCCCCCTAGACAGGCACGGTTCCGGCTCCGTAGTATACTGCCCGATCATATCCCCGCCTCCGTTCTCTCCTCCGTCAAGTAAACTGGCGCCTTACAAGTTTGCCTGTAACAGCTATCCTCTAGTTTTTCTTTTGAAATAAAGGTAGTATGACAAGTTGAAAGCCAAAAAAAATAAGCAAAAACGTTTAAAAAGATATAAATTATAGAAAGCAGAACAAGATTCTTAAAACCTACTCTGGATTATCGTTTCAAATAAGATATCATACCTGAAACGTACCCTCTTGAGAAACACCGGACCACCAGCAGAAGCAGAAACGGTCAAATAAACTCCTGCCGCAGCATGCTCAACCCACTCCATCTCTTCTGAAGAGCTGGCTGCATTAGATTGCAAAGAGTCACTAATCTGCATATATGGGTCCCGGGTATGCATGCCTAAGATGCGCCCAAACCTAGTTGCATTTAAAGATAGTTTCAGTTCACTGGACACGTGGAAGGAATTGGATCCGGAGTGACTACTCGCATGAACTCCAGGTACCCTTTCAGCCATATCCTTCAACTGCAAAATGTTTAACAAAATAAACTAAGACCAGAAAAAGGCATGGATTATGAGGTAGTTGATAATTGTCTGTCATAATAATAGAGATCGATCATGCATCATTAGAAAATTTATTGAGTCAACACTTTTTGGATCGTCGGATGGGCTATCGCATTTTTATTTTATCTTTCTGACCTCTATTTTGAGAGTTAGGGAGCCAGAGCCGATCACGCAATATGGGTCATCCGATTTATATGTATATGTTATTTTGCCCTAGAAAGGGAGATCGAGAGTTGCGGTTCAAAGCACACCTCTCGGTCATTACTCCTACGTGCGAAGCCAAGGACTTTGCGGGTGCCGACGTCCGTGACTGCAACCACCCATAGTGGTGCCGACTCCAGTGGACCGGCCATTCCAGCCATCATAAGACCCCGCTTCATCCCAACGATGTCACCCAGCCGCTGCTCTGTCCACCGTGCTCCTCCAATCCAGCCACGCAAACACCCCAGGACACTCCTTTACTCCCAAGCCCATTCCAGCCAAAACCATTCCCCCCTGATCTGGAAACAGCCCAGTCCACATCCCATTTTCAACCTTCCCCTACCCTCACAGAACATTTACCCTACCCTTACCCTAAGCGACCCTTAGCAGCCTTCCTCAACCTACT
Source organism: Platanthera zijinensis (assembly GCA_039513925.1). Taxonomy (NCBI): domain Eukaryota; kingdom Viridiplantae; phylum Streptophyta; class Magnoliopsida; order Asparagales; family Orchidaceae; genus Platanthera; species Platanthera zijinensis. The sequence continues at coordinate 101,451,200 of CM077095.1, forward strand.
TCCTACCCAAATCAGTTCTTCCCCAGACTAAATCACCCACTGTTATCTTCACAGATCCCATCACTCCTACAATCACGGGATCTCCACACCTTCATTCTCGGACCATTTTACATGTTGAATTCCCAATTATTTTCAAATTTATTACATTGTGTAGATGCACCATTTTATTTCTAGTTATATTTGGCTATAATTAATTTTAGTTTGTATCCTTCATTGAGTGTGACACTTACACGTCTTGCTCTTAATTTTACACTCTCAATAGTTTGTCATTGTTGTGTGTTTATCTTATTTAAAATATTGCAATAAATTGTCAATATGTGTGTCAGCTTTAAAGTCCTGCTATTTAATTAATTATTCATTGGAATTAATTGTATGGGTAAATTGCTGCATTACATTTGGATCAAAGTTAAGTTTATGTTGTAAGCCTCCCGTTCATTGGAATGCATGTTGTTTATGTGCTTGCACTCGCAATGTCATTTTAGAGTTGGTTATAGATTCATTTCCATTTGTCGCACGTTTGCTTACATTCATCTAAGATTAGGGCATCACGTGTCCGTCACCCGTACATTCGTCCGGCGTTAATTGGTATTAAATAGGTTTTAGGTTAATTTTGATACGTAATAGTCGAGCCTCTAAGTACATTTATGGCTAGGTATCGTCATCATCCCCGTCCTCTATTTGAGGAACCCGAGTTTGTCTATACTCAAGCCACATGGAGTTTCTTCTAGGAAGTCTTCATATTATTATGATGATTATCCTCGCACCGACCTTTCACTCATAGAGATCGTGTTGACCATTCGTCACGACTCGGTTATAGTAGGGACGAACACTATGGTGATCATCCTTCGAGGAGAATCTCAAGTATAATTTCCAAAGAGTTGCCTCATCGTTTGGTGGTCTGCCGACTCCCGAGTAATTTAGTTATTGGCTCATGGAAATGGAATATTATCTAGATCAATTTAAGTTATCAGTGATCACAGGTTTGCAAACTTCGACTATTAGGCCCGACGAGAGCATATTAAGATAATATTGAGAGGACCCTTGTACGAGTTTTTCTTTGCCCCATCATTAGTTGGGTGGAGATGAAGTGAAGATTGTCTCCCAGATATTTGTCAACGTCATATATGAGTCGCTTCCTAGAGCAAATATTTACCTTTTGATAAGAATCCATATATGTTGTTGAGTATAGAATTATTTTGACGAGGTAGTGGGAGTGACATTCAAAAGGCTCCAATCACAACCACTTCTACATTAAGTTTTGAACTTGATCTGCGATCTATGTAGCATTAAGCAATTATCATTTAGATTTTTTTCGAGGGGACATGTTAGCTCACCCTTTGTCACGAGTAGTCCTTGAGTTTCACAAGAGTTAATCAAGTAGAATCGCACTCTAACCAATCTCAGTATGAATCCTCCCCAGTCCGAGGAACCGCGATGTCTACTATTGTCCTCCTAAAGATGAAAGGAGACACCTAATACAGAGTTTTCTAATGCTAGAGAGGTACATTATCAGATGAATTATTTGTCATTTGAGTCATGCTCATAGACCATGGTGTCGCAAGAGAGCAAGTACAAGAGATCCGGTGATCCTATACTGATGTGTCCTTCCCCTAACCTCTGCATTGACATAGTTACTACATTGTTCACAGACTTGTTAGAGAGTACTCCACCCACTAATCCCGTCATGAGTAGCTATTCACCTGAGTCTCTCTTTTTCTTATGAGTATATTTTTATTCTCCCGAGTCTCACCATTAGTGATAATTGATATCAGGTTAGCTATACTGTTGTGGTTACCAAACCTAATAGCCATCATCAGATTGATCACCATCCATATGTTGAATTCCACGACGAGCCCCCATTGAGCCTCCTAGAGGAGACTTTTTATTTGGATCCCGAACGCAAGCTGGTGTCTCGTACCAATTGTAGTGCATTGAATTGTTAAGAGCAAGAGCCCCCACTTTTATTCGTTCCATTGGTCACAGACGTCGTCTGAGGCATGGAGGGAATAAAAAGGCCTTCTAGAGAGCGACCGGGTGAACTTTTTGCCTTTTGGAGTGTTGAAATTTGAGGAGACCGGGTGATTTGTTATCTAGTCGCAGCGGTCTTCTAATTTGTGTTCTGGCGGTTTGGCTTCGTGGTCAGAGGTTGCGGTTTGTTTGGTAGCAGTCTTGCGATTTGACAGACCTGCGGTTTAGTTATAGCGGTTTGGAAAACTGTTATTGTCGCCCTGTGTCCTGCCGAGCTGGCCTGGAGGTTCTGTCTTTCTTGTATTTCACCGCAGCTGCGACTTGTTGGCAACATGCAGCCGCGGTCTGGTGGTTATCTGCAGCCGCGGTCTGGAGGTTATCCGCATCAGCGGTCTGGAAGTTATCCACAGCAGCAGTCCAGAGGTTATTCGCAGCAGCGGTCTGGAGGTTATCCGAAGCAGCGGTCGGGTAGTTGTCCGCAGCAGTGGTCTGGTGGTTATTCGCAACTGCGTTCTGGAGCCAACCCGCAGTAACGGTCTCGGGACTTTCCTCAGTTGGAGATCAGTGGCTTCCCAGGATGTGTATTCTCCATTGTATAGACTTGTGGTTTGACAAATTTAAACCGTATAGTCCGCGCGGCTTGTATTTAGTCTCACATCACTTGTTGTATTCTTTTATCTCCACCATGTTTTATAAATAAAGGGGCATACCTTTGTATTGTTTATCTTTTGGGAGCAATAAAATTTACCTTTTATTTAGCCATTTTTACATAATATCAAAGCAAATCGGTCCTTTGCTCATCTTTGCCCACGTTTTCTTTTTCTAACCGCTTGCGGTCTCTTTCTCGTGCGCCCTCACTTGCTACTCGCTCTTCTTTGCGGCATATTCGGTTCGCGCGGCTTTGTTTTTTCTCTCTTGTGTTTGCTTGTCCTGTTCTGTCCGCGCGATTTTTTTGTTGAATTCGCGCCGGTTATTTTTTCTCTACCCGTGCAGTTTATTGTTGCTTTCTATGGGCACTCCGACTCTATCTGCTTCTTCTTCTCTTGCTACCTCTTCGGGTGCTGCTTAGTTGGCCACTACGGGTAGGTGGCTTATTGATTCTAGTGCAGCTAGTCATATGATGAGGAATTCTCGTGTTTTTTCTCGACTAAACAAACATAACAGGTTCCCTCCAGTTCTTATTGCAGATGGTTCACCGTCTCCTGTTTGTCGGTCCGGCACCGTGCATGTCACTCCTCTTCAGCTTGAGGGCACTCTTTATGTCCCGAATTTTCCATGCAACCTTCTTTTTGTTACTTCTCTTTGCAAACAATTCAATTGTGTCTATTTTTACTGTCTGCTTGTCCTTTTCAGAATCATCACTCCAAAGAGACGATTACAACTGGGACTGAAAGCGGCGGCTTGTTCTACCTTGATAATGTTTCAGTCTTTTTTGCCTCTTCTTCTCTTTTTCAGTGGAATCTACGCCTTGGGCATCCTTCTCCTCAGGTTCTATATCAATTTTTTCCTGATCCATCTCAGGGGGGATCTTCTCTTAATTGTGAGGCTTGTCAATTTGGCAAACACCACCATTCTACTTTTCCAGCTAAGCACAAACGTAGTTCTTCTCGTCCTTTTGAGCTTGTTCATTCAGATGTTTGGGGTCATGCTCCTATCCGGACTGTTGGTAGGGGGAATTTTTATTTTGTTACTTTTATTGATGACTTTTCTAGATGTACATGGTCGTATTTGTTATGAGAACGTTCTGAACTTTTTTCCGTTTTTACTGTGTTTTATAATGAAATTCGTACAAAATTTGATGTCCCTATTAAGATATTTCGCACTGATAATGTTAAAGAGTATCTAAGTCATCAGTTTACATTATTTTGCATGCATTATGACATTGTACATCAAACTAGTTGTCCTTACACCTCTCAACAGAATGATGTTGTTGAACGCAAGAACCGACATCTCTTGGATGTGGCTTGTAGCCTTCTTGTTAAAATGTATGTTCCCCGGTCCTATTAAGGTCAAGTTGTTCTTCTTTCATGTTTCTTCATCAACTGAGTTCCGTCTTCGGTTCTCGGCGGCAAAACCTCATTCTCTATTTTATATCCATATGCGAATTCGTTTCCTTTACCTCCTCGTGTCTTTGGATACACCGCACTTGTCCATTCTCCTTCTTCTGGTTGTGACAAACTCTCTCTTTGTTCAATAAAGAGCATCTTTCTGAGTTATTATCCAACACAGAAAGGCTACAGGTATTATGATCCTGTTTTCCGAAAACAGTATGTTTTCGCGGACGTCACCTTCTTTGAGGATACTCCATTCTTTTCTCTTACATCTACTTTTTCACCATCTGATGATTCTTCTTCTTTTCTTATTGTTTCGGCACCTCTTCCTGAGCCTGCCCTTCCTTCTTCTCCACCTGTCTCTGATTCTTTGGATGAGTCGCTGCTGACAGCTCTTGGGCCAGCAATCTTTCCTTTGGATGGATCTGGTACAGTAGACAGGTCTGATCTTGATCTTCTGATTTCCCTTCGGAAAGGTGTTCGAACTTGCACTCAACATCCCATTCGGGATGTGGTTTCTTATGCGCGGTTGTCTCCTTCTTGCAAAAGTTTTGCTCTCGCTCTTTCGGTCAATGCTATTCCGGCCACCTATCAAGAAGCTCTCGTTTTTCCCCATTGGAAAGTCGCTATGGATGAGGAGATGAAAACTCTCAATGAACGGGGCACTTGGACTCTTGTCTTTAAGCCTTCAGGAGTTGATGTAGTTGGTTGTCACTGGGTCTTTATGATCAAGTTTCTTCCTGATGGTACTATTAACCGTTACAAGACTCGCTTTGTTGCCAAGGGTTTTACACAGACATATGGTGTGGATTTCTTTGGTACATTCTCTCATGTTGCTCGTTACTACAATCCGTGTTCTCTTTTTTGTGGCCGTCAACAGAGACTGGAAAATGTCTCAGTTGGATGTGAAGAATGACTTTCTTTATAGTGATTTGCAGAAAACAGTCTATATGCAGCAACCTCCTGGGTATGTTGCTCAGGGGGGTCTCAGGTATGTAAACTACGGAAGGCTATCTATAATGTTAAGCAAAGTCCGAGGGTCTGATTTGAAAATTTCAATGAAGTTATTTCTGTTATTGGGTTTGCCCGGAGTACTACAGATCACTCTTTGTTTATTCGCAAAACCTCTGGTGGTCTTGTTGTTCTTGCGGTCTATGTGGATGACATTCTTATTACAGACGATGATAGAAAGGGTGTTGAGATGACAAAGAAGCATCTTCTTCAGTATTTTGGTACCAAAGATATGGGGTCTCCCAGATATTTTTTGGAGATTAAGATATCCAGGAAGCTCGGTATTATAGTTCTTTCGCAGCGGAAGTATGTCTTGGATCTCTTAAAAAAGACAGGTCTTCTTGGAGCTAAACCTGCTCGATCTCCAATGGCTGTTGGAGATGACTAGTGCTGGAGTGAGAATTCTCCTCTTCTTGAAGATGTTACCAGATACAGACGGCTTGTGAGGAAACTCATTTATCTGACAGTCACAAGACCGGATATTTGTTATGCAGTAAGAAGAGTGAGCTAGTTTATGCAAGCTCCTAGGGAATGTCATCTATAATCAACTATCAAGATCCTAGAGTATGTGAAAGGTGCTCCGGGAAAAAGACTTTTGTTTCAAAAAAGGGGACATATGAAAATTGAGACATATTCTGATGCTAGCTATAGATGATAAGGAAGATAAGAAGTCTATGTCTGGTTTCTGTACCTTTCTTGGAGGGAATCTAGCCAGCTGGAATAGCAAGAAACAGACTGTAGTTTCCAGGTCAAGTGCGGCAGCCGAATATAGAAACATGGCTCTTAACTACTTGTGAGCTGAAGTGGTTACGGACACTTATGCTTGATTTGGGAGAGGTTTATGATCATCATCTGCCAATGTTCTGTGACAATAAGGCGGTCATATATATTTCGAGGAATCTAGTTTTTTATGAGAGGATGAAGCATATTGTAGTGGATTGCCACTTTATCAGGGAGGAGATATTGAAGAATCAAATCTGCACATCGTTTGTTACCTCTGATAGAGAGCTTGCTGATTTCTTCACCAAACCAGTTACCCCTTTTTTGGAAGTTTGTAGCAAGAGTGGAGAGGAAAAAGAAGTATTCCAATTAATGATAATGTTAGTCCCTTACTCACATATATACTCGAGTAAGGGAAAATCTAAAAAACAAGGAAAAGACATTACTATCCCGACCCAAGGTGAACATAGAAAATGATAAAACACGACTTGTACATAACATTTCACAACTCTACCTCTCAAGTCGGACGGAAGAAAACAGTCATCCCAATTTTTTGAATATCGTCGGTAAACACATCACACTCCAAGCTTTTGGTGAACACATCGACCAGTTGATCCCTGGAGTGAACAAAAGGAGTAACAACTGTTTTCTTATCCAAGTGATAGTTAATAAAGTGTTGATCTACTTCGACATGTTTTGTCCTATCATGTTGGACCAGGTTATGAGCGATACTAATTGCAGTCTTATTGTCACAGAATAAGGAAAAAGGGGTTGTCACAGGAAAACTCAAATCTTGTAATATAGTACGCATCCATAATCCCTCACATAAGCCTTGGGTCATGGCACGATATTCTGCTTCTACACTTGACTTGGCCACCACATTCTGCTTCTTGCTCCGCCACGTTACGAGGTTACCACCAACGAAGGAGCAATATCCTGTTGTGGACATTCTGTCATCCTGGTAACTAGCCCAATCAGCATCAGTAAAAACATCAATCACCAAGTTGTTGTTCCTAAAGAATAGGAGGCCGCGACCAGGAGCTTTCTTTAAATACCGCAGTAGACAATACACCGCTTCTTGATGTCTGATTCTAGGAGAATGCATATATCTGCTAAGAATACCAACTGCATATGTAATGTCGGGACGAGTATGGGATAGGTATATAAGTTTTTCGACCAATCTTTGGTAACGTGATACATCCGCATGATCACCATCACCATCTTCATCAATTCTGTGATTTTCCTCCATAGGGGTGTTCGCAGGAACACAACCAAGCATACTAGTTTCCTTTAGGAGATCCAATATGTACTTTTGCTGGGATATAAAGATACCCCGCTCAGATCTAACCACTTCGATGCCCAGAAAGTACCGTAATCTTCTCAAGTCCTTCACTTCAAATTCAGCCGATAGGAGGGTCTTGAGGTTGACAATTTCCTCTGTATCATTTCCAGTGATCACGATGTCATCCACGTAGACAATGAGAACCACAACACGCTGTCCATGTCTCCGTATGAACATGGTATGATCCAATTGGGCTTGCTTGTACCCAAACTCACTGTTGTAGATATCGGCCGACATGTCGGATATGTCGGCCGACATAAAGGTTTTGGGGGAAAACCGCAACAAAATCGATATGTTTGAGCAAAATAACGGTTTGTAAAATATCGGATATATATCGGCGATATATCGGGATATATCGGCTCCTGGCGATATATCGGCCGACCTGTTTTTTTGGTTTTATTTTATAAAAAAAACGGGGTTTTAAAAAGGATTTTACGGGTCGGGCCGAGCATCGCATTTTCTGCCCTAACCCTTCTCTCTCGCGGGTGATGTTTAATACTTCATTATAATCATATTGTTACATGTAATGCAAAATGTATAACCATATATTGTCTGTACATTTTTACTTATTTGCAAAAAAGTGTTATAAACATTGTTATCTTTATTTAAATATTAAATTCCGATATTGTAAAATATCCCCGATATATCCCCCGCAATCCGACATACGACATTTCAAACCCAAACCAACATGAACCCGATATCTGATATCTACAACCAAGCCCAAACTTGAGCATTGTTGTGAGAAATCTTCCAAACCAGGCCCTTGGAGATTGCTTCAGGCCATATAAGGATTTCCTTAGGCGGCAGACAAGCCCTTCAGTTCCTTCCATCACAAAACTAGGAGGGAATTTCATGTACACCTCCTCCTCAAGCTCACCATGGAGAAATGCATTTTTCATGTCCAGTTGATGAAGTTCCCAGTCCAGACAAGCTGCACATGATAACAGAACCCGAATATAGTCCATTTTTGCTACAGGAGCAAAAGTCTCCTGATAATCAACTCCTTGAGTCTGGGTGTATCCTTGAGCGACAAGACGCGCTTTGTACCGTTCCACCTTGTCATCTTGGTTCTGCTTAACAGAAAAGACCCACCGGGAACCTATAACTTTCTTTCCTGAAGGGAGAGCGGAGATATCCCACGTATGATTTTTGTTCAAGGCGGGCATCTCATCACGCATAGCCTGTGTCCAAGCTGGTATTGCCAATGCTTCCTGCCATGTCTTTGGAATAACAACTAGAGAAAGAAATGAAACAAAAGTCTGATGGATCGGAGTAAGATGACGATAAGCCACATGATTAGAAATCGGATGTCGCGTGGAAGTAGCTTTACCCTTTTTCAGCAAAGCAAGAGGCATATGCAAGTCGGCATCATCAGAATCTAAGTCCAAAGTCGGCACTGGTAGAGGTGGAGCGGCGGCGACCTGTGTACCAGAACGACGGTGGTATACATGGGGGAAAGGAGAGAGCATAGTAGAGGAGTCTGATATCGGGATAGGAGGAGCTATGGGTACCGGAGCAGAAGGCGTTGAAGGAATAGAGGAAGAGGACGGAAGAAGAGGCAGAGGGACAACAATAACAACATCCGTAGTAGTACTCTCCCCCTGACGAAGAACATGAGTCGAGGACGGAAAGTAGGACTCCCCCTCACGGAAGGTAACATTCATGGTACAGAACATACGCCGGGAGGGGGATGATAGCAGCGATATCCTTAGGTCGTGGAGGAATAGCCAAGGAAGAGACAACGTTGAGCCCGAGGGTCAAGTTTGTCACTTTGAGGTTGGTGCACATGCACGTAACAGACGCACCCAAAGACACGGGGTGGCAAATGAAAAGTATGAACTACGGCATAGGTAGAGAGACGGACTAGAGGAGTAGTAAAGGATAGAACACGAGAAGGAATACAGCTGATAAGATGTGCAACAGTAAGCACCGCATAACCCCAATATGGTTTAGGAAGATGCATCGTCAAGAGGAGACAACGGGCAACCTCGAGGAGATGCCGATTTTTCCGTTCGGCCACTCCGTTTTGAGTAGATGTGTAAGCACAAGTTTTCTGGTGGATGATATCGTGAGAGGTGAGATAAGCGCCAAAGGAACCACGATCGTCATACTCCCCTCCATTATCACTTCGAAGAACATGGATAGTGGCATTAAATTGATTTTTCACCATGTTATGAAAGGCTTGAAAGCACGGCAAAACGTCACTTTTCTTTTTTAATAGATAAACTCATGTAGTACGCGAGAAACAATCAATAAATGAGACGAACCAGCGAAAACCAGTCAACGATACAACGGGGGACGGCCCCCAAACATCAAAATATATAACATCAAAAGGAGTGCTACTAGGAAAAGAAAGATGTGAAGAGGTCTGTCGCACATGTTAAGACCGATCACAAATATCACAAGCAAATTTCTGAAGAAAAGGTTAAAAAAAAGGAAATAGTTTTTGCAGATAGACGGAGGACGGGTGCCCCAAACGCAGATGTCAACGGTGAACATCCTCTGCAGTGATAGTAGAGCTGGAAAGAGCCTGAGAACGAGGAGGAAGGAGTGTCCAGGTAGTACAAGCCGCCACTGCACCTACCACTGTCAATGTTCCGCTTCGTACCCAGTTCCTGAAAAACACAAGAATCAGGAAAGAATGTTACGGAGCGGTTAAGAGATTTCGTAAGATTGCTGATAGAAAGTAAATTGCGTGGAAAGGAGGGGACGTGAAGAACAGAGGTAAGAGATATGGACGGAGAACAAGAAATATTGCCCTTGCCCGCAATGGAGGACAACGATCCGTTAACAGAAATATCTTTCTCCTTACCAGACAAAGGAGTATAAGAAAGAAAACCTGAGGAGGACCCAGTCATGTGGTGGGTGGCATCGGAGTCGAGCACCCACTCCGAAGGTGAGATGGTGCCCGCATGAGCACTGGGCATAGCAACAGTGGCAAGAGAGGTAGAGCTTCCAGTGACCGAATAAGACTGAGAGTGCAGCAAGCGGCGAAAGGCATCCAACTCATGTGCAGTAAGAGAGGAGGAAGCCGAAGACTGGGACTCATCATAAACATCAGTAGTGTAAGCAGTGTCATGAGAACGGTAGCCTCTGTGCCTATGGACCCCACGGCCAGGTCCACGGCCCCGACCACGACCAGGAGGAGCCAAATGCGGATGAAGTTTGAAGCATGCCGCCCGTGAGTGTCCCCGTCGACCACAGTAATCGCAGATAGGCACAGAAGATGCAGGAGTAGGGATGAGGCCACGGCCAACACTCGTCAAGGCAGAACGATCTGGAGGAGTCATAACACTGAGAAACTTACGGCGGTCTTCATCTCCCAGAATCATGTTGAATGCCTCCCGAAGAGAGGGAAGAGGGGAACGGTGGAGAACATGTGTCCGGACCACATCAAATTCCATGTTAAATCCCATTAAGAAGACATGAAGACGGAAGCGGTCCTCTCGTTGCTTTAACAGGACGGCATCCGCTGTACAAGCTGGAGTGAAATGTGCAAAGTAGTCCAGTTCTTGATACAAGCGCTCAAATTCCGAGAAGAAAGATGAGACAATCATCGACCCTTGACGCAACTCCAAAATGCGGCGAGTGAGCTCATAAACCTGGGTGAAACTACTAATCTGAGAGTATGTTTCCCGAGCACGAGTCCAGATCTCGAACGCAGAATCCATCGGCATATAGCTCCGATAAACCTTGGGCGACATCGAATGCAGGAGCCAAGACACAACCAGAGAGTTGTCAGAATCTCATCGCTTCTAGAAGGGATCAGTCACTGGAGGCTCCGTAATCGACCCATCGATATAGCCAAACATCTGTTGACTACGGATGACATGTTGAGCAGCACGAGACCATTCCAGGTAATTCGTGTCATCCAGCGGAACCGTGGTAATCTCCAAGGAGCTAGTGTAGCCATGGGGCCGCTGAGGCTCAACCATCGGAGGCTGGATCACTCCCGGAGAAGAAACTGATGAATCGGGTTCACCCATACAGCCACAAGAAGCACAGGTCAACAACACCTTATTTTGTTGTGCAGATCAACAGATAAGCAGCACCGGAAGCGGCATAGGAGCGGCATAGTAGCAGGACAACGGCTCAAGGTAGCAGTAATCAGCACAGGTAGCCTCCAGTAGCGGCACAGGAAATCAGCACCCGGGGTAGCAGAAATCAGCACAGGAAAGAAGGGCAGCGACCCACAGTAATCAGCTCAGGAAAGAAGGAGAGGCGGACTGCTTCGTGGAGGAACGGCGGCGGCGTTCCTCTCAGCAGCCGACAATGACATCGTCCGACATCACGAAGAGGAAGACGCGACGGGAGACGGGCGGCGGCGAGTTGCGGGAAGAAGCGCGCGACGGGAGACAGGCGATGAGTTGCTGGAAGAAGCGCGACGGAAGACGCCGAGATCGATCTGATCGACGCTAGGGCACGGGTTTTTCCGCCTCTGATACCAAGTGGGGAGGAAAAAGAATGATAATGTTAGTCCCTTACTCACATATATACTCGAGTAAGGGAAAACCTAAAAAACAAGAAAAAGACATTACTACCCCAACCCGGGGTGAACATAGAAAATGATAAAACACGACTTGTACATAACATTTCACAACTGCAAGCTAGGCATGGTTGACATATATGCTCCAGCTAGAGGGGCAGTGTTGAAACTTGAGGAGACCGGGCGGTCTGTTATCTAGTCGCAGCGGTCTTCTAGTTTGTGTTCTGGCGGTTTGGCTTCGCGGTCAGAGGTTGAGGTCTATTTGGTAACAGTCTTGCAATTTGACAGACCTGCGGTTTGGCAAACCATTGTTGTCGCCCTATGTCCTGCCGAGCTGGCCTGGAGGTTCTATCTTCTTGTATTTCAGTCCGGAGAGCAACCCGCAGCTGCGACTTGTTGGCGACATGCAGCTGCGGTCTGGTGGCAATCCGAAGCAGCGATCTGGAGGTTATCCGCAGCAACGGCCTGGTGGTTATCCGCAACAGCGGTCTGGTGGTTATCCGCAACAGCGGTCTGGTGGTTATCCGCATTAGCGATCTGGTGGTTATCCGCAACAACGGTCTGGTGGTTGCCCACAGCAGCGGTCTGGTGGTTATCCGCAACTGCGGTCTGGAGCCAACCCGTAGTAACAGTCTCGGAACTTTCCTCAGTTAAAGATCAGCGGCTTCCCAGGATGTGTATTCTCCATTGTATAGGCTTGCGGTTTGACAAAGTCAAACTGTATAATCCGTGCGGCTTGTATTTAATCTCGCATCGCTTGTTGTAATCTATTATCTTCCTCATTTTCTATAAATAAGAGGACATATTTTTATATTGTTTATCTTTTTCGAGCAATAAAATTTGCCTTTTTATTTAGCTCTTTACATGGAGAAAGTCGACGCATCCCAGAGTTACACCTTGGAGCCAATGTCTCTGACAATCCTTAAGGCGTTCGTTGCATCAACGACAACTTTTTATATCTATGCTCAATGTGTCTCCTAGCGAGTCACATCACTTAGGAAATATTTGGCGGCAACAAGAGCTCATATCTTTGTACCCCGTCAAAAAAACTCCATCTTTATGAACTTCCATAGTTATGTTGAGTTTGTGATTAATCAATCTAGCACATCAATTATTTATCATTTGCATTTGTTGCATAGTTTGTATTTCATACTCTGACGTAAAGTTATATAAATAATAAAAAATATTAAAACTTGCATAAATAATCACATGAGAGGGCAAATATTCAAAGAATCCAATTGAATAGTGATTAACACATTATTTGAGACATTCCCATTTGGGACAACTATGAATGTGAGTGTTAGAAAAATAAATCCATGAAATGTTTGAGTCAATTTTTTGAGTTTTGTATTCCTAAGAATACGTGTATTCATCATGTATTCAATGTAAAGGATTTGATTCTAGATGTGTAGTCACCTAGCATTTTGGACCTTCAGCCTTCCCTTTTACCATCAACTTCCACTTTCACCACGGTCTCTTATGTACTACCTCCAACCTCCACTGGCAGCCTTACCCTTCACCTCTATGGAGGCATACTTTGTGTGTGAGACCTTCAACATCTTTAGGGGACGGCGACCTTCAACGGACACCTCACTTATCATAGGCTATGAGATCGAGGCAACGACAGAGTTCATGCAACTACTTCCATTATTGTCTTCCATGCACTCAAGGTACGGCAGTCTCCATTCATTGGAGATGAATGCTTTTGAGCAAGGGGGAATGATAGATATCGATTACACATCATTTGAGGATTTATTGGGTTGATATTTTTTGGATCATCAAATGAATGATTGGAGACGGGATTCCAACGGGCTTGAATTTGCATACTTTTATTTTATTTTTTTAGCTCTATTTTGAGAAATAGGGAGCCAATCAAGTAATATGGGCCATCCAATTTATTTAACCTAACCTCCCTCCTTTATACATGTATATGATGTTTTGGCCAAGAAAAAGAATCAAGAGTTGCGTTTAAAACAAGCATCTTAGTTATTGCTCCTCGGCCTAAAACTGAGGAACCTGCAGGTGTTGTTTAAAACAAGCATCTTAGTTATTGCTCCTCAGCCTAAAACTGAGGAACCCGCAGGTGTTGATGCTGGCAGCTACGACCTCCAAAAGTGGTGCTGACTCCACTAGACCCTCCTTTCCAGCCTTCCTAAGAGGCAAATACCCTGCTTCAGCCCAGCAAATCCACCCAGCCGCTGCTCTGTCTATTGTGCCCCTCCATCCACTGCAAGAGGACCCGACGCCACCTCCTCCACCCTCCATTAGCCTCACAGCCACCCCAAGTCTTAGGATGACGAAAAAGGTTTTTTTTCCATGGGAGTATTTATGGCTACAGTAAACTGAAATATGGGATTTAATCGTGAAGTAATATAGGGGGCTTTTTTTTCTTTTTTCTGTTGGTCAAACATTGGAGAGCAGATGGTTGGAAATAATACATATTCCTATAAAGCTGCTTGTTTGAAATAATACATATTACTATTAGTTCCGTTACTGTGTCACTACAGCTTATTCTTATGTTGATGGATAAATTGGGCATTTATGCTGGTTTTGGTTGGTAGGTACTTAAAGTATCCTGTTAGGAGCCGGTTGTTAGCTATATTTTCAAGGGTTTTCCAATTAAATTTCATAAGTACATTTCAGTTACTTGACTTAGGCTTTGTTTGGGGGGACTTATTTTCACCGGTCAAGCGGTTACGACAGCATGAATCTGACCTTAATTAAGATCTGGTTCATGCGGTCGTAACCGCTTGACCGGTGATAATAAGTCCTCCCAAACGGAGCCTTAGTGATGCTCAAAACCCATTTTGAATAAAAGTCACCCGAAGTTTTTCTCCTTCGACCAACCCTTAAAAATCGTTTGATGGTGTCAACGTCAATAGTTATTTAAGACAATATATAATCACTAAAATGGCTAAAGATGATTTAGAAAATGATTAATTCTGAAGGGAATTTTAATTACTTAATGCCCTGTGTTAAATAAGAACATAACGCATAAATGAAAAAAAATACGAAACTGAATGCATCAATGCATAAGTAATGTTAAGAGTTGTCAATGTACTACTTTTTCAATTCAGATGGGTCGAAAGGCCTTAAGCGTGTTGGATCACACTCATGGGGCCTAAAGGCCACATGTTCGATTGCACAGGATTAGATATGTCGACCAATTCAAGGGACTGAAAGGCTCGAAATGTGTTTGTACGTGCTGGACAGATAATGATCTTGAGGGGTCCGGCCCAAAGATTGATGTCCGACACAACAACCTCTAACAGTACCTTTGGACTGAAAATGATGAAATGAATAAAGAACAATAAGGAAATTTACTATAAGAAAATGAATGAATATACTGCTTATTCTTCTTGATACTGCTTACAGAGTTTTCATATTGCTATAGATTTTACATACTGCTTATAGTTTAACATTGATTACTGATGCATATTGTTTACTGCTCATTATAAAATATTATTTGCATATTGTTACAAAACCTGTGTTTGCATGTACAATAGTTAAAAAGGGCAGCCCAGTGCACAGCGCATCACCACGAAGCGAGGGCCCAAGGAAGGGCCCCACCACAAGGGTGAAATATAGGCAAACCTTACCCTACATTTTTGCAAAAGGAGTTAAATAGGTAAAATTATCACTATCTTTTACGGCTAGCCCTTATATTCTACTTTTTAGGATCCAAGCAAAAAGTCGGACAGGAGCAAGAAATTTTCCGAGGAAGAGAAAAGGAATAGAAGAGAGCAGCGGTACCAGTTGTGGGCCCAAGATGTTGGTAGGGATCAAAGAGGTGGTTGAAGAGCACTAGAAGTGGTATTGAGACCGCAGCGTCCCGCATGCAGGACTGATTAGATTAGATTATTATATAGTAGTGATTGTGATATGATGTATATTGATGCAGTAGAGCTATATATCTATATGTCTACTCATTTGTACTTTTATGTAGTTGTATATATGAATTTGAGAACATGACTATATATGAATTTGAGAACATGACTATATATGAATCTGAGAACATGACTATGTAAAATATTCTTTTAATGAAATAAAGCGTTTTATTTTGTACATTTTAATACTCATTGTATTATTGTATTGCTGTGTTGCACTCAAAATTGGATATTCGATGAATACTATAAATTGTGACCGTCTGCAGATCATCACACCAGGACCCTCTTCTACTCCTATTTATGGATTTCCAACACACTCTTCTCCCAAAACAACCACGTTTTTTGTCTCCCCAAGGCTAGACGACTACTCAATAGACCATCCCGGTCAAAACTATCCCTCTCTGGTCTAAAAACAGCCTCAGCCCCTTTCCGGCCTTCCCCCTCCCCAACAAAACATTTCCCCTACCTTTCACTTCCTAATCAAGCCCTACCAACCCTCCCCAACCTACTTCCTACCTAAAACAGTCCTTCCCTAGCCCAAATTTGCCACCGTTATCTTTTGGGATCCCGTCACCACTCTTACAATCACTGGATCTCCACGCTTTTGTCCTCTGCCCGCTTTAATTGTGAGTTCCACATTTATTTTCAAAATTATTACATTGTACAGATGCACCATTATATTTCTAGTTATACATGGCTCTAATTAATTTTGGCCTGTATCTTTCATTGAGTGTGACACTTGTCTTAATTTTATGCACACCCAATAGTTTGTCATTGATGTTAGTTTATCTTATTTGAAATATTTGTGTAGAAAGAGCTCAAAAGTTTGTATGTATTTCTTGTGTATGTAAATACAAAGAGAGAATACAAATATATAGGAGGAAGAAAGAGAGAGAACAATCCTATACATGATGTGGGACTAAAGAAGAGAGAAGAGAGAAAGCAAAAAATGGGCCCAATAATGGGCTCTTTACATGGGCTTTTCTAACACTCCACCGCAAGCTGGAGCGTACAAATCGTATGCGCCAAGTTTGGACAAGAACTGATAGAAGAGGGGCCTGGAAAGAGCCTTTGTGAGGATATCCGCAATTTGTTCAGTCCCTGGAACATGCTTTAGATCGAGCTTCTTCATTTGAACCTTCTCCCGGATGAAGTGACAGTCGACTTCGATGTTCTTTGTTCTTTCGTGAAAGACCGGGTTCTTGGCGATATGTATAGCAGCTTGGCTGTCATAGAAGGAGAGCAGGTGAAGGTAGCTTTACACCCAGATCGGTGAGAAGACTCTCAAGCCACGTTAGTTCAGACACTACAGATGTCATTGCCGGTATTCTGCCTCAGCTGATGATCGAGCAACGACCGCTTGTTTCTTGCTTCGCCAGGTAATCAGATGTCCTCCAAAATAAGTGCAGAATCCACTGGTAAATCACCGGTCATCAAGGGAACCAGCATAATCAGCATCCGAGTATGCCACCAATGTTGGAGCTGAAGAGGAGGTTCTGTAGACAAGTCCTTGGCCAGAAGCTGTTTTAAGGTATCTGAGAATGCGTTCAACAGCCTAGAGATGAGATCTTCGAGGGGAGTGCATATACCGGCTGACAATACCAACAGCAAAGGAAATATCGGGTCTGGTTACCGTAAGATAAATAAATTTTCAAACGAGGCGAAGATAATATTCTGGATTCTGGAGCAGGAGATCCGAGTCAGATGCCTGGGCGCACAACTTGTGGTTTACATCCATTGGGGTGTCACTCGGCTTACAGTCTGAATAGCCAGCATTATGAAGGAGATCGAGGCAATACTTCCGTTGAGAGAGGACAAGCCCATTTGGCCGTCTGACAACCTCAAGACCCAAGAAGTATCGTACGGGCTCAGATCTTTTGTCTGAAAGACGGAACTTAGATGTAGTTTGACTGCCAGTATCCCTTGTGAGTATTCTCCTGTAATGACGATATCATCAACGTATACTAACAGAAGAACCGTTCCTGTTGTTCGGTGACGAGTAAACAGTGAGAAGTCGGCCGAGCTTCGAGTAAAACCATTATCCCGAAGGGCTTTACTGAACTTGTCAAACCATGCCCGTGGGGATTGTTTGAGACCATACAGAGCCTTCAAGAGGCGACAGACCTGAGACTTCCCCGTGGTCTCAAACCCGGGTGGTTGCTGCATATATACCGTCTCCTGGAGATGGACAGCTACAGAGATGAGGACACGGACGGTATTGAGCTTGGACACCAGAGAGAAAGTTTCCTCATAGTCGAGCCCCTGTTGTTGGGTGAAGCCACGAGCCACTAGACGAGCCTTCATACGGTCTATCGTCTCATCAGCAACATGTTTGATGACAAAGACCCACTCACACCCAACCGGTTGCTGACCAGGAGGAAGGGGTACAAGAGTTCATGTCTGGTTAGCCCAGAGAGCAGCCATTTCCTCCTCCATGGCGGCCCGCCAGCCCGGATTTTGGAGCGCCTCCTGCACAGAGTTAGGAACAGAGACCGAGGAAAGAGAAGTAGCAAATGTGTGAAGTTGGGGAGAGAGGCGATGGAGGGAGACACAGTTTTCCAGTGAATGAGCAGTGGAGGGCGGTACCTGATCAGCAGGACGTGGAGTATCCGTGGTTGAGGCCGACTGCAGAGGGGCAACGGAACCGGGAGGGCGACGAGTGTAGACACGGATAACGGGTGGTTTGGAGGGAGCAGGAGCCGGTGTAGGTGGAACCGGTGAAAGTGGTGCAGTAACGGGGATAACCGGTCGTGGGATGGATGGCAGGAGAGGAGCTGGTGGTAGATGAGCGGGTAGAGGAGTAGGGAAAAAGGTTGATCTTCCCGGAAGGTAACATCAGCAGAGACCGAGATCTTTTGAGAAGCTGGAGAATAACAGACAACCCTTCTGGGTGCGCGAATAGCCGACAAAGATGTGTTTAGCCGCCCGGGGATCCAACTTATCCGAGGACAGCCCCAGACGGTGGACGTAGCAGGTGCTGCCAAAGACACGAGGCAGGAGAGGAAAGGCCGGAGTGGAGGGAAAGAGTAGGCTGAACGGAGTAGCATGGTGGAGGACGGAGGATGGGAGACGGATGATGAGAAAGCAGGCAGTGGAGACCGCAAAGTTCTAGTAAGGTTTGGGAACATGCATTTGAAGCATGAGGGAGAGGGCTACATCGAGTAAGTGGCGGTTCTTCCGTTCGGAAACGCCGTTTTGCTGGGGTGTGTAGGCACAAGATGTTTGATGAATAATCCCGAATTCAAAGCACAAATATGTAAATCCATGACCGGTGTATTCGCGAGCATTATCAATACGCAATGTTTTTAGGGTGGTGTGGAATTGTGTACGGGTCTTAAGGACAGAGGCTCGAAAAAAACGGGGAAGCTCGGAGCGAGCACAAAGTATAGCCACGTAGTACGAGAGTAATCATCAATAAATGTGATAAAATACCGAAAACCAAAAATACTTGTAATCTTAAAATGACCTCATACATCGGAATGAACTAAATCAAACGGAGCAGCGCTCCGGGTACAATGCACAGGAAAAGAAGAACGCGGCTACTTGCCGAAGATACATGACTCACACTGAAACGGATGAAGAGATAGATCAGGAAGAGCCAGCTGGAGGACCAGCAGAGGGGCATGCCCAAGACGTCGATGTCACTCAGTGGAAGAGACAGAAGAGAGAACGGTGGGAGAATCTTCGAGAAGGTAGAGCCCGTTCCGCAGTGTGCCTTTACCAATGGTAGTCTGCGTCCGTCGATCCTGTATAACAAAAGAAGAGGAGGTGAATATGACAGAGCAATCAAGATCACTAGTAAGGCATCTGACAAAAAGTAAATTGAACGGGGAGCTCGGAACATGAAGAGCCGAGCAAAGGGAGATCGACGGGTTGAGAGAAAGATCCGTCGAGCCGAAAACAGGAACTGTCGCCCCATTGGCCATAGCGATAGACTTCGTATAGGGAGAATCTGAGTACTGGGCAAGCGGGCGTGAGGTAATGTGATGAGTGGAACATGAGTCCATGATCCAGCACGGACTGGTGGATAAACATGCAGTACCTGTGGTGGAGACGGAGGCAATGGAGGGGGAAGGCGGGTTGAGTAGCCCCTGGAGTTGCTGAAGCTGGAGACGAACGGCCTCAAGGTCAGGAGGGGCGACAGAGGGGTGTCAGCAACAACAGACACCGTCGGGCGAGGAGGATAACCAATCTTCCGGTAGCAGGTCGCCTCAAGGTGGTCGTCTTTCCCGCAGTAGGAACACTTCGACCATCCCCGGCCACCACGCCCACGGCCCCGAGATCCCGAACGTCCTCCTCGAGCAGAGGTAGGAGGGGACGGTAGGAGGGATGGAGCCTGCTGGAGAAGGGTCGGGGGAGAAGGGTCGGGGGAGAAGGAGCAGAAGTATCTGGAGGAGGTGACACGCGGAGAATCATGGAGCAAACATTAGAGAAAGACGGTGTTGTGGGAGAAGCCAGGACCTGAGTCTGAATGCTCTGAAGGTGAGACGAAACACGAGCCATCATGATGGCAATGCAGACGGCCTCCTTCTGAGCGCGCTGAGCAGCATGATCATTGGTAGACGGCTGGTGTTGGATCCAGGCCTCAGTAAGGGTCTTGGCTCGGGCGACAAAGGAGGTCATGTCCGAAGCCCCTCCAGTGTCGAGAGCGAGAAGATCAGTGAGTATGTCGTAGAGATGTTGGAGGCTGTCTCGGCCTGAGTACAAAGAATGCAGCTCATCCCACATAGCCTTGGCGGTGTCGTGGTACATGGTCATCTGATAAGGTTCATCATCCAAGGAATTAAGGAGCCAAGTCTGGACGCGGCCATCATTGCGGAGCCAGTCGTCGGTAGGAGGAGAAGGTGGCGCCTGAGTAAGGTGAGGAAAGAGGCCCTTGGCCTAAAGAACCCGTCGAACAGAATGCACCCAAGGGATAAAGTTTTTCTTCCCAGAGAGAGAAATAGTAGTTATCCGAAGCTCATCGCGGATTTCAGTAGAACAAGTCGGGCGGTCTGTAGGACAAGCCGGGCGGTCTGCAGGCGGACTGGCCGCCGGGCTGGTGGAGTTGACAGAGGAGCCCATAGAAGCAGCAGGAGAGAGTCCGGCACAGGTCGGGTGGTTAGCAAGCCACAGCGACTAAAGATTGGCGGGAACGAAGACCGCAGCGGGAAGAACCGGAGACTGCAGCGGGAAGAACCGGAGACCGCAACGAGAAGAGCAAACTGCACGATCACAAAGTGTGCACCAGCGATCAGACAGACGGCGACCAAAATGCGGAAAGAAGATAGTCCGCACAGTCTTGGTGAGCACACCAGCAATCAGAGCAAAGGAGGAGGCCGCGAGACGAACTCGAGCGGACAGGGAGAGGAAACCGCGAGTAGAATAACTCGAGCGGATAGAAGAAGACAGCGGGTAGGAGAACCCGCGACTAGAGAGGTCAGGTCGTGGCGACTAAGCAGGTCGCGACGAGTAGAGAGGGCAGGTCACAACAGCAAAGAGAACAGGTTGCGGCGACAAGGAGAAAAACTCGGCAAGGCGTGAGTAGAGATAGGCCGCGACGGACTGGAGCAGTCCGCAAGAAGGAGAAGAACTCGGCAAGGCGTGAGTAGAGATAGGAGAGAAGCCAAGCAGGGAAGACAGCCCGCAACGGACTGGAGGAGCTCGCAGCGGACTAAAAAAGGAGCAACAGAGAGAAGTGGACACCACGGGACAGAGAGAGGAGGCTATAAGAAGCCTGAGGAGGAGGGTGGAACCACGGAGAAGAAGAGGAAGCGGATGCAGAGAAGCAGGCCGCAGAAGCGGATAAGGGGAAGAGCAGATAGGCTAAGCAAGCCGCAGGAGACCGCAGGCCGTAGGGGACCGGAGCGGATAGACTAGCAAGCCGCAGAAGAGTGCAGGCCGCAGGAGAGGAAGGAGGATAGAGGTTAGAGTCCGCTAGAGGCAACGAGTCCCTCTGATACCATGTAGAAAGAGCTCAAAAGCTTGTATGTATTTCTTGTGTATGTAAATACAAAGAGAGAATACAAATATATAGGAGAAAGAAAGAGAGAGAACAATCATATACATGATGTGGGACTAAAGAAGAGAGAAGAGAGAAAGCAAAAAATGGGCCCAATAATGGGCTTTTTAAATGGGCTTTTCTAACAATTTGCAATAATTTGCCAATATTTGTGTGGATTTTTATTTAATTAATTATCGACGAAATTAATTGCATTTGCATCAGGGTTTTGTTTATGTCGTAAATTATTTGTTAATTATCGACGAAATTAATTGCATTTGCATCAGGACATTTTGGAAATCTTTTTATACGTATGAAATTGTCCATAAAACTCTTATTTTAGGATTATAGTGTGGAACAAAAATCCAAAAAGCGTCTCTCCTCTTGTCCGTACCTATCAGGTATTCCATCTATTGAAATGATCTGCTATTACCCATAGATGTAGCTCATCTTATGGTGAACCACTTAAGTCTTATATATTATAGGTTGTTTGCTTGTCATTTTTGCTGGATTATGCAACCTTAACCAATGTGAATATCCTAGAAAATCTGTCATTTATAATGTGAGTCTAAGCTACTTAGCCTTCCTTTCATTCCGCTCCTCACATTCCCGCAACCACCCACCAAGACAAGCACAAGTTGATGTTCGCACATGAAGGGTGGTTCATTATTATTTTAAAATTTTAAATTATTTAAGATTTAACAAGATTTAAGCCTTAGATTTATTTTGGATTTGTCAGGCTACTTAATTCTTATGAGTACGAAAATTATAGCTTCTAATTAAGATGCTATGAATTTACTGAATTGAGTTTTAGACTTATCCCTTTATCCTGTTCTCTCTACTATTTCCACTTCTCCTCTCTTTTCCTCGAATTAGATCCAACTTTTCTGCTGTCCAAGCTCTTGAAAACACATATACACACACAATCCCCGATATTTTTCTACCCTCCATCAAATTCTTTCTTCGAACAAAAATTCTCTCCAAATACAACAATCAGCAAATTGAAGCTAGAAAAGTTAATAAAAAAACATAATGTAAATATGAACAATAAATTTGCTTAATGACAATAAAATTAGTAGAGAAGTCTCAACTTTTTAGATTAGAACTGCCATAAAACGTAGTCTCATTAAAAAAAGTTACCTGTGAGGTAAGGGACTTAATAACTTCCTTAGCAACCATGCATTTTGCATTTTCCTCTTCAGCTTTTGCCAATGCTTCTTTCAGTTCTTCAGATTTTCTCTCTAATTCAGACTCCAAATTTTGAGATTTATGCGTGAGCCCCTCAAGCTGCGGGAAAAAAGTCCCTGAATACTCAAAGATATTGTAATAGTTCGGAAATAAAAATTAATATTTTATCAATCAACCTTACTATATTGGGACTCCCCTCTTCATAGAAGAGAAATAATCTTCATGAAGAATCTACAATGGACACTCATTTTGACTTTTACAACGAGCTTTAACACTCGCCATTAAGCTAAAGTGTGGGTGTGTGTGTGTCTGTATATATCATACAGTTTGGAACACAGGTTAGAAAAACATGATGAGAGAGGTTTAGTGAATATGTCGACAAGTTATTTGTCTGGTATTACAAACAGAGTGCGTATACTTATGTTGATAATTTCCTCTCTAATGGCCCGATAGCCCACTTCTATATGCTTTATTCTTTCATGAAACATGAATTTTTTAGATATGTAGATGACAACTTTGAAGGGGAGCCTCGGCGCACCAGTTAAGGTGCTGAAGTGTGACCTTGAGGCCACAGGTTCAAGTCCTTGAAGCACACTCTCGCAAAAATGTAGGGTAAGGTTTACCTACATTTCACCATTGTGGTGAGACCCTTCCCAGGACCCTCATTGTGCAGGGATTCATTGTGCATCGGGCAGACTCTTGCAAAAAAAAAAACTTTTTCTCTATTGCTATTTCTTTAGGTAGTGTGCATGTTGATACACATGGTAAGTGACTCATATACTCATGTGTCACTGTACAACCCCGTGTTCGCCGAAGGGACTCAGGCAACCAGGCGGGCTCCCCTGACTCGCGCATCGAAGGGTTGCCCAAGCAAGACAGCCTGGCCCGCACCCTCCTAGGCGGGTCGGCCCGCACCCTCCTCTGCGGGTCAGCCCGCGCCCTCCCAGCGATCCAGCCCTGCCCGCACCGACTTTGGCGGGCCAACTCCACCCGCCTCTCCTAGGCGGGTCGGCCCGCGCCCTCCCGGCGATCCAGCCCTGCCCGCACCTGCTTTGGCGGGCCAGCTCCGCCCGCCTCTCCTAGGCGGGTCGGCCCGCGCCCTCCCGGCGAGCCAGCCCTGCCCGCGCCTACTTTGGTGGGCCAGCTCCGCCCGCCTCTCCTAGGCGGGTCGGCCCGCGCCCTCCCGGCGAGCCATCCCAGGCCCGCGCCTCACGCTGAGTGGAAGCATTGAAGGGCTACTCGCTCGATCCCCAGTGGGGAGGACTTTTTACTGTTTTGCCCCGTTGGCCTGTCCCTAGCCAGTGAAAACAGCGGGATCTCGCTGTTGGCAGACCCAGGTGGGCTGCATATAGCTGTTTAGAACAGCGGAGTTCAGCTGTTGGCAGGCCAGCCCGAGGAGCTTTTGGTAATTTTAAGGCGGCAGAGGTTCGTTATTTACAGACCATCCTCAAAATCCTATAAATAGGACCCAAGGGATACCTCAGAAAGCAAGCTTACTTGTTCCCCAGTCTACTAGCGCTTTCTGAGGTACCTTAGCCCGACATTTTGCTAAGGAGGGGAAGCGCTCAGTGATCTTCCGGGTTTGTGGTGGGACCTCCGAGCCGGGCCCTTGGTCTAGTCTTTTGCTCTCCTTTCCTTTGTTGTTTTTCTTGCATGAGCGAAGTAGGTCCGCGACCACCCCTTCCCCAAGGGTCGAACTCCACAAGAGACCGAATTTCTCAGTTTCAACATTTTGGTACGGTGAGCGTGGACAGTGGTCAGCACAGAAAACCTTCAGCGAGCTCGATGACGGGAGGAGAAGGGCAAGGATCGGACAGGACCGACTCGCCACCCCCTCCCCCTCTCGCCACCATGGGGATGTTCGAGGACTTCAGGCAGGAGGTACTTGGCCTGGTTCGGTTCGCACTCGGTACGCGCGCCGAGAGCTCGACTCCAACAATTCTGGTTCCCGTGAATCCGACGCTCGGAGAGGCCGCACCCGCCCGGCGAACAGGGAAGGAAGTAGCCGAAGAGAACCGGGGTGCCGAGCTCCCCGGGCGAGTACTCTTCCCTGGATCGGGGAGCAGCGGCGGACTCGGCGAGTTGGGGGCGCGAGATCCTCCCGCTCGGCCAGTGGGAGGGGAGAGCCCCTTCGGCGAGCTGGTCTCCTCAGCGGCAGTTCCAGATGGGTTCAGGGAGCCCGAGATGTCCTACTACACCGGGAAGGGAGACCCGGTCCAGCATGTCCAATGGTTCGAGGATGTGGTCTCGATCCGGCAGATGTCGGATGGCTTCAAATGCAAGCTCTTCGCCATCACCCTAAAGGAGAAGGTCAGGGAGTGGTTTCACCAGCTGCCGGCCAGTTCCATCTACTGCTTCGAGGACTTCCGCCGGGGGTTCATGCTGAGGTTTACAACCTCGAAGAAGAGGAAGAGGGAGTTGGAGTCCCTGTTCCGCATCAGGCAGGGGGTGAATAAGACCCTGGGGAGCTATGTCGATCGCTTCCAGGAGGAAGTCACCCAGGTTCAGGAGATGCCTGGCCACACTCTGATGATGGCCTTCACCCTGGGATTGCAGCAGGGTTTTTTCCGGATGGAATTGAAGAGGATCCCCCCCCCTCTCATTCGAAGAGCTGATGGAGAGGGCGGCAAGGGAGGTCGACGGGGAGGCATCGAATTCGGAGTTCGCCCGGAGGCTGGCCAGGTGGGCCATGGAAGATGAGAGACCCAGAGGAGGAAGAGGCCAGGAGGAGAGAAGGGCCGAGCCTCGGCACAGGGAGCAGCCACAGCAGCAGCCCAGGTGGGGGCGCCAGGAACCGAATCATCGGCTAGGGTGGAGGCCCGAATGGCAGGAGCAGGGGGCGAGGAGAGGGTTCTGCGGAGGGGACTACCGCCAGGGAGGCCAGGGCAAGTTCTATCCTCCAGGTGGGAGGCAGGGCCAGAGGCTCCCCCTCCCCGACCAAGAGGAGGCTATGGTCGTAGCCCTGGGGGAGAGGAGAAGAGCAGCGCGGCGGAGGAGAAGGGAGGTTAGGGTGGAGTTACCCTACTGTGACTTCCAACAGGAGGAAGGGCACGCCACGGCCACGTGCCCGGAGTTCCTCGAGATGAGAGGAAACAGGGAGCAGCAGCAGCAGCGAGACCGCCAAGGGGTGCGGATCGAGGAGGTCCTGCCTCGGGCAGAGGAGGATAGGTGTGAAGACCGGGCAGACGTGGGAACCCGGGGAGGGATCGGAGCGATCCACGGGGGGGCAGAGATCGAGGCCTCCCGTAAGACGAGCCTCCACACCATGTATCGACGGAGCGTTGGCTCCACGTCCCAGACCCCGCCCCCGAAAGAAAAAATCACCTTCACGGCTCAGGACATGTCGGGTCACGAGGGCCCCTTTTGCGATGCGCTGGTCATCAGGACGACCATCGAGGATTTCACCGTCTCGCGGATTCTCATCGACAATGGGAGCTCCGTCAACGTCATTTTCAAGAAGGCGTTTGACGCGATGAAGGTGGAGGCCAGAAGGGTGTTAGCCTCGGATGGGCCCCTGTTTGGCTTCTCGGGGGAGAGGAAGGAAGTCGAGGGAGGGGTCGGACTCCAAGTCTCTCTGGGGGGGGGGGGGGCAGTCCTGCAATTGCAAGTTCGTCATCGTGGACGCCCCCAGTAGCTACAACGCCATCTTCGGGAGGCCCCTCATCAGCGCCTTCCGCTGCATCCCCTCGTCCTTCCACCAATGCCTAAAGTTCAACGTCGAGGGGGTCCAGGTCAGGGTCCGCGGAGACCCTAAGATGGCAAGAGAGTGCTATGTCATCGCCGTAAACTCTATCTCATGGCAGAGGGGCGCTGAAGAGATGGGGCGAAGGCTGGAGGAGGCAGAGCAGAGGGTTGGTCCGGAGGAGATGGAAGTGGAGGGGAGCTGCACCCAGAAGGAAGAAGTGAAGGAAGTTCAAGAGCCGGCCGAGGCAATGGCCGTGGAAGAAGCTGAAGCAGAGGCCTTCACCTCAGGAGGAGGGGAGGTTGAGGAATGGGGGGAGAGGCCTCGCCTGGAAGCGGCGGAAGAGGTGGTGGAGATGGAGGTCCTCACCCTCGGAGGCAAGGTGAAGAAGGTTCGCGTCAGCGGGGGGCTGACCCCGGAGGCCCAAGGAAAGATGCTGGAGTGCATCCAGAGGAACGTGGACATCTTTGCCTGGAGCGCTGCAGAGATGCCCAGGATCGACGCCGACTTGGCCTGCCATCGCCTCAACTTGGATCCGGAGGCTCGCCCGGTCCAGCAGAAGAAGAGGCCCATCGCGGATAGGTTGGCCGAGCCGATTTGAGAGGAAGTGGCCAAGCTCCTTAGGGCCGGTTTTGTATCCGAGATCGAATACCCCGGCTGGGTCTCCAATGTTGTAATGGTTAAAAAAGGAGACGGTTGGTGGCGTATGTGTGTTGATTTTTCGCTTCTTAATAAATCATGCCCTAAAGATTGTTATCCATTGCCTCAGATCGACGCGCTGGTTGACTCAGCCGTCGATTTCCCTGTAATGAGTTTTTTAGATGCATTTTCAGGTTATCACCAGATCAGGATGCACCCTCCCGACATCAAAGATGTCTCCTTCATCACCGGGGATGGATGCTACTGTTATAAAATGATGTCCTTCGGGCTAAAGAACGCAGGGGCGACTTATCAAAAAATGATGGACAGGGTCTTTCGAGAGCAGAAGGGAAGGAACTTGGAAGTGTACGTTGACGACCTCATGATCAAGAGTCGAGACGACGACTCTCACCTCCAGGATCAGGAGGAAACCTTCGCCACCCTGCGCGAGTACAAGATGAGGCTGAATCCCTTGAAGTGCATCTTCGGGGCGAGCAGGGGCAAATTTCTGGGCCACCTCCTCACCCCCGCTAGAGTAGAACCCAACCCCGACAAGGTTCGGGCGATCATGGAGTTGGGGTCGCCTCG
This sequence comes from Platanthera zijinensis, assembly GCA_039513925.1. Taxonomy (NCBI): domain Eukaryota; kingdom Viridiplantae; phylum Streptophyta; class Magnoliopsida; order Asparagales; family Orchidaceae; genus Platanthera; species Platanthera zijinensis. Next base: position 101,478,742 of record CM077095.1, read on the forward strand.
GGATGCAAAGGAGGTACAGCGATTGACGGAGAAGCTAGCAGGGTTGAGAAGGTTACTCTCCCGGGCCGGGGAGAAGTGCTCTCCCTTCTTCAAGACCTTGAGAGGAGGCCGGAAGTTCGAATGGACCCCGGAGTGCGAGGAGGCGTTCCAGGCCTTGAAGAGGAAGTTGACTCAGGCCCCCTTGCTCCAGGGGCCGAAGGAGGGGGAGGACTTATTCTTGTATTTGGGAGTTGGGGCGGAGGCTGTGAGTTCTGTCTTAGTTCGGGAAGAGGGGAGGAAACAGCTCCCGGTTTATTATGTGAGCAGGGTGCTGAGGAAGACCGAGCTCCGCTATCCTATCCTGGAGAAGCTGGCTTTTGCCCTCATCATCTCGGCCAGGAGGCTCCGACCTTACTTCCAGGCACACTCGATCCAAGTGGTGACTGATCACCCCCTCCGCAGCATCTTCGAAGGAGTGGAGCATTCGGGCAGGTTAGCTAAGTGGTCGGTAGAGTTGAGCGAGTTCGATGTCTCCTTCGTCCCTCGCCTCTCGATCAAGGCCCAAGCAATGGCCGACTTCTTGGCTGATTATGTGGTCGAGGTGGCGGAGGAAGAACTCACTCGCCCGGTTCCTTGGAAGGTCATGGTGGACGGTGCTTCAGGGAGGCATTCCCTTGGGGCGGGAATAATCTTGGAGAGCGCCCAGGGAACGAGGATCGAGCAGACAATGGTGATACACTTTCCCATCACCAACAATCAGGCCGAGTACGAGGTCGTGATTGCGGGTCTGCGTTTGGCCAGGGAACTAGGAGTGCATGATGTGGAGGTTCTCACTGACTCCATGGTGGTGGCTTCCCAGATTAACGGGGAGTTTGAGGCAAGGGAGCCGACTCTGCAGCTCTACTTGGCGAAGGTAAAGGGAGTCATCGGCACCTTCAAGACCTTTTCCATTCGACACGTGCCCAGGGAAGAGAGCGAGCAAGTAGATCAGCTGGCAAAGCATGGCCCCCGGGTGGGGGGTACCCTCACAGATCTCTTCCGCCCATCCATCGAAGAGGGGGAGCTGATGGAGGTGGAGCAGCACCCCTCGTGGATGGATCCCTTCACGACGTACCTGTCCACTAGGGAGTATCCAGAAGGGAAGGACAGGAAAAAGCTCAAGTACAAGTCGGCATATTATATCATGCGAGACGGCCAGCTATACCGAAAGACCCTCTCCGGGATGTTGGCGCGCTGCGTGGCCGAGGGGGAGGTCCCGAGGATCTTGGAAGAAACTCACTCCGGGGAGTGCGGGAGCCATTCCGGGAGTCGAACCTTGGAAGGTCGTATCATCAGGCAGGGGTATTTTTGGCCAACCCTGAGCCGAGACGCGGCGAAGTTCGAGAAGGAATGCCACAAGTGCCAGTTGTTCGCCCCCCTCCAGCTACAGCCGGCCCAACGCCTCAGGAGTATCACGGCCCCCTGGCCATTTGCCATCTAGGGAATGGACTTGGTTGGGCCCTTCTCCCAGGCCAACGGCCAGAGAAGGTTCCTGCTCGTAATGATTGATTACTTCTCCAAGTGGTTGGAAGTTAAGGCGTTGGCCAAAATAACCTCCCAGGTCATCAGGAACTTCGTATGGGGGGGGGAGAATATCTGCCGTCATGGGTTGCCCCAGGCCATCATCACGGACAACGGCCCTCAGTTCGCCAGCGCCGAGTTCATCAGCTTCTGTGAACAGCTTGGGATCGACCTCAAGTTCGCCTCGATTCATCACCCCAGGAGCAACGGGCAGGTAGAAGCGGCGAACAAGATCATTGTTAACCTCCTCAAAAAGAAGGTAGAGAATCTGAGAGGAAGCTGGGTGGAGCAGCTCCCTTCGGTCCTCTGGGCCCTTAGAACCACACCTAATACGGCGACAGGAGAGACTCCTTTCAAGCTCTCTCATGGGTGCGAGGCGGTGCTTTCAGTAGAGTTCGAGGTTCGAACCCCCCGGGTGGTCGAGGCCGGAGAGGGCAGAGAGGAATGGAGGAACGAGAACGAGGAGGAACTGCGGCTCTCACTCGACATGGTTGACGAATCGCGAGATCTTTCAGCCATCAGGCAAGAGGAAGTGAAGAGGAGAATGGCCAAATACTTCGACAAGCACATCAGAGTCAAACAATTCGCGGAAGGGGACTTGGTCTTGAGAAAGGTGGACGCCGCAGGGAGGTCAGCCACCGTGGGGAAGCTCAATCCCAACTAGGAGGGACCGTACATCGTACAGGAGGCATTCAAGTCAGGAGGGTACCGTCTCCGGAATGTGGAGGGCGAGATCCTGAGTCTCACCTGGAGTGGTGATGACTTGAAACGTTTTTTTCCCAGAGTCATGTAAACGTCGCTTCAATTTCCTAATAAAGCTTTTATTGATGAACTTGTGCCCCGATGATGAAAAGCGCAAACGCAAGTCTACCTCAGACCCCGAGCAGATCCCGCTGTCAGGCTCCCATCAAGCTGGAAGGGCTGGATGTCACTCGGAGGAGTCTGCCTCAGACCCCGAGCAGATCCCGCTGTCAGGCTCCCATCAAGCTGGCAGGGCTGGATGTCACTCGGAGGAGTCTGCCCCGGGCACCGAGCAGATCCCGCTGTCAGGCTCCCATCAAGCTGGCAGGGTTGGATGTCACTCGGAGGAGTCTGCCCCAGACCCCGAGCAGATCCCGCTGTCAGGCTCCCATCAATCTGGCAGGGTTGGATATCACTCGGAGGAGTCTGCCTCAGACCTCGAGCAGATCCCTAGTCAGACTCCCATCAAGCTGGCAGGGCTGGATGTCACTCGGAGGAGTCGCCTCAGACCCCGAGCAGATCCCGCTGTCAGGCTCCCATCAAGCTGGCAGGGCTGGATGTCACTCGGAGGAGTCGCCTCAGACCCCGAGCAGATCCCGCTGCCAGGCTCCCATCAAGCTGGCAGGGCTGGATGTCATTCGGAGGAGTCTGCCTCAGACCCCGAGCAGATCCCGCTGTCAGGCTCACATCAAGCTGGCAGGGCTGGATGTCACTCGGAGGAGTTTGCCTCATACCCCGAGCAGATCCCGCTGCCAGGCTCCTATCAAGCTGGCAGGGCTGGATGTCACTCGGAGGAGTCTGCCTCAGACCCCGAGCAGATCCCGCTGTCAGGCTCCCATCAAGCTGGCAGAGCTGGATGTCACTCAGAGGAGTCTGCCTCAGACCCCGAGCAGATCCCGCTGTCAGGCTCCCATCAAGCTGGCAGGGCTGGATGTCACTCGGAGGAGTCTGCCTCAGACCCCGAGCGGATCCCGCTGCCAGGCTCCCATCAAGCTGGCAGGGCTGGATGTCACTCGGAGGAGTCTGCCTCAGACCCCGAGCAGATCCCGCAGCCAGGCTCCCATCAAGCTGGCAGGGCTGGATGTCACTCGGAGGAGTCTGCCTCGGACCCCGAGCAGATCCCGCTGCCAGGCTTCCATCAAGCTGGCAGGGCTGGATGTCACTCGAAGGAGTCTGCCTTGGACCCCGAGCGGATTCTCTATCTCGGCAGAGAGCATCGAATGGATCGGCGGGCTGACAAGGGGACCCTGGCACGATGAGGAGTAAGGGGAGCCGCTCCGGCCTAGAGAACGGCGAGCCCCCAGGGAAGAGGGCTCGGACGGCGATAACCCGACCGCGTCAATGCCCCGGAAGCCGGCTCGCCCAGGGTCCAAGCGCGCGCCAGGTCTCTCTCGCCCACCCAATGACGCGGATGGGTTAGCGAGCCCGAAGGGAATCAGCAAGTCGCTCTCTCGCGTCGCGACCACCCAACCTACCCCTCGCTCCTAAGCCTAAGTTCAGAGTTCAAAGCGAGCGGACGACCTCACTCGCTCGCTCACCGTCGCGGCGTCCATGAGAACATTCAAGGATAAAAGAAATCACGATCAGCGCGAGAACCAAGAGGCGAGTGCAAGAAATAAGGGTATTCGCGTTTCAACTAAAAGAAGAGTTTTGTACATTGACAAAATTCAAAAAAAGATAAAGTTATTACAAAAACTGGGCTCTGGCCCGCGTCGCCGCCACAGAAAAAGTAGGACGAATGCAAGCTCTCGGCGAGGCGAGCCCCAAGCGGCGGGCCCTTAAATAGGGTGGAATGGCCCGTCGCCCGGCTCCGGCACCGGAAGGAACAGCTCCGGTACCACCTCGCTCGCCAAAAGCTTGGCACCGTCGTCCTTGATAAGGTTGGCCCTCTGAAGCGTCCGAAAGGTGTACTTTGCAGCGTTGGCCGCGTTCTTCTGCATCATCACTTCGATCTCGTGATCGCTGTAATGAGCGAGCTGGCAGCCGCTTGTAGATGGCGGCGGGGCGGCTGCTGCAGCCTCCAGCGTGTCCACTCGCTTCTGAAACGCCTGCTTCTCTTGTTGGAGGGTGGCGACCTCAGTACCCAGCCGGCTGGCAGTCGCCGCGTCCTGTGAAAAGGAGAAAAATTGAGTTAAGTTATGCGGGAGGGAGTGAAGGTTGAGGCGAGTCAAGGGACCTACCGCTCCACCTAGATACTGAGCGAGAGCGGCCTCCGCCGCATCAGCCCGCTTCCGCTGCTCGTCCGCCTCTTCCCGAGCTAGTTGGCGGGCCGCCTCCTTCTCGTCGATGAGCTTGGTGAGGGATGGGGCGCTCTTGTCCAGCTGAAGACATCGCCGGCCGACCATATGGGTCAGCTCGAGGCTGCGAAACTGAGCCCGCGCGCTTTCATAAATCAGCACCCGAGTCGCCTCTTCGTCGTAAATGGCGGCGTCCTCTCGCCCGTAGACGCCGAAGGCGAGGTTGTAGGCGTCCCCGCTGTTGGAGTCCTCCTCCAACCAGCTCGGCAGCAGCGAGGATACGTAGACCCTGTTGGTCTCCTTATCCCACTGAAGCAGCGGGACTCCGTCCTCGTCGGCGGGCCCCTCGCCGTAACCAAAGTTACGATGGCCCCGGGGGATCGCCTTCCCGGCGGGCCGAACCACCTCCGGTGGCTGCGACGTGCCCACCTCTCCGCCTGAAGATCTGACGGCCGGAGAGGCCGCGGGGGCGGGAACGGCGGACGGCTGGCTCGCGGGGGCCTTACCCTTGTCGCGAGCCGGGGTAGGCGAGCCACCCGCCTTCTTTGACTTCTTAGGCGGTGGCGGATCATGGGGCTGCTCGCGGCTGGGCCTCTTCGCGGGGGCAGGAGTCGAGAACTCGCGATGGGCGGCAGCCGCCGCCTCGGCCCGCGCTAGCTCGCCGGCGGCGAGTCGCGCGCTCTCATACGGCGGATGGATAGGGATGTCGCGCTCGCCTACAGGAAATGGAACTTAGAAAAAATTCGAAGAATTCAAGGATGCGTAGATGGGGCGAGCCGCTTACCTTCACCGGGCGGGACAGGGACGAGGTCGTTCAGGTTCCTACGGAGGTAGGCCACCTCGAAGTTCTTCCCGGCGAAGAACCCGAACAGCCCCGCTTCGTGACCCCCTAAGGCCGGGGGGCAGTAACTCGCCTCGCTGAGCTGGACCGGCGAAAAGGGGACGTTGCCGAAGTCCCCCTTGACGAAGATAAACTTCTTGAGCCAGTTGTGGCTCTTATTGACGGTTTCCCGCACTTTGACGTGGCTGCTGGCGAGGCAGGCGGTCCCGTCCTTATTCGCCCGAAAAGAGAACAGCTTGCGAAATACCGCGAGGCTGAACTCTATTTTCTCCTCTCACAGGTAGCAGGCGAACCCGATGATCACTGCGATGGAGTTCGGGGTCATTTGCCAGGGAACCACCCCGTAATACTTGAAGATTTGGCGGATCTCCGACCATAGGGGTGGCCGAAGGCCCGCCTCAAAATAGGCCACTGGGAACGCGAGCTCGTCAGCGAATAGCTCGTTCATTCGTTCCTCCTTCCTGGGCCGCCTCGCCTCAAAACCTGGCGGGACGAAGTGGCCGACCGCGTCTACAAATTCTCTCTCCGTAAGGACGGCGGGAGGGAAATCATGCTCGGAGAAGGTCCTAGCGCATTTGGCCCTCCCCTCCGCCTCGCCACTACCTCCACCCATCTTGCAGATGTCTCGCCGAGCGGAACAGAGGGGTTTTCGCAAAGAGCTAGGGGGGAAAGAAAAAGCCTTAAATACGGTAGGTGTGGAAGGGCCTCCATGGTCTATTTATAGGGTGAGAAAGGGCGGGAAAAAGCCTTCTTGGGCGGGAAAGTGCGGATAGCAATAAGGCCCTGACGCTTCGACTTCCGAACCCAAGCCGGGTTCTCGCCAACCCGCCAGTCCGCTGCAAACCGCCCGCACTCGCGCCCGCACTCGCATGATTAAACGGCAGACGCCGAGCGGGCCAGTTCTGACCCGCACGCGAGTCACCTGTCATGTGACTCGCGAAACCGGCTCGCCTTCGCCAGTACGGGAAAAGGGCCCGGCGAGGCGACTCGGCAAGGCCGAACCCGCGCGAGGAAAGGTCGGCCGAGTCAGGGCTTCTCGCCCGCACAAATCCGCAGAGGTCTGAACGATGACGCAACCCAGAGAAAATTGCAATAGATATTAGCCCGCGACGGGCGAAAGTAATCCCGATTTATTACAAATATCTAGACTGACAGAAGTAAAAAGATGAACACCCTGAGCATTACCACCGCATGTGGGGCGACCCGGACCTGGCGGGTAACGACCGGCGAGGGGAGGGTGAATTCAACGCGGGATCCATTTCCACCTACCTCCCCTCCCCGCGTCGGTTCGAGGCGGTACGCGAGGATAGTGATACTCGCGGACCGTCGACAGCTCCAGCTGGGTCCTATTGATCTGCTCCGAGGCACGCCTCAGTCGCCCCTCGGCTCGCGTGATATGCACACCCGGAGAAGTCGCCTCGTCCTCGTCAGAAGAAAGTCTCGCTCCCTCCAAAGCCGCGAGTCGCTCCTCCGTCTCGGCCTTATCTTTCTCTACTCTGTCGAAGACCTCCCGCAGCAGTAGCGTGTGCTTTTGAAACAGTTGCTTTACCTGCTTCTTCATCTTCTCGGCATCACGCGGGTCTCCCAGGTACTCAGATATGCTGTCCACGTCTGGGGGGGGGGGGGGGGAGTACCCCCCGCTCATCTCGACATCCGACGAAGAGACCACGTTGTAACCTACAGAGGTAAGATCAGAAGGATCGATGACCGCAAGCAGGCCAAAGTCAGAGGGTTTACCTGGCGTCGGTACGTCGCCCGCATCATCAGTAGGCCTAGAGGTGCCCGGCCGAGTTCTCCTCCAATAGTAACGAAGGGTTTTCCCAGGCCGTGGGGCCTTGGCGACAGGGGCACCACGGGAGGGACAGGTTCCCGCGGCAAAGGGACTGGTCACCCGATCGGCCGCCGCCAGAGCGGAATGCCCGGGATCTCCCTCGTCTCCCCCGGCTCCCCGAGACGTCTTCTACCAAAAGGAAAGAAAAGTCAAGGAGTGTATACAACCCCGGAGGGAGGGAAGGATCGAGCAAGGGAAGCGCATATACCTCAGGGATGACCTCGGCACCGCCGGCCGAGCTGGAGGTAGGGTCGTCGCGCCCTGAAGACCGCCGGACGATCTTCGCCTCCTTTGGCTTAAAAGGGGGGCCAGGCGACCCGCGCGCTAGCCACGGGGCGGCTTCGAGAGCCGCATCCCTGACACCCTCCCTCGCAGCCGCCAAACGAGCCCGCACCTCCTCAGACATAGGCATCTCGCGGCTATAGACCGCGGAAAGGGAAAAAGAGGAGGAATTACCCCGGAGGCCGGACAGCTTATTTATAGCGAGGAGGTGGGTCCCACCAAAAGATTCCCTCCAGCTCAGCAAGGTTTTTGCCGAACACGTGAGGGTTGGATGTTTCTTTCCGAGCCCTTTTTCAAAAACTCGTAAAGAGCGGGGATTATGTACAACCCCGTATTCGCGGAAGGGACTCAGGCAACCAGGCGGGCTCCCCTCACTCGCGCATCGAAGGGTTGCCCAAGCAAGCCAGCCTGGCCCGCACCCTCCTATGCGGGTCGGCCCGCGCCCTCCCAGCGATCCAGCCCTGCCCGCACCGACTTTGGCGGGCCAGCTCCACCCGCCTCTCCTAGGTGGGCCGGCCCGCGCCCTCCCGGCGATCCAGCCCTGCCCGCACCTGCTTTGGCGGGCCAGCTCCGCCCGCCTCTCCTAGGCGGGTCGGCCCGCGCCCTCCCGGCAAGCCAGCCCTGCCCGCGCCTACTTTGGCGGGCCAGCTCCACCCGCCTCTCCTAGGCGGGTCGGCCCGCACCCTCCCGGCGAGCCATCCCAGGCCCGCGCCTCACGCTGAGTGGAAGCATTGAAGGGCTACTCGCTCGATACCCAGTGGGGAGGACTTTTTACTGTTTTGCCCCGTTGGTCTGTCCCTAGCCAGTCAAAACAGCGGGATCTCGATGTTGGCAGACCCAGGTGGGCTGCATATAGCTGTTTAGAACAGCGGAGTTCAGCTGTTGGCAGGCCAGCCCGAGGAGCTTTTGGTAATTTTAAGGCGGCAGAGGTTCGTTATTTACAGACCATCCTCAAAATCCTATAAATAAGACTCAAGGGGTACCTCAGAAAGCAAGTTTACTTGTTCCCCAGTCTACTAGCGCTTTCTGAGGTACCTTAGCCCGGCATTTGGCTAAGGAGGGGAAGCGCTCAGTGATCTTCCGGGTTTGTGGTGGGACCTCCGAGCCGGGCCCTTGGTCTAGTCTTTTGCTCTCCTTTCCTTTGTTGTTTTTCTTGCAGGAGCGAAGTAGGTGCGCGACCACCCCTTCCCCAAGGGTCGAACTCCACAAGAGACCGATTTCTCGGTTTCAACAGTCACCATTCATATGACTGAGAAAAAGATTTTTTTCCATGAGAGTATTCATGGCTTCAGTAAACTGTAATATGGTATGTAATAGTGAAATAATATAGGGGGCGTTTTTTCTCTTTTCTGTTGGTTAAACATTGGAGAGCTGATGGTTGGAAATAATACATATTACTATAAAGCTGCTGGTTTGAAATAATAAATATTACTATTAGTTCAGTTAATCTGTCACTACAGCTTATTCTTATGTTGATGGATAAATTGGGCATTTATGCTGGTTTTGGTTGGAAGGTAATTAAAGTATTGATGCAGGACGGCGCATAGGGTTTGCGCGTCTGTCGGCTTTTTTCTAGGAAACCCTAAATGTATGCAATGAATAATTAATTTAGCCAATTTTGGAGCGGGCACAGCACTTAAGAAATTACGCAACTTGGATTTTTTTTAAAAGCACAAAATCACTATTTTGTTTTAAAATGATTTTTCTTAAATAATGGTTCGATTCTTAATCCGGGGAACGAAATTCGCAATTTCCGTTCTGTTCCCCCTGATCGTAGCAAAACGGAAATCGTGAACTCCAAATACGTTTCCGTTTGGATTCGACGTAGCGTTCGCTGACAAAACTCGGGCGAAAACCTAGCACTGAGTCTAGTTAACCTAAGAGAAAATATAGACACTCACAAACGAAGAGATAGAAACAAGTTACCCACGGAAAGAGACGTCTTTCCGTATCTGAAGTCAAAGGCGATCACACGAGGAACTCATCGTCACTTTCGATCTTCCGCTCCAAGATCGACCGCTATCGCACACGGCACCAAGAAATTAAAGAGCTCCCTCACACGAGGTGATTCCACGGAATCACTCAACAAAGCAAGGGAGCCACAAACTAAACAACCTAAATTCACTCGCTCTTCACACTCAAGTGGACCCACGAAATCTCAAACACTCGCGGTGGCTCCACGGAATCTCACACACTAAGATCTAATATCAATCCTAAATCTCCTACTGTAATCGAACTACTGCACAGTAATGTTAAGGTTACTGTTCATCGCCTCTATTACCTCGACGGGCTGTAAAAGCACAGCAATCCAACTACAGGAAACACCTCAACAACAACAAAGAGCTTAATATTCAACAACTCATGCACAGGAAATCACGGTTTATCTTCTCCAAACAAAGAAAACAGTAGCAACAAACCAGAACCAAGACTCAACAACGGGACTCAAAAAAAAACTAGGAGCAAAACTCAAATCTTCTTCAACAAAAGTTCTCTTACGGAAGCAAAACACACATACTGAAAACGAACAACAATCTTTAGTTTTTTTCCTCATCAACAACCGCCTACATACTCACAAGAGAAGCACAAAGCAACTACAGGAATCTCAATACATTCAACAATCACTAACACAAAATACAAACACATCCCATTTTTATAGGGTTACAAACAGAGAAGAGAAAAAAATCGAAAACCTGCCACAGGAGATGCGGCCATGGCGGAAACGGACTAAGAGGAGTGGCCGGAAGTTGGGGCTCAGGCGTCGTGGTCGTGGCTAGTACTTGCGGGATCGTGGCCGGTAGCTGGGGCTCTGGAGGAGGCGTCATGGTCGTGCGGAAGCTTCCGCCATTTCTGGGCTTCCTGGGCCTCTGGATCGCGAGGAGGGTGAAGCGCGGGTTGGTCCAGGAAGAGGCACAGTGCAACATCGGGGCCGGCCTCCTGTTTAACCTAAGTATTCTTCTCATCTTATACATATATATATATAACTGTACATATATATATATATATAATAATATTTATATCTTTTATATATATATAATTCTCTCTCTCTCTCTCTCTCTATATATATATATATATATATTTTTCACAAACACAAACAATTTACGATAAATTATAAAATAACATAACGTGATATGCAAGATTTAAGGCCGATAAAGGTCCGGTCGGGTGCGACGTCGGGTACTTTTGCGACGACCTGATCTGGGCTGGTCTCCACCAAGTATCCTGTTCGGGGCCGGTTGTTAGCTATATTTGTAAGGGTTTTCCAATTTAATTTCTTAAGTAAATTTCAGTTACTTAATGATGTTCAAACCTCGGTTTTAAATAAAAGTCACCTTAGTTTTTCTCCTTCGACCATCCCTTAAAAAGTCGTAATAATCGTTTGATGGTGCCAACGTCAATAGCTATTTAAGACAAAAAAATAATCGCTAAAAATGGCTAAAGATGATTTAGAAAGCGATTAATTCTGAGGGTAATTTCAATTATTTAATACCCTATGTTAAATAAAAACATAACACATAAATGAAGAAAAATAGAGAACTGAATGCATCAATGCATAAGTAATGTTACGAGTTGTCAATGCATGAGTAATGCTATGAGTTGTCAATGCATAAGTAATGTTACGAGTTGTCAATGTACTGTTTTTTTTCAATTCAGTTGGGCTGAAAGGCCTTAAGCGTGTTAGAACGCACTCAGGGGGCCTAAAGGCTCGAAGCATGTTTGTGTCTACCGGAGAAGATAAGATGTCTAATCCAGTTGGGCCAAAAGGCCTTATGCGTGTTCGATCGCACTGGATTAGATATGTCGACCAATTTAGGGGATTGAAAGGCCCGAAGCGTGTTTGTGCGTGCTAGAGAGATAATGATCCCGGGGGGGTCGGACCCAAATATTGATGTCTGATACAACTACATTTTAACAGTACCTCTGGACTAAAAATGATGGAATGAAAAAAGAACAATAAGGAAATTTACTGTAAGAAAATGAATGAATATACTGCTTATACGTCTTGATACTGCTTACAGAGTTTTCATATTGTTATAGATTTTACATAATGCTTATAGTTTAATATTGATTACTGATGTGTATTGTTTACTGCTCACTATAAAATATTATATGCATATTGTTACAAATCCATTGTGTTTGCATGTACAACAGTTAAAAATGGTAGCTCAGTGCACAAAGCATCCACGCGCAGTGAGGGTTCGAGGAAGGGTCCCGTCATAAGAGTGAAATATAAGCAAACCTTACCCTACATTTTGCAAGAGTCTACTTCCAGCATTGGGGCGGGGCAGATCCTCATGCACGACTATGGTCCCGGCAAATGAGCGACAGTCGCGACGGCGCGGGATCCTCCCAGCCAAACGAGCCCTGGGAATTGGCTCTGATACCAAGTGAATGTTGATGCTTTGATTAATTTAAAATTATTGTACCACATTTTACACATCTATATGGGAGAGGGCAATCTATCTAAAAGCATTGTACTTAATGTAGCACTAAGTAAATACAACATAAGTAAAATACGTAACTCTAACTATGACCAATTTTTATCCTACGAAGCCAAGACATGGTACGATCGAAGAAGGGTAGCATGTAATGGGGAATAAAACATCTGCATTATGAATCAAAGCCAAGGTAGAGAGGAGTTTGTGCAATGCGTGGAGAGATAAATGAATATAAAGAGCAAGAAAAAACACATAAATGGAGTAGCACCTAATAATATTACAATGTAAAAAAAGAGAATAAAGTGAGTATGCAATTCCATAAAGAGGGAGAGAGTGGGTGGAGAGAATGAAGAGTAAAAGAGAGTGGACGGGAGCAAGAGAGAGAGAGATGCAAGTTCACATGGAGAGTGATGGTTAAACAAATAAAGACAAGGAGAAAGGGAGAGGTAAGGAAGAAATTGAGGGAGTCAAGAGGGTTAGTCCAAATGAATTACACCTCTTCATTAGGTTACGAAAATAAATAAGGGAAGGAAACAGGTTGGGTAGTGTGAAAGTTGAAAATATAAATAATATTATTCCAAAGAATATAAAATTATCACATGGGAGCTCTGCTCTAACATAGAGTCGAGGAGGAAGAATTTACACTTAGATATGAGAGATTAAATACAAGAAAAAGAAAATATAAAATGAACCTCCTTTTGGGCTTTAGCACTCTCACCTCAGCTGGGGCATACATATTGATAATTCCAAGCTTGACACAAATATTCAAAAAATATGAAATTGATTTGGTGAAGAAGTCGGTCAACTCTTTATTTGAAGAAATAGCTTCCACTAAAATGAAGTGACAATCAATTTTAATATTTTTTGTTCTTTCATTGAATACTGGATTTTTAGATAATCGACGAGAAGCTCCAAACGACCGTTTTTGGTCAACGAGGTGTTATGGACGAAGAGCTCACTGAACGATTGTTGCCGGGATGACGAGACGGCGAGAATGACTAGTAGAAACGAGGGGGGCTAGGTCTTGGCTATGATACCATGTGAACGTTGATGTTTCAATTAACTGAATATTATTTTACCATCTTTTACAAATGCATACAGGAGAGGGTAATTCATGTAGGGTAGGGTGTGTAGTGGACTCCTAAAATGTACGTTAGTGATGAGTGAAGGTGGTTCCTGACTTCTCAACGACTTGATGCATGAACTACTTGCAATTAGGCGCCAATAATTAACGCCAAACAATTAAATAGCATAATTACGATTACATCAAATTATAAACAAGAATAAAATTTCTTTTAGACTAAAAGTGTGGCTTTCCTCCGCAGGAAGGCCAAAAACAAGCGCGCGGCGAATTAATCCTTCCCGTGATTAGAAATTTATCCAAGAGCAAATACTATATTAACTGAAATCCAAACAAGTATATAATAACCAAATCGAAACAATGTTTACAACTAATTAACAAATACAAAACACAACACAAATATTAGGGCTGTTGTAAATAAAATAGATCTGAACGATGGAGGGCTCAAAGAGGGGTTCCGGTGGTGGGCGGACCGGATCAGGTAAGGGGACGGATGGCTGGGAGGGCTGGATCGGAGAGGAGAGGGGTTGGAATTGGGCTGGATTTCCCAGATCTGGGTAGATCTGATGATGTACGGATGTTGGGAGGTGGATACACGGGATGGGGGCAGCTAATCAGAAGCGGGGAGGAATGGATCTGGGATGGAATGCCCAGGTTTTGGTGAATCCGGGTGGGGGATGAATGGGGGGGGGGTGGCACCACGGGTGGGGGTAGCGGCAACAAACAGAAGGGCGGCGGCCTGTTTTGGAAGGGGCGAGAGGTGGAGGAGGGGGAGGCGGCTTTGGGGGAGGTGGCTGGAGGGATTTGTGAGAGCGGCTGTTGGACAGAATAGGGAGGGGGGTCGCGGCATGAAGGGGCTAGACGACAGGTTGGGGAGGGGGAAGAGGTTGGGAAATAAAACAAAATACACTTACCTAAGGAGTCGTCACCAAGGGGGTTCCACGGAGTTGGCACCATGGAGGGGATCATCGGAATGAAGAAAAAACTCTCCAAACTTCAGCAATAACCTAAAAGAGCAATCCTAACATCTATTTATAAGAGATTAAAATTAGGACACCCGAAATCAACGACTATAATTAGCTGATGGTTTCGAGACCATAAATATATGAACTAATGTCCAAAAATAATAAAGCTATATATGAAAAAACATCGGAACACGAATCCGGACGCACCCGCGGAGTCGGATCATCGATCTGGCCATGTCATATATTGTAAGTCACTAATTCGCATCAGTAATCTATCTAAAAACCTTATACTCAATGTAGGACTACATAAATACAACACAAATAAAATACATAATTCTAATATAAGTCTTAACAATAACCGATTTTTATTGTCGAAGCTAAAATATGGTATGATCGGAGAAGAGGTAGCATGTAATGGGGAAGAAAACATTTGTATTATGAATCAAAGAAAGCAAAGATGGAGAAGAGTGTGTGCAATGTGTGTAGAGATAAAAGAATATAAAGAGCAAGAAAAAAAACACAAAAATGGAGTAACACCTCATAGTAAAGTGAGTATACATTCGCATAAAGAGGGAGAGAGTGGGTAGAGAGAATGAAGAGGGGTAGATGAGAGTGGATGGGGGAGAGAGAGAAGATGAAGTTCACATGGAGAGTGATGGTTAAACACATAAAAAAGGAGAAAGTGAGAGGCGAGACAGAAATTGGGGGAGTGAACAGGCTTAACCCAAATTAATTACACCTCTTCATTAAGTTAAGAAAATAAATAAATAAGAGAAGCAAACATGTTGGGTAGTATGAGAGTTTGAAATATAAATAAATATCATTCCAAAGTATCTAAATTATTAGAGCTCCCTTCTTTATATAGAGTTGAGGAAGAATTTATACTTGGAGATATGAGACTAAATATAAGAAAGAGAAAAAGTACAATAACCCCTATTTGGGCTTTTAATCTTGGGGTTTAGCACTCCCCTCAACTGGGGCATATATATTGATCATTCCCAGTCTGACACAAATATCTTGAAAAAGATAAAGAAAATGGTTTGGTAAACATGTCGGTCAACTCTTTATCTAAGAAAACAAACTGAGTTTATAGTTAATGTGATAATCAACTTAGGTATATTTTGTTCTATCAGGGAACACTGAATTTTCAAATATGAATATAATAAATTTATTATCACAAAACATCGGTAGAAGATACACGTAAATTTCTCTCAAGCACTTTAACTGACAAGCAATCAGAGTCATACTTCTGCATTCAGCTTCTGCACTTGATCTGGGCATCACTGCTTGTTTCTTGCCTTTTCAAGTTACCAAATTTCCTTCAACATACATGCAAAATGCAGAAGTGAACTTTTGATCTCCTTTAACATATGCATAGCTTGCAACATAATATGCTTCAATGTCTAAAGATTGTTTCTTTGAAACAATAGTCATTTTCCTAGAAACCTTTTGATGTATTATAATAGTTTTAAGGCAAATTCTAGATGACACTTCATGGAAGCATGCATGAATTGGCTGACCCTCCTAACAACATAGGAGAAGTCGGATTTGATTAAGGTAAGATAAATAAGTATATCTACCAGACGCCTATAGGTCCTATACTAAGAAATATATTATAGTGTAGAGAAATGCTCAAAGTATTAAGAAGTAACTCAAAAACTTTATTTACACTGCTTCAATGTATGAATACAAGTATGCATAGAATTATATAAGAAGAGAGAGAGAGAAAGAACCTTATTCAAGATGTGGAACTAATACATAAAGAGGAGAGGGTCTTTGATGGGCCTTGTTAGGGTATTCTTCTAACACTTCTCTGCAAGTTGGAGCGTACAAATCGTAAGCACGCAACTTGGACAAAAACTACTGAAATAGAACATGAGGTAGGGCCTTCGTGAGAAGATCAACAATTTGATCAGTAGTCGGAATATGTTTCAACTCTAGCTTCTTCATTTGAAATTTTTCCCAAATAAAGTGACAGTCGCCTTCAATGTGTTTCGTTCGTTCATGGAAAACAGGATTTTTAGCTACGCGTATAGCCGCTTGACTGTCTCAGAGTAAGGTAGTTGGTGAGGAAAGTTTGACCCCAGATCACCTAGGAGACTTTCGAGTCATGTGAGCTCAGATACCACAGATGTCATCGAACGATGCTCGGCTTCAGCCGAGTAGCGAGCAACCACAGATTGTTTCTTGATGCGTCAGGTAACAAGGTAGCCTCCGAAGTATGTGCAGAATCCGCTGGTAAAACGTCGATCATCCAAGGAGCCAGCATAATAAGCATCTGAATACGCAACCAACATTGAAGTAAAAGAGGAAGAGGTTTTGTATACTAGCCCTTGACCAGGGGCTGCTTAAATATCTTAGGATGCGTTTGACAGCCTAAAGGTGAGACATTTGAGGAGAATGCATAAATCGGCTGACAACCCCAACAACAAAGAAGATGTCAAGTCTTGTAACTGTAAGATAAATTAATTTTCCAACAAAACGTCGATAGTACTATGGATTTGAAAGAAGAAGACCAATGTCGGAGGCATGAGCACAAAGTTTGTGATTGACGTCTATAGGAGTATCAATCGGCTTGAATCCAGATTAGTCAACATCCTGAAGAAGGTCGAGACAGTACTTCCGTTGAGATAAGACGGGGTCATTAGGCCGTCTTGCGATCTCTAGGCCAAGGAAATACCTAAGATTCCCCAGATCTTTTGTTTGAAAAGCAGAATTCAGGTGTTTCGTGATCATTTGTATTCCCTTTGAATCATCTCCCAAGATTAGGATGTCATCAACATAAACTAAGAGGAGAACAGTGTTTGTTGTTTGATGACAAGTAAATAGAGAGAAATTCGCCGAGCTCCGAGTAAATCCAACTTCGCGGAGAACCCTACTGAATTTTTCAAACCATGCCCGAGAAGATTGTTTGAAACCATAAATCGACTTCTTGAGATGAAAAACTCGGGACACCCCCGTGGTCTCAAACCCGGAAGGTTGTTGCACATAGACAGTTTCTTGTAGGTCGTCATTGAGAAAAACATTCTTGATATCTAGTTGATGCAAGGGTCATTGTCGATGTACAGACATACAGTTAATGAGAGTAAGACACAAACCGTGTTGAGCTTGGCCACCGGAGAGAAAGTTTTCTCATAATTGAGTCTTTGCTGTTGAGTAAACCCACGAGCCACAAAACAGGTCTTAAGACGATCAATTGTCCCATCAGGAGCATGCTTGATCACAAAAAAACCATTTATATCCAACACAACTCTGTCTTGGAGGAAGAAAAACCAGATCATGTTTGATTAGCCTAGAGGGCAGTCATTTCTTTTTTCATGGCCGCCCGTCAATCCGGATGTTGGAGAGCCTCCTGCACAGAGTTAGGTACAGAGTGAAAGTCAAGCCTATGGGTAGAAAGTCACCTAGGGGGGTGAATAGGTGACCTATTAAAATTCTTTGTAGTTCTTTTAACTTTAGCAATGTATCCTAATGCAATTCAGAATATAAGTTGTACCCAGCACAAACAATAGAACAGCAAGAACTGATCACAACATACACAATAAAGAACACAGTACACAGCACAAGGGACACAGCAAGTTTATAGTGATTACTTTATCTATGGTACATCCACTTTCCCCTTTCTTCTTAACTAGCAATGTACTAAATAAGGTTATAGATCCTCCTTCACAACTCAGATCCTCAGATCCTATAAGGCACAGTTTCTTCTCCAAGAAACCTACACTCAGACTCACTGGTCCTACCTCAGAGATCTCTTCAATCTCCTACCTCAGCCTTTATAGATTAGGCCTACAAACTCAGTGATTTACCCCAAGTCACCTACCTCAGATTCACCCAAAATCCTACCTCAGCCTTTATAGATTAGACTTACAAAACTCAGAGAATAAGATCTCCTACCCACTCAGATCTCTATGAGATCTTACAATGAAATTTGATAAAACAGATTACAGAAAAACAGAAAACCTGTTATCTGTTGGATCTGTATGTACAGATCTTTCCACCCAGCTGCAGTTTGATTTCTTCTTGATAGATCAGCAGGCTGAATTGAATTTCTTCTGAGTCAGCAACTTTTTGATGAAGATCAGATTGAATGGCTTGAAGATGTTGATGAACAGATCACTTAATCCCCAGATCAACCTAAGGAAAAGGATCTGGTGACTTTCTTGAAGATCAACTTCTTCTTCTCTTTCTACTTCTTGATTTGTCTTTTAGAATAGTGAGAGACTGATGAATAAAATAGAATCGATTTGTGCATCTTTTGTTTTTCTTCTGAAGGCAGCACCTCCTATTTATAGAAATCTCAAACGGCTTGGACTGGTATTGATGACATCAGCAACAGCAAGCAAATCCTTCCTTGAACTGTCTTTATAGAAGTGAAGCTTTCCTGTGTCGACCAGAATGATCTGACCATTCTTGACCAGATTGATGTTGACTCAGCACATTCTGTCATATAAGTGTTGAAGTAGACAAGTTGTCTCGAAATCTGTGTTGAGACATCTTTGGCAGACCCAACACTTCCATACTTAGAATAGTCTTCATCTCAGAACAGAAAGTGTTGAAATAGTATAGTTGTGTCGACACATCTGTTATTTGTGTCGACACATCTGTTATCTGTGTCGACACATCTTAGTTATGCCTTGTGTTGACACAGAAGTACTGTCTCGACACATCTGTTATTTGTGTAGACACATCTGTTATTTGTGTCGACACATCTGTTATTTGTGTCGACACATCTGTTATCTGTGTCGACACATCTTAGTTCTGCCTTGTGTCGACACAGAAGTATTGTCTCGACACATCTTTTGTTATTTGTGTCGACTGCTGATCTGTCTTGTGTCGACACAGAAATATTGTTTCGACACAGAAATATTGTTTCGACACATGCTGTCTTAACACTTTGACTTAGAATAATTTCTTCAACTTTGAACCTGCACATGTAAACTTAGCATTCATCAAATACACTTTTGGGTATATCATTGAGTTGTCAAGGGGACTTCTCCAGATCAGGTACACTGTTCCCAATGTACCCAACAATCTCCACATATATGGGGAAATCATAACCCCAAATCAATGATATATACACCAACATAATAATCTTGATGATTATAACATAAAAGATTTAACATTCAACCAGATGAACTTTTATAACATAAAAGATTTAACATTCAACTAGATGAACTTTTACAACATAAATAAAAATTGCCAAAAACATTCTTATACCAAAATATTATCAGTCTCAAAATTACAATGAGCTTATATAGAATTACATTAATTCTAAGCAAAGTAAATACATCCTAAGACTGGTCAGGTTCTGTAATCACAATGTCTTTCCCTGACTGTACTTTGGCCTGAACAGATGGAATGCTTTCATCAACAGCCTGCTTGTCTTTCTTGTCCTTGATGCTGAAAAGCTGTTCAGCCTTAATTATTTGTCTTTCAAAATAATGAAAGGGCTTAGGAAAGTATTTGCATGGTTCAATTGCAGAAGCAGGAATTAAACCTTCCTTCTGCTCCCTTCTAAACTTATAGATAGCAG
This sequence comes from Platanthera zijinensis, assembly GCA_039513925.1. NCBI lineage: Eukaryota > Viridiplantae > Streptophyta > Magnoliopsida > Asparagales > Orchidaceae > Platanthera > Platanthera zijinensis. The sequence goes on from CM077095.1 coordinate 101,498,231, forward strand.
TTTGTTGTTCTTCATGCTTCCTCCATTCCTGCTCTGAATATCACTTACCCTTGTCATGTTTGTTGGTCATGACTGCTTTCCATGAGGTAAGAATGATGTCCCTTGATCTTGGACTCCATTGTTCAAAGTCAGACCTCTCATCAGCCTGTTCTCTAAATCTTTTCTTTAACAATTGGACCTCTCTCTCCCTTTGTAGAGCAGCTTCAGACATTTCCACCTCTTCAGAATTAACTCTATGTTTATATTGAGATGGACTATACATAAGTTGAACTTGATTATGAATATCCTCAAACTGTGAAAGAGGGTATATGATTTTGTCTGCCTCCTTAGCAATTCCATCAATCAGAGCTGGTTGGCAACCAGACTCTGCAACTTGATCATCATCACACAGAGGAGGGTATCCTAGTGTGGCTCTTATGCTATTAGAAGTCCATTTGGCATGTTCTGAGCTAGCCTTGACCATCACTCTCTCCCCCTTTATGACTTCTCTCTCTATATGATCTATCAGATCATCCTTTTGAAATCTCACTTGATCCACCACATGATGGTTCCTTGTGGTGTAGTAATTCTTGAACTTTGTCATTTGATCAGAGAGAGCCTTTGATGAATCTTTTATAGCTTGCAGCATTGCAGGTGAATCCACTGTAAGCTTGGTTTGTAACTCAGTTAGTTGAGTATTTACTTTCTCCTCTAAGGAAGTGGATTGATCTTCTATCTTCTTAAGAGTGATCGTATGAATTTCCATCAAATTTTCATTCAGTATTTTCTGATTCTCCAGATTAAAGCCTTGTTTTTGCACTATATCATCTATTTTAATTTTTAATTCTTGTTGTTGCTGTGCAAGATAAACTACTGCATTGTCTCCTTTGTGAAAATAATCAGTCATTTCTTTCTTCAGCAGATTTACTTCAAATCTGATTGACTTTATGTCTTGAGATAGGTGGAACTCCATATCCTTCTTATTCTCATCTATTGAAGCAGATGGAGTGGACTGGAGCGACTGTAAAGCTTTCTTATAGCTCTGACTCTTCTTTTTCCTTTCATATATTCTGGTTTGTTTTTGCCTTGTGTCCTCCCCCTTCTCAGAGTCAGATGAACCGGTAATTTCAACAGCTGTGTCTACATCAGCTGGTGCTTCAGTTCCATTCTTAGGAGACTTAGCTGATTGTTCCCCCTCAACTGTTGTACCCTGTTGATCAAGGTGTATTTCTACTAGACTTGGTTCAGGTTGTTGAACTTCTACAGGAGCTACATTTTCTCTAAGAGGATCTGTTATCTCCCCCTGGATGTGAGCATCCATCCATGTTGTGTTATTAGGATCTTTTTCAGGAGATTTTTAATTCAAAATATCAGGCATATTCTCATCTTGTTGTGTATTCAGATCTTTGAGAACATCTTGTACTATGTCAGTGACAGTTTCACTATCTAACACATTTGTTTCATCCATGGTTTTCTCTGCATTGAATGTTGCAGAGGATTGTAACTCCCCCTGGATCTGATCCCCAGTTTCAGTTGTAATACTTGGAGTTTTCCTTTGGATTCTTACTTCAGCTCCATCTGAACTGAAATTGATCTGCTCTTCTGAGTTACTTGAGGATTCACTTTCTTCTTGTAATAGTTTCTTGTTCTTGATATCCTTAGGCTTCTGTGATTCTGGTGTATCTTTGGCCAAGACTCTGGTCTCATCTAGACAAAATCTTCATGTTCATCCATCTCATGTGATTTATCTTTGAACCCAATTTTGGATTAAGTTCAGCAAGAATCACTTTATTCAAATACAAACTCAGTATTCTACCCAGGTTGGGTTTCTTTATACAGTCAGCGATTAAGTCAAACAACAGTCTGCTCCAGTATGTCTGTAGTTTGAAAATGATCCTAGTCATTATCTCAAACATGTGAACTGAGATTCTGTCATGTGCACCTGTCTTGCACAACAGAACCTTCCCAACAATTTCAAATAGAAATTTTCCTTGGTTGTTCATACCTTTCCTATTCAGTGAACTTTCAATCTTGGAAACTTTATCTAAACCACACCATTGAAGTCCAGCAATAGTCTTGGTGGAGTCAACTATATCTTCTTATTTAACTCCACATAATTGAAATACCTGGGTCAACCGCTTGCCTGTGATCTTGACCTTCTGTCCATTTACGGTTGATTTGATCTTTGTGGCGCGAGAATCGATCGAGGCGTTTATCAGAAGTTCTGTTACTTCTCTTTTCCATATGATCGTCGGCTCTGATAATAGATACTCAAGACCAGCTTCTTGGATTAGGCCAATGACTTTTGTAATCTCTTCGTCTGCCGATTTGAATCCATGGCGCACCAGTTCGTATCCCTCATTGATTTTATCATCCTTCCTTGGAGCCAATGTTGTTAATTTTGTAATTGACGAACCGAGTAATTGACGAACTGAGAAATTGACGAGAGTCGACAACAGAAAATCTAGGTTTCAACACTAAGCAAGAGAGAAGGATCTGGTAGAGAATTTCTACAGTTTGTCTTTTTATAGGTCATTCTACTGAGAAGGTGAAAGGGCGCGTCGCCTAAAGACATATTCATAAGTTTGGAAAAATCCCTTAGATCAACACTCGGAACTTGTCGACAGAGAAAATGTGTCGACTTGTGTCGACACACCTCCAACCATCTCGACAAGCAGTGTCGACACACTTCCTTGTGTCGACACAGAACAGTGTAGATTGTGTCGACACATATACATAAATTGTGTCGACAACCCTAGTTTGTGTCGACACACTTGATTTGTCTCGACACAAAAACATACTTAGCCAGATTTCTGACTCCTGAATTGTTGACTCCTGATCCTGATGATGTCCATATCTTGATGTGACAGCTGGATAATAGGCTTGCATTTTTGATGACTTAGTCTAAGTTTAGGCTTATTCAAGACTTAGCATGTCTAGCTTAAATTTGAAGAAATTAAACTTTTCTTCAACTAGTGGTTTTGTAAATATGTCAGCTATTTGTTTATCAGTAGGAACATATTCTAAACTGATGTCATTGTTTTCTACATGTTCCCTAATGAAATAATATCTGATTTCAATGTGCTTAGTTCTACTGTGAGATACAGGGTTATTTGCAATTGAAATAGCACTTGTAGAGTCACAAAACAATGTAGATTTACTTATCTGTAACTGATAATCTTGTAGCTGATGTTGAATCCACAGAAGTTGAGCACAGCAATTCTCAGCTGAGATGTACTCAGATTCAGCTGTTGATATGGCCACACTTGTCTGTTTTTTACTACTTCATGAGACTAGCCTTCTACCCAGGAATTGACATGACCCTGAGGTGCTTTTCATGTTTTCTTTACAACCTGCATAATCAGCATCTGAAAATCCTATCAGTTCAAAATCACTACTCATAGGATACCAAATGCCAAGGTTTGGTGTGCCCTTTAGATATCTCAGAATTCTTTTGACTGTAGTGTAATGAGATTCTTTAGGACAAGCTTGATATTTAGCACAGATACAAGTAGCATACATTATATCTGGTCTACTGGCAGTTAGATAAAGTAGTGATCCAACTATCCCTATGTACAAGGTAATATCAACTGGCTTTCCAGCAATATCCTTGTCCAAAGACATGGTTGATCCCATAGGAGTTCTCTTAGTAGTGGCAGTTTCCATGTCATACTTCTTGATTAACTCTTTGGTGAACTTGGATTGACTTATGAAAAGTCCATCTTTGGATTGTTTAACTTGGAGACCCAGGAAAAACTTAAGTTCACCCATGCTAATCATCTCAAATTTACTTTGCATTAGCTTAGCAAATTTAGTGCAAAGTGAATCATCAGTAGAACCAAATATTATGTCATCAACATATATTTATACTAAAATTGTCCTACCTTTGACTTCTCTGAGGAATAGTGTCATGTCAATCTTTCCTATTGAGAATTTATTCTCTAGAAGAAATTCTGACAGAGTCTCATACCAAGCTCTTGGAGCATGTTTTAATCCATAGAGAGCTCTAGAAAGTAAATAGACATGAGAAGGTTTAGTTGGATCAACAAAACATGAGGGTTGTTCTACATATACTCTTTCCTTGAGGTTGCCATTCAGAAAAGCTGACTTAACATCCATTTGGTATACTTTGAAACCTTTGTAAATAGGCTAGGAAGAGTCTTATAGCTTCCAACCTAGTCACTGGTGCAAAAGTCTAGTCAAAGTCAATTCCCTCTTCTTGTCTATAACCCTTTGCAACCAGTCTTGCCTTAGTTCTTCTTACCACTCCATTTTCATCTAGTTTGTCTCTGTAAATCCATTTTGTTCCAATGATATTGTAATCATCAGGTCTTGGAACCAACTTCCAAACTTTGCACCTCTTGAATTGGTTCAATTCTTCTTGCATTGCACCAATTCAAAATGGATCCATATTTGCTTCTTCAAACTTCTTAGGTTATGCTTGTGACAGAAAACTTGAATACATCACTGTGTTATGATGTCTGCTTCTTATGGTAACTCCTTGAGCAGCATCACCTATGATCAATTCTATTGGATGATCCTTTAGGTGTCTGGCAGCTACTGGTAGTATCACTTCTTCTCCTAGACCATCTTGATCATGTTGTTGAGTTGTTTCTCCAGGTTCTTCCTGTCCCAGTATTTCTTCAACAATGTTGATTTCCTCTTGCAAATTATGCTTGCCTGTTTTTGTATCTTTCAAGGCCAGTTCCTTAAGCCTCAAGTCTACTTGTGTTGTGTTTGAAGTACCTGTCTTACCATCATAGAACATAGAACTTTCATCAAATACAACATGAACTGACTCCTCTACAACTTGATCCTTCAAGTTATAGACCCTAGAGGCTTTGTTATGGTTGTTATAACCAACAAATATCCCATCATAAGACTTTTCAGCAAACTTGGTTAAGTAGGTTTTTCCATTGTTTAAGACATAACATCTACATCCAAAGATTCTGAAATAGGTTATGTTTGGTTTTCTGCCCTTCATAAGTTCATAAGGAGTTTTATTTAATCTCCTGTTGATTGATACCCTATTTAGAACATGACAAGCTGTGTTAATTGCCTCAGCCCAGAAATATTCTAGAAGTGAGGAATCACTTAGCAAGGTTCTACCGGCTTCAATGAGAGTTTTGTTTCTCCTCTCAGCTATTCCATTTTATTGGGGTGTTCTTGGTGAAGAAAATTCTTGCAGAATTCCTAGTTCTTCACAAAACTTTGTCATACAATCAGATTGGAATTCAGTTCCATGGTCACTTCTCATTTTGACCACAGTACTGTTAAGTTCATTCTGAATTTGTTTCACAAAATTCTTGAAGACATCAAGAGTTTCAGACTTTTCTTTAAGAAGAATACCCAAGTAAATCTGGAGTAGTCATCAACAATTACAAAAGTATAGACTCTTCTTCCTAAGCTATGAACTGGCATAGGACCAAACAAGTCGATATGCAGGAGATATAAACACCTCACAGAGTCTTTGGATTCACAGCATTTGAATGAAGTTTTAGTCTGCTTGCCTTTTTGGCATGCTGGGCAGATGCTCTCCTCAGTGCATCTTATGTTAGGACCATTCCTAACAAGCTTCTTGTTGTATAGTTTGTCTAAAGCCTTATAGTCCAAGTGGGCTAGCCTCTTGTGCCATATAACACATTGTGAAGCTTTCTCACTTGCAGCAAGACATAGGGGTAAGTCAGACTTAATACATAGGAAGTTTAAACAGTATACATTTTCACATCTAGTGCCAGTCAAGATGACCTCTTGGTCACTTGACCTTTTTATTAGGCACTCATCTCTGTGGAACAATGTGTCATATCGCAAATCACAAAATTGACTTATGCTTAAAAAGTTGTGTTGCAACCCTTCCACATAAGCTACATGAGTGATTGTGACTAGACCATTTGTGATCTTACCAAAACCTTTGGTGATGTCTTTGTCAGCTCCTCCAAAGATCACTTTTGATCCATTTTCTACAGGAATATATTCCCTCCGAATTTTTTCTTATTCCAGTCATATGTCTGGAGCATCCACTATCCAAGTACCAGATTGGTCTGGATCTTGGACATTCCTGCAAAATAAGAAATTACTTTTCCTTAGGACCCCAAATAGTTGTGGGTCCTAGGTTCTTGTTAGCTGTGACTCTATCAAAGCCACCAGTTGATCTCTTGAAAGGAATTGTCTTCAGACTATGAGGCATTGTTGGATTGAACCAGCAATCTAGGGGAAAGTGTTCTATCTTTCCACAGCACCAGCATTCAAATCTATTATATCTCCTTTTAGGAGGAACAAAAGAATCTTTGTGTTGACACCCCTTTGGACAAGAGTCAGCACTTTTGGCTTTATCTTGATTGTGAACACAAGATGGGTCTTGTCTCACATCCTTAAGATGTTCTCTTGGATTATTAGATTGTTCAGCTGATTGTGAAATGGTCTGACCCTTTGATCCCTTTTGCTTTTCGCCCCTTCTTCTTTTGGGTTTAATAAACCCCAGACCACCTCTAGGTTTTCCTGAGAAGGTGTCTATAATAGGCAAAATGGTCTTTGGTTTTGAAAACTGCTCAACAAATTTTCTTTCATTTAGGAGTTTGGTTTCTAGCTCCTTAATGATTGCATCCTTTTTCTTAATTTCATTTATTTGGTCATCAATGATCTTGGTTAACTTTGTTAACTTAGACCCCTGGAGACCAAGTTTCTGAGTATCCATCATGTGATGATACTCAAGACTTTTTAGTAATGCAATTTCTCTAGCTTGTTCTTTAACAAGCTTCTTGCTTTTGACTAAAGCAGCTAGCAGTTTACCAAACCTAAGTATGAGTTGCTTCTGTTCAGTCCCTGAGTTAATCTCATGTGGATCAACCAGTAATTCACTTGAGTTTGCTTCATCTCCAGTCTCATAGTCAAAAGTCTTAGTGTAGGAAGAGTTATCATAAATTACCTGAGAATTCTCACAGTTGTGAGTTCCAGTTTTTGGATCATCAGCTATAGCCATTAGATTGATTTCCATGTCTTTTTCAGAGTCACCGTAGGATGATAAAGTTGTGGAGTTATTTTCTTTGTAGATGACTCTTCTGATGAACTCCTCCTCATATGAATACAACCCCACATGTTCTTCTTCTGACTCAGTTGAATTAGAATCACTTTCAGACAAGGTCTTTGTCTTCTTAGCCATCAGACCTTTTTCTGATTTCTTATCCTTGGAGAACTTCCTTTCTTTTGAATTTCTGTTCTCCTTTCTCTTTACTGGGCAATCAGCAATGACATGCCCAGGCCTGTTATAGCAAAAACAAATAATATCAGTCTTAGATTGTTTGTTCTGATTGGAGTCATACATGATCACAGATTTGTCTCTGTTTTTGTATTTGCTTTTGTGAGAACTAGAACCAGAAGGTTTCCTATTGCTCCACTGTTTTCTTCTTCTTAACATCTTCTTGAACTGCCTTGTAAATAAGGCAAGTTCATCATCTGATATCTCTTCTGAATAAGAGCAAGGTCCAGTGTTATCTGTCTCTTCATCTCTTCTAGGTGATGATGGAATTTCCCTTCTAGTTTTCTTGGAAGAGTCAGCTTTGAAGGCCAATGATTTAGACTGGGATGATTGTCTGGTAATTTTTGCTTCAGCTTTTCTTGAGTTGAGTTGAAGCTCATGTGACATTAATTTCCCAAATAAGTCTTGGGGAAGCAGATTTCCCATTTCCCTTATTGCACAAATCTTGATATCTCATTTTTTATTTAGGGATCTCAGGAACTTGTCATGCAGTTCATAGTTTGAGAAGTTTCTCCCATAGTTTCTCAAGTCATTGACTATTCTAAAAAACTTTTCATATGTTTGTTCAATAAAATCTGCCTTCCCTTGTCTAAATGCATCATATTGCTGGTTAAGGAATGACCTTCTGTCATCTCTCAGCTCTGAGGTACCTTCCATATACACTATCAAGGTATCCCACATTTCCTTAGAAGAATTACAGTGCACCAGATTCTGAAATGTGGAGTTGTCTATAGCACTCACTATTATGTTCTGTGTTCTTTTGTCCATAGTAGCAAGTATGACCTCATCCTTTGTCATTTCTGACAATGTCTTGGGAGTTTGAATATTTGCATCTAGGACAGATGATTTCATGGGCACATAGGGTCCTTCTTGAATCTGAAGCTTCCATGAACAGTCTTACTCTTTGTTTCCATATAACAAAATTGTCCTTAGTGCAGATGGACAATTTCATAGAACTGAGTTCTCTGTTTGATTCAGAAGTCATAGGTAAGATTACCTTCAACTGCCCTTAGGATCTTTTCCATACTGTTAGGTCTATCTTTGGATAACCTCCCTCTGATACCACTTGAAAGTCAAGTCTATGGGTAGAAAGTCACCTAGGGGGGGTGAATAGGTGACCTATTAAAATTCTTTGTAGTTCTTTTAACTTTAGCAATGTATCCTAATGCAATTCAGAATATAAGCTGTACCTAGCACAAACAATAGAACAACAAGAACTGATCACAACATACACAATAAAGAACAATGTACAACCTCAGACTTGCAGGCGAGCGAGAGGGCCCAGGCGAGAGGGCCCAGGCAACGAGAGCCGAGCGAGAGGGCTCGGCGAGAGGCACCAGGCGAGAGGTGCCAGGAGGCAGGGCATGGAGTGAGGTTCACTGCATTAAGCGGGATGGCCTAAGTGGAGCGTGGCCTCAGATAGGTGAATGCCGAGACGGGAAGCTTTCCCGGCGAGTGGCCAGCTCACCGCGCGAGAGGACTCCAGGAGTGGAGCTCTCGCCCGGGGTAGCCCTCTCGCCATGCGAGAGGACCCTATGGGGGAGTTCTCGCCAGGTGCCACTTTGGTTCAAGGCCGGTTCAGGTAGGGCCGGGCCCACCTTTTGGGCCCCAGGGGTGTTTTACCCTTTTACCCCGGGTGGTCTGCATTTAGCCCTTATGGACAGCGGAGTTTGGCTGTTGGCAGACCTAGCCAGGGATGTTCTGGTAATTTCAGGGCGGTGTAAATTGGTTATTTGCAGTCCCAGTTCAGAGGCCTATAAATAGACCGGTAAGGTGCCTTAGAAGGGCAAGCTTTCTTGACTCCTTCCACTTCTTCTAAGGCACCTAGCTCAGCATTGGCTAGGGAGGGGAAGAGCTTTAGTCTCTTCCGGGTACGAGGTGAGACCTCCTCGCTGGAGCCTCCGGTCTAGTTCTTCGCCTCGAGTGTGATCCTAAGGGAGTAAGCGTGAGCTGCCCCAGTAGTTCCGAGCTTTAGGAGAAATCGACCTTGTTGGTTCCAACAACAGCACACAGCACAAGGGACACAGCAAGTTTATAGTGGTTCCCCTATCTAGGGTACATCCACTTTCACCCTTCTTCCTCACTAGCAATGTGCTAGATAAGGTTATAGCTACTCCTTCACAACTCAGATCCTACAAGGCTCAGTTTCTTCTCCAAGAAACCTACACTCAGACTCACTGGTCCTACCTTAGAGATCTCTTCAATCTCCTACCTCAGCCTTTATAGATTAGGCCTACAAACTCAGTGATTTACCCCAAGTCACCTATCTCAGATTCACCCAGAATCCTACCTCAGCCTTTATAGATTAGACTTACAAAACTCAGAGAATAAGATCTCCTACCCACTCAGATCTCTAGGAGATCTTACAATGAAATTTGATAAAACAGATTACAGAAAAACAGAAAACCTGTTATCTGTTGGATCTGTGTGTACAGATCTTTCCAACCAGCTGCAGTTTGATTTCTTCTTGATAGATCAGCAGGCTGAATTGAATTTCTTCTGAATCAGCAACTTCTTGATGAAGATTAGATTGAATGGCTTGAAGATGCTGATGAACAGATCACTTAATCCCCAGATCAACCTAAGGAAAGGGATCTGGTGACTTTCTTGAAGATCAACTTCTTCTCTTTCTACTTCTTGATTTGTCTTTTAGAATAATGAGAGACTGGTGAATAAAATAGAATCGATTTGTGAATCTTTTGTTTTTCTTCTGAAGGCAGCACCTCCTATTTATAGAAATCTCAAACGGCTTGGACTGGTATTGATGACATCAGCAATAGCCAGCAAATCTTTCCTTGAACTGTCTTTATAGAAGTGAAGCCTTCCTGTGTCGACCAGAATGATCTGACAAGTCTTGACTAGATTGATGTTGACTCAGCACATTCTGTCATATAAGTGTTGAAGCAGACAAGTTGTCTCGAAATCTGTGTTGAGACATCTTTGACAGACCCAACACTTCCATACTTAGAATAATCTTCATCTCAGAACAGAAAGTGTTGAAATAGTATAGTTGTGTCGACACATCTGTTATTTGTGTCAACACATCTGTTATCTGTGTCAACACATCTTAGTTCTGCATTGTGTCGAAACATAAGTATTGTCTCGACACATCTGTTATTTGTGTCGACACATCTGTTATTTGTGTCGACACATCTGTTATCTGTGTCGACACATCTTAGTTCTGCTTTGTGTCGACACAGAAGTATTGTCTCGACACATCTTCTGTTATCTGTGTCGACTGCTGATCTGCCTTGTGTCGACAAAGAAATATTGTTTTGACGCATGCTGTCTCAACACTTTGACTTAGAATAATTTCTTCAACTTTGAACCTGCACATGTAAACTTATCATTCATCAAATACACCTTTGGGTATATCATTGAGTTGTCAAGGGGACTTCTCCAGATCAGGTACACTGTTCCCAATGTACCCAACACAGAGAATCAGAGATGGAGGATAATGAAGTAGCAAAGTGTTGAAACACCAGGGATAGGCGTTATAAGGATACATAATTCGTCATGGGATAAGTTGTGGAGGCAGGAGCTGGATCAACAGGTCACATGGTGTCAGAGGTTGAAGGTGACTGCAGCGGGGAGGGGAAGCGAGGAGGACGACGAGTATAGGCCCGAAAAAGAGGTGGCTTGTGTTGACCGGGAACTGGGTTGGGAAGGAGTGGTGGTAGAGGAGACGTAACTGGGATGACAGGTCGTGGTAATAATAGTGGTGGAAGCGGGGTGGTTGGAGTAGAGCAATAAGGTTGTTCTTCTAGAAAGGTAACATCAGCAGAGACAATCACCTTGTGGGTAGTAGGAGAGTAGCACACATGCCCTTTTTTAGTACGGGAATAACCAACGAATATATATTTGGTTGCACGAGGAGCGAACTTATCAGTGGAAGGGCCAAACACATGAACATAGCAGGTACAACCAAATATTTGAGGCGTGAGAGGGAAGGGCAGTGTGGAGGGGAAGAGGAGACTGAACGGCATGGCATTGTTGAGGACGGAGGAGGGTAGACGGTTAATGAGATAACATGTCGTCGAAACAGCAAAGTGCCAATAAGCCTTGGGTACCTGCATTTGAAACGTGAGGTAACGAGCAACATCAAGAAGATGTCTATTTTTGCACTCAGCCACACCGTTCTGTTGGGGAATATAAGCACACGAGATCTGATGAATGATCCAAAACTCAAAGCAGAGATTATCAAATGCATGACTAATGTATTCTTGAGTATTATCAGTCTGCAATGTTTTAATTATGCAGAAAAATTATGCGAGTCTCAAGAATAAAAGCCTGGAACACATGTGGAAGCTCAGAGCGATCACGAAGTACAACCATGTAATTCGAGAATAACCATCAATAAAAGTGATAAAATAGCGATAACCAGACAGACTAGTTATTTTGTACGGACCCCAAATATCAAAATGTACTAAAGCAAAAGGAGCAGTGCTCCGAGTACAATGAGGGAAAGATGAACGATGTTGTTTTCCCAAAATCATGAATCACAAGTAAATGTTGGAAGAGGAATATCAGGAAGAGCCTTCTTGAGGACCGAAAGAGGAGCATGCCCAAAATGTCGATGTCAGTCTGCAGAGAAGACGAAGGAGAGAACGGTAGGAGAGAGGTCAAGAAGGTAAAGCCTGTTGTGCAATCGTCCTTTACCAATGATACTCTGCGTCTGTCGATCCTGCATCATAAAAGAAAAGGCAGTGAATGTGACAGAGCAATCAAAATCGGTAGTGAGGCGACTACCAGAAAGAAAATTAAACAGAAAGCCTAGAACATAAAGGGTCGAGCGAAGAGAAATAGAAAGGTTGAGAGGTATATCAACAGAGTCGGAGACAGGAGCGGTGTCACCATTGACTACTGCGATAAACTTGGGATGCGGAGAATCCAAGTACTGAGGCGGTTCCAGTGAGGTGATATGGTGAGTAGCACATGAGTCCACTATCCAGCGCGGACTAGTAGAAATACAAGCGCTACCTACATTAGAGATGGAGGCAACGGAGACAGACGGGTGGTTAAGCAACCCTTGAAGTTGTTGGAGCTGGAGGCCACTTCATCAAGAACAACACGACTGGCAGAAGGGGTGTTGGCAGCAACACAGGCATTTGTACGAGGAGGCAGACCATGTTTACGGTAGCAAGTTGCCTCAAAATATCCATCCTTACCACAGTAGGAACACATAGGCCTCGGTCGGCTACCTCGACCCCTCCCACGGGAGCCTGAGCTTCCTTCGCGGGTAGAGGGAGGAGGGATGATTTGGGGCAACAGAGTGAAGAAGAGACGGAGAGGGAGGGCTGATAGCATCATGATACAATGTAACCTTTAACAACATGGAGCAAACATCAGAGAAAGAAGGAATAGTAGCGGATGAGAGGATCTGAGCCCGAACACTGTGAAGGTGAGGTGGAACGCGAGCCATCATCATGGCAATACCAACAACTTTTTGAGAGCGCTGAGCAGGTAGATCAGTAGTTCGGGATTGATGCTGAGTCCATGCTTCAACCAGAGTCTTGGACCGTGCAACACAGGAGGTTAAGTCAGCAGCACTGTCGGAGTCAAGGGTTTGAAGATCGGTGATAATGTCATACGGGTGTTGGAGACTATCCTTGGCGGAGTAAAGGGAATGAAGCTCATCCCACATTGTCTTGGCCATCTCATGATACATGGTCATGCGGTAGGGTTCGCCATCCAGGAAGTTGAGGAGCCAAGTTTGAACACAACCATCGTCACGAAACCAGTCATCAGTAGGTGCAGAAGGAGTGTCCTTATTAAAATGATGCAGGAGACCCTTCGTCTAAAGAACCCGGCAGACAGAGTGCACCCACTCAACAAAATTCTTCTTCCCAGTAAGAGAAATGGTGGTTATTCGCAACTCGTCGCAGAGTTCAGCAACAGGAGCAGCAACACGAGATGGAAGAGTGAAGGCGGCAGTTGAATCCATGGAGCAAGTAAGACGAGCAGCTTTGGCGAAAAGAGAAAGCGGTTAAGCGGCTAGGCAGGGGAGCCCTTGCGGCAAAGCAAACAAATACGGCTAAGGGAAGACACCGCGGACTGCTGCGGTTAAAAAAATAGTCAGGCAAGCAAATGTGGCAGGAAGGCTGCGATAAGACGGAGAGCAAGAGAGAGAGCGGCCTGTAATGGCGGTAAGCACAACTAGCTGCTATGCGAGAAGAGCTCGTGGCAAGGGGAGCAGCAGCAACAAGGGATAGAATGGGAGCAGCAGCGTCGGCGGCAAGGAGAGCACACGGTAAGAGGAGAGCCCGCGACAAGAGATAAAAGGCGGCTAAGAGAGCTAACGGTAAGAGCAGCAACGGCTAGAGACGCGGGTTGAGGAGCGACTTGAGCAGCGGCTAGCAATGGCAAGGATGCGGCTAACGGAGGCTAAGTTCATGCGGCAAGGAGAGGCAAGCAGCGACTAGAAGTAGTCGGATATGAAGCAATGGAGTAGCAGGTAGAGAAGAACGGGAGAATGGAGCTCGCGGATTAGAGAAGAGCGGTGGACAGAGGAGCGGTTTGCGGTAAGGAGGCCGCGGGAGAGTTGGACGACAAAGTAAGGAAGTGGCCAGTAGCCTTAGCAGTCCGCAGAGAAAGAAGATGGTGGGAACCGGAAGAAAAATCTATAAAAGGAGAGGAGAAGCAGACAGTGAGCGGGAGATTTGAATCCCACGGAAACCGCAACACCTGTTGCGGTTAAAAATCGCTAGTCGTCCACAATAAACTGCTAATAGAGCTGTGGTTAGAGAAAAGTTAGCCGCTCTCAGTCAATCGGAACCGGATTGGCTCTGTTACCAAGTAGAGAAACGCTCAGAGTATTGAGAAATAACTCAGAAACTTTATTAACACTGCTTCAATGTATGAATACAAGTATGTGTACACTTATATAGGAAAAGAAAGAGAGAGAAAGAACTCTATTCAAGTTGTGGGACTAATATATAAGGAGGAAGAGGACCTTTGATGGGCATTTCTTTGGGTCTTTTCAGGGTATTCTTCTAACATATAGAAAAGGGGATATCTCGTCCCAATGTATGTTAGCGCCTATAGACATAGGATTCTGAGCAAGTTTCGTGCAAGAAGACCGATTTTGTTGAGTAGATCTAGCACATACTTGCATTCAGAGAGAACTATGAAGTTATTGGTCTTCCAACCCAACACTGTGAACAATTCAGGGTCCAACAATTGTCTCTCACAATTTCAATTCCCAAGAAATATCTTGGAAAACCCATATCTTTTGTAAATAAATTTTTTTGAAGATATTCCTTTATTTTCTCTATTCTAGACACATCATTTCTAGTAAGAAGAATGTCGTCTACATAGACAACAAGAATAATCAGCTCATAGTTGGTCTTCTATATAAAGAGAGATTGATCATCATTACTTTTGAAAAAATCAATAGTTGAGACAACCTGGTTGAATTTGTCAAACCATGCTCGTGAACTTCCTAAGCTTACACGTCTGTGACTCCCATTGAGTAACATAACAAGGAGGTTGCTCTATATAAACTTCTTTGAGTAAGACACCATAGAAAAAATATTTTTAACATTAAGCTGAGACATTTGTCAATTCATGTTGACAGCAACAAAGATGACTCAAATAGAAATGATACGGGGAATCGGAGAGGTGTAAAAAAATCAACAACATATGACTGGGTGAACCCATTTGCAACTAGAAGATCCATGCATCAATCCACAATGCCATCCAAAGAAACTGGCTGATAAACCCAATGACAACCATCAACTGGCTGATAGACCCAATGACAACCATCAATCTAGAAGGGCTAAAGACGAGTCCAAGTACCCTGAGATGTCAAGGCAGAGATTTCCTCATCCAAAGTTGCTTTCCAACAAGATATACAAAGAGTTTCGTGATAGGTATTAGGTATGGTGGTGGTAGAGAGGGACCAGGTGAACTTGCTACATAAAGGACTGCAGTTGATATGTGATTCAACATAATTAAAAGAACGTTATGTACTCCCCCATACCCCTTTCCGCAAAGCAACGGGAATATCCAGGTCCGAGGCTACTGAAATGAAGGAACCTTCCGAAGAGGAAAGAGCAGGCATGAGAGCTAACGATGGGAACTTTGTTAGATGAAAAGCAAGGACATGTGGTGAAGCAAGGCTGTGATGATAATTATAAGGAAAGTGTGAAAGATGAGGTATATGTTCATGAATTGGTGTCAGTTGCGGGATATCTGGTGAAGGAGCATGAATGATAGAGTGATAAAATAAAGGTGGGAGAAGGAGAGATAGTAGAGATATGAGGACGGATCTTGAGAATAAGAGTCCTTCAATTTTTGGAGAAATAAGGGGTAGACTCAAAGAAGGTGACATTAATAGAGACAATGATGTTTGGAGAGTTCAAAATAACAATATTCATTTTGAGTTGGAGAGTATCCCACAAAGATAGATTTGTTGTCACGAGAGAAGAGTTTATTGTGATCAAATGCAGTAGTGTGGACAAAAGAAGCACAACCAA
This sequence comes from Platanthera zijinensis, assembly GCA_039513925.1. NCBI lineage: Eukaryota > Viridiplantae > Streptophyta > Magnoliopsida > Asparagales > Orchidaceae > Platanthera > Platanthera zijinensis. Next base: position 101,513,942 of record CM077095.1, read on the forward strand.
ACACAAGCAGGGTGGAGGAAAAAAAGTGTACCAGACAGATTGAGAAGAGAAAACGTGTCTTAACCGGAAGAGTAGAAGCTAGACGAATAATGATAAAATAAGAAATAAGATTCGCATGACCCCTCGTAGAAGTGTGGAACATTTACCTGATATAAGAGTGTCCGAGCCGCATCGAGGAGATGAGGATTTTCCATTTCTTCCACTCTATTTTATTGGGATGAATGTACACAATTGGTCTGATGAATAATAATATTGGAGGTGCAAAAAGATTAGAATTGTTGGCACATATATCCCATCACATTATCGGACCGAATAATTTTTAGAGGTAAATCAAAATGTGTGTGAATTTCATTATTAAATTTAGAGAAAACAGAAAAAAAGTTGAGTGTTTCTTCAAAAGATAAACACAAGTAAATCAAGAGAAATCATAAATAAAAATTACAAAATACAGACTTCCCGATAGACTTGGTGGGGTTAGGATCACATATGTTTGAATGAATAAATTCAAAAGGATGAACAAAACTCTTGTAGAGTTTAGCATGAAAAGCAATGTGTCGATGATTGTCATATTGGTAAGCCTCGCAATCAAAAGTGGAGAATATCTTGAAAGATTGTAGAAGCTGGAGGAGACGTATCGGAGGATGAATAAGATGGTAATGTCACTAGAGCAGAGAAGTGGAGACGGTAGATGCAGAGAAAGAGAGATCATCGAGGTAGTAGAGACTGCAACGTTCAATCCCAGTAGCAATCATCCTCTGCAATTGAAGGTACTAAAAATAACATGCAATAGAGGAAAATGAGATGGAGCATTTAATTGTCGTGAAAGAGCATTGATAGACAACAAATTCAAGAGAAATTTGGGATGAATACAGTGTCGTCCAACTGGAGAAGAAAGGTAGTAGTCACAACTCCAGATCACAAATTAGAGCAGGAGAACCATTATGCACAAATACCGTGGTAACTAGTTATACTTCTCAAGGTGAGAAAATACAAGAGAGTTCTCAGTCATATGATTGGTGACACAAGAGTATATAAGTCACTTACCATACATATCAACATGCACGCTATATAAAGAAGTAGCAATAGAGACAGATTACTTGAAGGAAAGGTTGATGTTGTCGGATGTTGGGTTCATGTCGGTTTGGTTTTGAAATGTAGTATGTCAGATTATGGGGGATATATCAGAGATATTTTACAATGTCAGATTTTAATATTTAAATAAATTTATTCATATATATAAATATTTTTTGTACATATGTGCAGTTACATACAAAATATATTTTTATAAATTACATAATAAACGTATATACACATAATGTATGTTTATAAATTATATAATAAACATATATACACATAATGAATGTTTATAAATTACACAAAAAGAAGTGTTGACGACAGTAAACGATATAAAGAGCATCAAATAAAAGTGAAACGAGAAAGAAGGCCAATCTTAACTCAGAGAGATGCACGAAATGTAACACAACAAAATATTACCGCTTGGACGCTTAAAAGAAATGAAAAAAAATATTTTTAGTACTCCTCATATATCATCTTCGAGATATTGTCTGATATATCGGGTAAGATCGATATATCGAGGCCAGAAGACCGATATATCAGGGCCTTGAAGACCGATATATCAGGGATATTTTCAATAACGACATTTTTGCTTAAAATGTAGAATGTCGTTGTGTTTTCTGCACAAAATATTTATGTCGTCCGACATCTACAACACTGTTTTGAGACAAATGATGAGAGCCTTAATATATGTAGAAGAAAACCATCGATCGGACTATGGTGGTAGGGTGGATGGGGATGCAGAAGGATCAGATGTAGTACTAATATGAGCTAGTGACGAAGGTGATGATGCTTCACAAAGCATTTCTCGACAAGCACTAGGTCGTCCATAATGCAAGCAAAGAGGGTGAGGTACCCTACGACAACCAATTTGCCCCTATGCGGCCACAGTGAACTCAACGGTCAATCGCATAAGCAAAGTTGTCGGAGGATATAGGGACGCAATTGAGGTCTTTGAAGAAGGATGGTAACAACAGAGATGTGAACAACATTGCATCCAATATGGCGGTGTCAGGTTCTCCCCCCAAGAATTTGTATCATATCATCACACAGGAATCTGGAAGACAAAGAAGATAACAAACCACAAGGAGTTCCTAAAAATATTTTGCCGAGTGACAAGATCAGCAGAGAAAAGGGTACATGCTGGAAAAGTTCAGTACCGAAAGATTGAACTTCCTGATAAGCAGCATCAAGAGAGAGTGTTGGCCGGACAAAAATATCAGAATATCGGGTATAGGTGCGAGTTTTTGGGATCCTTGGAGTAAAAAATTACAAGATGATCTCACACTGCCTTACAGTGTCGTCATGATGGATGATGGGCAAACATGCATCTAAAACAGTTTGCAAGCCAGGTGTGAATAAGACCATCACTAGAATCCCAACAACATAGGTGGGAGACCCGGGGTCAGGAGTAGCGTCAGTGAAATGTTGTCATTTGTATTGAGAGTGCAAAAGAAAGTGAATGAGACACTCCGATCAAGATAATTTGGTTCAATTAATTTAAAGTCGTTCTGAGATTTCCAAATGCACTGGAAATGAGTGGGAGTAGGACCAATGTTAGCGGGAGTAGAGGAGCGGTGAATTGGCCATAATTCAATTCAAGCGAGCTCGCAGGAAGAGTCTGCGAGCTCATTTGGTAATCAATGGGAGAGCTCATTGGAGCTCGCAAGAAAGTCGGCGAGTTTGCCGGGAGAGCTCGCTAAAGCTCGCAGAAAAGGCTCGATGGAGCTGGCTATACTGGAGATCGCGGAGGTTCAAATCGCTGTGAGAGCTGGCATAAAGTGTTAGCAGGAAGAGTTCGCTATAAGAGATCACAGAACTAGCTAAGAGAAGAACTCAAAGTCTTTCGCACGAAGTACGTGGGTTCTCTGTTCAGAAAGGGTACTTGCAGCAAAGCTCGTTCCGGGAGGACTCGCAACAAAGCTCTGTTTGATAGGAGCACTCGTAGCAGTGCTCGGTCTAGAAGGACTTGTAGACGTTCAGATTTCTGTGTGCGGGAGGTCATAGCGGAGTAGGGCCTATAAATACCCATCGAGCAGAATTTGTTTGGTCATTGATAACGATCGGTTTGCGGATTGAGAATGGCGAGCTCAATGAACTCTGTTTTGCCGAGGGCAGTGAGCTCGACAAGCGAGATCCTGGTGAGTTCACGGGATGAACTAGGCGACTCTCGTGGGAAACTGGAAGTGTTCAAGCAAGACCGAAAAGTTTTCATGCTAGGCCTGAAGTACTCACGCGATAGGATAGCAAATGCTGATTAAAACCCGCTCTGACACCATATGAGTGTTTGAAATATAAATAAATATTATTGCAAAAGAATCTAAATTATTACATGGGAGCTCCCCTTTTTAAATAGAGCAGAGGAGGAAAAATTTACACATGAAAATGTAGAACTAAATACAAGAAAGAAAATGTACAATGGGCCCCTTTTGGACCTTTAATCTTAGGCTTTAATAGGTGGGAGTGAGGGAGAGCGAGAAGAAAGAGAAAGGAAGATGGAGGGGACTTACACTAGTACTAACATAATAACTCCATTTTCTTATTGGAAAGTAAGAAAAAATTTAGGAGATAAATATGTCACTCAAAAGATTCATTTGATTCTCTCAAACAACAATGTTATAGCATAGGAATTCAACCTAAAATCAAATAATTATAAGTGCAGAAACTCATAATCTACTTGAGTACACAAAGTTATGTGAGTTTCCAATATGAGACTATATTCTTAACACACCATCTCGTATGTAGGGTGTTTGGTCTCTAACACGTTAATTTTTTTTAACTAGGTTACGCGAGAATAGGTCATTGGGCTTAACCTGATTGCACTTAGAACCAAGCAAACAACCTAAAACAAATTTTGGTTGGAGGTGAAAAGGTTCATGATCTATATTAAGTGCACAAGGTAACATGAGTTTCTCAATTTGGGACTATACGTTTAGAAAAACAAAAGCACAATCAATTAATAATGAAGAATACTCATATATATATATATATACACACCACTATAATAGAAGTATGAAATCCATGAATTTTAAATTCATTGGATTGATTATGACCCTCGGATCTAGATCCAATATTCTGCAGCCATTTATTTTTTTATATATTAAAAAAGTGAAAATCTCTAGGTATCCTAAACCTACAGCCAATGAAGGGTAGGGAGAGAGAGGGAGAGGAGAGAGGGGGAAGAGAGGGCGGCGGGTGGCAGAATATAATATATCTGTATATTATAGAGAGAGGGAAAGAGAGAGGAAGAGAGAGAGAAAGGCGGATCGGAGTTGTTATATAATATACGATATATAATATATATATAATATAGAGAGGGGTGGTGAGAGAGAGAAGCAGATGGAGAGAGAGAGAGGGAGGAGAGAGAGTGTCGTAGAAAGAGTGTCGTAGAAAGAGAGGATGATGGGGAGAAAGAGAGGGAAATTTAATACTTAAGAAAGAAAGATGAGAGGGGGAGAGAAATTATTTATTGCAAGTAGAAACGTACATTTTTTTACAAAATAAAAACTGAAATCGTGATTGATATTTTTTTACGATCATTTTGAGTACTCATATGTATATGTTGCGGGCACGGCCGCCAGGGGCGGGCAAAGCCCGCCGTCGCCGGACGGGTACTGTCGCGCTTGGCAGTAGGGGCGGAGCCCCGTGTCAGGCACTCGTGTGTGTGTGTGTGTGTGTGTGTGTGTAGTAATACACTTAATACAAAATTAGCACCAATTAACAATAATTCTAACACTCTGTTATGGTTTGTTATGGTCCCACATTTTAGTGTTTCATGTTTTTTATTTTTATTTTGGGGTTGTTTACAATCATGTCACTAGTATTGTTTTAAATATACCCCTTGGGCTACGAATGGGGAGATGAATGAATTAATTCAAGTTTCTATATCTCTCTCTAAGTTCATCTTACTCTCTCTCTCTCTTTCTCTGTAGTTCCTTTTCTCTTCATCATCATTCTAAGGTTAGGGTTGAGCAAAGATCCCCTTCTTTCTCTCCCTGCATTCTTTGTGGGTTGAGCTTGGCTCCCCTTGTATCTTCTCCTCCACTACCACCTTCGACGAGATCCCTAAAGAGATCCATAACAACTTTGGAATTAAATCCATACTCCTTGGACCCACTGCCCACCCAAAGTCTCCATTAATGCTCTGTCACTCATTCATGTAGAAGGCGCAATGCGCACGAACGCATCATCAACGCCCAGTGAATTTACGAGCACAGTAACATGCACACCTCGCACACCTCAGCCATCACCTCTCTGAGAAGCCATCCAACACTATTGTAGGAGTTGACATCCATGCCACCTGCGAACCTATTCCATCTGGAAGGGGTGTTAAACGTGTGAAGCAAAAGAGTCGACAATATGAAGAGGCATCATGTGCGCTCAAAGATCGCCGCCTTCCAAAGCTCCTTTTCGTCGATGTGGGCCAAACCTACCGACCTTCCACATTGTTTCATTACATACTAAATCCTCTGCAGAAAACGAAGTCATATCAACATCGTCGAACTCCCTCTGTCGCTCCAGCCAACTCGTCGTCCACTTCTCTCAATAGTTACCACTCCGCATCAATCTGCACCTGCACTCCCCTGCGCGACCTTTTCACAGGCATCGAGAATTGCTCCTGATAGTCTTAAGCCCAGTGAAATCTCTTGTGGTCTCCCTTTCTACAACGGCTATAGTGGGGGAGAAATAAGCTACTTAAATTTTTTGGATTAATTGGATTAATTGATTAATTAATTACTGCGATATGAAGATAAGCTATAAAGAGCAAATGGTCCTTCATTTAATATTCCAGAAGTTATTGGAGATGACAGCTTCATGAAGTCGCACTTTCGCGACTCACCGCCAGCCAAGGTTGTAAATATCGGATGTCGGTGATATGTCGGATTGAGTTTTTAAATGTTGAATGTCGAAAGTCGAACACATGTTAAGGATATTTTAAAATATCGAATTTTCATATCTTATAACTAAAAATTTATTTGTATGTATAATAATTATAAATAAATGTTATAAAAGTAAAAAATATTTATTAAACAAATAGACAATAAACAAGTCATGTATATCCCAAAACAAATTCAAAAAATATGTAAGACAAAATATTATTAGCAAGTACAAAACGATAGACTGTAAAATATATTTAATATTATATAATAGTTTTATTTTAATAACACTAAGTTTATAGCAAACGAAGAATATTTAAAAATTAATTATGTCTGATTGATTATAAAAAAGTTTAGAAATTTATATTAAAAGCATAAAAATAATCAACTAATATATGTTAAACTTTTTCACATTTTTGTAATATGAAATAAAAATTAGCGTGAAATAATCATATATAATTGAATGTAAGAATAAAATGTTAAAAAAACGAAACAATAAGTTTAATTGATTTAAACATATATAATATAATACATATAAGTGATTTAAACATATACTACCAGTATGCTAATATAACATAAAATAAAATAGCGGATGATATGTTCAAAAATCGTGTCGGGAGATATATCGGAAAAAATTGGATATGTCGGCCTATATTTTACAAAACAACACAATCTATTATTTTAGAAAAAAATATCGTTGTCCTAAAAAATGTCATGTCGGGGATGACATTTAAAATAATGTCACCAGCATTAACAAACTCTACTTTGTAGGCTCGATCTTGCAGAGTAGACATCGATCCCACAAAAGTAGTCATTGATCCCACTAGAGCAGACATCGATCTGACCAGAGCCCCATGAAGCTCCACTACTCTCCGTAGTTCATGTCGCTCCACCATCGCCCCTAGTTATCCCCCTCCATCAGACAGTTCACACAACTAGCATCATCGCTCCAAGCCAAGCAATGGTGCCCGCCATAATTAATGTTTTATTGTTTTGTGCTTTTCTCTTTATTTTAACAAATGTCCCAGCTCGACCATTTGTGTCATGTATGGCAGAAATGAATGAATGAATTCAAGTTTCTCTATCTCTCTCTAACTTCTTATTCATCTCTGTAGTTTTAGTTTTATTTATCCTTATTCAAGAATCCTCGTCTTCCTCTCCATTGCATTCTTTGTAGTTTGAGATTAGCTCCACTTGTATCTTCGCCTCCATCGCTACCTCCGACGATATCCCATAATAGGTCCATAACACACTCCCCTTCAAGTAAGGAATGTTACATTTCTTATACCAAATTTTTCAATAAAATCACAAAAAACATTCAGCACCAAACTCTTAGTAAGAATGTGATGTGAACCGAAATCTAGGGTTGTAGTTTTTAAAAATTATAAATGCGATCTTTAAAAATATTCGTGGTGCGGGAGGCATTCGCGGGCAATTTCTAACGAACTAAATGGTCAAGGCGTCGCTCGCGAACACAAAACTACCGCACAAGCGTAGTAACGTCACAAAACATAATTCCACGAACACAGAAATAAAGTGGTGGCATGCACGTGTAACAAAATAGCGATAATCAGGAGAAAATAATTGGTTAGGGCAAGCTCATAATATTTTACTATTCATTTACGATTTAGCATAACATGACTAATGTATGTGAAAGGAGATGGAGAGGTATACCAAGGGCGGAGGTGGCAGCCACTGCAAGCTTGCGGCTAGACTGGCGGAGAAGCTACTGGATGCACTGTGCTCGGGATTGCTTGGAGATCACTGGAAGGGAGAGAATCTGGCAGGGAAAGCTGGCCGTAAACAGGTCTGGCTCTGGCGGAGCAACCGGCCCGGAACTGGAATAGGGCTGACGGGGAAGCAGGGGAAACACGCCGGAGTTGCGCTGAAACCGCTGGCGGATGGAGCAGAAGGGGTCGTCGAAGCCTAGGGAACGTCCAGGAGAGTTCGACGGCGCTGGAGGAATTGTGCGCTGGAGACGGCGGTGAACTACGGTGTGACTTCCGTCGGGAAAGTTGTCGATCCTCTAGGAATCGGCTTGAGGAGGCGTCGTCTGGCCTTGGTGGAGCTTCAGGAGTCGGCGGTGCAGGCTGGCGAGCGGAACGGGCGGTGTCGAGCTTCATGCTACGTGGCGCTGGACGAAACCAAACCGAGAGAAGATATCTCAGTTCAATTCTATTTTCCAGCCGGCTTTTAGGGTTAGGGAAGGGGTTTGTTTATATAGATGGGAGGGGGTTTTGAAGGAAAACAAAATAGGCTTAGACTAGGTGGGCTTTAAATGGGCATGGACGAAAGATTTAAGAATTTGGCAATAGCCAAATATGTCAGAATAGTTAAATATTAAAAGCTTGCCCTAAACTAACCCTTCTCCTAATTAACGAACTTATGCATTTAGGGTCTCGTTGGTCGGTCACACCAACGAGCCAAACAAAAATTACGCGAAGCGTGCGCGATACAAAATTAACATCCAGGGCGCTAATAACGTGCGCAACAAAAGGAAAAATACAGGTACAATAAATAAAAATAAAAGATGCACTACGGGTTGCATCAGAATGGCAGTTAGTTGTCACTCAGAAAGAACAAATTGAGTACAAATAGTAGTTTTCTCAATATTATTCTTGATGAAGTGTTTGTCCACCTCAATATGCTTGGCGTGATCGTGTTGAACAAGATTGTGGACAATACTGATTGCAGCATTGTTGCCACAATACAATCGGATGAGGCTAGCCCCACTTAGTTCCAAATCACAAATAAGGGAGCGTAATTGTAACCCTCACGTATGTCATGTGTCATAACTCTAAATTGGGCTTCTGTGCTAAACCTTAAGACAACAAATCATTTTTTGCTTCTCCGGGTAACTAGCTTTACACCAATAATGAACGAACACCAAAATGTAAATCACCTATTTTGAACAAATCCAGCTCAATCCACATCAGTATAAATTTCAATTTTCAACTCGATACTAAGAATGAATAGGATGCCTCTTACAAGTGAGGTCTTCAGATACCTCAGGATTTTTTGAGCAACATCGAGATGTCTTGTCTTTGGGGAATGCATATACTTGGTAACCACTCTCACAACATAAGTTACGTCAAGACAAGTATCTGATATGTAGATTAACCGTCTGACAAGATGTTAGTAACCAATAATGTCTTCAATAGGATCCTCAACATCCCTTCCAAGACTGTGATTAGCCTCCATAGGAGTATCATCGGGTCCACAGCCACCTACACCAAATTATTCCAATAAATAAAGAATATATTTCCTCTGAGAGATCAAAATACCACGTTTGGATCTAGTAATTTCAATCCCCCAAAATACTTGAGTTTTCCTAGATCTTTTACTTAAAAACTCCTTTGTCTGAGAGCACCCCCTAAAACTTTCACTTCTTCAACATCATCATCGTCTGTAATGACAATCTCATTAACATAGAAAATGGCAATCATTAACATGTTATCCCTCTGTTTGATAAACAAAGTGCGTGACTTTATTTGTATCAAAGAGAGATCATAACTTTGTGAGGCCAAACCAAGTCCCAAAGATTGCTTCAGACTGTACAGAGCTTTGTTAAGTTTGCATACTTTCTCTTCAGAGCCATGAGGAGAAAAATCAAGCAAAGAGACATATATACCTCTTCTAAGTTTTCATGAAGGAATGCATTTTTCTAATCCAATTGGGTAAGATCTCATCAATTCCATGCATCACAAGATAATAAGACCCGTATAGAGTTCATTTATGCCACAAGGGAAAAGGTTTATTGATAAATGATCCCTAGGTTTTGCGTATATCCCCTTGTTACCATTTCACTTTGAAACGTTCAACTAAACCCCCAGAGTTTCGCTTCACAGTGAACACCCACTTACAATCAACGGTCTTCTTTCCATGTGGGAGGTATGTTAAATCTCATATATGATTTTTTTCCAAAACAAACATTTCCTCAATCATTGTCTCTTTCCACTTTTGATGCCCAGGAGACTCATACCATAAGGATGAAATAATAACAAATACAAGAGAAGAAACAAAGGCTACATGTTAATGAGTTAGAGTGTCATAATGAGACAAGGAGTGTCACAATGAGACAATGAGTGTTGAGAGCAAGAACTAATACCTTTACTGAGGGCAATGGGAAGTTCATAGGAATCTGTTAATGGATTTGGCACTAGCACTAGAAGCATGGGATGTTATGTGTTAGGACTTTACACTGCTTGGCATACACCTATAATTCTAGTTCAAGAGGAAGCTATCTCAGATTAGGAGTCTCGTCATGAGTTTGAGTATGTCGAGGAATAGAGTATGATGGGGCAATTAGTAAGATATAGTAGGAGAACTAACTTCTTCTGCAGGTGTATACCCCTAAGTAACGTCCCATAATAATGCTCGGGTTCACGAACAGTAATATCCCCTGTTATAAAGATCCTCTTTGTAGGAGGTAATAACATTTATACGATTTCTGAGTAGGAGAGTGCCCAAGGAACACGCACTTGGGAGTATGAGGTTCACATTTGGACCGGCGCGAAAAATGTACATGAGCAAAGTACACACGGCCAAATATTTTTGGTTGGAGAGTAGTTGGGGTTACCCCTAAGGTGATACGAGGGGATTTGTGCTCCAAGTCCTGAAGGGAATACGATTGATAAGATAGGCAACCAAGAAAAATACATCACTACAATAGAATTTAGGAAAGTTCATAGTGAATAGTAAATACCAAGCAACTTCTAAGAGGTGACATTTCTTCCACTAAACACTGCAGTCTAAAAAAGAGAGTGAACACATGAAGTTTGACGAATACTATCATGATAAGCAAGATAGTGTTCAAAGCGGGTGTTGATATACTCCCGACTATTATCACTACGTAACAGACCCAAGTAATGCAAAATTGGGTAGAAAGATGTTATAAAATTTCTGAAAAATAGAAAACACTTCACATTTATTTTTATCAAATATATCCTAGTATGAGAAAAATAATCAATAAAAGTAACAGACCAATGACATCTAGAAATTGAGGCGATAGGACAAGACCCCCAAATATCAGTATAAACGAAATGAAAAGTAGTATTGGGAAATGATACATGATTAACAAATAATATGATGATGTTTATCAACAATACATGCATCACACAGAATTTTTTAAAAAAACACAAAAAAGAAATAACATGAAATAAATGTTGCATGGTAGCAACAAAGGGATGGCCAAAACGATGATGTCAGGTGAGTAAGGCGAAGGTCTGCATAGTGTGGAAAGCTTGTAGAGATGAAGAACCACTAGAGTAAAACATGTGTAGGTCATCCTGTATGCTACCTGAGCCAACCAACATCCTTGTCGTCAGACTCTGAAAGACATAATGAGATGGACAAAAAGATAACTAAGCATTGAAGAGAATTAGTCAGGACTAACAGAAAATAAACTATGGGTAAAATTTGAAACATGAAGTACAAGAAAAAAAAAAGTTAGAAGTTATGTTGAGTTTTATTTTTTTTGGTGTGCTTTTAGCCTTGTATTCCCCCCTCACTATATAAGAGGGGGTGCTTGTTATAATTTGATGTGTGTGTTTTTACCTAATTCTAACATGGTATCAGAGCCGGCGTAACCTAGCCCGCGCGCCCGCTCGCCCGCGCGCCCGCCTGCGCCTGTCCGCTCGCTCGCCCGCTCCGCCGCTCGCCTCGCCTGCGCCTGCCCGCGCGCCCGCTTTCGTAGCAGCGCCCCCCCGCCTCCTCTCCTCTCTCTCCCGCCTCCTCTCTCTTTTCTCTCCTGTTTGCACCTGCCGGTCTTGATATGGATTAACCGGCGGGATTTTTTTCCTGCGACCTTCCAATGGTCCGATTGAGCCGAAATTCTGGGAATAGTTTCGCTTTCCTCTCCTTATCATCATACTTGATTCTTGGTGGTTTTTACCGGTTCGTCTTTCCGGAGATTCAGATCTACTTTTTCTCTCCGTTTTTTTACCGTCGTTCTTCTACTCCCGGAAGTTCAGATCTATGATGCCCTAAGGTTCCCCTTTTCCTTTGGACCGTTCTTCTTCGTTGGTTCCATGTCAGACGTTGATTCTGGTGCTTCCGGTGCCTCTGTGCCCCCCGCTGGATCTACCCGGGTTGGCTCCGATCACAGTTTCTCTCAGCTCACTACGATTCGTCTGGATGACACCAACTACCTATCTCGGTCCCGTTCTATTACTCTGGCCTTAAAGAGTCGGCGTCTTTTTGGCTATGTTAGTGGCGACACTCCTGCGCCTGCTCGCACCTCTGCTACCTGGTCCCAATGGGACTCTGAAAACTCGTTGGTCATGTCTTGGCTCATCAATTCCATGCAGGAGTTCATTGCCCGGAATTACCTTTTCCTCGACACTGCTGCAGACATCTGGAAACGGGCTGAATCTACTTACTCCCGCAAAGGGAATGCGGCACAAATCTACCATCTTCGCCGACAGCTGTTCCATCTTCGTCAGGGAGATCGTCCTCCTTCTGCCTACTATTTGGAGTTTACCCAACTCTACCAGGAGTATGACCATTTTGAGTCTCTTGCAATGGTCTGTGATGCTGATGCCCTCCTATTAAGGGCTCGTGAGGATCGCAACAGGGTGTTCAAATTTCTTCAAGGGCTTCACCGCGATTTCGATCAGATTACTGTGCAGGTTTTGGGTCACGTTCCCATTCCCTCCTTGCCTGAGGTCTTTAGCATTATTCAGCAGGAGTTTGATCGTAGACAGTCCTGGAACATGACCACCACTCCTGAGGGTTCAGCTTTGGTTGCTCATCCTCCCACCACTGGTAGCAGGGCCTCTCAGGACTTCAAGCCTCGTGCCACGGATAAGGATCATCTCATGTGCGATTATTGTGGCAAGCCCCGTCATACCCGGGATACCTGTTACAGTCTGCACGGCTTCCCTCCAGGATTTTCTTCTCGGGGTGGGTCTTCTTCCCGTGGGGGGCGAGGTCGTGGACGCACTTCTGGCTGTTCACATCATTCTGCCCATCTGACTGAGATTCCTGAGAGCAGCCCTCCGGGTCTTCTTGGACCTCCTCCTGCAACTATGTCCTCTTTTTCTGTTGATGAGATGCAGACTCTTCGCCGCTTGATGCAGGGCCTTCTTACTGAGCCGGTTACTGCTTCTTCCTCATATGCCCTTGCCCATTCAGGTATCCCAGGTGCTCACTCTGCTACAATTTGCTCCTCTCCCAATTGGATTATTTACTCCGGAGCTACTGATCATATGACTGGATCGGCTTCAGGTTTTGTGTCTTATTCCCCTCTCTCTGGTCGAGATAAAGTGAGTATTGCTGATGGATCCTTTTCCTCCATTGCTGGAAAAGAGTCCATACTTTGTTCATCTCTCACTTTATCTTCTGTCCTCCATGTTCCAAACTTCACCCGCAGTTTACTTTCTGTTAGTCAGTTGACTACTTCCCTTCAATGCTCAGTCACCTTTTTTCCTACTTATTGTGTTTTTCAGGATCTAAAGACGGGGAAGGCGATTGGGTCTGGTAGCTTGCAGGACGGCTTGTATGTCTTTGACCTCTCCAACGGGTCCACCTCTCCGCACGCTCTTCATGCCACCCAGTCATCCCAGCTGCTCACCTGGCATCGTCGTCTTGGCCATCCTTCTGTTTCCACTATACAGCGTCTTTTACCAACTTTTCCCTCTAGTTGTTTTAAAAATTTTGTGTGTGATGTATGTGACGTTGCAAAACATCATCGTCTCCCTGTTAATCATGTTTCTTTTCCTAGTACTATTCCTTTTCATATTGTTCATACTGATGTGTGGGGGTCTTGCTCTATTGGCTCTATTTCTGGATGTCACTGGTTTATTTCCTTTATTGATTGTTTTTCTCGAACGACATGGGTTTATCTCATGAAATATAAGGGTGAAGCTTTTTCTATTTTTCAACGCTTCCATAAGATGGTATCTACTCAGTTTTCTGCATCCATAAAAATTTTACGCAGTGACAATGGTAAAGAGTATATCAACTCTTCCTTTGACCACTACCTTACCACTCTTGGCATTATTCATCAAACTTCTTGTGCTCATTCCCCGTCACAGAATGGGGTAGCCGAGCGAAAGAACTGTCACTTGCTGGATGTTACCAGGTGCCTCTTGCTTACTATGCATCTCCCCAAGTTCTATTGGGGGGATGTTGTCCTTACCGCTGCTTATCTCATTAATCGTTTGCCCTCTCCTGTCCTTGGTAACAAAACTCCTCTCACCACCTTAGGAGTTTCTCCGACATCCTCTCTTCCTCCTCGCATATTTGGGAGTACGTGCTTTGTCCACATTCCCTCTCCTGGGAGGTCTAAACTCGACCCTCGCGCCCTCAAGTGTGTCTTCATTGGTTATTCCCCTACTCAAAAGGGGTATAAATGTTATCACCCTCCTACTCATCGGATACTTGTATCTGCTGACGTTACTTTTCGTGATTCTACTCCTTATTATGCTACCTCACTTCAGGGGGAGCCTGCTGTTGAAGTGAGTTCTCCTACCTTCTCCCTTCTGATTCCTCCCGTTATCTCTTCTCCTCCGCCTACTCGTCCCTTACAGGTTTACACCTGACAGCGTAAAGGTCAGAACACGACTGCTAATCCCATGCTCCCAGACCCTATGCCAACTCTGTCAGAAGATCTCTCCCTCCATGAAGGTATCTGATTGAGTACTCAACACCCTATATCTCAATATGTTTCCTATGATACGCTGACTCCCTCTTATAAAGGGTTTGTGTCGTCCCTTGCTTCGGTATCTATTCCATCTACCTGGCAGGAGGCACTTGAACATCCTGATTGGAAAAGGGCAATGGTAGAAATGGCGGCTTTGGCGAAGAATAATACTTGGGACTTAACCACCCTTCCACATGGGAAAAAAACAGTTGGTTGCAAGTGGGTCTTTGCGGTCAAACAAAATTCCAAAGGCATAGTGGAACGTTTCAAGGCAAGATTAGTGGTGAGAGGGTATACTCAAACTCTTGGCATTGACTATCAAGAAACCTTTGCTCCTGTGGCAAAAATGAATTCTATTCGAGTCCTGCTGTCATGTGCTGCATGCAAGGGTTGGGATCTCATCCAATTGGATGTTAAAAATGTCTTCCTTCATGACAATTTGGAAGAAGAAGTGTATATGTCCCTTCCACCCGGTTTTATCTCTCAGGGTTCAGATGGAAAAGTTTGCAAATTGAAGAAGGCTCTCTACGGCCTGAAGCAATCCCCAAGGGCGTGGTTTGGACGGTTCCATAGCGCTATGGTCTCCCTGGGGTACAAACAAAGTCATGCTGATCATACTCTGTTTATCAAAAAGAGGGCCAACATGGTAACAATTTTAATAGTCTATGTTGATGACATCATTATTACAGGGGATGACATTGATGAAGTAAAAGCCTTAAAGAAACACTTGGCACAAGAATTTGAGGTGAAAGATCTTGGCAAACTGAAGTATTTTCTGGGTATTGAAGTTGCCAGATCTAAGAATGGCATTCTCATCTCTCAACGGAAGTACATTCTTGATCTCTTAGAACAAACGGATCTGAGTGGGTGTAAACCTGCTGACACTCCCATGGAGGTTAACCACAATCTTGGAAGAAATGATGGCGATCTTATAGAAGATGTTAAAGGTTATCAAAGACTTGTAGGGAGATTGATCTACTTGTCTCATACTCGACCTGACATTGCTTACGCCGTTGGAGTTGTGAGTCAATACATGCACTCTCCGAGGGCCAGACATCTTGATGCTGCCCATAGGATCTTGAGATACTTGAAAACTTCACCTGGAAGAGGAATCCTTTTCACCTCCAATTCTGACCTGAAGATCGAAGTTTATACTGATGCTGACTGGGCAGGAAGTGTTGAAGATAGACGATCCACATCTGGGTATTGTTCATTTATTGGGGGAAATCTAGTCACTTGGAGAAGCAAGAAGCAACAAGTCGTCTCCAGGTCTAGTGCTGAAGCAGAATTTCGTGCCATGGCACATGGCATTTGTGAAGGACTCTGGCTGCGCTCCCTCATGAGTGATCTGGGGTTGAGTGAAACTGCTCCTATTCGGTTGTACTACGACAACAAGGCTGCCATTAGTATTGCCAACAATCATGTTCAACATGATCGCACAAAACACATTGAGGTGGACAGACATTTCATTAAGGAACACATTGAGAAGAAGATCATATGTATTCCCTTTGTTCCCTCAGAGGGCCAACTTGCAGATATTCTTACAAAGAGTCTTGGGGCAAATCTTCACTATGGCTTGATTGACAAGTTGGGCATGAGAAATATAACATGCCCAACTTGAAGGGGAGTGTTAGAAGTAATGTTGAGTTTTATTTTTTTTGGTGTGCTTTTAGCCTTGTATTCCCCCCTCACTATATAAGAGGGGGTGCTTGTTATAATTTGATGTGTGTGTTTTTACCTAATTCTAACAAAAAATAAGAGGAACCGGGGATGAATCTTTTTCCAGTAATGGAGGAGGAGTCATCAACAATGATCATTTTATCTCTTCTAGAAAGAGGAGAATAGAACACAAAACTTGAAGCTAATCCAATCATGGGATTAGTGTCTCCTAAGTCAATAACTTAATGAGGAGAAGGGAGAGTAGTAGCAGATGAGGAAGTAGAGGAGTCTCAAGAGTAAGATCATGCATCAATCAACAAAGAGTCTGGATCTCATCAGCAAAAAAATAGAATGACTGAGTAAGAGTAGGGTAGAAATGTCCAGGAGAACTATCCTTAGGAACATAGGTCAGATGAGCATAGCAATATGATTGAGAGTTTCTCACTATAGTTTTACCACCATTGTGACCACCATGTGATACAAATCCACCGGTGAAAGGAGAAAAAACATGTTAGATTGAAGCACGAATCCTCATTATGACGAGCTTTTCCACAATAATCACAGTAAAGTGATCCTTATCTAAAGGCTTTGGTTCGAAATCAAGCGAAATACGACCCCCAAAATCAGGCTAATGAGTCACTAATGTCGATCCCTTATTATCCTTGATGGTGCTCCAAAATTGCCGACGGTAAAACTCCTATTGTACAATGCTATAAACTTCAGAATGTGAAAGTATGGGAACACATTCCAGAATTTGGACGGCAATTTGATTAAGATCTCTATACACCCCACGTAAGAACTCAAACATGCAATTACGATCCTCGCGAGCCCTGATCAAGAGCTCATTTGCATTACAGACAATGACAAGATAGTCAAAATGGTTGTACTACTGATACAACAAAGTAAACTCGAGATAGTAAGCATATGGAGAGAAGTCACCATATCGGAGAAGAAATATCTTTTGGTATAGAAAGTAAATCTGGGATGCATTCCCCTTGCGAGAGTAAGTAGACTCGGTAGGTTTCCATATATGAGCAGCGGTGTCCAGGAAAAGGTAATTCCGAGCAATGGAATTATGCACGGAATTCGTGAGTCGCGACATAACATGAGTGTTCTCGAATTCCTATTAAGGCCAACTTATAAAGTTCCTAGTTCGTTCGCCGGTAGAGCCACTAATATAGCCAAATAAACGTTAAATATTTGTGGTCTGGGTAATAGAGCGAGACCATGACAAGTAATTTGTGTCATCCAATTGGATCGTAGTGATCTCAGAGAAACTGTGATCCTGACCAGACCCGGGTAGATCCAGCAGGGTCATGGAGCCACTAGAATCAGCCACTTTCAACATAAAAAATTCCTCTCACGAAACAATTGATGGATACAAAGAACAAGTTTCAAAGAGTGGAGGCTAGATAAAACCATTACGGAGTTAGGATCCTTCCTCTTATAGAAAAGAAAATACCTAGCTCTGACTTTGAGAAGTGTCCAACCATTGGAATCATCAAGAAATTCAGTATGATAAGAAGATCAAAGCGAAACACCTCCACCCCAGATTTGGAGTCAATCAGACCGCTAGAGGATAGCGGGAAACTGCATCTTGTCAGCCAACACCAATCAGCTGACGGGATCAATCTCACAAGTCAATCGTCGTAGCATCTATGGAAGCAAGGTGCGGAGGTGATGGGCTGATCGAGAACGACGAGTAGAGGTGGGACGATCAGAAACCATGAGCTGAAGGCGAACGACGCTTATCGTTGGGGACTTCGCTCTAATACATGCTGAGAGAAATAAAAGCTCAATAGATTTATAATGAGGATTCCTCCAATATATAGAGGAGTAATACAAATAATACAAAATTAGAACGGATTAACACTAATTCTAACAATATATAAAAAAAGATGTACAAGCACAACTATTCATGGAGGGGAGAAACAAGGAAATGAAAAATAAATGTGGATATCAATAGTCACGTTCATTTTTTTAGTCTTGCTAAGTAATTAACAATTAAAATACAAAAGATAGTCACCACACAATCTTACAAATTCAGTTTACCTTTTGATTTTTGTTGAATTCCCGTTGTATTCTTTTGTTGTTTTTTAGTCCCACATCACCTATCCGCTAGTATACGTCATGTTGTAACCCGATAAACTTGTTTCAGCTTCATGGATTTCCCACACCCCGTGGTGGTTCTTCATCGCGCGGAGTTCGTGGTGTCAGTCGCTCTCAGGGTCGCTCTACACAGTCTCGCTCCGCCCATCTGTCTGATTCCTCTAAAGAGAGACGGCCTCTACCTATTTTGTCTGCTCCTTCGTTGGCTCTGTCTGTCGATGAGATCCTAGCTTTCTGCCAGCTGATGCAGGGACAGTCTCTGGAGCCTTCTACATCCTCATCTTCGTATGCTCATCAGGGACCTTCAGGTGCTCATGTTGCATCCTCTCGTCCTTCTACTCACTGGATTATTGACTCTGGAGCAACGGATCATATGACCGGCTCTGCTACAGGTTTCGTGTCTTACCTTTGTCTGGTCAGGACAAGGTGAGCATTGCGGATGGTTTCCTCTCTCTGATTGCTGGGAAGGGCTACATCCCCAACTCCTCTCTTACTCTTTCCTCGGTTCTTCACGTACACCCAAGTTTACTCGCAATCTTCTCTCTATTAGTCATTTGACCAACTCCATGAACTGCTCTGTGACTTTCTTCCCCTCGTCTTGTGTTTTTTAGGACCTGAAGACGGGAACGGTGATTGACTCTGGTGGATGGGCTCTACGTGTTTGATTCTTCCACTCCTGTCTCTTCTCTCAAGGCTCTTCATGCGGATCAGACAGCTACTTTCAAGTCTTGGCATTGTCGGTTGGGACATCCTTTTACCATATTTATGAAATGTTTATTTCCTACTTTATCATCTGTATTACTTGATAATTTTCGTTGTAATGCTTGTGAACTTGGTAAACATTATCGTACTTCTTGTAATCATGTTTCAACTCCCAGTTTTGCACAATTTCAACTCATACACAATGATGTTTGAGGGTCTTGTCGCGTTGCCTCTATTTCAGGATATTTTTGGTTTGTAACTTTCATTGACTGTTTCTCCCGCACAACTTGGGTTTATCTCATGAAAGCAAAAAATGAAGTTTTTTCCTTGTTTCAGAGGTTTCACAACATGATTTCTACGCAGTTTGAAACCCCTATTAAGGTTCTGTGCACTGATAATGGTCGTGAGTTCAACGATTCTCAATTCGAACACTACTTAGCAAATCATGGGATTATACATCAAACCTCGTGTGCTTACTTCCCTTCTCAAAATAGGGTGGCCAAACGTAAGAATCATCACCTCTTGGAAGTTGTCTGGTGTCTCCTTCTCAGAATGCACCTTCCTAAATACTATTGGAGGGATTGTCTCACTGTCGCCTACCTTATCAACCGCATGCATTCCCGTGTCCTCGGGTTTAACACTCCCCTTAACACTCTTCGGGTGTCGCTTACCCCTCTGCAACCTCATGTCTTTGGTTGTGTTTGTTTTGTTCATATTCATCAAAAGACAAAACTTGATGCTCGTGTGCATAAGTGTGTATTCATTGGCTATTCTCCTACCCAGAAAGGTTATAAATGTTTTGACCCAGTTCGCAAGAAGGTCTTTGTAACCATGGACGTCACCTTCCATGAATCTGAGAGTTACTATGGGTCCTCAGTTCGGGGGGGGCTGCTTATATGACGGAAGTGAGTTCCCTACCTCACATTGATTCTCTGTCTACCACTCTGTTACCCATCCCTCTATTATATTACTCTCCTGCTCCTCCGTCTACTAGTGCCCTTGTGCCAACTGTTGCAAACCCTATTGTTAAACCCCTGTAGGTTTACTCTTGTCGTCCTAAGGGAACAACCACAAGGGCCCCTATCAGGATTCCAGAGCAACCATCTGACCCTTCGTCAAAGTCCATTACTCTAAGGGAAGGTACCTCTACTCAACATCCCTTATTTAAGTTCGTCTCTAACGGCTTCCCATAAAGCTTTTGTCTCTTCTTCGTTTTTTTACTTTTATCTCAACATCGTGGCAGGATGCACTTTTTGACGATAGGTGAAAATCGGTTATGCTTGAAGAAATGCATGCCCATAACAAAAATCACGCATAGGACCTGGTACAGCTGCCTAAAGGGAAGAAGGTTGTGGGATGCAAATTGGTGTTTTCTATCAAACATAACACTTTGGGTGTCGTGGAAAGATACAAGGCAAGGTTGGTTGCAAGAGGGTACACTCAGACGGCGGGAATTGATAATCAGAAAACCTTCGCCCCGGTCGTAAAGATGAATTCTATAAGGGTTCTCTTATCATGTGCTACCTGCAAGAGATGAGACCTTAGCCAACTGGATGTGAGAAATGCGTTCCTTTATGGTGACTTGGAAGAAGAGGTATGATGGAGACCAGACGGACAAAAGGCGCGGGTTCACGCGCGTTTATTCCCGCCGGAGGCGGTTTTGATCTTCTTCATTAGTTGGGCCTTCCTTTGCGAACGATCCGACTCCACGGATGCGTGCGGAAAGTCGACACCCATTATTTTTTGTATTTTGCGTTACTTATTTCGGTCATTCATTTTGATAGTTTTGGCACCCGGAAGATTCGGCCAATCATAGCCGTCCATTATGGAAGCTTCCGGATGCCCTCTTATTTTCCTATAAATAAACCCTAAATCTAAGAGGAGAGGACCGATGTTTTGAGAGCTTCTAGCAGCCGGTCTTTGGTGCGACGCCAAGCCTTCAGGTGCGACTCCTGCCTATCCTTCCTATTCCCGCGATTTTCTCCATCCCTGCCTCGCCGATCGCCTTCATCCCCGACCTCAACCCCGTCGTCTCCCGCAGCAGCTTCCTCCGACCCCGTCGCACACCCACGGCAGCATCGCCGACTACCTTCCTCCCTCCCACAGCCCTCGCCAGCCTCACGCCCCTCTTCCAGCATCATCGCCGACCATCCTCTACCTTCGACGACCCCTGCCAGCCCGTTTCCCCCCTTCCAGCAGCCTCGTCGGCCACTTCCTTCCCTCCTACAGCCATCCGTCTGCCACCCGCCCCCTTCACAACCCATACCGACCACTCCCCTTGACCCCCGTATAGTCGATCTCCTTCTCACTACCTGCAGCCCCTATTCCCGCACCCAAACCGTTGGATCCAGCAAGAAGTTCTCCCTCCGGTCCTTATTCCTCTCAGATTTGGGTTCGCACATGTTTGTAAGTCATTATTTACTTTCATGTCTTGGATATTGAATATGCTAGTTGATGTTATATGCTTATGGTGATTCCGTCTATTATTGCTGTGGTTGCTTGAGATCGTACTAACTTGCAGGGACGTTCGAACGGCAGTTCGACTACTCGCACTCTCCGAGTGTGAACCGCTTCTGTGGCTTATTTTCATTGCGTAATCCTCGTCCGTATAATTGCATATGCCGCAAACACATTTAAAATTCATTTAAAACGGTTGGTTTCATTGGTGCTTTACTCGTGTTTGACAAACTACTTCTCGGATCCCTTGGTGTGTCAAGTTTTCTTCACCCTCTAGTCTACCCCTGCGTCAAATTGGTATCAGAGGGTCTAGGTTAGTTTCTTAGCTTGTCATCGACCCCCGCCTCCCCAACCTTGCACACGTTAGGCTAGGGAGCGTATGCTACGTAGTGGTAGACCATTTAGGAATAGCATGTCTAATCCAAACCTCACAGACGATCGGCCCGGCAACTCCAACTCGACGGCGGAGATGCCTACCGCCGAATTCCAACACTTGATGCTAGATCGCTTTAACCAACTAAGCGGTCAACTGGACGAACTCCGTGCGCGTCAGGATGCTTATGAGGGCCAGGGCGACCATGCCGCTCCTCGTCAAGGTGGTCAACCTGAGGATCGCCGCCATCACCCCATTCCCGATCGTCGCCCCCGACAGCGACCACAGTCCCCCGACTATGCCCCTCGCGACCACTTCGATGGCTACCCCGGCCACCGAAGAGGGCCCCCACCTATGGACGAAGAGATCTTACGCCGTATCCGTATTGAGGTCCCAACATTCGATGGTCATCAAGACCCTGGTGCCTTCAGTGATTGGCTCCGAGAGATGGAAACATGTTTCGACTGGTACGATATGAGTGACAAGCGTAGGGTGAGATTTGCACGCATGAAACTAGTAGGTTCCGCCATGAACTACTGGACTAGTGTGGAACGAGCCTTAGAGCGAGACGGTTATCGACCCATCATCCGATGGGAAGACATGACGAGACGCTTAAAAGAAAAGTACCTCCCCGCTTCTTATCGCGACCGACTCCTAGACCAAGTCTATGCGCTGCGACAAGGAACGATGTCGGTGGCAGAATATATGACCAAATTCGATGACTTGATCGTGCGGAGTGATCTTCGGGAAGAGAGCAGTGCCTCGGCATCCAGGTTTCGGCACGGCCTGAAACACGACATTAGGCGTGAGCTGATTCCGCATCGTCGAGAGACCGTTGAGCAGATTTATGAGTTAGCCCTTGAGTATGAGCTTTACCTCCAGTCCACTGGCTCTCGCCAGCAGACCCCCAAGCCCGAGGGCTCCACATTCAGGAGATCCACACCCCCTCATTCTCAAGCCTCTGCGCCTCCCCGCATCCCCGAGGATGCGAAAGGAAAGGCCATCTGGACTGGACCCTCTAAGTCCAGTGGGCCTCAGTGTTATAGATGTTCCAAGAGAGGACACTACGTCGCTCAGTGCCCGATGCGGAGTCTGATCATTGAGGAAGACGAGGACGAGAATGTAGAGGAGACCAAGGAGGACTTGGTAGCTACTGCTGAGGAAGATTGGGAGGATGACGCTGAGAGATCACTGGAACTGGGAGTTGTACGCCGCCTCCTGCACACCCCCCGTGCGGAGGATGACTGGCATCGCACCACCATCTTCTATACGTATTTCCAGAGCGCGGGCGGACCCTGCAAACTTGCCATTGATGGCGGGAGTTGTGTCAATATTGTGGCCAAGAAGGCTCTTGAGCGTATGCAGATTACCCCAGAGCCACACCCCCATCCCTACCGTGTCCTTTGGGTGGACAAATCTGCGATCCAAGTTACCCAACGGTGCTTGGTGCCCCTCCGATTAGCGTCCTTCGAGGACAAGGTCTGGTGTGACGTCATCCCGATGGACGTGGCCCACGTCTTATTAGGGCGACCCTTGTTATTTGACCATGATGCGACGTGCTTTGGACGATCGAACACATGCGTATTCTATGACAAGGGCCAGAAGATCACACTGACCCCAACCCAGCCCAAGGGACCACCCAAGGGCAAGGTTGAGTCATCTGTCAGCTCTGGATCTGCCAAGCCCCTACACATGGTGAGATCGAGTGATTTCTTGAGAGTTAGCCAGGAGTCAGGGATAGTATTCATTGTGGCTGCCACCTTATCTTCGGATACCCCCGCTGGAGATTTCGTCACTACAGACCCTGCGGTGCAGCGATTATTACGGGAGTTTTCTGATGTTATGCCCGAGGAGCTCCCCGACGAGCTCCCCCCATTGAGAGACATCCAGCACGCGATTGATCTTGTACCTGGGGCATCTTTGCCCAACCTCCCACATTATCGCATGAACCCGACTGAGCACGCCGAGCTAAAACGGCAAGTGGACGAACTACTGGGAAAGGGCTTCGTGCGTGAGAGCTTGAGTCCGTGTGCGGTCCCCGCCCTTCTCACCCCGAAGAAGGATGGTAGCTGGCGCATGCATTGTTTTAAATGTCCTCCGACATGTCCGACATGTCTCCCGACATGTCATTTTTTAGGGCAAAACGATATGTTTTTCTAAAAAAATAGATTATGTCCTTTTGTAAAATATAGGCCGACATGTCCGATTTTTTCCGATATATTGGCCGACACGATTTTTAAATATATCGTCCGCTATTTTATTTTATGTTATATTAGCATACTAGCAACATATATTTAAATCGCCTATGAATATTATATTGTGTATGTTTAAATCGATTAGACTTATTGTTTTTATTTTTTAACGTTTTATTTTTACTACCAATTTTATATAATTGTTTCACAATTTTTAATTTTATATTATAAAAAATATGAAAATATTTAATACCTTTATTATTTGAATGTTTGCATGTTTTTAAAATAAATTTATAAGTTTGGAAAGACTTATAATTAATTAAAGATTTTTAACTTTTAAATCTTCTTTATTTTCAATAAACTTATTATAATCAAAGTAATTTTATTGCATACTATTAAATATATTTTACAATGTATCATTTTGTATTTGTTAATAATATTTTACCTTAATTATTATTCGATTTTATTTTGTAATATAAATGACTCATTTTTATTTATTTGTTATATTATTTTTTTATTTTTATGACATATAATTATAGTTAGTATACATAAAAATAAAAATTTTATTTATAAGATATGGAAATCCGATATTTTAAAATATCCCCGACATGTCTCCGACTTCCGAAATCCGACATTTAAAAACTCAATCCGATATGTCGCCGACATCCGATATTTAAAACATTGGGCGCATGTGCATAGATAGCAGAGCCGTCAACAAGATCACGGTAAAGTACCGTTTCCCTATTCCCCGCCTCGACGACTTACTTGATGCCATGACTGGTGCTCGCCTCTTCACAAAGATCGACCTCAGGAGCGGGTATCACCAGATTAGGGTCCGCGAGGGCGATGAGTGGAAGACGGCCTTCAAAACGAAGGATGGCCTCTTTGAGTGGCTCGTGATGCCCTTTGGGTTGTCAAACGCCCCCAGCACGTTCATGCGAGTGATGACTCAGATTCTGCGGCCCTACATGGGCAAGTTCCTGGTCGTATATTTTGACGATATCCTGATCTATAGCCAGGAGCGCGCTGATCATCTTCATCATATCCGATTGGTGTTAGACACTCTCCGAAAAGAGCACCTATTTGTGAACTTGAAGAAGTGTGATTTCCTCGCCGAGTCAGTTCATTTCCTTGGATACATTATCTCTGCGTCAGGTATCGCTGTGAATCCTGACAAAGTGCGAGCTATCCGCGAGTGGCCTGTTCCCACGAATATCCACGAGGCCAAGAGTTTTCACGGACTTGCCACCTTTTATAGGAGGTTTGTTCAGAGCTTCAGTGCGATTATGGCCCCCTTTACGAGCTGCCTTCGTAAGGGAGAATTTGTGTGGACCAAGGCTGCAACTAAGGCCTTCGAGGAGATTAAGGACCGACTAGCGACTGCCCCCGTCCTTAGACTACCAGATTTCGGTTTAGCATTTGAGGTGGCTTGTGACGCCTCCGGACTTGGGATTGGTGGAGTACTCAGCCAGGAGGGCCATCCGGTTGCATATTTCAGCGAGAAGCTGAATGAGGCCCGGCAGCGGTATTCTACATATGACCGGGTGTTCTACGCGATAGTTCAGGCCTTACGCTATTGGCGACACTATCTCCTGCATAAGGAGTTCGTGTTATATTCTGATCACCAGGCATTACAATATCTAGACTCCCAGTCAAAACTTAGCCATCGTCATGCCAAGTGGGTCGAATTCATGCAAAGTTATCATTATGTTCTCAAACACCGCGCGGGTGTTGAGAACAAACCGGCTGATGCTTTGAGTCGCCGGATCACCCTACTGCAGGCGATGAGCACACAGGTAGTGGGATTTGAGCGCCTACCCAGAGACTACGCTGAGTGTTCTGACTTCCGAGATATCTATGGAGCCCTCACCCGGGACCCGCCTGAGGTGATTGAAGACTTCTCTGTGTCTGACGGATACCTATTCTTTGGCACCCGACTTTGTATCCCCGACACCTCCCTCCGTGATTTCTTGATTTGGGAGATGCACGCAGGAGGGGCCGCAGGACATTTCGGACGCGATAAGACTACCACCCTGGTTGAGGATCGTTTCTTTTGGCCCTCTCTGAAAAAGGATGTTGCGTGCGTGACTAGACATTGCAGGACGTGCCAGATGGCGAAGGGCTCACGCCAACCTAGTGGGCTGTATACGCCATTACCCATTCCTCACAGGCCTTGGGTTGATATTAGTATGGACTTTGTCCTTGGGCTGCCCCGCACGCTCAAGAAGCTCGATTCCATTTATGTCGTCGTGGACCGCTTCTCTAAGATGGCCCATTTTATTCCCTGCCGCAAGACGGCCGACGCCTCCTCGGTAGCCACCTTGTTTTTTAGGGAAGTGTTCAAGTACCACGGACTACCATCCTCTATCGTGTCTGATCGTGACGTCCGATTCATGAGCTATTTCTGGAAGACGTTATGGATGAAGACGGGCACCACACTGAAATTTTCCACTGCCTATCACCCACAAACCGACGGTCAGACCGAGGTGGTCAATAGGAGTTTGGGAGCCCTCCTTCGGTGCCTTATTGGCAAGCACGTGTCTACTTGGGATTCTGTGTTGCCATCGGCCGAGTTTGCATACAACAGTTCGGTGAATAGGACCACGGGTCTCAGTCCCTTCCATATTCTATTAGGATACGAGCCTAGAAAGCCTGTAGACCTGATACCCCTTCCCCTAGAGTCTCGACCTAGTGCGTCAGCTGAGTCGTTTGTCGAGCACTTGCATGAGCTTCACGAATCCATCCGGCAAAAAATCGCAACAAGTAATGAAAATTATAAGGCATATGCAGACATACGCAGAAGGGAGAGAAACTTTGAGATTGGCGCACAGGTTTTGGTTCGCATTCGTCCTGAGAGGTTCCCTTCGGGGACCGCAAGGAAGTTGAACGCCCGACGAATGGGCCCCTATACAGTAGTACGAAGGATTGGAACTAATGCTTATGAGATTGATATCCCAAACCATATGGGCATCAGCCGGGTATTCAACGTTGAAGATTTGACTGCATACTTTGAGGAACAAGCATATGAGGATCCATTTGAGTCCCTTCCCGTGGAGCCACCACTTGAGCCAACACTCCCACACGTACCACCCTCACCTTCCCAGCCTCAGCCAACCGAGACTCAACCCGAGGACTTGGCAGCACCACCGGCAGTACCACCTGTGAGCCCACTTGAGTGTGAGACACCGTCAGCAGCAGTGACAGCGGACTCGGAGATCATTGAGGGCAACTTGGCCCACGACTATGTGATAACGGCGGATCCACGTACACTGCGGTACCTGGTTCATTGGAGAGGTCGTCCCAGTCTTGATGATACGTTGATCGCCCCAGCTGAGCTTGAGAGACTCGCCCCCGAGCTACGTCAGGAGTACAATCGTCTCCATTCTTCGGAGATGAATGCTTTTAAGCCAGGGGGAGTTGATGGAGACCAGACGGACAAAAGGCGCGGGTTCACGCGCGTTTATTCCCGCCGGAGGCGGTTTTGATCTTCTTCATTAGTTGGGCCTTCCTTTGCGAACGATCCGACTCCACGGATGCGTGCGGAAAGTCGACGCCCATTATTTTTGTATTTTGCGTTACTTATTTCGGTCATTCATTTTGATAGTTTTGGCACCCGGAAGATTCGGTCAATCATAGCCGTCCATTATGGAAGCTTCCGGATGCCCTCTTATTTTCCTATAAATAAACCCTAAATCTAAGAGGAGAGGACCGATGTTTTGAGAGCTTCTAGCAGCCGGTCTTTGGTGCGACGCCAAGCCTTCAGGTGCGACTCCTGCTTATCCTTCCTATTCCCGCGATTTTCTCCATCCCTGCCTCGCCGATCGCCTTCATCCCCGACCTCAACCCCGTCGTCTCCCGCAGCAGCTTCCTCCGACCCCGTCGCACACCCACGGCAGCATCGCCGACTACCTTCCTCCCTCCCACAGCCCTCGCCAGCCTCACGCCCCTCTTCCAGCATCATCGCCGACCATCCTCTACCTTCGACGACCCCTGCCAGCCCGTTTCCCCCCTTCCAGCAGCCTCGCCGGCCACTTCCTTCCCTCCTACAGCCATCCGTCTGCCACCCGCCCCCTTCACAACCCATACCGACCACTCCCCTTGACCCCCGTATAGTCGATCTCCTTCTCACTACCTGCAGCCCCTATTCCCGCACCCAAACCGTTGGATCCAGCAAGAAGTTCTCCCTCCGGTCCTTATTCCTCTCAGATTTGGGTTCGCACATGTTTGTAAGTCATTATTTGCTTTCATGTCTTGGATATTGAATATGCTAGTTGATGTTATATGCTTATGGTGATTCCGTCTATTATTGCTGTGGTTGCTTGAGATCGTACTAACTTGCAGGGACGTTCGAACGGCAGTTCGACTACTCGCACTCTCCGAGTGTGAACCGCTTCTGTGGCTTATTTTCATTGCGTAATCCCCGTCCGTATAATTGCATATGCCGCAAACACATTTAAAATTCATTTAAAACGGTTGGTTTCATTGGTGCTTTACTCGGGTTTGACAAACTACTTCTCGGATCCCTTGGTGTGTCAAGTTTTCTTCACCCCCTAGTCTACCCCTGCGTCAAGGTATACATGGCTCTACCTCCTGGCCTCTCCTCTTGTGGATCAGAAGGAAAAGTGTGCAAGCTAAATAAGGCGCTATATGACTTGAAAAAATCTCTCGGAGTTTGGTTTGAGAGATTCCACAAGGCCATGACAGGTATCGGGTATCTTCAGAGTAATGCAGATCATACCCTTTTAATCAAAACCAAAAAAGGGGAGTTAACAACTTATGTGGATGACATCATAATAACAGGAGATGATCAGAATGAGATTTAGGCTCTGAAAGGGAGATTGGCAAAAGAATTTGAAGTGAAAGATTTGGGGAATGTCAAATTTTTTTTAGGTATTGAGGTTGCAAAGTCAAAATATGGGATTTTCATATCACAAAGAAAATAAGTACTTGATCTCCTTGAAGCCTCAGGGATGAGCAGGTGTAGACCGGCTGATACTCCAATGAAAGCTAACCACAAACTTGGAAGAGATGATGGTGAAACGATTGAAGACATTCCTAGCTTTCAGAGACTCGTAGGAAAACTGATCTACTTGTCGCACACTCGCCCAGATATCTCCTATGATGTGGGAGTGATCAGCCAGTTTATGCACTCTATGAAGGCTCGTCATGTTGATGAAGCTCATCGCGCTCTCAGATACCTCAAGTCCTCACCTGGGAAAGGCATCATGTTTTGACTATTGAGGTTAACACTGATGCTGACTGGGCTGGATCGCCTTCTGATCAACGGTCCACGTCAGGTTATTGCACTATGGTGGGTGGAAATTTAGTTACCTGGAGAAGCAAAAAACAGCATGTACTTGCTAGATCCAGTGCTGAGGCAGACTTCAAGGCCATGACTCATGGGATCTGTGAAGGGCTATGGATCTTAACCATCCTGAAAGATCTTGACCTTAAGAGAAGCGAATCTATCAGACTATATTGTGATAACAAGACTGTCATCAACATTGCTCACAACCCAGTGTAACATGACCGTACAAAGCACATCGAGGTCGACAAACACTTCATTAAAGAAAATATAGACAGAGACATTGAGGTTACTCCGTTTGTTCCATCTGAACAACAATTGGCAGACATCTACACAAAGAGACTGTGTATGAGTGTTTTTACAGAACTTGTTGACAAGTTAGGCATGGATGACATCACAGGCCCAACTTGAAGGGGGTGTTGAGTTATGCTGAGTTTCTGTTGTATCTTTTTGTTGTTTTTTAGTCCCACGCCACCTATCCGCCACTATATGTCATGTTGTAATCCTTTATATAGCCCCTTGTGAAAGAATAATAATAAATAACTTTCTCCTCTCAACAATTTCTTTTGAAAATGAGATCTTAAGACAAAAAAAGATAAGTTGATGAATGAGAATATTTGTTAATCATGAAAACTGCCTACATGAATACTAGTATCAACGTCATTAAATTGAAATTGAAAGATAAATCTGTAAGATGAACTTCCAAATGAAATTGTATGACAGTATTCTGCAATTGAAAAAGAAGATGCATCATTATGAACAGCATAATGCAGAAATCCAGTCTAGATTCCATTACCTCTAACCTCAACAGAGCAATTTCCTCTCTAAAACTGTCATTTGTTTTTTTCAATTCATCAGTAATCATGTCTGCTGACACTAACCCAGTTGAAATAGTTCCTGGGAGCGAAGAAATTAATGAACCTGGATGTGGAGATGTTGAATGGGATATTACTCTTGAACCAGGGACAGAAGCAGAGTATATTTTCATTGGAAATCTAGTCATACTGTTTTGGAATTTAGTCATCCGTATGTTTCCTCTTTGAGACTGCTCTGTACGGATAAGGGACATTGAATTGCAGTTGTTTTCTGATTTTCCACTCTGCCTTGAGTGCTTACTTTCTCCTTTAAAGGAGCTAGCCGAAGAAAGCCTCGAAACAGCCATTTCTTTCTCAGCCGGCTGAGTAATATGACTTTGATTTGCGTTTTGTGGCTTTAAGACGAGAGTATGAATTTTAGACTCTAATATCTTTTTTAGCTTATCATAGCAATCATCACACACACGATACGGTTTATGAATGTTTGGTGCTAAGGCTGCTCTAACAGATTTTCTGCTGGTGCACGATTTGCAAAAGACTTGACCACAGTTATAGCAATTATGTCGCTTTCTTCTGAAACCAAATGGCATATGACAACCAGAACATACAGATTGATCAGTACTTGACAGCCATTTATGGAGACAGATAACGGCAGTGAAATTTAAACCACAAGAAACACTCTTAACTTGCTTATCCGTCAAAGCTTCAATTAGTGTAGGTATGTCACGGTTATTATGGTCTCCATGGCCGAGCTGGCCATTAGTCCCCTTGCCCCAGGTATAGACTTCATTTTTCGAGGTCAGCACAGCGACATGGTGTGAACCACATGACATCTCCTGAATGAAGCTATTAGCAAGTTTTCCATCCACAACTGTAGGAATCTTTCCATTCGCTTTACAATTCCCCAGCTGCCCGTAGATTGTACTTCCCATGGTATAAACTCTTCCAGAAGTGGCAAGTGCTACTGTCATATCATGCCCGCAAGCCACCTGACAAATACTTTGCTCAGTCAAAGAAGTAACATGTGCAGGGACAA
The DNA here is from genome assembly GCA_039513925.1 of Platanthera zijinensis. NCBI lineage: Eukaryota > Viridiplantae > Streptophyta > Magnoliopsida > Asparagales > Orchidaceae > Platanthera > Platanthera zijinensis. The sequence continues at coordinate 101,545,185 of CM077095.1, forward strand.
GTTTATGCTCTCTGTCTCCATGCCCAAGTCGACCTTTATCTCCGTCTCCCCATGTGAATAACCTCGTGGAGATAAAACTATCAGAATTTGAGGATTGTGATTCCATCTCCACAAGTGCGGCAGTGTGCCAAACACCACAAGCAGTGCTGATTGCTCGCAGCCCCTTTAAAGCATCCACTTCTCTTGGTATGTTAATGCTTGTACGGTCTCCGTGTCCTAAAGCACCAAATGTTCCATCACCAAATGTGAAAAGCTGGCCTGAAGATGTAACAACAGCTGTGTGCCATGGTCCACAAGATATTGACGATACATGGAGAGCTCCCATCTGAACATTCTTGGGAATCCAATGACTAGCTTCGCTCCCATGCCCAAGCAGTCCAAAATTGTGAACACCATCACCCCATGTATAGAGATCTCCAGATAATGTTACAGCACAAGTATGATGTTCACCGCAAGCTACATACTCGACATTCATGCCACTCAAAGAATTTACGAGCTTTGGTTGAGACACATCAACATGCACTGTGTGGCCCAACCTTCCTCCAGATTCTTCACCCCAAGTAAAGATTTCACCTTGTTTGGTAACTAAGGCAGCATGCCTGCTACCACAAGCTATCCTGTTTACATCAAGAATAACTGCAGACTCCAATGCTTTCGGTAAAGAAGCATCAAATTTAGCATCGAAGGAAAAGACATTTTTTTGGAGACCACCTCCAAGAAAACCATCACCAATACTTTCACCCCAAATAAAAGCATCTCCTAACGCATCAAAATCTTCATAGCCCGATCCATGGCTAGAGAAACTTACAGCACTAGATAAACTAACCCTAGCATTTTCAGATGTTGAACCACGGGCATTTAAGTTGTCGGCAGATGACGCCGAACTTCGCGTGTTACTAACTGAATCTAAATGAAAAGAACCCTTATGTGAAGTATGCAGAATAGCATCAGAGAACGCTCTTCCAAAACCATTCACTGGAAGATTCTCAGATGTAAGACGAACTGGCTGGTTATCCTCAGGGTCCTGAAAAAGAAACAAACAAGAAAACACAATTATCAAACATTCTGAGTGCACAAAATCTTCAAAATCTTTGGGTTTATGAAAATTTATAAAAGTTGGCATGTACTACTAACAAACTGCAGGGTCAATGGAGAATGTTTGTAACTATTTGAATTTGAACTACTTGAATCAGATATTCTGTCCCCTTTTGATTCTACTCTGTTCAGGTGGGTTCGACATGAAATCAATGCCTTCAAACCAACAAACCAGATTTCTGCTTCTTCCTTGTCCTTGCATATCTATCATATTACACAAGACAAAGAGAAGGAATGGAGCATTATCAAAATAGAAAGTAAAAAAAATAATCTGACGATAAAGATATATTGAAGAATGAGAGCATAGACTACAAAAAAAGCAGAGGATGAGTCCCCAGTAAAATTATATATACTGACCAAGTCTAAGGATCTGTCCTTGTATAGAAGGGAAAATGATTGATACTCCTTATCGGGCCTAGGATAACGTTGAAATATTGCCTGAGAAAAAGTCTCAACATAATCATGTATTGAATCTTTTATTTTTCATCCTACAGAACTGCAACATGTTTGAAATCGAGAAAATGGTTGATGTAAACTTTACAATCAAAAGACAAAGCTAAAAAAACAGGGCAAGCAGATAATACATCTTTGTATATGAATGAGGAAGGTGAACAGAGATGAGAACAAAGAATTAGAGTGCATAAACATTTACATGTACCATAGTTTTGAGACTATTGATGGTGAGAAGATACTTTGAGCAGAGCAAGAGTACCAAGCACTCGTCATGGTCAATGCACATGGTTGTTAGCCTTAGAGTCAGTTGAAATAAAGCTCATTGTAAATGCCCGCTATAAAGGCCCATGTTTCTCCTAATTGTTTTTAATCTCACACCTCTAATATTAGTTTGAGTTCTCCTCTTGTGTATATATACGTGTCATGTAACATTAATATTTTAGTTTGGATTTTGGAAATATATTTTATTCTTTTTCTCAACTTGGTATCAAAGCAAGACGTCTTCTGGCTACTCAAGTTTTTTTTTAACGATTGCGCATTGTTGGGAAAAACCTTGATGATTTGGTAGAACATGTTAATTTATGCACTTAATTGTATGAGCATCTTATAACTATAATGGTCCTAGAAGGTAGTTGTTCAAAAGATGCCAAATTCAATTCTACAGAATGTCGAAGTTCACACATGATCGTCGACCGACAGTAAGCGTTCACTGACCAGAAGGTTGTTCACTAACCGATGTCCGCGGATTGGAGTACCAAATGCCGAATATACTCAAGTTCCTTTATTCGATCCTCAGACTCACTCGCCAAGCGGAAGAATCTATTTCAATCACTGTTCGCTGACTAGACTCAAGAATGCCAACTACTGTTATTATATGTACAAGCGGCCCGGAACGTTTCCTATATATAAGAACAAGATCCACGATCATTATTTGCTAACTGCGGCATTCATGAATGTTGACCGAGCCGTCTATTCATCGGCACTCAACAGAGGAAAAATCATCTTAACTAAGAAGAAATCTATGATCGTCGTTCACCAACTGAGCATTCAACGATTGTCAACCGAGATTGAGATTTTGTCTAAATTTAAAAAAAGTTGTTATTGTTGCTGCATATGGAATTCGACATGGTGCGGACACATATCCTTCACCGATCCCCTCTCCGTCTCTTCGGGAAGCCTTTAGCATGGTCCTTGGTGATGAAGACCGTCAGAAGTCTCTTAGTGCAAGTACTCCTGAGCGCTCTGTCTTGACTAGAGTTGTCCGTGGTCACCCTCTGCCCTAGCTTGTCTACTTCTAGTTGTGATTATTGTGGTCGCAAAGGCCATACTCGGGAGATGTGCTACAAGCTCCACCCACACCTTGCCCCACATGGTCGTGGTCGTGGAAGGGGGCCAGGGCGTGGGGGACATCATCAGGGTGGCTCCAGACCTCATGATGTTGCTTACTCTACATACGTCTACGACAAGTCTTCCAGTGTTGTGTCGGGGCAGCTTTCAACCGCCTGGCTGAATATGGAATTCGACATGGTGCGGACACATATCCTTCACCGATCCCCTCTCCGTCTCTTAGGGAAGCCTTTAGCACGGTCCTTGGTGATGAAGACCGTCAGAAGTCTCTTAGTACAAGTACTCATGAGCGCTCTGTCTTGACTAGAGTTGGTCGTGATCACCCTCTCAGCCCTAGCTTGTCTACTTCTAGTTGTGATTATTGTGGACGCAAAGGCCATACTCGGGAGATGATGCTGCTTACTCTATATACGTCTACGACGAGTCTTCCAGTGTTGTACCGGGGCAGATTACTGCTCTTGAATTGGATGCTTTCCGCCGCCCACTGCACTCTCAGCCTGATTAGCCTTCGAGTGCCTCTGCTTCCATCGCCTCTATTGCTATGCCCAGTACCCATGTCATCACTGCCTCCTCTGAGTGGGTGATTGATTCTGGTGCAACGCACCACATGACTGGCTCCTCATCAGGTTTTCTCTCTTACAATCCTTTTGTCTAGTAAGGGCAAAGTTATCTCTGCTAATGGCGTGTTGTTTCTCATTGCTGTCAAAGGCCTTATCTCATGTTCCCCTTCACTTTCTCTGTCATCTGTTCTTCATGTTCCCTCATTTCCTCGCAATTTACTTTTTATCAGTGATATTACTCAATCTTTTAATTGCTCTATGACTTTTTTTCTTGATTCTTGTGTTTTTCAGGAACTGGGTATGAAGCGCAGTGGTAGGAACCGAGGTGGTCTATATTACTTGGATATCCAGTCTTCGACTTCTCTGTCTCTTTATTGCACTACTGTTACAGCCGATGATGTTCACTGATGAGACTTGCGGCTTGGACGCCCTCTCCTACTTATCTTCAAAAGTTGTTTTCTGATTTTGTATTACAAACTTTTGTCTGTGATGTCTGTGATCGGTCTAAACAAGTAATGCACAGTTCCTCACATTTATCTTCTCTCAGTACAACTATGTTTGATGTTGTTCACTCTGATGTCTGGGGTTCGTCCCCTATTTTATCTATTTAAGATTTTTGTTGGTTCATTACGATTTATTGATTGTTTTACTCGCACCAATTGGGTTTATTTGTTAAAAAGGAAGAATGAAGTCTTCTCGTATTTTCAGGCTTTTCATAGAATGGTTCAGACCCAGTTTAAGAGCGTTATTCATGTCCTGTGTAGTGATAATGGAGGGAATATGATGATCGGAGAGCATTTGGTTCATATCTCACTAGTCATGGTATCATCCATCAGACAACTTGTGTCCACACCTCTACCCAAAATAGCCGAACGGAAAAAATCGGCACCTGTTCGATGTCGTCCGTTGTCTTCTGGCTACTTAGCACCTTCCCAAATCCTATTGGGGTGACGTTGTTCTCACCGCTGCTCATCTTATCAATCGGCTTCCTTCACGGGATCTGGTGGCGTGCAACGACATTGACGGGGAAGGCTCGTTGCTGGGAACCCTAAAGAACTGGAAATAAAGCCAGTGGGTTCTCTTCCTTGTTTTATTAAAGTTGTCGTGTGTGTGTGTGATTTGGAGAAGAAGCTTTTGTGCGACCCAGCTGATTTGAGGACTTTAACAAATAACTTTATATATATATATATGTGTGTGTGTGTGTGTGTGTGTGTGTTTCCAAACATAAAATGGATACTCACATATATTGCAAAATAAAAATGCAAAATGACACAACAATAATATGCAAAACTCAGGGCCGATAGAGGTCAGGTTGGGTACGGCATCGTACTCTTGCGTCAACCTGATCTGGGCTGGTCTCCACCACAAAACCTTAAGGGGAAGCCTAAACATGGTAGTATTTTGCATAGGAAACTCCATAGGATATTTCCTTCCAAAAGTTCTAGAAGGCATACAATCAATCATAGAGATAACAGAAAGGACCCATTCTTCCAACATACCCTTAGAGAAGCATCTAGTGGTGTCCAAATTTTGTCTATTTTTCCACTCAGAAATCACATTTTCTTGAGAAGTTTTGAGCAAGATATTTGAAAGATAATATTCTGGCCAAAGAATTTTTGGTCCATGAGACTTCCATTCGTCACTCCGAAGAGTACTAATCATAACTTTAAATTGACTCTCAACATAATTAAAGAAAGTTTATAGATACCACTCACTTCATTTTTTTAGTTAAATTTAGAATAAACGCCAATGAAAAAAACAAAATATTGAAATCCATTGAAAGTATTAATAGGGAAGTCCACACGTCTGAATTGTGAATGCTTCAAATAAAAATCAGTGGGGCCACTACAAGTAATTGTGGAATAAATACTGCTATAATGTTTGTCGAGCTCAAAGGTTTGACATATAATATTCTCATAAACAATTTGACAAAAAAGACAGTCTTGAGTTCTCTAACTAGTATGACCAGCTTTTTTATTTCATAGCATCAACCTATCAACATCAAAACCTCGCATTGCCTCAAAAGCTTACTCTTCATCCATAATACACACAGTCTGATTCTTGTCCACCACCAATCTTCTTTCAATTTACTGGATCATGGGGACAATGAAACAAAAAATGTGATCAAACACTTCAGTTTCTTAGTGAGTTTATTAACCGACATTATGTTGGTAAATGAACTAAGATCACAGGATTAGAGATGACTGGGGAAACTCATATATTCCCCTTTAACATAATTAGAGGCTAATGAGCTATTTACAAGTTGTGTTATTAGATGAAGGAATCAAAGAGGTGATATGACTAGAGACTCCTATTATATGGTCACAAGCTCAAAAATCAATAATTCAAGAAGAACTCGATCACATGGATAAGTAAGAAAAGACTTGGGCAGTAGTCCCTGAAACATACATATACAACCAACATGAAGCACACTTGAACAAAGAAACCACAAAACCTCCTTGCCCCATTCCAAACCAGTAAATGGACGGCCAAGGAGACAATAGGGAAGAAAGAAGGCACTGTTCTGACTGTCCAAGAAACCTAAACAATTGCTCAAAAATTTGTTGCTCAGGCCTTCACAACAGTGGAAATACAGTCAACAAACTATAGAAGTTAAGAGAATCAACAAGCCACGAGAAAATAAACTCAAAGAAAATATATTCAAACTCCAGTCGATGAATTGGAAGTAACGCAATCAGGTGGAAGCATCACAATCCAGCAGAGTAATAAAATGGGCAGGATGAATTAAAAAGTTCAGATACCCTGTTTGAAAGTAGGAACAAAAACAAAAAAGATACATGAGATAAGAAGCCCTCCAATGATCATTGTGCGGAGAGAAGAAGCCCACAATGGTCCTTGAGGGTATATTAGCAGGGGAGAAGGTAACTGATACAGGTAGGTTGTGTGATGAGAGTGTGCTGATGCTAATACAATCTTAAGTGAATAATGTGCTATGGACAAACAATTTCAGTCTAAATGATGCATGGGCAATTTTCACTTTAATCCAAAAATAAAACTTAGTTATATATTTATATAAGTTCAGCAAATTAACACAACATGAATAATAAATTTTTTGGCGCACAAACAAGTCATGCTTACGATCACACAAAGTGCTTTCAATTACAAGCTTTCACAAATGAGCTTAATAGGAAAATACGAAAAATGAAAATAACTACACAAACGAAGCGATTTCCCAAACAAACATGTGTTGTTATCTAATATTCAATAATGAAGTAATCAAACACAATACACAAGTACTCACATAGCATTGGGAATTCAGCATCGGCAAAATACGGAGGCTGACTGTTATATGGGATCAAACTCGGCGGCAGGGATGCAGGCTGACTGTCATAGCCGTCGATGGTGGGATGCCCTAACCTGCTTTTTATTATAAATAGATATGGGCTGATTAGAATGATTGCGGAGTTTGGATAATTGTATTCCCAGATTCCCGCGATCCCGCCACGGTGCCGACTCCGTGAAACCCTGGATGACGACTCTAGGCGATTTTCTTCCTCCCCAAGGTATTCCCTATCCCTAACCTTCGTTTTCCCTCTCCCAAAACCCTCCAGTGGAAGCCCAAACTCGTTCCCTACAAATTTACAATCTTCATCCCACGGACTCACTCCAGAGGTAATGTTTTCTTTTAATCTATAGCACTGTTGATTAAAATTTACTGTTGCAACCTATAGTTTCCCCTCCCTATTCCAGCTGCCAGCCTCCCCGTGGAACCACCTTCAGCACCGCCAGCCCCTCCTAAACAACCACCACCTCCCCTCCCTCATTCGCAGCAACTCCACAGCTGTCATCCCATCCCGCTGAAGTCCGTACCCCCCCCCTTGCCACCCCGCTGCCACCAGCCGCCCACCCTCTCTCTCGTGGAGCACCACAACATCCCTCACCATTTCCGGCCAGATTTCAGCAATCTCACCCAGGTCACGCCTTCCCCCTCCACCCATTCCCTTCCAATACCCCAGATCCGCTACCAAAACCTCGGATCCAACCTCCCACGCCTGAATCCACCCCCACGACGTCGGACCTGTTCATTTCCGGTCCGTTTCCGCCTTCCACCGCCGAGGACAGTCACCTACATTGTTTTCCACACCTCCGGTTCGACCTCGGATTGTCACACATTTTCGGGTCCGTATTATTCAGTGTCTTGGTCAGCTCACTATTTGGTGAGATTTTGATGTATTGGTCTATTATTTTTAGTATTATTATTACGGACTTGGATCTTATATTTGTTTGGGTCTCTTGTATTGTACTTGTTTGTTTGGATAATTATTGTGATTTGCAGGGTTCATTCGCCGCACGTTGGAGGGAAATTTAAGCTTGTTTTGCCCTAATAAATTATTTTGCCTTGATGTGAATTATTTGCGTGAGATATTATTTATTATCTAATTGTGATTTAACCGTCGGATTTGCATAGCATGTAAGTGTTAGGTCATCATTAACCCGCCACATATGGATTCGTCCTGCGTCATATTCACTTGGAATTTTCAGGCCCAATTAACACTCACACCATTTGTTAACACAAACTTGCAAGACAAACCACTTACGAAACCACTTTAAAATTAGATTAAATGTTGTTGCAGAGCCAAATAGATGCAGTGTGGCGAATTACTATATATAGCGTGTTCGGATCGATGATCCGACTTCACGGATGCGTCCAGATTTGCGCTGCGAATCAATTTCATATATAACTTTGTATTTTTCAGTTATTATTTCATATAGTCTTGGCCCTGAGACCAACGGTCAATCATAGTCGTTGATTCCGGGTGCCCTAATTTTTATTTATTATAAATAGGTTGTTAGGGCTGTTGTCATTTCTCATTGCTGAATACGCGGAGAGTCTTCTTCCTTCATTTTGGTGATCCCCTACTCAGTGTCAACTCCGTGGAGCCCCCTTGGTGACGACTCCTTGGGTAAGTTGTATATTTTTATTTCATCTCCCTTTTTCTTGTTTTCCCTTTGTTGTCCAGTCGTCGGCTCCCTCCAGACCCCCCCCCATCCAACAACTTCAAGTCATCGGCCTCCCTGTATTTTCCATCCAGCCACACCCCTATCCAGCCCGTCACCCCCTCACCAGGCTGACATCCTTGCGGTTTTCCCAATGGCAACCAGCCGACCACCGCAAACCCCCACCCCATTCAGGCCGCCACCCCAAGACAGCCTTGATCCATCAGATCTTCCCTCTCCCTCACTGTTTCGGCCTGGTAGCAGCTTTCCCCCATCAAACCTCCACCCGTGAGCCACCAAGAACCCACTGTTGCCTCCGCTAAACCCCTGTCAGCCCTTCCCCCTCTGGTTTCCAGCAACCACCGCCTCATCCATCTGCTGTCTGCACCTTCCAGTGAGCCGTCGCCGCCCCTAGTACGTGGAACCACCTCCTAGCGTTATCTCCCCATCGGATCTCCTCAGATCTGGGCATTCCAGCCCGAATCCAGCCTTCTCCTTACCCGATCCGGTCCACCAACCACCGGAATCCCTCTTTGAGCCTTCTAACATTCAGATCAATTTATTTACAGCAACCCCAATATTCAAGTTGTGCTTTGTAACGCACTTTTGGGTTGTAAAACATTATTATGGTTTGATTATTGTGTTGAAACCGAGAACCGGCGTCTGTGGAGTCCGAACTCTTGGGGAAGGGGTGACCGCACACTTTGCCTAGCAAGCTTGGCTGACCGAAGACTTAGAGCTTGAAACTGACCGGAGGCTCCAGCACGGAGGTCCCTCCACACACCCGGAAGATCTTAGAGCGCTTCCCCACTTTAGCCAAGTGTTGAGCTAAGGGCACCTCAGAAAGCGCTATAAGACAAGAGAGTAAGAGAACTGAAAACCTTGCCTTCTGAGGTACCCCCTTGGGCCTATTTATAATTTTTAAAATCTGGTCTGCAAATAGCGTAACTCCGCTGTTCTAAACGGCTATATGCAGCCAAAAGTGGTCTGCCAACAGCCGAACTCCGTTGTTCTGGAAGGCTATTTGCAGCCCTGCAAGGGCATCCAGGTAACTTTACATCTGGACCCTACTGGGCGAGTGACCGGTGAAGGCGTCACTCGCCTATAGGGGCGAGTGTTGGGGTAAGCCAGGCGCTCGCCTCTGCGGCACCCCACTATGGGTGAATGTCGTTCTAGAAGGATCTCGCTCGCCCTCTTGAGCCAAGATTAGAAGGCGCCGACAGCACTCAACGCCAAGGAGCAGAAGGCGTTGAGAGCACTCGCCGCACTCAACGCCAAGGAGCAGAAGGCATTGAGAGCACTCGCCTCACTCAACGCCAAGGAACTGAAGGCATCGACAGAGCGCGCTTCACTCGACGCCTAAGGAACTGGCTCGTGCGGCCTGCCGACGAACACTGGAAGGGTCTCGCTTCAGGTCTCGAGCCCTCTCGCTCCTGGAGATCCCGTAGAGCACTAATCCTGGAGGGGGAACTCACTTATCGAATACGGGGTTGTACACAATCCCCGCTCTTTGCGAGCTTCCGTGAAGTTCGGAAAGAATCATCCAACCCCAGGTATTTGATGAGTGGGTGTTGACCTGGAAGGGAATCTTTTGTGGGTCCCTCCATGGTTCTATAAATACCCAATCACAGGCGTGAATTCTGCCCCGTGCAATCCCCTTTCTCTCTGGCTTTCTCGCCTCCATCCTGATGTCGCATTCGAAGGAAGCCAAAGATCACCTCAATGCTTCTCAGGCCGAGAACAAAGCTTCGATGGGCTCATTCACCCCTTGGCTCGCCCGAGAAGCCCGGGGCTCTTCCCCAAGAATGAAGAAAGCCAAGATGGTCAGGTGCGACCTGACTCGGGACGAGTCCATCTTGTGGACTCCCTCCCACTCCAAGATCCCTCCGGTATCTTCAATCACTTTTCATTGTTTACTGAGATAAAAACAGATGTCAACGTGCTCGCCTGCAGGTCCCGCCAAAGTAGAAGGAGGTTGGGGAGGCGAGTGCTGCTCCGCACTCGCTTGAGGCCGGGAATGACGAAGTGGCCCCCGAGATCACCTCTCCTCACAAATCGAAAGATCTCCCGCGGGCTAATGGTAATTCCCCTTCTATCTGTTTGCTTTCTATCAATTTGCTTATCCTTGTTTCTCGCAGCTCCTACCTTTGGGACCACGGGATTGGGTGTTACAACGCCCAAATCCCCTACTCGCCTGGCGCCTCCGGATCCCACCTCGGGCAAACTTCCTCCAGCGGATGTCGCGCCCAACCTCACTGCTCAGGAAAATGCTCCCGCTGCTGAATCGGCAACTCTGCGCCCCGGGCTCGGGAAGGTGCATATCTCCTTTGATACTCCCTTTGAGGGGCGGCCAAGCACTTCTCGCCGGCACTCGGGCAAGGAGCCGGACTCCGGGCCAGGTAACCAATCGCACTTGCTCTCTAAAAGGAAAGAGGGTCGCGCGTATCTAACACCATCCATTGCAGGTTACCGCGAGATCTCGTCGACGGACGTCGACATTGACGAGGAGTTCTCGCCTCCCCCCTCGCCTGACTCAATCGCCGCTTTTCTAGGCGATCCAAAAGATGTTGAGGCGTTAAAATGGCCGACGGCGGAGATTCTACGAAAGCACGCCTTGATGTTGCACGAGCTCTACAGCTAAGTTCGCGAAAACCACAAGTCTATCGAGGAGCGGGTGCTCTGTCTAGAAAACAAAGACGTGCAACTGATTGCCGAGCTGGGTGGAGATGCTGGTGGCGGGAGGGACTTCCCCGGAATCCACGTCGCGCGAGTAGAAGATCAACTGCGCCTTGCCCAGCAGGAGCTGCAGACCATCCGCGTGTTGCAGTATTCGCGCATGATCCCTAGGGCGGGAAGGGGAGGCCGGGGATGGTGGTAACGGCCCCAGACGGGCCTACCGACTCTCGCCTTCTTGCCCTCTTCTCTCTCTCTTTATTATTTCTTTATCTTTGTAATAATTTGATTGTGTCGAATGCTTATGGACGAATGATTTATTATTCATTTTCATTCGCTTGATCGTTCTCGCCATTTATCCTCTGTGTTCTCGCGCATATTTTGTTTCTGAACTTATTTTAAGGCTGCAGCGTTCAACTTTATTTTGGCGACGAGTAAGGGAGTGCGAGGTCTTTTCGGCGAGTGAGGGAGTGCAAGATCTCCCCGGGGTTTTAGGCGAGATCCGGGGAATTAGCTATCCGCACTTTCCTTAGTCTGGATCCTTTCCCGCTCAAAATTTTATATAAATAGAACCTTCACCTACCGCATTAACCATCGCCTTTAAGATCTCTCAGCATTTTCCCATGCTTTTCTATCCTTTGCACTCGCACTTCTACGCTTTACCAATTCCCACAAGATGACAGGGGACCGACGGTAGGACCAAGTGCGCAGCCGCATTCGCCGACTACCCCTTCATGAATTGCAACCTCCCAGAAGAAGAATACCATTAGCTCAACAACCTCTACATCCCGCCAAGTTTCACCGCGCGACAGCCAGGGAAGGATGAGTCGATCAACCATTTCTCGCCTTATGAACTCGCCATCCCTGTCGAGCACTTTGAGGTGGGATTGCGCCTACCTATCTGGTCAGAAGTCCGCCAGGCCCTGCGCTACTTCGGCGTAGTTCCCGCGCAGCTCAACCCCAACTCCATCGCCTTGCTAGTAGCATTCGCTTGCTACTTGCGGGAAAAGCGGATGGAGTTCAGCCTTCCTGTCTTCCGCAAGCTATTAAACGGCCGCGCCAAGAGGGACGGGATTGCGTTCTTCTCCGGCAACAACCTCAAGGCCAAGGGTCTCGCCAACAAAAAACATCATTGGATTCAGAAATATGTTTTCGTCTCCGGTGATTTCAGCAACCTTCCGTTCTCGCCCATCCAGCGGGAAGAATCAACCTACCGCCCTCCATCTCCCGGCGGCCATGAGTCAAAGCTTCACCAATTCCTTTTTGGAAAGGATTTCGACGTTCCCTACCTGAGGATGAACGTCGACTCGCTCCTTCCTGTACTCGCCGGGGAAGGTAGTTCTCGTCGTCTGTCATCTTTCTTTTAAGAAAACGCAACTTTGCTAACCTGTCGTATGTGCAGGGGAGCGGGATCTTCCCCTCAACCAACCCTTCACGAGCAGCGCAGTATTCGCTGCCGAGAAGGCACGCGCGGAGGCTACCGCCGAGGCATGCAGGAGCGAGCTGAAATCACTGTCGAAATCAGGCAGCCAGAAGCGGAAGCCCGAGACACTTCCTCCACCGCCGCCTCCCAAGAAGCCAAAATCCGCAAAACTCGCCAAAGGCAAGGAGGTCATCTCTAATCCTCACGTGAGTACTCCGGTCATTGGCGAGACTGCTGGGAGGAAGGCCAGCGAGATTGCCGGGACCTCGGCGGCGACAGAGAAGGTGGAGCCCAGAGGCCATAGGAACTTTGGCCTGGGCAAGAAGTATCTGGATGATGCCGGCGAGCCCCTGCTGATCTGAGACCGGGAGGTCAACAGGACCCATGTCTCAACCATCCTCCCCTCCTGGCAGGACGGCGAGACTGTCTCCGGCCAGGCCTACTCGCTGGCCTTTGGGATATATGGGCGGGACAGCGTCGCCTACTACGACGAGGCCCTTATGCAATCTCTTGCCTATGAGAGTTCGCGGGCTCAACTTCGCGTCATTGAGCTCGCCCACATGTCAGCTCGCCGCGGCATCCGCCTGTCACGACAGATGGCGGATGTCAGTGTCGCGCGATCCGCTCTATCCAAGGAAGTGGTGACCCTGAAGGGGAAGCACACCGCTGCCGAGAACGATCTCGTCGTGCGAGTGGGCGGAGTGGTAAGCTGTCTTGCATCCCGTTCATTCGCTGAACATCTTTCTCGCTTCTAACGTTGATTGTTCTGCAGGATGCCGCGACTGTTGCCGCAAAGGACGCGCGCATAGCCCAGCTCGAGGAGGAGAACCGGAGGCTGAAGGCCCAGAACCAGCAGTGGATCAGCTCACTGCTTCCCCCTCCCCCAACAGAGAAGAAAGCTCTGATGTATACGCAACACGAGCTGGAGCTGATGATGCAGGAAAATGTCATCGCGGCAGCAAGGCACTCGCTCCAAACGATAAAGAGAGCCGGATTCCTGACGGGTGAGGGCGAGAAGGTGACTGCCGAGATCCTGGTCCCAAAGGTCTTCCTTCCTATCCCCGAACCTGTGGACAGCGCTGATGATGCCACCAGCGAGAGAGAGCATTCGGCATCGTCACCTTGAAGCTCTCGTGTTTTTAATTTATCCTTGTAATTTTTCTTTTTCGGGCGTTGCCCCTTTTTTTGTGAGATGTAACAGTTGACTGATGAATAAAAATGATGAGTTTTTAAAAAATTTCTATCTTCTTTCCTTTTGTTCTAATTTTGAATGATCTGTCATGCGAAAACACATTCTACTCGCACTTCGACTTAGATAGCTCAAGGTCGATACATCTCGCGAAACCATAGATCAACTTTTCGCTGTGTCGACCCGTAGACTTTATTTCGCTACTTTGATATATATAGGACTGGGTCTCACGTCGTTCTCGCCTCATTGGCTCATGCGCTTAGAGTGTTCGACTTCTCGAATTTGCCGCTTAGAATAGGGCCATGTGTCGTTCTCGCCGTAAGGGCTCACGCACACCGACGATGTTTGACTTAGAGCCTTTTGTTTGGGATTTAACTCTCGCGTCATTCTCGCCATATTGGCTTGCGCGTTCTTAGAACGTTCGGCTTGCGAGATCCACCTCCAGGCACTCGCATTCGCTTGCACCCTCTGCATTGGCCTTGGTATTCACCCCAAACTTACCCTTGAGTGTCTGCCCTGTCGATTGGCGAGATCCCTAACGGCGAGATCTCCTTGAAGCCTTGTATTTCTCCCCAAAATTCCCTAAACTCCAAGCCTCATTGACTGGTTCCAGAGCATCAACGACGTCCCCCGATTCCCCGAGGACCCCTGCCCTGTCAGCTAGATGAGGGTCTGACAGCGGGAGAAGCTCGGGACTTAGCTCCAGGGCAACATCAACGCCCATCGAGGACCCCTGCCCTGTCAGCTAAGTGAGAGCCTGACAGCGGGAGAAGCTCGAGACTTAAGCAGACTCTCTCAAGTGACATCCAACCCTGCCAGCTAGTGGGAGTCTGGCAGCGGGATCTTCTCGGGCTCTGGGGCAAACTCCCTCGGGTGACATCCAGCCCTGCCAGCTAGTGGGATCCTGGCAGCGGGATCTTCTTGGGGTCCGGGTAGACTCTCTCGAGTGACATCCAGCCCTGCCAGCTAGTGAAAGCCTGGCAGCGGGATTTTCTCGGAGTCTGGGGCAGACTTTCTCGAGTGGCATCCAGCTCTGTCAGCTAGTGGGAACCTAGCAGCGGGATCTTCTCGGGGTCTGGGTAGACTCTCTCAAGTGACATCCAGCCTTGTCAGCTAGTGGGAGCCTGGCAGCGGGATTTTCTCGGGGTCTGGGTAGACTCTCTCGAGTGACATCCAGCCCTGTCAGCTAGTGGGAGTCTGGCAGCGGGATCTTCTCGGAGTCTGGGGCAGACTCTCTCGAGTGACATCCATCCCTGTCAGCTAATGGGAGTCTGGCAGCGGGATCTTCTCGGGGTCTGGGTAGACTCTCTCGAGTGACATCCAGCTCTGGCAGCTAGTGGGAGTCGGGCAGCGGGATCTTCTCGGGGTCTGGGGCAGATTCTCTCGAGTGACATCCAGCTCTGCCAGCTAGTGGGAGCATGGCAGCGAGATCTTCTCGGGATCTCGGTAGACTATTTCGAGTGACATCCAGCCCTGCCAGCTAGTTGGAGTCTGGCAGCGGGATTTTCTCGGGGTCTGGGTAGACTCTCTCTAGTGATATCCAGCCCTGCCAGCTAGTGGGAGCCTGGCAGCCTTAATTATTGAAGGTGCAAGGCGCACCAAGGCGTAAAGGGCTCTTGGAGCCTAGGCGCAAGGCTAGAGGCGCAGGCGCGCACTCGAAGAAAGCATGGCGCAATCACATTCATTTTAAATAATCGGCATTAAACATCAATTCATTTTCTTGAAAAGAATCTTTATATATTCTACTCATTAATCATTCATTATTATCATTTATATCTCTTAAAAAATAAAATCAATATGGCCGTCTGCATCATATCTAATTCTCAATGATCGATTATGTATGAAAAACATTAAAACATATAAAAATTATTGAGTTATTGTATTATTTTTTCATTATTTTGAAAAAAATAGGTTTACAACAAAAAACACATACAGGCGTGCCTTTTATTTCCAAAGGCGCACGAAAGCGCAAACCTCTGAGTCTGGTGAGTCTGGAGCCTTAGGCGCGCCTTTAACAACATAGCTGGCAGCGGGATCTTCTCGGGGTCTGGGTAGACTCTCTCGGGTCTGGGTAGACTCTCTCGGCAGCGGGATCTTTCGGTTTGTGAGGAGAGGTGATCTCGGGGGCCACTTCGTCATTCCCGGCCTCAAGCGAGTGCAGAGTAACGCTCGCCTCCCCAACCTCCTCCTCCTTTGGCGGGACCTGCAGGCGAGCACGTTGACATATGTTTTTGTCTTAGTAAACAATGAAAAGCGAGTGAAGATACCGGAGGGATCCCGGAGTGGGAGGGAGTCCGCGAGATGGACTCGTCCCGAGTCAGGTCACGCCTGACCATCTTCGCCTTCTTCATTCTTGGGGAAGAGCCCGAGGCTTTTCGGGCGAGCCAAGGGGGGAATGAGCTCATCGAAGCTTCGTTCTCGGCCTGAGCAGCATTGAGGCGATCCTTGACATCCTACGAAAGCTACATCAGGATGGAGGCAAGAAAGCAGGAGAGAAAGGGGATTGGACGAGGCAGAATTCACGTCCGCGATTGGATATTTATAGAAGGGACCCACAAAAGATTTCCTTCCAGGTCAGCACCCACTCATCAAATACCTGGGGTTGGATGATTCTTTCCGAACTTCACGGAATCTCGCAAAGAGCGGAGATTGTGCATAATCCTGTATTCTATGAGTGGGTCCCCCCTCCAGGATCAGTACTCTGCGGGATCTCCAGGAGCGAGAGGGATCGAGACCTGAAGCGAGACCCTTCCAGTGTTCGTCGGGCAGGCCGTGCGAGCCACTTCCTTAGGCATCGAGTGAAGCGCGCTCTGTCGACGCCTTCAGTTCCTTGGCGTTGAGTGAGGCGAGTGCTCTCAACGCCTTCTGCTCTTTGGCATTGAGTAAGGCGAGTGCTCTCAACGCCTTCTGCTCCTTAGCGTTGAGTGTGACAAGTGTTGTCGGCGCCTTCTGATCTTGGCTCAAATAGGCGAGCGAGATCCTTCCAGAACGGCATTCGCCCATAGTGGGGTGCCGCAGAGGCGAGTGCTGGCTTACACCAACATTCGCCCCTATAGGTGTAGGGCTGCAAATAGCCTTCCAGAACAGCGGAGTTCGGCTGTTGGCAGACCACTTTTGGCTGCATATAGCCATTTAGAACAGCGGAGTTACGCTATTTGCAGGACAGGTTTTAAAACCTATAAATATGCCCAAGGGGGTACCTCAGAAGGCAAGCTTTGCAGTTCTCTTACTCTCTTGTCTTATAGTGCTTTCTGAGGTGTTCTTAGCTCAGCATTTGGCTAAGGAGGGGAAGCACTCTAAGATCTTCCGGGTGTGTGGAGGGACCTCCGTGCTGGAGCCTCGGGTCAGTTTCAAGCTCTAAGTCTTCGGTCAGCCAAGCTTGCTAGGCAAAGTAAATGTGTGGTCACCCCTTCCCCAAGGGTTCTGACTCCACAGAAGTCGGCTCTCTGTTTCAACATATTGGATGCTCGTTTGAGATTAATGTTTATTATGTTATTTGCTCCATGAAAAAAATCTCTAATTGCAAGGACCAATTCGTCACGCGCTTTTAATTTGACCCTCCACGCGGAGGAAAGTCTAAGTTTGTTTTGCCCTAATAAATTATTTTGTCTTGCTTAAATTATCTTTTGTGATTTAATTATTTATTGCTGATTTTGATTAATCCGTCGGGCTCTGCATAGCATGTAACGGTTAGGTCACCGTTTACTCGCCGCCTATAGATTCGTCTCGAGTCAATTGGTATCAGAGCTAGGTTTCGAACACTTTTTGATACGCAATTGTAGAGTCTATAGATTTTTTCCATCATGTCAAGGCATCACCACTATTCCCCTCCTCAATTTGGAGATCTCGAGTCCACTTGCACCCGCTCTCACAGAGCACTGTCAGGGGATCCTCACGTTATTTGAATCCTTGCTGAAGGGAAAATAATTGCTCAAGCAAACGACTCCGATACGGCGAAGGCAGATACCTCTGACACAATATACGCTTCATGTCCACCAAACTTGTGATGCGTTGAAGACGGTCTCGTTCACGGGTTCTCTCAACGCTAGACCAATATGCTCTTGTCCTATGAAGCACAGATACTTCCCCGAAGGCAGCGTATCCGGTACCGGTACGTACCCGATAATCGACGGATACACCTATGTGGACACACTTGGACTTAGCACATCATTTTGCATATTGTGATAGGAGTCTCTTTTTCTAGAGTAAACAAAAGTTGGTTCTATGCTAGGAAATGTTGGTACGTCCAATTAAGTAGTGTGTCTGTACCAAGTATGTTCCTGATACTAGTATGCTTTTGTTACAAGTACGTGTATGAACGTGTTGAAACGACACAAGTTATTAACAGAACGGCTAACTTGTCTTTAGACTAATCGGAGGTTGAAGATGTTGATCTCCAACAATGAAGTTGATCTCCAACAATAAAGAAGAAAAAAAAGACTGATGTGTAGACTTAAGTTTAATTTTATCTCTTTTGGTTAAACATATAAGATGTTAAATTTTGTAATATTTATGAATGCTTAATGTTTGAAAACTTTATGTTATTTAGCATTGATTTGTGCACTTGTACTTCAAGTTATGATTTATGTTTAATGTTTCGATGTTTTGAGAGCTATTTATTGCATTTGTAATTTATATAAATTATATTTGCTATAACGTATCATGTCGTACCTGTATCCTTGTTTTTTAAATTTTGACGTACCGCCGTACCGGATACGTATCGTACCCGGTACCCGTACCCGTACTGATGCTTCCTAGCTCTTGTCTGATCTAAAAGGCTAAGTTTCGCAAACTTGATGCGATGTTCACCTAATAACTCAAAATGATGGTGGTAATATTTCATGTCCACGACCCAATAATTGAAAGACTCGGGACTCGATGAGCCGTCAAAAGAAGGGCCAATAGTATGAAACTGACTTTCGAGATCTCTCTCAAAGTGACGATCCTCATGATAATCATTCTTAAGGTAATCGAGTCGTGTTGAAGGATCAACACGATCCGCTCGCGTGCAAGGATATGAACGACGACAATCATCATCTCGATCGTCTCTAGCATAGTGGGGTCGTGTAAGTGGGTCAACACTATTTCTGAAAGTGGTGTGCTATGATCGAGAATGATCGTCGTTCTCTGTCGCTGAGTGCAGGGACCGCTTTGATGAGTTAGTTGTGAGGAGCGATATCTGAGAGGACCCAGCCATAACCATTTCTGGATTTCAGTCTGGACTTCGGTCTGACATACGTACTGAGGTTGTTTATCATAGCTCGAAGTCACTCGAGCAGACATATCAGTTCGATCTTCATTATGAATAGACTTTGAGATCCGCAAGAGCTGTTCGATGGGATTCTCACTGTGACCTCCGCAGTACGAGTCCCTCCCATACTGAGGTCTCCACGATGCCTACCATTGTCCTGTCAACCACGACAGAAGTGATACCTTATGTGGATTGCTCTCACCTTAGTGAGGTGCTTAGCCCAGTGAGTGACCTATCTTTTGTTTCTGATGCTCCTCTAGTGACCCCGACTGAGAGTGAGCCCGAGCGACCTATTGAGTCTATAATATTATATCCCTCACCTACACCCCCACTTCTGTCATGTCCTAGGTTGATTACCACCCCTACCCTAGACGCATGTCTTGACACCGCACCGACAGACCCATTCTTGAGAGTAGGTATATGTCCCTCTCCCATTGTCATTGCTCTGAGTCACATCACGACCGAGAGCTCGGAAACTGATGTTGATCTTGTAGTGGCTATGTCATCCATTCATTGGGACACTACCCCTTACGATGGTACTCATATGGAGGATCATGACCCTAGTGACGAGTTATATGGCGCCCCCCAGTTGAGCCTCCTAATGAGCCGTCATATCCTGGTGAGGATGCGATTCAGGTGGGCAACTCGTTTATGATTTTTGAGTTATTGGCGTCTCTTTCATTATCATCTCTGGCCCTGTCCCAGAAAATGGGTCTTGAGCGGAGCATAATGTATGTAGGGCATACCTTGAGTACACTAGAGCATACTCATATTTTGAGTACCTACCATATGACACATCACAGTCTTGATGAGTTTTGGGACACGCCACCCACTGACCCACCCGATGAGTTCTTTCTTGTTGGGGACACCCCCACATTCTAGAGTCATGTCCCTAGTTGGTGCACATAATTTTCACTTAGGCGGTCGTCGCATTCGCGATGACTTTTCATACATACCCCCAAGTGAGGCCCCTGATGTGTCACGTTCCCTAAGAAACATTTGGCTCTTTATGAGCTCACCCTTGAGTGTAGATGTTTCACACGGTCACCTAAACACTCGGCACACACAGGATGAGTTTTTCTACACTCCACGAAGAGAGCCTCCTGATAGGTCACCATATCGTAAAAACACCCTGGTCATTATAATTTTTTCCCATGGAAAGCATGTAGTGTCTGTCGTGATTTATTTGCATCATTTGCATGATTTTGTTGAGTCCTTTCTTCATCATTTGCATGAGTCTGTTGTGTTGTCAGTGCATCATTTGCATGTGTATCATGAGTCAGTCCGACGGAGAATCCATAATGGTAATGAATCTTGTAAATCACATGTGAATGTTCAATGATAAGTGCAGGTATCTCATGAAGGCGAGCGGGTGATGATGAGAATCTGCGCTGTGAGACTCCGTGCGAGTCTTGCTAAAAGTTTGAGTGTTTGGCAAATGGGTCCCTACACAGTCCTGAGAAGCATTGGGACAAATGCTTATGAGTTGGACATCCCGACGAGCATGGGTATACATCCCGTGTACAATATCGAGGACCTGTGGCCATACTTTGCACCTCACGAGTATTCGGGCCCACATCTGGGCGGCCCTCCCGAGCCTTTACCACCATTTTTGCCACTCACTACTCAGTCTACCCCCGAGTTTTTGCAATCACATTCATTGCTCCGTGCTCAGCCCAACCCTGACCCCCACTTACCCGGGTTCCTGTCCCCAACGGCTTCACTATTAGCACCTCAGATCACACTGGATCCTTCTACCAGTGTGTTGAGAGATGAGCTTAGCACTGAGATCATTACGCATGAGTCTGTCCCCTCTACAGACGGTCTTGTGTGTCGCTACCTGGTTCGGTGGAGCGGACGACCTTTCACCGACGACACCTGGATGCTACCAGCGGAGCTTGATCGACTCGCCTCGGGACTTCGACTTCAGTGTGATCGTCTCTGTTCATCGGAGATGGAAGCTTATCAGTCCGGAGGAGTTGATTGGCGGGACACTTTTCCAGCGACGACATTTGGACGACATCTGGTTGGCATGCCCGGATCAATCACATTCATTGCCCCGTGCTCAGCCCAACCCTGACCCACACTTACCCGAGATCCTGTCCCCAACGGCTTCAATATTGGCACCTCAGATCACACTGGATCCTTCTACCAGTATGTTGAGAGATGAGCTTAGCACTGAGATCATTACGCATGGGTCCGTCCCCTCCATAGACGGTCTTGTGTGTAGCTACCTCGTTCGCTGGAGCGGGCAACCTTTTACCGACGAGACACCTGAATGCTACCGTCGGAGCTTGATCGACTCGCCCCTGGACTTAGACTTCAGTGTGATTGTCTCTGTTCATCGAAGATGGAAGCTTATCAGTCCGGAGGAATTGATTGGCGGGACACTTTTCCAGCGACGACATTTGGACGACATCTGGTTGGCGTGCCCGGATCGACGATCCGACTCCGCGGATGCGTCCGGATTCGCGTTGCGAATCAATTTCATATATAATTTTGTATTTTTCGGTTATTATTTCATATAGTTTTGGCCCCAAGACCGACGACCAATCATAGTTGTTGATTTTGGATGCCCTAATTTTCATTTATTATATAAATAGGTTGTTAGGGCTGACGTCATTTCTCATTGTTGAATGTGTGGAGAATCTTCTTCCTTCATTCTGGTGATCCACTCCTCGGTGCCGACTCCGTAGAGCCCCCTTGGCGACGCCCCCTTAGGTAAGTTGTATCTTTTTATTTCTCCTCCCTATTTCCTCTTTTCCCTTTGTTGTCTAGCAGTCGGTCCCCTCAAGAACCCCCCCCCCCCCAGTCGACCACTTCAAGCCGCCTACCTCCCTATATTTTCCCTCCAGCCACCCCCCTATCCAGTCCGTCACCCCCCTTACCAGGTCGCCATCCTTGCGGTTTTCCCAATCCCAGCCAACTGGCCACCTCAGAACCCCCCCCCCCCCATTCAGACCGCCACCCCAAGAGCAGCCCTGATCCGCCGGATCTTCCCTTTCCCTCACTGTTCCGGCCAGGCAGCAGCTTCCCCCATCAAACCTCCACTTGTAAGCCTCCCAGAACCTACTGCCGCCTCCGTTAAACCACACATGTCATCCCTTCCCCTTCTGGTTTCTAGCCACCATCGCCTCCTCCATCTGCTTCCTGCACCTTCCAGTGAACCGACGCCACCCCCTATCACATGGAAGCACTTCCTAGCATCATTTCCCCACCGAATCTCATCAGATCTAGGCATTCCAGCCCGGATCCAGCCTTCCCCTTACTCGATCCGGTCCACCAACCACCGGAATCCCTCTTTGAGCCCTCCAACATTCAGATCCATTTATTTACAGCAGCCCTAATATGTGTATTGTGCTTTGTAACGGACTTTTGGGTTGAAAAACATTGTTATGGTTGGGTTATTGGATGATCGTTTGGGATTAATGTTTATTATGCTATTTGATCCTTGAAATAAATACCTAACTGCAGAAAGGACTGATTCGTCGCGCGCTCTTGCTTTGGCCCTCCACGTGGAGGAAAGCCTAAGTTTGTTTTGCCCTAATAAAGTATTTTGCATTGCTTAAATTATTTGTTGTGATTTAATTATTTATTGCTGATTTTGATTAATCCGCCGGGCTTTGCATAGCATGTAAGGGTTAGATCACCGTTTACCCGCCGCCTATAGATTCGTCCTACATCACAAATAGAGCATGATAAAAATCAGAAAGCATATATGACTTAATTCCCTTTCTCTTCACTCGCCTATTTTTCTTTCATCAAGACTCGGAAGTGATGCCAACTTGAAATACAGAGGACCTTTATCTTCTGCTGATGATTTTGATTTAGTGCATTACACTAGATGTTAAACTTGTTATTGCATAGGCACGTTTAACAAAGAAAGCAATTTATAAAATTAATACTTACAGTACGCTGACCAGGAATTATTTTTGATACAGCACTTAGCACGAGTTTCTTTTCGTGTTTTCCTGCATACCAGATCAAAATAGACTCATCCTGAAAAGAAGATCAAAGAAACAACATTTACCAACCACAATAAGAAAAAGCCCTTCAAAAAACTCAGTAAAGATAAAAGCATAGGAAACTCAAGGCAAACAACAATTATGCTGCCAGATACTGTGAAAGGTACTTGGATTTGTATAGAAAGGAATCTATAGACAGTTTCTAAACGTATTATATGCTATAAATTTTCTTCAGTAAGATAAAATGAAGAAAAAATTTGTCGTGTTATAATGGATGTAGGTAAAACAAGAAAACATAACTGAAATGATAATCAGGAGATACATGATCAACATAGATTGGAGCATCAAAAAGGGAAAATTAATTGGTGGTATTGTGAACATCAAACCACAGAAGATTAGTACCAAAAAGGCAAAAATAAGAGAAAAATGTTTTGAAACATATAGAAGATGGGCCAGGCCTAATATAAGAAATTTCCCATAAGTGTTTAGGGTTGAAATTGAAATAATACTTGATAAAGCTGTTCACAAAAAATTACAAAAGAAATAAGTAACGAGCAACCAAAATATAATATTTCTGATGAAGACTACACATTAATGATTCTTTTAAATATACGAGTGACAGTGCACGGGGGAACCCCGTGCCGCCGCGACAGTACCCTGATCACGATGGTGTCGCAGCGCGACGACTCTCCCTCCACTCACTCCCCTGGAGCGCATTAGAAGATTGACCGTCAGCTAGAGTACTGAACTCTGGGGGTGCGAGCGAAGAAGCCGTGCGACACCGTCGTGGTTGGGGTACTATGGCGGCATGATGTTCTCCCATATAGTGACATAGTATCACTCGTAATATTATTAAATTGTATTAATTACAATTTAAAATTTTAGTATATACATATATATATATATATATATATATATATATATATATATATCGTATACCTATATATTTCATAAAGTTGTATTTATTACAAAAAAGCTTTTTGGTTTGGTTGGTTAAGAGTATTGTTATTAATGTTATAGGTTAGGGGTCAAATTTCAGCGCAATTCTTTTTTTTAAAAGCTATACCCAATGTGATGAACTGCTAGAATTGCTTTGATGGGCCGCCAGGGTTACGCGGTACGACAAAACAACTTCTTTGTATATAATATATACAGATATAGATAATATATTTAAATTATATTTTTGTATTTCAACACTATTACTATTATATATATTAAATTACGAAGTTAATTTTCTATAATATATTTATATAACACTCATCTTTTTGAAGAAAAAATTATGTCTAAAGCACCATGCTCCATATAAGTACATCACACCTAAAATTTTCTCTATTTATAAGAGATTTGGGTTGCGGTCAGCAAAACTCTTCCATTCTGGAGAGTGCTCAGAAGGAGGGGGAGGGAGGTTCCAAAACCTCCCTCACTGTGGGAGTGCTCATAGTGGAGAAGACCCTTAACAGCCAAAAGGGCCCACGACCGCGAGTGCACGTGCGATAGTGCGAGCACCCGCCCGCGCGGAAGCGCGCGCACCCCCGTGCGTGGTAGCATTATTCTTTTTTTAAAAACAATACCCAATGCGATGAACGGTTAGAATTGCTTTGATGGTCCGCAAAGCTTACCACGCACGGGTATGGCAAAAGAATTTCTTTGTACATAATATGGATATACACACATACACAAATTTAAAGGAATCTCCGCATTTGTCAACACACCATAAAATTCAACCATCCAATATTTTGTATTATCATTATTTTAAATTAAAAAGTATAAATCTAAAATACCTAAAAAAAATTACATATATCTATATTTAATACTATATGTATGGGAAAAAGACCCTTCAGTGAAACATTCATCCTTTCAATTTTACCCTTCCCAGCATTTCTCATGGATTTTGTATTTGGCGTAGCAAAAAAATCACGAGAATGACGAATGCAGGATGAATTGTCACATGGGGACACGGGGAAATCTCGTGCACGATTGGTTGTTATTATAAAAGACAACAATATTTTAGTGTGACGCCATCAAACTCATCACAACCACCAACTATTACTAATTTAAACTCGAAGAAAATAGAAAATAAAAAATAAAAAAAATTGAATGGGAGATGCTAGTGTGACAACTGAAGATGCAACTGTCGGACTGTGAGACAAGCAAAGTGACAGCACCACCAGCTAGAAAATTTTGATGTTGGATACTGCGCACAGCGGATAATATGCACATGATGAGTTAAGAGTTATTTACAAGTCGAGTATTTTTCGTATTATTATTATTATTACGAGCGCTTATAGTGTAAGTGGGGTTTAGTCCCACATAGGGTGTTTATGTTTACAAATTTATTGTAATCCTATATATAGCTCTCTATGGATGAAAAATAACAAGTAAGTATTATTTTCTTCTTATTTCAATTTGGTATCAGAGCCAAACCTAATTTTTGTTTCCACCCCCCCCCCCCGGTCCGCTTCCATCCTCTTTCGTGCCTTGAAGCCGCCAGCCCGATCCAGCTCCCGTCTATTGCTCGCCCTACAGGAATGACAAGCAGTGCTCACGCCACAGCCGGCTGCTGAGAGGTGCGTAGCCTCCGTCCCTCCAAGAAGCCACCGACCCATTTGCCATCAACTGCTGATCGTTCTTCTCCTTCTGTTGCGCGATCTAGGTCGGCCTTGTCTGTCACGGCTCCTGCTCCTGCTCCTCTGAAATCTGCTCTGGCACCCCCTCCTGCGTCGGGCTCTCTTCCGCTAGATCTGCTCACACCACGGCAGATCCGCTGCTCCGCCGGATTTGCTTCTCCTGGTTTTCGTCTGTGGTGTCACCTGTGTTTTCTCCTGCAGCTTCGGCACCTCACGTGCGGTGTGGTTCCTCCTTCGTGTCTCTTAGTGGGACTGCTTGATCATTCGTCATGAGTGACTCTTCAGTGTCATCACCGAGTGTGATTCAGCCTCAGATAAGTGACCCTCAGCGGTCCCATGGCCACTCAGGCTCCCGGAAGATTACTACCGTCCCGTTAGATGACACGAACTATTTTGAATGGTCCCAGACGGCGCAACATGTCATACGCAGTCATCAAATGATTGGCTACATTGATGGAACTATTAAGGAGCCCCCAAAAGTTGATCCCTCCTGGAAGCGATGGGACTCAGAGAACTCCCGAGTGGTTTCATGGCTTCTTCATTCCATATATCCGAAGATTTACCGGAGTAACATGCTGACGGACTCTGCATTCGAACATTGGACCCGTGCCCGTGAGATATTCTCAAATTGGCAGTTCAACACAGGTTTATGAACTTACTCGCCGCATTTTGGAATTGCGGCAAGCCTCTATGACAGTGTCATAATTTTTTCTGAGCTCAACGTCTATATCAGGAGTTTGACTATTTCTCACACTTCACTTCAACGTGCACTGCGGACGCTGTTCAGTTAAAACAACGGGAGGATCGTTTTCGTCTCCATGTCATTCTTGATGGGGCTGAATATGGAATTCGATATGGTGCGGACACATATCCTTCACTGATCCCCTCTCCGTCTCTTCGGGAAGCCTTTAACATGGTCCTTAGTGATGAAGACTGTCAGAAGTCTCTTAGTACAAGTACTCCTCCTGAGCGCTCTATCTTGACTAGAGTTGGTCGTGGTCACCCTCTCAACCCTAGCTTGTTTACTTCTACTTGTGATTATTGTGGACGCAAAGGCCATACTCGGGAGATGTGCTACAAGCTCCACCCACATCTTGCCCTCGTGGTCGTGGTCGTGGAAGGTGCCAGGGTGTGGGGGACATCACCAGGATGGCTCCAGACCTCATGATGAGGCTTACTCTACATACGTCTGGGACGAGTCTTCCAGTGTTGTACCGGGGCAGATTACTGCTCCTCTTGAATTGGATGCTTTCCGCCGTCTGCTGCACTTTCAGCCTGATTAGCCTTCGAGTGCCTCTACTTCCATCGCCTTTATTGCTATGCCCAGTACCATGTCGTCGTTGCCTCCTCTTAGTGGGTGATTGATTCTGGTGCAACGCACCACATGACTGGTTCCTCATCAGGTTTTCTCTTACACTCTTTCTGTCTAGTAAGGACAAAGTTATCTCTGCTAATGGCTTGTTGTCTCTCATTGTTGGCAAAGGCCTTATCTCATGTTCCCCTTCACTTTCTCTGTCATCTGTTCTTCATGTTCCCTCATTTTCTCGCAATTTACTTTTTATCAGTGATATTACTCGATCTCTTAATTGCACTATGACCTTTTTTTCTGATTCTTGTGTTTTTCAGGAACTGGGTACGAAGCGGAACATTGACAGTGGTAGGAACCGGGGTGGTCTATATTACTTGGATATCCAGTCTTCAACTTCTTTGTCTCTTTATTGCGCTATTGTTACAGTCAATGATGTTCAATGATGGCACTTGCGGCTTGGACACCCCTCTCCAACTTATCTTCAAAAGTTGTTTTCTGATTTTGTACCTTTTTTACAAACTTTTGTCAGTGATGTCTGTGATCGGTCTAAACATGTAATACACAGTTCCTCACATTTATCTTATCCCAGTACAACTCTGTTTGATGTTGTTCACTCTGATGTCTGGGGTTCGTCCCCTATTTTATCTATTTATGATTTTTGTTGGTTCGTTACCATTAATTGATTGTTTTTCTCGCACCAATTGGGTTTATTTGTTAAAAAAGAAGAATGAAGTCTTCTCGTGTTTTCAGGCTTTTCATAGAATGCTTCAGACCCAGTTAAAGGGCGTTATTCATCTCTTACGTAGTGATAATGGAGGGAATATGATGATCGGGAGCATTTGGTTCATATCTCACTAGTCATGGTATCATCCACCAAACAACTTGTGTTCACACCTCTACCCAAAATGGAATAGCTGAACGGAAAAATTGGCACCTGTTCGATGTCACCCGTTGTCTTCTGTCCACTTTGCACCTTCACAAATCCAATTGGGGTGACGTAGTTCTCACCACTGCTCATCTTATCAATCGGCTTCCTTCACGAGTAGGTCATGGGATCTAGCCCATTTGCAAACATAATTTTATTATGATGCATCCTAACTCTCTGGTACACAAGTTCATTACAATAAATGATGGGGTGCCACGCACACTTCCCATTTACAATATATATCTCTTTGGTATTGGTGGAACGAATTATTTGTGTTGATGTGAGTCTTCTTTGAGTCTATAGAGACCCTAATGGAATTGGAAATTGTTTTGTTGAGGGAACATGCATTGATTATCAAAGACCTCAGATGTTACACAATTTGAGGCTAATCAAAATTTGGGAACTCATCTCCGAAGGCTTCTCTAATAATTGTATGTTGAAACTCTCCCATTGACCTCAGACGTCACATGAGACTGAGGCTAGTTAGAATCTGAAATCCATCTTCGAAGGCTCTTTGTGACTCTGGATCTCGATTATGATTCACCAAGCTTTGAGTCGTAAACCTTACTTGAGTCCTAGCTCTAACCTTTTCTGAATCAAAACGTGTTTCATCCTCCATCCCTCACTAATTAGGGAGAGAGACAGTTGTGAGGATGCCAAAAAACATGGATTCTAAAAGTGCAATAAATACAATATCCTTAGTCGCATACTCGGATGAGGATTACACGAGCGTCAAAGAAGAAATATCTCAATCAAGTTCGTGAATCATTCTCAACTTATATATGTTATCGGAAAAGTTGTCACATCTTAGCCCTTCTGGTGAATAAATTCTCTGCTTTTTATATTCCCTTCTCAACTTATAAATGTTATCTCAATCAAGTTTGTGCAATAAAATACAATATCCTTAGTTTCAATAGATTCCCTGCTTTTTAGTTTTCCCCTTTCTATCATAATAATGTCTCTGTATTTTCAAAATTTGAAAGGGAATTGAAAAGGAAAATGCACGCTGGCTCAAAGCCATGGGGGGATTATTTTTTGAAAATAGTATAAGCAAATGCTACTATAAATGAAAAGTATTACTAATGCCTATGATTCCTTAGGACAATCATTTTACCTACAAAACCACAGTATTTGTCACATGTTAAACAACACAGCCAGACAGTATCTAAAGTTATGTACACTACAATTGATCAACTTGTTCATAACTACAATAGAAATATTAGCCTCAAAAACATAATGAGTCCAGATAAATAAAACCACTAGGTAAAACATGGGATGGAAGTAAAAATGGGAATCGAGGACTCACAGCAGAAAGCCTGAAAGGGCAGAATTTTGGTTTCCCTCTCCGTCCATATTTGAGTAAACATGACCCCTTCTTGAGGGCAGTAATTGCCTGAATATATACAGCAAATCAATTATATACAAGAGGAAAAGTAAATAGACAACAGTAAACGTTTAATGGATCAAAAAACCAAAAGCACATTATTTGATACTAGACAAACAAATAACTAATAATAGATTTCACATTCGAAATTATTAAAGGCAATGAAAGTTGTTAAAGGGCAGTATACTCTCCATGGGTGACTTTATCACCGGGCCATTATTTTATCTATCACATGTGATCTATGAATTTACATAGAAATGAATAAATCATGTGGATTGTACTTTCGCTCCTTTTCTTTTGTTGTCGACCTCTCATGCAATCGAGTCACATCCACTGACCAGTTTGTGTTTCTGTCCTCTCCTCCATTGTAACCACATTCGTGTCCATCTTCAGTTGATGTTTTCCTCTCTTCCCTCAAAGCTGCACTGGGTCTGTTGTGAACCACTAAATGTACTCCATTCTTCCATCCTCTACTACCATCAAGGGCCATCATTTTTTTGGACTATTGTCATTCTCTCCGATCATTGAGAGTAGAAAGGTATATCTATTTTGATTTATTCAACATTAGGACATAAAGAGGAGAGTTATGATTTGTCATTGTTCTGGACCACAATGTTGGATACATTGTGCCAAAATCTTGTCCACTCTTACGTTCCTTCTTATCCTACAAAAGAAGTGTCATGGACATGAAGTTCTTGTTTTTCTTGTTAATTAATATTTTAGTTGTTACAGAGGAATTCTTGAATTATCTGAAGGTTAAGAATGGGACAATATAAACTCTAAGATAGTTGACTTTGGAACATCCAATCATATAATTGCGATGCCATCCAATCATATAATTAGCGATGCCACTCAATAAAATTTTTACACCATGTTCTGAAAAATATATTATTCATATCATTGATGACTTTATCAAAGGTGTTTGGTACAAGTTCTATGTTATTTCAAACAAATTTACTCTTGAAATTTTTTAATTTGTTCCTATTTGAAAAATAATCTATTGTCTACTAGAAAACTCACCCAAACCAAGAACCGTGTACTATTTTTCCCCCAATCATTATAAGTCTCTAGGGCCACCTGAACCAGCCCGACTGCAGTCGGAGCATCCAAACCATATCTCCCAGAGGAAACTTTAACCAAGTCCCTGAAGAGGTTGCTGAGGCGGGAACTTGAACCCACGAACTCCTTTATGAGGGTGTTAACATCACTCATAACCAAGTGCGCGCGCACTTGGGTATAAGGAGTGATGTTAACACGCTCATAAAGGAGGTCGTGGGCTTCAAGTCCCCGGCTCAACAACCTCCCCAGAGACTTGGTTAAAGTCCCCTCTAGGATATTTGGTTGGGATGCTCCGACTGCAGTCGGGCTGGTTCGGGTGGCCCTAGAGACTTGGTTTAAAGTTCCCTCTGGTGTCCCTCCTATGTAGCACGGGAACCGAAACGGGATACGATACGAAACGGATACGGGAAATGCGATATTTAAAAAAAAAACAGGATACGGAAAACGTTTTTAATTATTTTAATATAAGTATTAATTAATATAAGAATAATACAACAAACAAACTATTTGTACATATCTTGAATTGTAACAAAAAAAATTTAATAAGACTACAACATAGACACACACGCACCGGCACACGCACACATATATACTTAAATATTAATTTATCTGCTTAAAAGGTAATGATTATTTTCCTACAATTCTAGTTCTGAAATAATTGCCTTTAAGTGCATGATTGAGACCTTCCATTTTCTTCAACATTATTAAAAACTAGGGGCATTTGTATGATTGTTCATTATCTACCTTCCCCATCAAAAATTTTCATAACTTGTGACCAGAATCACATGACAGATAATTGAAATTTTGTGAAAAACAGATATTTCTCAAGACTTCCATGAAAAGAAACGCAGATAGCATGTACTATTTCCAAGAGAAATCATCATGACATAATCCTCGAAATATGTAATGATAACAAAACAAATTGAACTTCGCAGAAAAACTTATCCATCCAAATCAAATTAATGACTAATTAAATTACCTATTAACCAAAATATAAAAACTTATCTCAGAAAAATAAATAACATACAATATCAAATTTAATAGCATACAATTTTGTCAGGAAATAAAAAAAGTTAAGTGCACTTATGGTAAGATAACCATTAACCACTCTGTTCTTATTTCTTAATAGCTAAACAACCTAGCATGGTAGCATAGAAAAATGCAGTGATTCAAAGTGAACTTTTATAAAATTTGCAATCAAAAAAAGATAGCATAGAACCATGATACCTCTGTTAGGGTACGATCGAAGCAAGCAAGTCCAACAAGAATTAAGCTAATGAGAACCTGGTGATACCCTGGATGCCGGAGCGGATGGAAATAAATTAGCACTAGATAGGATAAAGAAGAAAACAAATATGAAGAAGAGGGAGAAGAAGAAGAGAAAGAGGACGAAGAAGAAGAGGAGGAAGAGGAAGAAGAAGAAGAGAAAGAAGCAGACGAAGAAGAAGAGAAAGAAGCAGACGAAGAAGAAGAGAAAGAAGTAGACGAAGAAGAAGAGGAAGCAGAAGAAGAGGAGGAAGAAGAAAAAGAAGAACATGAGGAAGCAGAGGCGGAGGAGGAGGAGGAGGAGGAAGAAGAAGAGGAGGAAGTGGAAGAAGAGGAAGAAGAAAAAGAAGAAGAGGAGGCAGAAGGGCGGGTGGAAAAAGAAGAAGAGGATGACTAAGAAGAGGAGGAGGCGGAGGAGGAGGAGAAGAAGATGAGAGGAATAGCTTACCACAGGCGACGATAGCTTCTCCTCGAGCGACAAAGCAATGGTGTGTGTGATGCGGGAGAAAAGTCTGCGGCGTGAGGTGGGAGAAAGAGTCGGGCGTGTGGAGTGAATGAAACCTAAACCTAAACCGTGAATAAGAGGAAGAGACGGGGACTCGTTTTCATGGGAATCATTTTCACGGAAATCGTGTATCCCGATTGCGGGATACGTGTTTCCTATTTTCTTTTATTTTTAATCTAAAAAAACGTTTCATAGAGTTTTGGACGAGTGTTTTCGAGTGTTTTCGAGTGTTTACGGGCGTTACCCTTATTTGATACACGGTCGAGCCGATACGTAGAGAAATTTTAACTATCTGTGTTTCATAGGTGACCCCCGTCTTTCAAAAAAAGCACACTTGGGTATGAGTGGTGTTAACACCCTCATAAAGAAGTTTTTGGGTTCAAGTCCTTGCCTCAACAACCTCCTCAGAGACTTGGTTATAGTCCCCTCTGGGAGATTTGGTTGGGATGTTCCGGGTGCAGTCGGAATGGTTCAGGTGGCCCCAGAGACTTGGTTTAAAGTGCTCTCCGGTGGCCCCTGCATTTCAACAGAAACAGATGATTCAGAATGCTTAGTTGGATTATAAGCTCTAAATGTTCAATGTAAATGATTACTTTGCCAGATAACCTCAGAAAAATAGTGGGGAATCGATCTATTGGCCACTTGTTCGTGTGGGTATAGTAGTCACACCCGTTGTCAATTTGATAAGTATATTATTTATCATTCTCCTTCACCCATGTTATGTGTGTATATGCTTGTGTTTTCTATCCATATGCCTAATAAAAGTTTTTGAATTTAAGATCAATCTCGTATGAAAGATTGTCATGGAAGAAGGACTTAGGCAACATGATAGATGGAAGGCTGTGAAATTTTTTGATGAAAAGCACGTGATTGGATGTCAATGTATTTTTACTGGTAAATATATTAGGATGGCATTGTTGAAAGGTATAAGGCTTCGCTGATGGCTAAAAGATTTACGCAAATTGATGTAATTGACTACCAAGAGAAAGTTCCCCTAAAACCAAGCTTAATCTCATCGGATTCTGTTTTCCGTTGTTGCTCACAAGTCAAGTGATCTTTACACCAACTTGGTATAAAATATATGCATGACAACTTTAAAAAAACTGTATGCCACTCTCTCCTTCGTTTTATCACAAATATTGCTCATGGGCATTCTTGTTGGGTTAAGAAGAATATTTACATTCTTAAAAAATCACCAAGAGAGTGATTTGAAAAATTAAATGGCAAGTTGGTGCAAATTTGATTTTGTTGGAATATCTATCTTTAAAACAAATACCACATGATTGTGTGTGAGCTTTATGTGGATAATATTATCCTCATTGGTGATGAGGAAATACATTTTATTGAGGTTAAAGCTACTTTGCCATCTATTTCAATACTAAGGATATTGCATGACTTCAATATTTTCTATGTATTAAGATACCTCAGTCTAAGAGGGGGGTTATTTATCTCCCAATGGAAATATGTTATAGACCACATTAAAGAAACTATATATTTGAGTGTCAAGCTGATAGAAAGCCCCATTGACCTGCACTATGAGATTCACAAAATTGATTCATATATCCTTAAGAAGAAAGTAAAATTTCAACAACTTATTTGGAAATTACTTATTTGATGAGTGCATTACTTCCCTTTATACAAATAGTGTGTAAAAATAACTGAATAACCAAGAACCAGCTCAAAACTGACCCAAAACGGGCAATTCAGGTCCGTTCTGGCAGTTCCTGATTTTGGCTTGGTTCCAAGAAGTTGAGAACCGACCCCCTTGGTTCAGTTCTAGCACTAGGGATCCAATACCCAAGAAGTTAATTATTAAGGATCATTGGACACAAGTGTGTCGTGTGCGAGTACTTTTTAATTTTTGAGACAATATCACTACCCTTAAATCATTTTATGAACTTTGCAAACATTTGATTATTTGAATTATTGAATGATAATATCGTAATAAATTTGTTTTAGATTACCAATAACAATTATCTATTACGTTGTAAAATTAAGAATCTAAAAAAATATTGTGTTTAATTTATCATCATTGGTTAGAATCGAGAACCAAGCAGGACTAACCGATATTTTTGTTTTAGTTCTCTTTGTAGGCTTTGGGTATATGGGCAGGTTCCGGTTCAAGAAATTGAAACCAAATCTATCTGAATCGGTTCATGGTTCTAGATGAAACCGATCTGAACTGACGTGAGTTGAACTCCAGCATTATACATGTTGATATCACATATCTCTATACCCCGCCACATCATAACCAATAAAAACTAATGGCATACCCCTCTAATACAACAATCAAAAATTTCTCCCCAATTTTGCAACGCATCCACATTAAGGCTCCGTTTGGGGGGACTTATTTTCACCGGTCAAGCGGTCATGACCGCATGAACCGGACCTTAATTAAGTCCTGGTTCATGCGGTCATGACCGCTTGACCGGTGAAAATAAGTCCCCCCAAACGGAGCCTAAAACTCTTATTTTATTTGTGCTCATTTATAAATGATTTTTCAAAGATTAACACTCAAATATATACAACTCACATTGTCACTTTGATCCAACACATAGCAAAATCAATCTAACAAAGATTTCATAAAACATGTTAAGTCTGCATGTATTCATTCCCATAACGCACGACTCCCCTCAAACACTTTTTTTTAACCAGACCTTGCAGTCTTCACCTTCCATTACCTACTTTTTCTACAACTAAGTTCAAGATCACAATTCTTAAATCTATCCAGTATGGTATCATTTGATCTTCCAACAATATTTATACATTGTCAGCTTCATCCACTAAAGAGCATAATACTTATCCTCGGTATAATCATACAATAACTGAATATTTGTTATTGCTCCACAACTTGTTCTAATGCTAGTCATTATTACATCATGATTTTTCTAATAACTTCAAACGATAAATTCCCTTTCACAGGAGATAGAGAGAATGTTAATATATCAATTTATGAAAAATAAGCACGAAGATGCAAGGTGTCATTTCTTCAGTTTGTCTAATTTCTTTGGTAGACAAAAGAGGACCAATGTACCATAAGACATGTTAGTAAGCAAAATAAAAAGTGATCATCATCATCTTTTAGCCTTGCAATGAATCAGAGATCAATCACAATTCAAAACTATGCTTGACCAGCAAATTTGTCATAAACCCATTCAGTTAAATGTAATAGACTAACATTAAATCCGCTGCAGTAAACTAATAGGCACTAGTGTTGAATGAAATTAAATAGATCGGGAGCCAGATGCATTTTCAGTGAATCAATACCTGCTCTACATCCCTCTCAAAGGGGCTATTCCTGGGAACATCCGCCATAGATGTTCCGAAGTCACGCAGATTTCAAGCCAACGAGAAAGAGAGACCAAACCGTACAACAATGGCCAAGACTGCCCCATAAAAGAAACTGCGGCAAATTCTGGTCTGCCCAAAAGAAAATCAGTTGCTTCATCTATGCCATCGGAATGAACTAAGATCCCGGATGCATTTTATGTATCACTGGCCATACAATAGCAATTTCCAAGAAATTATCAGCACTAGAAGCTAGGAATCGAAAAGAAACGCTTCGCCAATTAGGGCATCCGGCAGCGGTCGTCGTACTCCTGCAATCTTTACTGAAAGTAACTCAATTGGCGAAACAAATCAAATGCGACGACGGAGACCCTAGAAACACGCATCCCGCGGAGAAACCCGTGATCCGTAAAATCTACGAAGAAATCCAAGAAGTATAGAGGATGACGGAAATTGATTCAAGAAACGTCGGAGAATGGGGAAATGTGTGTCGCTTCTGCTCAAATCTGAGGTCAATTGTTCCAGCAGTGCGACAGGAACCGATTTGGCTGCGGTTGGTATTAGAGAAGGACGAACTGCGAATCTTCCGTAGGAATTCGGCGCCAATTAAAGAGATAGAGCGGTGGAAAATAACTAGGGAGGGAAATCTGAAAGCCAAGAACGCGACAATAGGGGGTGAAGCTTTTTACGAATTTCAGAAAGAAACCGATTTGGCTAACGTGCGCTGCCCCACTCTTCTCTACAGCTTCCTTTACCACAATTGTTCAAGAAACGCCCGAAAATTTTTTTGTGGCCCCGTTCATATTTTTGCCCTCAGAGTTTAAATAGTTAAATGCCTCTTCGCAAAATTTCCTCCTCTCGCAAAATTTTTCCCGCTCGCCGTCTTCCCTACCCTGCCGTGTGCTGCGATAAGTCTTTCACCCTATTCCGGCGAAAAGCTTCAACGTCGACGTCATTCTCGGCTAAAATTCTTCCTTATTCCGGCAACAAGTTCTCTCATCCCTCCCGCTCCATCACGCTGGCACCATGGCTGAGGGCCCGAGTTACTGCGCTACCCCACCGCAGGCAATCCAGATAAATGTAGGTTTAGGAGGTGATCAGTTAGTGAACTTATCAGATCCAAGTAGTCTCAGCTCTTGAGAGCCTCTTATTCGAAGTATAAGCTCGGCTAATTTTGACAAGCTAATTCGGCTAATTTTGATTCCGGTTTCAGCAGCGACTACTCATGGAGGATGAATTTATGACAAATTGTATGACTCTCTACATTAATAGCATCGATGTGATCATTGATGAATTCTATGAGTTGAAAACGGCGTGCACAACTTTAACATACATATTGTAATTATTGTGCTTTTTAAATTAGTTCTTATTATATTTTGGTTACTTCGAGTTGACTTCTAGCATCTCAAGTATCTCAGCCTTCGAATATTCACTACCATCTTGCATTTTATTCCTCATATGTTGAAAACTTTTTATTATTATTGTGTGTTCTGGTTCAGTTCTGTCCGGCCGAATTTTCTGAAATGGTATGTATTTCTCACGCCTCATATCTTCATGTCCGGCCGGAATTACTGCTCTGAACTAGTTCACCAGTTTTACCTATTCCAGTTATCCAGTTCACCAGTTTTCCCTTTTTTCTGTATTTTTTTGTTCTTATATTTTCAGGATAGTGCCAATGTAGTATTTCATGTTGTTCATTTGGAGGACCAAGCGTACAATATGTACTGTGAGTGCGCGCACCAAAAGGCTTTAACGTCCGGTAATCACACGTAGTATACTGGACACACACTCGAATTATCAAGGCAAGAGAATATAAATGTTCTAAAGCTGATCACAAACAATCCAAACCAACGGCTGAATCTCAGGTGAAATTTCATAGACTTGACACTAGAACGGGATGTTTGGCATGTATAAATATCAGCGTTGATAAAGAGGGAAAGAATTGGACGGTTGCAAAATTCGTGGAGGAGCATAACCATCCACTAGCTGTAAAAAATGAGGTCCATTTGCTGAGGTCTCAACGAAAAATATCAAAAGTTCAAGGTGGCTTACTCAAAAATATGACTGGCAATGGCATAAGAACCGTCCACGCATACTATTTCCTTGCTGATGAAGTAGGTGGTTTTGAGAATGTCGGATTTTGTAAAAGTGATGCCTACAACTTTGTTCAGCGGGAAAAACGAGCCCTTATAGAGAGTGGTGATTCAGTAAGCTTGTTGAAGATATTTAAGGACTTGCAAACGAAAGATAGCATGTTTTCGTATGATGTACATACAGACGAGTTCAATAGACTCACTAAGTTTATTTGGATGGATGGACATAGCAAAGTAGATTATGATTGTTTTGGTGATGTAATTATATTTGACACCACTTATCGACTAAACAAATTTTAGTATGTACTCCCTTCATTGCGGTGAATCATCACTGGCAAAATGTGTTCGTTGGAGGCGCCTTCTTGGCCGAGGAAACTATTGATTCATTCTGTTGGTTATTTGAAACTTTCTTGAGATTCGTGGGTGGTAAGCAACCGTGCACTATATTTACTGACCAAGATCAAGTGATGGCGGTCGCTATCTCAAAAGTTTTTGATACGAGTCGGCACTGTTTATGTCAATGACATATTTCCAAAAAAGCACCATCTAAGGTCCAAGCCTTCAACCAACTTCCTTCTGTTAGAGGGTTATTTTACCACTGCATGAGCAAATGTGATACCGAGTCCGAGTTTGATGTTTATTGGAATGCAATGATATTTAGGGGTAATTTGAAGGAGAATAAGTGATCAGACATAAATGGTTCACTGCTTTTAATAAAGACATTATCGATCTAGGTATTTTATCAATTCAAAGAAGTGAATCCGCCAACAACGGTTTACACGGAGTTTCCAAAGCTACTAGCTCTTTAGTAGAGTGTTACACTGGTATCAACAAATTGATTTCATCATGGAGGAGATCCAAAAAAGAAGAGGATTATATGTGCAAACAAGGTACCATTACCTTAAAGTTTAAAAACTGTCTCTTATTAAGGCAAGCATCCAAGGTATATACTCGAAAAATGTTTCATATCTTTGAACAAAATTTTATGGATGGAGCATTAAATATAAGCATTGTTGATGAAGTTCGGAATGGCGACGATCACATTCTTTATGCAATAAAGGATTGTGATGGGGGAGAGAACGACAAGCAATGGATTGTTAGAGTAAACGAAAATACCTTCAATGTTGATTGCTCATGCAGGGGATTTGAAACCAAGGGAATCCTATGTAAGCACATTCTTCATGTGTACAACACGAAGAATGTGAAGCAAATTAACAGTCAATACATGTTGAGTAGATTCACCACTAACGCCAAGCAAGGGTTGTACTTAGCCAAGAATATTAGCAAATGAGAGCTCTAAAAATGGTTATTGCGTGCAAAATACCGAAGACGTTAGAGATCCGGTGACGGTGTGCCTCAAAGGTGTATCAAATGCACGACTTAAAAGTTATTTTGAAAACCCCAAAAAAAGACTCAGTAAGTATTTTGAGTTAATCTAACTTATTGTTATTAACTTTAACTCTATCTTTACATCATTTTGTACTTCCAATTTATTTTCAATTTACTTTATGCAGGAAAAAAGTGATTTCTAAGGAAGGGACATATTCGCACGGTACTTCAAAGGAGTTCAATTTCATTAAGAGTTTCAGCTTCGAAGAACCATCAAACTCAATGACATAGCTCACAAGTTTTGATGTAAACGGTGACTTATCCATGACGATGTCTGATCATTTTTGTGGTGTTTCAGATGTACTTATGCATGATTGGCATATTTTGATCTAAAGGATGAGGTGGATAAATTGCTTTCATATGTTTGATTTGAGATTGATGTAACAAGAACCTTATGGTTCACAAAAATAGTCAGTACACACTGGATCCGCACAAGAACCTTATGTTATTGCCTGGATAGAGATTAATTTAACGAAAACAAAGAAGATTATGTCATTAAATCATGTTTCTCTGAACATGACAGCATTTAAAAGAATGGTAACAAAACAATCTACACAAATGGAGCGTGATACATGTGAGAAGTAGCGAACAAAAGACTAAAGTAGCGAACAAACAACTAGAAAACAAGCCGGAACTTTGAATAATTGAAATTTTATTATCCAAAAAGATATCATTTACAAAGGTATGGTCTCCCTTTTATAGAATGGAGGAGAGAGGATAGAATACAAACTAATAATGTGGGACTAAAACTATACATCAGATCCAGGGCGGCTAGAACAACAGACCGGAACAGGCCGCGCGATTAGACAATGTTCTAACCGCTTGGCAATACCAGAAGCAAGAGAGAGATGCAGTAGGAGACCGCTAGACCGCCCGGTTTCCAAGCCACCGGAGATAAACCGTCAGACCGCCGGACACCACACAGCAACAGTCTGGATATCGCCCCGCCGGACACAAACCGCCAGACCGCCCGGTCTACAACCCGCCAGGCTCAAACCGCCAGACCGCCCGGTCTCATACTTCGACACTCCCCCTCAAGCTGGAGCATATATATCAATCATGCCCAAGTTTTCACAGATGTGAAAGAAGGAAGTAGAAACCAGCTTGGTGAAGATATCTGTCAACTCTTTGTCGGAGGTGACGAACGGAGTGCAAATCTGTCTCTTCAAGACCTCTTCTCGGATGAAGTGGCAGTCGACCTCTATATGTTTCGTTCTCTCATGGAAGACCGGATTTTTGGATATGTATATAGCGGCCTTGTTGTCACAGAACATAGGCAGAGGATAGTCGTAGACCTCTCCTAGGTCAAGCATGAGAGCCCGCAACCATTTTAACTCACACGTGGTTGACGTCATACTCCGGTATTCAGCTTCTGCACTGGACCTTGAGACAACAGACTGCTTCTTGCTCTTCCAGCTCACAAGATTACCTCCAACAAATGTGCAAAAACCCGATGTAGATTTACGGTCACCTTTATCATCCGCATAGCTTGAGTCTGAGTAGACTTCAACTCTCAGATGACCATGCTTCTGAAAGAGTAGCCCTTTTCCCGGTGCTGCTTTGACATACTCTAGTATCTTCAAGGCAGACTGAAGATGACATTCCCTGGGAGCTTGCATGAACTGACTGACCTTGTCTACAGCATAGACGATGTCGGGTCTGGTCACCATGAGATAAATGAGTTTGCCCACCAGACGTCTATACCTCGTGGCATCAGATATAAGAGGTGAGTCATTTGTCCATGTTTTGTCCTCTCCAGTGGCCATGAGATACCAGGCCGGTTTGGCACCGATCAATCCTGCCTCTTGTAGAAGATCAAAAGCATACTTCCGTTGGGAGAGAACCAACGAGTCGGGCTTCCGAGAGATTTCTATCCCCAAAAAAAATTTCGGGGAGCCCATATCCTTCGTGACTAGGTGTTGACGGAGGTGTTTCTTTGTCAAGTCCACCCCAGCCTGGTCATCGTCGGTAAGAAGAATATCATCCACATACACCGCCAAAACCACAAGGCCCGATACGGTTTTGCGAATAAACAATGAGTGATCGGCTGAACTTCTTGTAAAGCCAATGACAGCCACAATGCCACTAAACTTGTCGAACCATGCCTGAGGGCTCTGGTTTAGGCCGTAGATGGCCTTCTTCAACTGGCATACTCGTGTCTCCCCCTAAGCAACATACCCAGGAGGTTGCTCCATATAGACGTCCTCCTGAAGATCCCCATACAGAAAAGCATTCTTGACATCAAGCTGGGAAATAGCCCACTCCCTATTGACGGTCACAGAAAGAAGAACCCGGATGGTGCTGAGGCGAGCAACCGGGGAGAAAGTATCAAAATAGTCAACTCCATAAGTCTGAGTAAAGCCTTTGGCCACCAGTCGGGCTTTGTAACGATCCATAGTGCCATCTGGGCGAAACTTCACAACGAACACCCAGCGGCAGCCAACCACATCAGTACCTACCAGTGGAGAAACAAGGGTCCAGGTACCCCTTTCAGTAAGAGTGGCGATTTCCTCATCCATGGCAGATTTCCAATGAGGAATAACAAGCGCCTCCTGATAAGTGCGAGGAGTGGTAGTAGCCGAGATATCCAAAGTAAATCACCTGCGAGAGGGAGTAAGCCGATCATAGGAAACAACAGCCGCAAGCGGGTGTTGGGTACACGCCCGCACCCCTTTGCGAAGGGCAATGGGAAGATCCAGGTCGTCTTGTGCCTCAGGGACCGGAGCGTCCATGGCGGAGAAAGCTGGCCCGGGACTAGAGAGACGACTGCGGAGAAGAATGAGGGGAGATAATAGGGAGAGGAGGAGACAAAGGAGGAGATGATATAGGAGGGGAGACGTCGATATGCGTGGAAGGATCACAAAGAGATGGTGGAGAGTCAGAGACAGCAGAAGGAAGCGGCGATGAAGAAGAAAAGTAGGATGCATTTTCGAAGAAGGTGACGTCCGCAGAAACAAACTGTTTGCGCAGAACGGGGTCAAAGCAACAATAACCTTTTTGAGTGGTCGAGTATCCCAAAAAGACACATTTTGTGGAACGGGGGGAAAGCTTGTCACGGGTAACAGACGGAGCATGCACAAAAGCCGTACACCCAAAGATACGGAGAGGAAGAGGAAAGGGTTCCTTGCCCGGGTAGAGAATGGAGAAGGGGGTCTTGCCATGAAGAACCGAAGAGGGAATGCGATTGATGAGATAGCAGGCTAGAAGAACATGATAGCCCCAATAGGAGCGAGGTACCTGCATCTGCGTCATTATAGTGCGAGCAATATCGAGGAGATGACGGTTTTTACGCTCCGCCACCCATTTTGCTGGGAGGTGTAAACACAGCTGGTCTGATGAATAAGACCATGTTGCATACAAAAAGACGAAAACTCATGACTGAGGTATTCTTTAGCATTATCAGAGCACAGTACTTTAATAGAAATAACAAACTGAGTTTTAATCATATTATAAAAAGATTGTCTGACAGATAAGAGTTCAGAGCGATCTTTTAAAAGATACACCCAGGTACATCTAGAGAAATCATCAATAAAAGTTACGAAATAAGAACTACCCCGACCAACAGTGAGAGTAGGAGCAGGACCCCATACATCGGAATGAATGAGATCAAAAGGGCGGGAGGAACCACGACCTTGCTTCGGCGGGAAGGAGGAGCGGTGATGTTTGCCAAGCTGACACGCATCACAGTTGAGCGGAGGACTGGTCTGAGGTAAGTGGGGAAGAAGCTGACGAAGAATCCGAGGAGGAGGATGTCCAAGGCGAAGATGCCATTGAAGCAGGTAGACGAGAAAGAGAAGGCGGACAGAGCAGAAACATTGTCGAGGAAGTAGAGACCACCGCTCTCAGTCCCAGTAGCAATCGTCTGTTGGGTCCTCGGGTCCTGAAAACAACAAGAAGTAGGAGTAAATAAGACAGAACACTGAAGTTGCTTGCATAAAGTAGTAACTGAGAGCAAATTGCAAGGGAACTTCGGAACATAGAGAGTGTCCGCTAAGCGAAGCGACGGGGTGACTTGAACCATGCCCGTTCCGTGAACCGGGGAAGGCGAACCATCCGCAACAAGAACCGGGGGTAACCGATCATGCGTCTCTAGGAGAGAGAAGCAGTGAGGGTTTCCAGTCATGTGATTTGTAGCACCAGAGTCAATCAGCCATTTACCTTGGGTAACAACGTGCGCACTACCTGAGGTCGTGGCCACAGAAGTAGATGGCCGAGAGGAGGCGGAGGTTGAGGAATAAGTATCACCGGAGGGATGAAGA
Source organism: Platanthera zijinensis (assembly GCA_039513925.1). Lineage (NCBI taxonomy): Eukaryota > Viridiplantae > Streptophyta > Magnoliopsida > Asparagales > Orchidaceae > Platanthera > Platanthera zijinensis. The sequence goes on from CM077095.1 coordinate 101,588,204, forward strand.
TGAGGATGTTTCTGCCAGCAGCGGTCAATAGAGTGGCCGGTACGACCATAGTGAGAACAGAGGAATCTTGACGGACCATGCGTGCCAGAGTGGTTGCGACCACTATTGCCACCCCACTGAACCTGGTGAGCATAGAAGTCCTGTAGAGGAGGGGAGGACAACAAAGGACGGTGGAGCAGTGAAGTAACAACGGCGATGCGAGCCGCGGTGGCATCCAAGGTGGGAGACTCGGCTTCGCCCAAGATCTGCTGGCGGATCATATCAAAATACTCAGGGAGCCGTAGAAGATAACAAATAACCAGGAGTTTCTTGAAGTGTTTGTGCTGCTTGGCCAAGTCCACGGAGAAATGACGATTCTGGAGGATTTCAGCGCCAAGAGCCTGAACTTGCTGATAAGCTGCAGCAGGAGACATGGAAGGGCGAGCGAAGAGATCCGCGTAAAGAGTATAAATGCGGGATGTCTGGGCCCCCTTCGAGTAGAGAGCAGCAAGGTGAAGCCACGCGGTCTTGACCGTCTCATCATGGCGTATGACAGGAAGACATTCATCGGAGAGGCTGTTAGCCAATCACGTTCGGACAAGCGCATCACTGGCATCCCAGTCATCAAATTCAGCAGAGTCTAGAGGAGGAGGGTCATCGGTGAGGTGATGACGTTTGCGCTGAGAGCGAAGAAAAAAGGTGAAAGAAACGCTCCAATCCGGATAGTTGGAGCCAACAAGTTTAGAAACCGTGCCAAGGTTGCCAGAGGGAGTAGGAAGCGGCGTCGGAGTGGCGATAGGAGTGGTGGTAGTGGAGGTTTCAGAAAGGGCCATAGGAGAAATCTGTGAGAAGCCGCGCGGTTAGAAAAGAAGCCGCGCAGATAGGAAGAAGAAGAGCTGCGACGGTCACGATGACAGACACCAGCGGCCAGAGAAGCCACGACCAAGCCGCAGATCCAAGCAGGGAAAGAAGTCGAGCGGCTAGAAGATAGACCGCGCGAACAGAAGGGATGAACGAACAAGGCAAAAAAGGCAGCAAGTCGCGGCAAGCAAATATACATGTCGCTGCGACTGAAAGGCAGGAAAAGACGGTCATGCGGACAGGGCGCAAGCAGGCGGAAGAGACAAACCGCGAGAACGGGTCGCGAGAGGAAGGGGCAAGCCACGCGGACAGGGCGCAAGCAAGCGGAAGAGAAACCGCGAGAACAGGTCGCAAGAAAAAGAGGCAAGCCACGCGGACATGACGCACAGAATCAGGAGGAGAAGATCGAGTCCTCTGATACCATGTGAGAAGTAGCGAACAAAAGACTAAAGTAGCGAACAAACGACTAGAAAACAAGCCGGAACTTTGAATAATTGAAATTTTATTATCCAAAAAGATATCATTTACAAAGGTATGGCCTCCCTTTTATAGAATGGAGGAGAGAGGATAGAATACAAACTAACAATGTGGGACTAAAGCTATACATCAGATCCAGGGCGGCTAGAACAACAGACCGGAACAGGCCGCGCGGTTAGACAATGTTCTAACCGCTCGGCAATACCAGAAGAAAGAGAGAGATGCGGTAGGAGACCGCTAGACCCCCGATTTCCAAGCCGCCGGAGATAAACCGTCAGACCGCCGGACACCACACAGCAACAGTCTGGATATCGCCCTGCCGGACACAAACCGCCAGACCGCCCGGTCTACAACCCGCCAGGCTCAAACCGTCAGACCACCCGGTCTCATACTTCGACAATACAGATTGTAAAAACATAGAAAAGAAGAAAAAAACATGCATTCAATCCAAACTAAATTTATAGCAGCAATAATATATGGAATTTGAGGGGAAGGAGAGAAGCGGTTCCAGACAAATGAAACCAGTATCTAAAGCATATCAGTATTACAACTCAAACTATCATGAATATCAAGGAAATACTACATTATCAAGAACCTTGTTCACAAAAAATAATATCATCAAATGTCTTGCACTCAGATCATAGAAATTTAAAGTTCTGGTTTTGCCTCCTATGATGTAAAGGATGCGGTCGCTACACTCATATCAAGCCTCCTACGCTTCTGCTCATCAATAAAGTGTTGTAATATTTCATCCGCCCAACGGTGTAACGCCCTCGATTTTTCTGCGATTATTTAATTCTCGTTCGGCGTTACGTCGACGCGTTTTCTTGGCTTGTTCCATTTCTGGAGTGTGGTCTTAACTCCTTGGAACTGGGTGCCCTATTTTTTAGCCTGTTGGCAAGACCTCCCTAGCAAGCCGAGTCGTTTTGGGTGACCCGGTGTGGCCTCTCGGGGGATGCTTGTATTTTGGCTTCGGAAGGGTATAACTCGAGTTCTGTTCGTCGAAAGTTAATTTCGACTTCGCCGTTGTGTTCGTAGCGTGGATATTTAGCTACGATGCGAATTTCGTCGAATTCCGAGGTAGTTCGGTTTTCGTGTCGTTTTGGGTGTGTCATTAGTAAAATCTAATTAGAAACCCTTTTAAATTAAGTGAACCGGTGGCTTGGGAGGCAGTTAGGCTGAACCGTCATGGCTAAGCTTATATAAAAGCCTTAATTAGAATCAACGGCCCATTCTTCTTCTTCCCGAGACCAGAAGAAACCGCTGCTCCTGTTCGCGGAAAACAGAGGAAAACCGCCGGACCTGCTTCTCCTTCGGACGGCGATTCCGGGAGTGTTCGTGGACGGATTTCGATTCCGAAAGTGGCGTTGTCTTGCTCTCGCTCAGATCTTCATTTAGACGGTAAGATATTTGATTTTCGTGGAGTTTTAGGAGACTTGGATTTCCAGTTCTTGTGCTTTTCCGCCATTAAAGTGCGGGTTTGCTTGTTAGGTGCTGCTCCTTCTAGTGCAGAACGAAGAGGAGGGAAGGCCGACCAAACTTTGCCGGAAATCGAGGCAAGTGGTATTCTTGCCCTTGTCATTGTTGTTCTTTTGAATTTTGGAATGTTTCCCGGTTAGCCCTATGGTAGAAACCAAACATATTCTCCTTTATCTTGCTAATTTTAGGGCTTAGATTCTCCTATGAGCCCCCTCCTTGGGCTGTTTGCTCAACCCGATGGTTGTTTTGACCATTTGGACTCCATATTTGTAGTTCTAGTTGGGTGCTTTTGCGGGTGGAGCCGAGAGAGAGAGTGAGGGAGGTTGTTGTGGTAGGGCTCTGGTTATAACCAGTCTTGGTAGACTCTCGGGTTTTGGTGTCGAGTGTGGTGCACACACTCAAAGCCAAAAGCCGCCCGGACTTGGCATTGAGTGTGGTGGACACACTCAAAGCCATAGTTTGGTTTGTTCTTTGCGGCTGAGTGGTGGGGTGATTGAGTGAAAATTTTCGTCTAAGTCAAAATCGACGAGAATCATCCTTGATTCCCGCCAATTTCGACGTGATTCCCACCGATCGGCGAGAATCATCCTTGATTCCCGCCGATTCGGCGAGAATCATCCTTGATTCCCGCCGATTCGGCGAGAATCATTCTGGATTCCCGTCGATCGTCGAGAATCATCCTGCATTCCCGCCGATTCGGCGAGAATCAGTCGGCATTCCCGCCGACCTCCTCTTGTTGGCGTTGGCTTAGGGTTTTCCTGCGGGAATGAACTTTGGCGTAGAGTGAGTTGACCTCACTCAACGCCAAAGCTGCTTTGGCGTTGAGGGAGGTGGACTCACTCAACGCCACTGTTAGGTTTTGTGGTTTTGCTGAAGGCGTTGAGGGAGTGGACCTCACTCAACGCCATGACTGTTTTGGCGTTGAGTGAGGATAGCTCACTCAACGCCAGAGCTGTTCTTGCGGAAGGCGTTGAGGGAGTGGACCTCACTCAACGCCATGGCTGTTCTGGCGCTGAGTGAGGATAACTCACTCAACGCCAAGGTCTGGTTAAGCGTTGAGTGGGTCCCACTCGACGCCAAGCCGTGTTGAGTGATTTCAACACTGTTTCCCTTACCTCGATTTTCGTTCCCGAGTGAATTCCCTGATTATATTTGTAATTTCCTTGTCGGCCATGTTTCTCTTTCCTAATGGACGAATCGTGGGTCGTGGTTAGTAGTGGTGGGTTGAAGCTCTTCATGGGGGAGGTGTTGTGCAATTTAGCCAAGACCACCCTTATTCTTCTATCTTGCTCCAGGTACGGGCTGGGCAAGGGGGTGGAAGGTCCCTTGTGCTTTCACATGTAGACCCTTGAGCTTGTTGGCTTGGAAATGGTGGTTGAGGGACTGAGTTTGCCTCCAACCCGGATCCATGCTGTTTGTTTTTGCTACTACCATCTCCCACAACTTAGGGTGTTAGAAGTTTCTTCCTTGGTAGATTGCAGCACTTTGGGCTCTTGGTAGCCTAGTAGACCCTTCAGGATGTAGTTTCTGGGCAGGGTTGGTGTTGTTTCCTTGCACGTAGTGCATTTCTTATTGTATTGCCTTAAGCAGTTGTGACTTTTACTGCTGTGTGTTTCCCTCTTTTATTTATTCCCTAGTTGACACTTCCTTGCAGTTTTTTTCCTTGTTTTGCTTGTTGAGGTATTCTTTCTTCTTTTGAATGCCTCAGGTTCTGAGCAATAGCCGGTTTGGTGGCTAGGTTGCGGTGGTGTTGCTGTTTGTCTCTTGGACTTTGGAGATCCTGTTGCTTTGTTAGTGAGGTAGTTTTTCTGTACTTTTCTTACAGACATACATATTTGCCAGTGGGTTCGTGTCAGGTTGTTGGCGCCCACTGGTAGTTTTTACCTTTGTACTAGATATATTACTTTTGCTGCTACCATTTTCTGGAGATAGTCTACTTGCTCTGGGGAGGATTTATGCTAGGTTGCTAGTTATTTTAAAACTACATTTATTATTATTATAAATATATTGCATGATCAGCATGATTTATAAAAGTAAATCACTATTTTCCAAGCAGCGTATAAAGATCATTTTCCTATATATAATATAAATTAAATGTAGAGTCTTGCATAACATAAGTGGTCCTCTTAGGGCTCTTATGCTCTTCTTAGGATGTCAAACCTGAATAAAATATTTTTCCGCAGCGCTTAAGTATAGTTTTTAACTGTGGACTATGTGATCCACCGAGCCGAGGGATACGGCCTCTAAAGTATAACTGATTTTCTAATCATTAAACTCATAAATTTCTTTCATAAAGAGTAGTAGTTGGTTTTGCCTGAGCGTCAGCAGTTATCCCCTGCTTGACGTGGTATCATGACGCGCGTTTTCTCATACTCTGATAATTCTTTAATTCGGAGAAAATGCGGGCTGTGACAAACGGGTTATACGGGGTCGGCCCAAAACATTCGCAGGAACCTGCATGCTGCTATGCTCAAAGAACCAAACCTAAAAAAGAAATAAATTTAGTAAAGACAATATATATTGGAATGAGTCATATAGTTGGGAGTTCGGTTCTTACAACAAGGACAATCGAACATCCTTCAAGATACCCAAGGCTGGCGGGATCTCCTCTTGAGTAGCCGAGCTTGAATAAGGACTGAAATTGGGAATGGAGAAATGTATGAATGGCTAATGGCCAATTGTATCTCCTAAATTCATCAAGGCTGTCGAAATCTCGGAGGCACTGAGGAATTCTTAGTGACTTCAAGGGAAATAAAAACCTGCAAAGTATGTACTTTACAAGAACCTTCAACCGTCGGGCCTCCACTGCAAGGCTACGCTCTTCAAGAGACAATATGTTCATCTTATTCAGTAGGTGTTTGTGATTCTCATCAAAATAAGGTGCTCTCTTGAAAGTGAACGCTTCTCCTCTATTCGGCAGACCCAAAATTAGTGCAACTTCATTAACCGTCAGTTTCACATAATATTTGCCAAGCAGAAATGCATGCTTGTCTGGTCTGTACAGTCAGATAAGCTTATATAATAATGGGATGTTCTGAGGAAGATCCGGGAGCGAAAAAAAATTGTAGGAGACCAGCATCGGTTAATTGATTGTTTGACTCCTCCGACAAAACACCCAAAAGGGGCTCAACATGCTCAGAATAATTTTACAACAACCAGAATGAGAATGAAGATGCCTAAAGCCTGTACAAAATGAGATAAATTAAATCAATTTTCGGTCAGTGGGATAGGGTTTCCGGCCGGATTTTTTATTTACTGCATCCAAAAAAATAGGGTTTCAGTATCCAAGCAAGCAAATGTCGTGGATGCTGAAACCCTCTATGATCATTTTCCCATTCTAAAACGGTAACATGCAGTAAACTTTAAACCTAAATTCCTAAATGAAAAAACCAAAAGGGATAAATGGAAAACGAAAAAACTCAAAGGATAAATGGAAGAAGAAACTCACAAACACATGTAGAGGAAGAAGAAGATCCTTTGGTTTGCCGTCCTCTAACAGTTGCCGCCGCGAGTTTTAGCGTTTCTGCCAAAAGATTTTTGCACCGGGCTTAGGAGGTAGGGGAAATGCGATAGCCGCCGCATCGGGAGATAGATGCAGCGCAAACGGAAAAATAATGCGCCGGGAGAAGATCGCTGTAGCGCCGGCCGAGAGCGAGTGCGCCGGGAGAAGAAATCCTGCCGGGGGACGAAGAGGGCGCCAGAAGAAGAAGAGGCGGAAGATCGCGATACAAAAATTTTGCGAAGAGGCGAAAAAGGCAAGGTGGGACCCATTTGGCTATTTAAACGCTCACGACAGAAATATGAGCCGGGCTCGCCCAAAAATTTTTCATGAGTTAGACTATCATTTGTTAACCATTACCTAAACAATTTCATTCGTTTGAACATAAAAGTGGATGAAGCTTTTTAGATGCGTGTTAGCCAAATGGAGCCTAACCTACTTGCCACATCATCAGTCTTAATAATTAGTTCGTTTTGATGGATATTGTTGGGGATACCCCCGTTTATAAAGATTGGGCGTATGCATAATCACACACTCATGATCTCCACCTCCAAAAAGGTGGGATCATGGGATTAACCGTGCGCGCGATCACCGCGTCCGATCTCCCGCGCACCGATCTCATTACGCGTAATGGGCAAATCGCCGCGAGAACCACCTCGCCGGCGACGGGCGGCTGCTCCTCCCCGCCCGCCCTCTCTTGCCATGCCGGCTGCGGCCGCGACCGAGAAAGCGGCGCCCGGGCTGCGCCTCCCTCGACCACTGATGCGGCCAAGAGGGGGGGGGGGGGGGCGCCCGGGCCGCCCCCTTCCTCGGCCGCCCGTAAGGCCAAGAGGGCGGCCGCCCGGGACGCCCCCTCCCTCGGCCGCCGGCGCGGCCGAGGGGGCCGCCACCCGGGCCGCCCCCATTCTCCGCCACCTGCACTGCCATAAGGGCGGTCGCCCGGGCCGCCCCCTCCCTCGGTCGTCGAGGCGGGTAAAGGGGAGGCTGGGGGCCCTTCCCTCCCGCCGTCAGCTGTCCTGCCCTCGCCGGGGAACTTGGCGGCGAGTTTGTCGGCCTCCCATAGAGTCCCGCTCATGTTGTCTGATCGATGGAGGGAGCTCCCGGCCGTTCGATCCACGCGTAACTACCCACTAACCACCAGGTTAGTGGGGATTTAATTAATATTTTGTAATTTATTTAAATGGTCTCCAAATAGCGAAATACGCGCATTTAAACTATACCGAAAATAATCATGAGGGTGGTTATGGTGTCCGGATAACCGTGTAACCACCATAACCACAACTCTGTGCCCATAGAAGGAGCCTCGGGCCTCCTCATTTCTTACATTTTTCCTCCGAGTCTTCTTATTTCCCAGGTCGAAGCTCTGCCGAATTCCTCATACGAGCAGCACCCGAGCCGCACTTGAGCCACACCCGAGCTACAAGCGAGTCAAGTCAAAGCCACATGACGAAGCCAAATCTCTCAAGTCCCAAATGGCCCCCGCAACCGCAAGTCCAGGTGCGTCGCTCCGCATCCAGAATCAGCAAGACACTATCCGAAGAACACCTGCGTGAAGAGCAATTTGTAACAACTCCCGGCGCAATGGTCTGTCGTCTGCCGCGTGCTAAGTGTTCTCTCACCCCCAAAGCTGTAACGAGGGATGGCATGTCACCCTCAACTTCACGAACAAGCCGTAACAACCGAAAAATAGTGTACTTTGACCGGCACAGATCTAGTCACATGGTTTTTTACCCAGTTGAGGTGTTTTTCCACGTTAAAACTGCTTGTGTATAATCGACCTACTCTATTGATTGTGTGTGCGCTCGATCGTTTTGAGAGTTGAGACGGTCCAGGTTATTCCGGTCCGACCGGGACGTCGAGTTAGACCGCCACAGTTTGGCGCTGTCTGTGGGAAACGAGTTCCCAACATCCTTAGAGGACTGTACCTCTGGCACAGTGATACTCAAGATAGAACTTTCAACCCTATAGTTTCCAAGGAGCAACTTCAATGACAAAAAAGCACATGGACAGCTGATGCATCCGTCCCAGAAAAGCGCATCGAGCCAGCCCCCTCCCGCATCAACAAAATTAACCAAGTGGCTACCGTAGGCAAGCTAGAGGGCATATTCGCCAAACACGCCTCCCAAATCAATGAACTCCAAGTCATAATGCTCGCCATATGTTAAGAAGTAAAACTGTCCTCCGTGCTACCGTATGTGCTGGTGGAGTCACCCCCATGAGATGAACTCCTCGCCAAGACCGATACACCCCCTACAAGGCGTACGATATAGAAAAGGATTTCTCAAGTACCAATAGTTCCCCCACTCCGGCAACACTAACCCGAAACACGCAAGATCGCTACCTCGATAGCCGACAATACAAGGGGGCATCATAAACTCAACAAATAAAGGACCTCAGAAGAGAAAACAAGAAAGCAAATCACACCATGAGCATAAGAGGAACTACAAGCAACGCGCAGACACCTGCCTAATAAAGAAGTCGCGCCGACACCGAGAACTTGCGCCATTAAATGCCCCTCAGAACAAGATTTTCCAAGCGATTCGTAATCACCCAGCATTGCACAAGCCCAAGTCGCTCGCCCGAGCTTAAGGAGATTCATCGAAATATTGCAAATATCACCAAGGGTCTGGGCACAGCACGGACGAATGCAATCATCTGAAGGAGGAGATTCAGCGACTCGCCAGCCTAGGAGCAGTCAACCAATTCCTAGCAAAAAAGAAGCAGCCTTATGCTCAGAACCCGAGAAGCATAACCATCGACATCAGCAAGCTGCCGATCAAATTAGACCAAGTCTTGGTAGATGATGGGATTACAGTGAACGTACTGTTCCTATCAACACTGCTTCAGCTCAAACTGACCACTGGCAGCCTCAAACTAGAATAAGCTAGCGCACGCATCCCGGGGGCACTTCAGTACCAGTCGTAGGCCCCATCATCCTTCCCGTCACTCTTGGAGAAGATTCTGAGCAGGAGACCTATGATGTGCAATTTCTTTTCATCCAGTCTGACTCTGATCACATCGCGATACTTTGACATTCGCTCCTGGACATCTTCCAAACCCGCTCCCTCCGCTTCTTTCCCTGAACTAAAACTCCAACTTACAACTTTTCACTCTGTCATTACTCCCCAACCAGCTACTGTAGGGGTCATTAGCCAGAACTTGTGTGAACTGTTTTTATATAAAAAATTATTATGTTTCCTTTTCAACAATGACCGTCTAGTTTTAGACTAAGCCGCGAGCGATTCTCGTGCAAAAGGTAGAACTAAGTCGCGAGTGATCCTCGTAGGAACTAAGCCGCGAGCGATCCTCGTATAAACTAAGCCGCGATCGATCCTCATGCGAACTAAGCCGCGAGCGATCCTCGTGCGAACTAAACCGCGATCGATCCTCTTGCGAACTAAGCTGCGAGCGATCCTCGTGCAAAATGTAAGACCGCGCATGCGGTTGAATACAAAAGCTATTCAACGAACATGCCTTTCTACGCCAGGACGTCGTCAGGGTCTGCCCCCTCATGAACAAGCCGCGAGGGATGCTCGTGCGAACTAAGCCGCGAGCAATCCTCGCGCGAACTAAGCCGCGAGCGATCCTCCCGCGAACTAAGACGCGAGCGATCCTCGCGCGAACTAAGCCGCGAGCGATCCTCCCGCGAACTAAGCCTCGAGCGATCCTCACGTGAACTAATCCGCGAGCGATCCTACCGCGAACTAAGCCGCGAGCGATCCTCGCGCGAACTAAGCCGCGAGCGATCCTCGCGCGAACTAAGCCGCGAGCAATCCTCGCGTGAACTAACCCGCAGGCGATTCTCGCGCGAACTAAGCCGCGAGCGATCCTCGTGCAAATTAAGCTGCGAGCGATTCTCGTGCAAAATAGGTTACTAACCAACTACAAGCACAATTACGGCCCCCACAAAGCAACACCACGAATAAAACAACGCTCAGTAAAAAATAAGAAAAAGAGCACAATCATCACAGCTACCTACATGTGCATGCACAAAGACGTCAATCAAGAACAGTCAAATAATAAAGACGACATACAAGACACAAGACTAGAAAAGCAAAAAATGCAAACACACACCAATACAAAGAAATAGTGACGCTATACGTCGGTCGTGTCGATATCAGAGCTCTCGTCACCAGAAATATCATCAAAGCTAAGGCTGGACACGTCGTGTCCCAAGCTCCTGCCAACAAGTCGAAAAGCCTTCGAGACTCCACGCCTGAGGGCAAACTCTCGAACGTCTTCCATTTGAGGATCCACCTCTTCGCTCCAGATCTCATCGCGAACTTCCTCGTCGATCAAGCACCGATCCCGCATGTAATCCAGAGACTCCATGTACTCTGCAAGACCAGCAGCCTTCAACTCTGATACGCGGCTATCAGAAGATAACGCCTCCACTTTGGCCTTTGCCAAACAAAGCTCTGTCTCCAAACGAGAAGTCTCCTCTTGAGCACGCTTCTGCATCAGAGTAGTCCTTTCCACCAGAGATTTATCCACCTCCAGAGATGCTCGAGTCTCCTCCAATTCCGCCTTCAGCTCCGATCCAATCCGGCGAAATCGAGAAACGTCCGGCTCATGATCATCCTTCAGAGCGACAAGAGAACCCGCCATAGCTCGAAACTTCTCATGAGGGGCCAGATACCCGTCCTTCAAGCTCACATAATAGTCATTCCAGGTGAAGATAATTTGAACTTGAGCCTCAATCTGCAAAAGAAATGACAGAGAGAAGTCAGCACAATACAAAAATAAAGAAGAGCCAAAAATAACCGAGCTCACTTATCACTTCATTGATCGCCTTCAAAGAAGAAGATAGCCTTGGACCCACCACCTCCGCAGGGAAAGACTGGGGGGAAGATGTTCCAAGCACCTGTACCTCGAGAGGCGAACCAATACGACCGCTAGGAGGAGAATCGTCACCCAGAGAAGACGGGCAAGACGCCGCGCTACCGCTACCTCGAGAAACTACAATGGCCTTCCGCTTCCGATTGAAAATCAAAGATGTCTCAGCAGCCCGCCCAGAGTCCGAAGAAATGTCCCACCACAACAAGCGCTTCTCTTCCACAAATAAAGAAATACTGAATAGACAGTTCGCCAACTCGCGAGGCTCTGAAAATCCAAGCACTGGAGAAAACTCCCGCTCTCTCCCCTTTTGACGATGGCAACAATCAAGCAATGCGTTCTACAGCTCTGGCAAGCCCCAAGAGTTCCTGGCATAACCAAAATATGTATTTTCGTGGCGGCGGTCCGTCCGAATCTAAAAATCAAGCCAGCTCTTGTTGCTATAAATCTCCACACGCTCACCACCATCTGAACGAACATCGCAGCAATCTCGAAAGCAATTCAGAGAAAATTTTCCACCATGTTCGCAGAAAAAGACAACCAACCCCATGAAGCGTACTACCCCCAAGGGAGTAAAATGAGAAATCGGCACGCCGCAGAATTTCAGAATCTCAATCACTTCCTCGCATGGAGGGAACCGAAATCCCGATCTCAAGGTGGTCTCGCAGATCGTCAACCAACCACGAGGAGAATTTTGGACCCTCTCCTCAACACGCGGTATCCTCACTTCAAGGTCGGCAGGCAGACCGAACCTTTTCCTCCAAATTGCAACCTGATCCTCGGTAAGAGAGGAGCGAAGATGTATCAGCCTCACAGTACGCTTCGAGCCCTGTCACAAAAATCAAAAATAAATTTAGACTAAAAAGCCTGCAAATCAAAATCCACCTGCTCCCTTCAAGCACATAAAGATGCATCGCCCAGTAAAAATTAAAACTATACGACATACCCAAGCGCACAGGCGCACCGGGCACACGATCATGCAGGGGTACGCGCGCAATAAGACACACATGCGATGAGACGCGGGCACGCCTTGGCCCACACGCGACCACGCAGCAGGCCCCCACACACGGTAGCACGCGGGTGCCCGCGCCCACCTACGCGCGACAACGTGCATGCTCGCGCGCGAACCCGTGCGTGCGCGGCCAGGCGCGCACTCCCGTAAGCACGCGACTAGGCGTGCGCGCACGGGCGACCAGGCTCGCACCCCCGCGCGCGGCCAGGAGAGCGCACTCGCGCGCGACAGGGAGCACACACCCGTGCGGAAGCACTCGCACGTGCCCGCACACTATCTTCCACGCGCCCGCGAGCTATCTTGCATGCGCCCGCGCGCACACGCTCACGGGCGGCCAACACCACGCGCGCCCATGCGCGACCCCGCACACGCGTCCGCACGCACCTTCGACCGCAGGTACACCAACTTCCTTCCCCGGGCGCGTTCATCACCTCTCCTACGCCATAATATATTCTTAAATTTTTACCCAAGTTTCCAAGGCGCAATTACTCGCCGTCTCAAGTCCTTCACCGTCCGCCATCGTCGCCACCATAAAAAATGAACAAGAAAAGATCTTTGTTTTTCTTCGTCCGAAGTGGTCTCGCACAACAAGGATTTGTGGGGCAATTGTTGGAGATGACCCCCATTTTATAAAGGTTGGGTGTTCACATAACCAAACACCCATGCTCTCCACCTCTAAAGAGGTAGGATCATGGGATTGACCGCGCACGCAATCATCGCGCTTGATCCCCCATGCACCGATCCCATTATGCGTGATGGGCAAACCGCTGTGAGAACCACCTCGCCGGCGGCGGGCAGCCGACCTCCTCCCCAGACGCCGGTCGCCCACCCTCTCACACCACGTCGGCCGTGGCCGCTATCGAGAAAGCGGCCGCTCGAGCCTCGCCTCCCTCGGCTGCCGACGCGGCCAAGGGGGGCCGCCCCATGCTCAACCGCCGACGCGGCTAAGGAGGACGACCGCCCGGGCCACCCCCTCCCTCGGCTGCTGACGCGGCTACCCGAGCTGCCCCCTCGGCCAAAGGGGCGGTCGGGGGCCCTCCCCGCCCGCCGTCGGCCATCCTCCCCTCACCGACGAATTTGGCGGCGATTTCGCCGCCCGCCCATTGAGTCCCACTCCCGTCGTCCGATCGATGGGGGGCGCTCCCGACCGTCCGATCCACACGTAACCACCCACTAACCACCAGGTTAGTCGGGGGGATTTAATAAATATTTTGTAATTTATTTAAATGATTCCCAAATAACGAAATGCACGCATTTAAATTATACCAAAAATAATCATGATGATGGTTATGGTGTGCGGATAGCCGTGTAACCACCATAACCACCACCCGAAGTCTATAAAAGGAGCCGCAGACCTCCTCATTTCTTACCTTTTTCCTCCGAGTCTTCTTCTTCCCCAGGTTGAAGCTCTGTCGAATTCCTTCTACGAGTAGCACCCGAGCCGCACCCGAGCTGCACCCGAGCTGCACCCGAGCCGCACCCGAGCCGCACCCGAGCTACACCCGAGCTACAAGCGAGTCAAGTCAAAGCCACCTGACGAAGCCAAATCTCTCAAGTCCCAAGTGCCCCTGCAACTGCAAGTCCAGGAGCGCCACTCCGCATCCAGAATCAGCAAGCCACTATCCGAAGACCACCAGCACGAAGCGCAATTTGTAACAACTCCCGACGCGACGGGCTGTCGTCCGCCGTGTGCTAAGTGTTCTCTCACCCCCAAAGCTGTAACGATAGGTGGCTTGTCACCCTCGACTTAATGAACAAGCTGTAACAACTAAAAAATAGTGGACTTTGACCGACACAGATCCAGTCACGTGATTTTTTACCTAGTTGAGAGATTTTTCCACGTTAAAACTGATTGTGTACAATAGACCTACTCTATTGACTGTGTGCGCGCTCGACCGTTCCGAGAGCTGAGACGGTCCAGGTTATTCCGGTCCGACCGGAACGTCGAGTTAGACCGCAACAGATATGTTATGTATTCTCATATCAGCCTCTGTTCCGGTTGAACCAAGACTGCACTATTTGGTGTGCACCCAGTTTAAACCGGGCGGTTCTTTAACCAATTCTTAACGATGGTGGTGGGTCGTCTAACGACGATGTATGTTTGTTCTGTCACGTACATTGTGTCCGCAGTGCCAGCAGATTACAGTAAAGATTATTATCTCTCACCCGGGTCAAGCGAGTTCAGCTTCTCTGCAGCATTTCTGTAACGAGCATTGGTATATTTTTTATATGAATTATTGTAATTATTATTTTATATATACAGTGCGTGGGTCATAATTTGAGTGTGTTTCTTATGTCACCCAATATTGATTTGATTGTGCCTTAAAGATAAATTCCGCGTTATCTCCAATCAAATGAAATTAATTTCTGAGCTAAAAAAATTCAATTCATGCATTCTTGTTTGGTTGTTAATTGAATTTGCACAGTTTTTGCTATTATTTGTACTTATTTTTGTCTAATCTATTTGTACAGTTTTTGTCTTCTACAAAATCTAACACTTGTTTTTGGGATCTGGGGGAGGTAAATGCATCGTTGCACTTTATCGTGAAGTGTAGGCTTTTAATGACCTGCGTTGGATGTCCATACACATCTCAAAGCGAGCTGAGATGTACTCGCTTTGAGATATGTGCGGACATCTATGCGAGCCTCTCACTTTAAGATGTGTGCGGACATTTACGTGAGTCGTTGGATGTGTCACGACCTGTTTAGTAACAACTATCAGAGTGCGCTACGGGCGGGTCGTGATGCCACGGGCATGGGCAAAGGAAATTTCATGTCTGTTAGGCGGGAACTGAAACTATAATATTAAATTCAAAATTATTTAATTTGAGAAAAACCAGTTTGTTTGTATGCAGAAGGTTTAGTGTAATGTTTATGCACATGCACTTTAATAAAATTTCACACACAGTACTGGTACAAAATCTAAATGTAATAAAAAAAAAATGCAACGTCCCGATTCGTGATAGACCCCTCACACACGTTTTTGAGTCAAGAGAGATGACCCAGGCTCGGGGTGCACTAGTGGGCAGGCGTCGCGTGTTCACGACACCTCTCGACGAGCGTCGAGTGCGTCGACTGGTGGGTAGGCGTCGAGTGTTCCCAACGCCTCTCGACGAGCGTCGAGTGCGTCGGTTTGTGGGCATGCGTCGAGTGTTCACGACGCATACGACACATTGACTTAGAGGATTTTCGGCCAGTGGAATTTTGAAGGATTCGTCAGAACGTTTAGACGTTTCGCCGGATATCGCCGAGGATACTTGACGAATTCGTTGTGTGATGCTTGGCGCATAAGACGAATTTGACTTAGTGGATTTTCGGCCAGTGGATTTTTGAAGGATTCGTAGGAATGTCTAGCCGATTCGTCGAATATCGTCGAGGTTACTCGACAAATTCGTCGAGTGATACTCGACGCATAAGACGAATTTAACTTAGAAGAATTTCAGCCCAGACTGCGTTTGCTGATTAATACTTACGGGTTGAACCGGGTTTGGGATATGTGTTGAGTGACTCCATATGACCGGTTTTTTCAACAAGACTTATTTTATGTAATAATGGGTGGTCCAATGATAGAACGACACGTGGCTAAGTAACCAAAACCCTAATGCTTTTTTATAAAAAAGAATGCTTGAAAAAACCTAGCCGAACTCTTCCTTGCCGAGTCATTCTTTCATTGCTGAGCTCGACGAGGACAAAGAGGTTGTCGGTGGTGGATTTCCATGAAGGACGACTGAAGCGCCGGTGCTGGACCTTCCAGATGGAACCCCGAAGTCATTTCTCTCGGTATTCCTTGTCTCCAGGAGAGTGATTTGGAGAGGATCAGATGCCGTCATGCCGCCAAGAAGAAGAACGAGATCTATGGCCGGAAATGAGGTGAGCTTCCTACCCTCTCCCTTGGTGCTAAATCTTTAGATCTATTATAAAAGAGATGTCTGCTCAAGAGAGCTTGACTTTGGTGCGTAATGGAGATCTCCTAGGTAGAGACCAGGCTAGGACCTTTGTCCTAGGTTTGTTGTCTTTAACCTTTCCTCTCTTCATTATGAGGACAGTGGACTTGGTTTCCCGAAGAATGATTGTCTATTGAGGGTGAATAAGGGAGTAGGAAGAGCTGAATGTATCCTTGTATGAATGGCTAGAGGAAGAAGACAAACTGAGGCCGTTCGTTCGACTTTACGATGCGTGCAGAAATTTGATTTTTGTACACAACAGGCTTTGTGCTCGATTTAAGCCATGAAACTAACACTTCTAGGTCTCGGGCTGAACACAAAAATTGTAGCCCTCGAAAAGACCTTTCCAACAGATGGTAGCACATTTTCTGGTGAGCACTGTGGCTCCCGCAAAGTGCGACGGAATTTGTTGCGTTGAATTAACATAAGGCAAAGACAGATTTTATGTCTAAGTAGTTAATGTGCTAGCCTGGTGTTTGAATATTGGACTTGGTAGGAAGTCGTAGCCATGGATGACATCTTGCATTGGGAGAATTTAGTTTGAAGAAACCGTGATGAGCTAATACATTATGTATGTGGTTTGATGGACCTTGGATGTGCAAATGGTTTATCTATACAATCCGATGAAAGTGCATATAATAAAACTATGATGGTTGATATGTATTGAAGATGTTGGGAATTGTGCCCTTCAATGTTCCTTAGGATTTGAAGAGGCATCACCAATCATGCTAAGGGGCATAATGTATTTGATGTGTGCTTGAGTTCTTGCATGCAGGTTGTCCTTGATTGGATAGGTGAACAAAAAGGGTAAGATGGAAGTCAGGAAATTTGACTAAGGTAATAAGCGTTGAGTGATGAAGGCACACTCAATGCTCTCAATGCCAGATACAGTTGAGACAACTGAGAAGAATGTATAAGACAAAAGCATCGAGACAGCTGAGATAGCTGAGAAGAATATCTCAGCATAACCGCTACGATAGCTGAGAAGCTCAACACAAAACGTTGAGAGAAGTGTTGGTCTCAGCTAAACCGATGAGACAGAAGACAGTCTCAGTTGTGAAGAAGAAACCACTGAGACAGTTGAGAAGAAACCGCTGAGACAGAAGACAGTCTCAGCTGTGAAGAAGAAACCGTTGAGACAGTTGAGAAGAAACCGCTGAGACAAAGCCAACAGAATTTATCTAAGTCCAGAAGCGTTGAGTGAGGCAGGCTCACTCAACGCATCTAAAGAAGAAGCTCAGTTCAATATTCGTTGAACTGAATTCTGAGTTCGCCGAGCTGAGCTCACCTTTCGTCGAGCTCAAGTTAAAGTTTGAATATTCAGAGTTCGTCGAGATCAGTTCAGAATTCGTTGAACTGATTTCAGAATTCGTCGAACCAAGCTCACCTTTCGTCGAGCTCAAGTTAAAACTTGAAGATTATGAGTTCGTCTAGCTCAGTTCAGAATTCGTCGAACCCATCTCAACTTTTGTCGAGCTCAAGTTAAAGTCTGAAGTTTCTGATTTAGTCGAGCTTAGTTCAAAATTCATCGAACTGATTTCAAAATTCGTCGAACCCAGCTCTCCATTCGTCGAGCGCAAACAAAGTATTTCATGCCGTTGCGGGAAAGCTACAGTAGCGCCAGAAGCTACAGTTTGTCTTTTTCTGAGGGAGGTGGCGTTGGCCATCCTTGGCGGGACCCACATTCAAATTGTGTCGTTGATTCAAATCAACATATATAAAAGGAAAAGAAGAAGAGGGGATTAGGGTTAACAAACACAGAAATGAAAAGAGAGGCGACTGGACTTCATCTTCTCCGACGAGCTTGAAAGCCAAGTCCAACAGAGCTAGCCAGAAAGACGGAGAAAGATAGCTGAAGCTTCTTCCAGTTCAGCAAGATTGTTCCTTGAAGACCAAGTTGGCTGATTCATACAATCAGTAAGAGGAGATAGCTGTGTGAAGGGCTGTAAGCCTTCAACAACAGTTAGCTGTCTTTAGTGCAACGGAGAAATTGGTAGTTGTAGAAGAAGACTAATTCCTTCTATAACAAGTGGGCTGGACTGATATTTGCACAGTCCAGCAAGTTAGACTCATAGATCTTTCTCCGAGTCAGTATTTCAACTTACTTCATTAATTTTCAGTAGGATTCAGCTTGTCTGAATATGAGCTGTAGGGTACTTTGTGCCTGAGTTGTAGGTGACTAGTTAGTCACTGAGGTAGGTGCCCTGCTGGGGTACTGAGGTAGGATCCAAGTGTGGATCTGAGATAGGGCTGTACTCCCAGCTGAGTGTAAGGCCTAGTACCTGAGGTAGGTGACTGTTGAGTCACTGAGTTGTAGGTGACAAGTGTTTCACTGAATTGTAGGCCTTGGAGGAGGCTGAGCTGTAGGTGCCTAGAAGGGCACTAAGGTAGGTACCTAAAAGAGTACTTAGTTATAGGAGTGCTACAGCACTCTGAGAGTAGGGCCTTGTGCCTAAAGTTATAGGGCTAAGAGCCTGAGCTGTAGGCCTTAGAGATAAGGCTGAGGTAGGTGGTTTGAGGACCACTGAGTGTAGGAGCACTACATGGCTCTGAGGTAGGAACCTTTGAGGTTTTGAGGTAGGGTTCTGAAGAGATCCTGAGTGTAAGGCTGAGGGCCTGAGGTGTATGCTCTGAGGAGTAGTTTGGTGGAGTTTGTGCCATGTCTAACATAAGTTAGAAAGGTGGGAGGGAAAGTGGATGTACCCAATTGGGAAACCACTATAAATACTTGTGTGCTGTGCTGTGTTGCTTGTTCTTGTTTTATATTGCAGGTATTAAGGACAAGCTCTAGATCACTTAGTTAGTAAACAACAAAAAGACTAAAGAAATTTCAAAGACCTATTCACCCCCCTCTAGGTGACTAGCTAACCTTGAAGTAATAACTTTCAGAAGAGTAATTGGTGCGCTTGTACGATATGCACAATCGATGGCAAGTGATGAACTATAAATAATGAAAGAACTTGTGGTGTGTAGGTGTACATGATTATTGATTATCTAGAAACGTATATGTTATGTTGATCGTTTCCGGAAATAAGATGTAGTTAAAGATAAATGATTTGATGTGCATGCACATGCTAAACTTATAAAAAGGGGCTAGATGAATATTACGCCCATGGTTATGCTATGGGCTTATTGATCTTATGAATTGAAAGTATGATTGGAATGAGTCCATTGCTTAGAAGTTGTGTGAACTCCCTGCGGGTAGGGGTGAGGGTCGTATACCAATCGAAGGGATTTGATATCTTAGGTTATGATGGAACCTTGCGTGTTTGGAGCACAAGTTATTATGGAGGGACTCAGTGCAGAGCCCTTGCGTGCTTTTGAGCATGAGATTGGTATGATGAGAAGGGACTCAGTTGGAGCCTTGGATGTTTGATGGCATGGCTAAGTGTAATTGCATACGGTGTATGTTGACACGCAATGTCATAATCCTGGGTTAAGGATAGTGTGGTAGGTCTACGAGCTTGCCATTCATCACACCGACGAGGTTGATAGATAGACATTGGGTGGTTGGGCTTGGTCCTCGGTGCTCATTCTCGAGGCTCCTTTCATGCTAGTGGACGGTTGGGCTTGGTCCTTTGGTGATGCGCTCCCAAAGGCTCCTTCCGTGCCAGTTATAGGCCAGTTTGGGTTGTGTTCCTGGTGCACATCTACCCGAGACCCCTCTGAGACGTAGTACGCAGAGGCTCCATTATTGTGTTCTTAGCATTGAGGCGTATGGATGTTAGACCTGGTAGTGTGGATACCCGCCTAGTATTGGAGACACCCGCTCTACTATCACCATTTGGCCATGCCAGTGTGTGTGCATGGGTGAGTCATCATATTGAATTCATTTCATATCATTGCATTGCACCGCATAAGATCCTCATCATATAAATTTATATGAGAACTTTTATATGATAAGTTACTTTCTATTAAGCCGATCCTTAACTTATAAATCTATAGAGGCATTTTTATAAGTTAAGTTCTATTTTTGTTTATAAATTAAATGTTAGTAGTTGACTGCTCTTTCTTTTACTTTACTGCTAGTGTTGAATGATATTGATATTTGATGTATACAGTTATCGTTACATTTATGATACGTAGAGATATACCACAAGCTTGTACTTACATCTTATATACATATATTGTACCATTCCTTCTTTCTCCCGTCCAGTGCCTAAGAGCGGTCGGGGTGAGAGGATGAGATAACCACTTAGTCATTATGACCAATAGTTGCTACGACTACCTTTTTAGGAGGATGCCTAGTGGATAGAGCAGCAACAACAACATTAGGTTTTGTAGGAGGGCAGCTAGGCCAGGGGGACATGGCCTGATATGACGATACCCTCAGTGTCATCGATTACTGATATGAGATGTTGAGAGACTATATGTTGTAGCCCTTGGGGCATTTAAGTTTGATGTATTCCAGATCTATGTAGCTACCCGTCTCTTTTATTTTGGATATGTACTAGTGTGGATTTTCACTTCTGTAAATTCTTTATGTTGGGTTGGCATGGATGATATTTGTGAGAGCTAGCAGAATAGGCATCTTGTAGTATCAGTCAACTCGTGTATTGGCGCTATCGCAAGGCGGCTGTTCCGGCATTAGACTCCCCTTGGGCGTGTATTGTGTTCAGGGAGGGGGGGGGGTCTTACAAAAAAAATGAACATGTCATTAATATTAGAATTCAGTACATCAAAAATAGTCTAGCAGTTGTCCAAGACTTAAAAGGAAGTAGCTGATCATAATATTACATCATAACAAATCCAACAGTAAAAGAAACCAAATACATAAAACCTGATACAACAATAAAGGGTAAACCTTTAGGAATACAAGAACTCGACGCAGCTCTGGCTCAGGTGGCAGACAGTGCAGTCACGAACGCTAATGCAAATTCCAAAGCAAGAAGGAAAATGTCTCGGAACATAAAAATAAATAGTGAGCAAATTATAAATTAAAGTACGTGCAAAGAAAAATAGAAATATTATAGTATCAAGTTATCATGTAGCAAAGCTAGTAAATAGTCAATAACATCCTGAAGGAGAGGCAATAGCATCCTGAGATCTAGGAGCTTCAATATTGTCAGCATTATTTTTAAGACTACAAAAGATAGCTCCCCCTGAGTGGTCCTTGAGCAAGAGTGGTTCTTGGGCAAGAGGCTTTACCACAACCCTTCTGACTTCTTTAGAAGGAACTGACAAATCCCCCCTCACCAGAAGCTCTATCAACATTGAGGTCTATTGGATCAGGTGACCAATCTTAGAGGGGGGGGGGGGTGAATAAGGTTTGCAGATTAATTTAAAAAATTAAAATTAATTTTATCCAGGAAAACTGGTTCTGTATGCTATCGCGGGGCGCTAGCTTGCTAGCGCATGGCAGTAGGTCACATAACTCATTTTATTGGATAAAATTTGCCTTGGGGATGCACACACCCTTCAAGGATCTACCAGCATATAGCCATAAAATTACAATAAGAATGAAGAACAAATAATAATTTTATTCAAATGAAACAAAAGTGATTTGCACTTATAAATAACTAGATCTCCATGACGCCGGTGATCGGAGGCGATGAAATTCAAAGTTCTCTTTTTGTTTCTATACCGACCCTATCCCCGTACCGTTGGCTCTCTCCCTTTCCTCCCTAGAAAGGTCTTCGAGCTGGCTCTTCACCTTCCTCCCCGGAAGTGTCTTAGAGCCCCACTAGATCCCCCGATCTAGATGCCCCTCACCGAGAAGATTTCTCATGAAATCCTTCCCGGATTCCGATGACCCTACGGTCGATTTCCCTTGCCCACAAACAATCAGAAAAGAGAAAAAAACAAAAAGAGAGTAAAGAAGATTTAAATTAATTCTCCCTCAAGACGATTCCTCCGTTGAGCGACGCGTGACCGGTGCTAAAGATCTTCGTTCTATTGAACCCGATCAACTCTTCCTTATCATTTTAGTCCTTTGCTCGCTAGAGATCTTCGTGCATGAATGAGAGGGAAGCGACTTTCTCTTCCTTCGATAGATACGGTGGAATGGTGCTATGAGAGATGATGCACGAACCTTAGAATCATAATATGTCTCTTCATTATGTTTCCAGGAAAAGGGGCGCGCTTTTATACGTCATGAAAAATGAGCTATCGTCGGCGGTAGAGCTAGCGCCCGGTGATAGGTTGATGTGCATGGATGTGACATCTGTCCAGCAGATTTAGAATAATATTTGAATAAAATATTTTTTTCGCTTTTTCATGCTATTGCGGCGCGGTACGAAGCTATTGTTAGGTGGTAGCGTGATGAATTGATGCTCGTTGGGAGAGCTAGCGCCTCACGGTAATGATAGCACCACGTGGTAGTCACCAGATCGCTTGTCCTAAATTAATTCCAAATTTAGCTCTGACGGTTGTGCTAGCGCGGGCGGTAGCTCCAGCGCTTGGCAGTAGGTCCATAACTTGATTTTTTTGTTCTTTTATACCTATAAACCTGCACACTATACCCAAACCTCCTATGATCAAATACAACACGAGATTTGATATTTTCAAACTAAAGAGATGTGAACAATAGGCTCTAAAAAACTCCCCCTTTTGATAATATTAAATTCTATTCATGAGATATAAAAATAGTAATAATATGGTATCTTGTAATTCAATCAGTAATCGTGTATAGTGTAATCCAATCAGTAATCGTGAAATTTAGCAGGTTGAAATACTCAATACGGCTGCCCCTACATGTGTGCTCCCCCTATGTGCGTGCTCCTCCTATGTGTGATCTTCCCCTGGGTGACTAGAACTCAACAGTCAACTAGCATAGGATATACTCATGAACATGCAACTAGCATATGATATACTCATGAACACTCAATTCTCCCCATTTTGATATTATTGAAAGGGGTCGGGGATTATCGAACATGTCACTTGAACACTTAACTCTCCCACCATGTCATGAGATTCTAAAAAGATGAGGGAACGAGTGCACATGCACAAAAAAAATCATAAGCAATATGGGCAAAAAAAATTGGAGCGAAACACCATGAATATAGACCTACCCAAAAGAAAAAATCAGTTGATTTGACGAGTTTTTCAGAATAAATGAAATTTGGACAACACAAGTGAAACTAAATATACAATGATTTGTAGCACAATGCTAAGAGATATATAGAGTTAATACAGTGTAACATTGTAAGCGTCAAGAATAGAAATCGTGTACTAGTACATATGCGCTATAGATATATAATGCAGTGTAAGTCCAATTCTTATGCATGAAAGCGTTAGATAGAACAATGACATGTGTACATATAACATAAAAAAAAACATCAAGTAGAAATATTCTTTAGTACATGTTTTATCTCAATAATTTCATATGCTAGTATAAGAGAAATAAAGTGAAAAATCATGTCATATTGCTATATACTTTATACCAAGATTCGAACAAGGGGAACTGACTTATGTTTTTTTTGTCTTTGCACAAGATCGAAACGATTTGTTTTGACCAAGGTGCTCATCCTTATAATGCTTATGAAGACTTATCAAGAGGAGTGAGTAGTGATTGAGGGGTATCCTTGACACATGATTTGATAGCATATGATGTACTCTTTTTTTCAATTTTTTCACTATCATTTTTTTATATCTTTGTGAGTTCAAGGACCCCGAATCAATTGAAATCTACCCACATAGATAGATACACTTTAACTTGTATACAAAAGATTATGCACTATAATTTTGGCCAAAGTTCTAAGCTTTATATAAAAACATGAACACTGTGACATTGATTGTTTAAGGTATTTCTAGAATGTTAGACACAATATAACAAGTTATAATATCTATGCATGAACTTCTACACGAGTGAATTTTCTAGGGATGTATGAATAGTGTAATGTCATTACGCTACCTAAATCCTCACATATACCTAGAGGCATATTCAACATACACTATCTTATCTAGTTACACTCAGTGTCCAAGCACCTTTAGGTTTGACACATCATGACATAATTAGACAATGTTAGTAGGAATTAACAATCCTAAATCAAACATTGCACGTAATCATTATGCTCTAGGTTCAAGTCATGCATGTCCTAAGAAAGAATGTTCCACATGTTATTTTTTGTATTTTAGTGTTATATATATATTTTTGTTTTGAATAAAAGTAACACAAATCAAACTGAAAATAAAACATTGTTTTTTAAGTTATTATTTAATTTTTGCTAACATAAACACAATGTACACTAATCAAACGAAAGTGACAAAAAAAACAAAGAGTAAGAAGACACAGGACAACACGATAGAATATTATGAATGATTTTAACAAACATGAGACGTGAACTAATGATCATGCTATATATATAAAAATAATGAGTATGCTAAAGACACACTTTACCTAAGCAATATGTCGTCACCCTAGCCCCGTACTAAATGACAGATGAGCATGAAGAGGTGCACAAATGTCGTAGGGTGGGGTGTTAATCCCATGTGCTCACAGAAGAACCCGCTCAACCCAACACTCTTTCCCCCCAGTGCCACACATGGACCTACTGGAACCCTTCCTCGATTAAGGACAAGACGTGTATTACAGATTAGTGAAACTAATGCACACACACCTACGCCCCTGCTATTGTGAGACACATCACAGTTTGTCTTGAGTTATCGTTCACATCAAGTAAGAAAATTGAGGTTACCAACGCAGATAGTTGAAAATCAGTACGAAAGCGTGCTATCGCCAGCGATTTAATTACCACAGTACGGTAGCTCGAAATATAAAATATCCAGCCCTAAGTTGAACCCCTCATATTTTCTTTTCCATTCTTACACTCCCGAGCTCAGTTCTTTAGCCGGCGCAACCCCAGATCCAGGTAAATCTCTCTCCTTTTCTCCCATATTTCCATGTATATTGGGATTAGAGTGTAGTTTGTGGAGTTTTTGTCATTTTGGGCATGATCCGTGGAGGTTCCAAAAAAGTTTTGAGTTTTATTTGAAGATTTTCATCATAGATCTTGTTTGATTTCTCAGATCTAAGTTATATGTGAATAGATCTCCTTCCCTTCTAGGTTTTATTAAAAAATTTATGAAAAATCGAATTTTGGGGGAGATCTGGTGGAAGGGGACGAAGTCCAGTCCGTCACGCTACCACACGATGATAGCAGATTACCGCTGGGCAGTACCCCCCAGAAATAATTTTCCCTTGATTTAAAAAAATTTAATTTGTGTGTTTTTTATACTATGGCCTCTTCTAGCTCCCAGCCACCTCGAAGAAGCTTCTCCAAATGATCCAGAGTACTCGCATTGACATTCCCTATAGTGGACGAGGCGACTGTGAGTGTACCGATGATCATCGACATCGATGAACGATATGTTCACATTTACAACTATTTGGATCATTCAGGAATACTCTCTGTGATCTCAATGGGTGACCCATTTTCCTCAGTGTTTGTTCGAGAATTTAATAAAAATCTCTAGGATCCGGCTCTCATATAGCTGGACAAAGGTGTGCAATCTTATATAGGCACCCAAATTATCACAATACGACATAAAGATCTGAAAAGGAAGTATGTCTGGTTCCTGGGTGGGGAGCGACTTGATATCATTGAGTCTTTCTGATCTACTAGGCATTGGAGAGAGATCAATGAAGTTCCTTATGGTGTAGAGGGCTGTCGAGATCTCATCACATCCGTGGATACTCTCACTCCGGATGCCCGCATTATCCAAGATATTATGCACCACTCACTGGTGTTCAAGTCCGGAGACACCAAGAAGATAATGGCCCAGCTCTCTATGGTATCATACTACATCCTAGCAGATAAGCCATTTAGCATATCAGATTTGCTTCTGTCAATGATGCGCAATATATTTTGGCTTAAATATCCTGAGCACTAGCAACTGAACACTCTGCCATTGGGCAGAGTGATTCAGAGTATCTTAATGGTGAAGTATCTGGCCATTGATTGGTTGCAGCACCCAACAGATAGCTGCCCTTAGATATAAAGTAGGCAAAATTCCTACTTCATCACGATCGCGGCCCCCCGCTTCATAACCTCCTCTATACCGCGGAGGATCCAGTTGGGAGACCAGCCGTGACATCTACGAGATGGTGACAGAGAAAGGATGGGAGATCAGGCAGACTGCTAAAGAGGTGAAATGAGTGAAGAAGATGCTGAAGAATATGATGAGCAAGTTCAATATTTATCCGACTTCTTCAGAAGAGTAACATTTAGGGTTTGTCACTCAGTAGTTTTGTGTTTAGCCATACTCAGTTTTATTAATTTTGTACTAAGATAGGTTTAACATTAGGATATTTATGGTGAGCTTCCTTGCCAATAGTGATACCACTAGTGATATCTATTTTACTTTCAACCTGGCCAGTTGTGATTAGCTTCGTGACACTACCCCACTCAGCATGATTTTTATCGTTCTTCTGATTTTTGTGGATAGATATACATATTGTGTTGGCTCAAACACATGAACAAAACAATAAAACAAAAAGGGGACAAAGCAACAAAAAATAATTAAAACTAGTAAGTATATCGTGAAGTAAGTTATAGTGTAATTCATTCTGAACTTACTTCACACAATTTATGGATGTCATTGGATAGGAGATTTAGGTATCCAAGTGTGACTGTTTGAGGCGGTTCTCTTGGGTACCCAAATACTACTTGATAAACCATGGGGAGATAATGATGAATGTGCCCTTTTGAGTAGAATAAGTGCGCCATTTTTAACGATGAGTCTCCATTCATACTTTAGTTTAATGTTATTTTTATATGGCAAATTACCATTTAGATTTTTACGAGTCTTTATGTGATGATCTTCAGTTGAACAATATTGCGTTGAAGGTTTATATATGTTGAAATTGTTCTCCAAGTTAAGATTATGCCGTTTAATGTAAGGACTCATAGTGTAGTGTTTTTCAGAGGAAATTTGTGTTCATTTGTTTTTAAGTAGGAAGTAATTTGTTTTTGCAAGTGATGGTGATTTTTATGTTTAGGAATTTCACTTGCTTTAGCTTGAGATTTTCTACTCTCTTTGATTGACTTAGTTTTTATATGACAGTTCAAATTCAACATGCTTTCAGGTTTTGCTTGAAACTTAGGAGTTGTGTTTTGTGAGTTCTTAATTATAATTTCCTTAAGCATGTTAATTTTTGTAATCAATTCTTTATTTTTAGTTTTGAGATTATGTCTAGCTTTAATGTACGCGATTGCGCTAGTTTTAAGAGTGGATACTACGGATTCAATACGAGCTTCATACTTACTCCTGAATTCATCAAAGGTCTCATTCATCTCCTTAATTTCAATTTTATAATCATTGTATCTAGCACAATTCCCTTTTAAAGATGAGTTTTCTAGGCATAATTTTTCATTTTGTTCTTTTGCAAACAGAAGTTCTTTTTCAAAAACCTTATGTTTTTCTTTTAATTCATTACAATCTATACAATGTGTTGAAATAATAACTAAAGAGCAAGTGGGAGGACAAGTCATATCATAACAGGGTTCTACATCAAGTTGTGCTTTTAAAATTTTATTTTCTAGTCGTAGGTTTGATTTAATATTTTTCAATTTTTTAATTCTACGCCTAGCATTTTCTAGCACACGCAATGTAGAGATAGAGTTACAAGCAAACAAGGGGATTCAACTTTCTTATAGTGCTCGTGGAAGAGGCAAGATTGAAGCATAGAGTTTCTTTGACTTCTTCACGTGTTTCCTCATATATTGTTAAGATTTCGTCTTCCCTTTTCCTTAATATGGTTGTCATGTCTTCCTCCAAGATCAAGTCTCCATTTCGTTCTTCACTTGGATCCATGAGAAATTGCACGGATTCATTATCTACAGAAGGAGAACTATAAGTAAACTTAAGAAATTTTCATATATTATAAGCGGTAGGAAGCATGTAGATGAGTTTGAAACATTCTTGACCAAGCGCTCAAAATAAACTATTTATTGATTAATATTTTAAAACATTTCATATTTATTTAATATGCTTGAGGGATTCTTATTTGTAATATTCACAACTTCTGTGTCTAATGATTTAAGAAATTGTTTTATCAATATTTTCCATCCTTCATAATTTTTACCAATAAATAATGGTGGTGCTAGTGGTTTTTCTGTGTATAAATTTCCATCCCCACTAGTCGATTTAAGAACATGGTTGACCATTATACCTGGTGATGAAGCCATTTGGAATAACCTGGATCTATACCACTTATTGGATCAGATGTCCAACCTTAGAGGGGGGGGGGTGAATACAGTTTGCTGATTAATTTAAAAATTAAAAATTAATTTTATACAGTTCTGGATGCTACCGCAGGGCGCTAGCTTGCTAGCGCGCGACGGTAGGTCACATAACTCATTTTCTTGGATAAACTTTGCCTTGAAGACACACACACCCTTTTGGGATCTACCAGCATACAACCATGAAATTACAATAAGAATGAAGAACGAATAGTAATTTTATTCAAATGAAATGAAAGTGGTTTACACTTATAAACAACTAGATCTCCATGATGCCAGAGATCGGAGGTGATGAAATACAAAGATCTCTTTTGGTTTCTATACCGTCCCTATCCTCGGATCGGTTGGCTCTCTCCCTTTCCTCCCCGAAAAGGTCTTCACGCCGGCTCTTCACCTTACTCCCCGAAAGTGACTTAGAGCCTCACTAGATCCCCCGATCTAGATTTCTCTCACCGGGATGATTTCTCATGAAATCCTTCCTGCATTCCGATGACCCTCTTGTCGATTTCCCTTGCCCACAACCAATTAGAAAAGAGAAAAATAAAAAAAGAGAGTAAATAAGATTTAAAGTAATTTTCCTTCAAGACAATTCCTCTATTGAGTGGTGCGTGACCGATGCTAAAGATCTTTATTCTATTACACCCGATCAACTCCTCTTGGTCGTTGTAGTCCTTTGCTCGCCGGAGATCTTCGTGCCCGAATGGGAGGGAGACGGCTTTATCTTCCTTTGATGAAGATGGTGGAACGATGCTCTGAGAGACGACACACAAACCCGAGAATCAGAATATGTCTCTCCATTATGTTTCCAGGAAAGGAGGCACACTTTTATACATCTTGAAAAAAATGAGATACCACTGGTGGTAGAGCTAGCGCCCAATGGTAGGTTGATGTGCGTGGATTTCACAACTGTCCCACAGATTTGGAAAAATATTCGAATAAAATATTTTTTCGCTTTTTCGTGTTATTGCAGCGCGGTACGAAACTATCGCCAGGTTGTAGCATGATAACTCAACTCTCGTCGAGAGAGATAGCGCCACACGGTAATGATAGCTCCACGCGGTAGTCCCCAGAGCGCTTGTCCTGAATTAATTCCAAAGTTTGTGCGGGCGGTAGCGCTAGTGCTCGACGGTATGTTCCAGAACTTGATTTTCTCGTTCTTTTGTACCTGTAAACTTGCACACTATACCCAAACCTCATATAATCAAATACAACACGAGATTTGATATTGTTAAACTAAAGAGATGCAAGCCATAAACTCCAATAAGGTCCTCTTGGAGCGAGTCTTCAACTAAAGTCTCCCCCTCAAATTCAGCAGGGAGTTCTTTATCAGCAAGAAATTCCTCCAACTCTGAAACTCCTCCATATTGGGATCCCAAAACTGATTGTACTTCTGTCTGAATAGCTGGCTCTACAGAAGTCTGAACATCTGGCTCTACATAAGTCTGAACATCAGGAACTTGAGGTTGAGAATCAACTTGCACTGGTGGAACAATAGTAACATCTATGTGAAAAACGAGCGAGAAAACGACCAAGAGGTAAATAAATAGCAAATTTTATTGCTCCAAAAAGATAATTATTACATAGGTATGCCCCCTTATTTATAGAAAACGAGGGAGATGAGAGAGAATATAACAATCGATGTGGGACTAAAAAACCAAGTTGGGCGGCTTATACGGTTTGACATGGTCAAACCACACACTATACAACAAATAACTGTACACCTAGATGCAACAAAGGAAAGTTGCCACACAGCTAGGGAAGACCGCTGGAATAGACCGCCATACCGCAACTACGGGTTGCCAACAGACCATAGTTGCGACTAATCATCAAACCGCATCAGTTGCAAGCCTTCAAACCGCAAGTGCAGGTTGCCACCAAACCACAGATACGGTAAACCATCTGACCGCTGCTGCAGCTTTATCCAGACCACTGCAGCCAACGACCAGACCACAGTGGATAACCTCCAGACTACTGCGTCTAATATCTGATGCACTACTATGACCTCAAACCAACCCGCTGGAGATGCTACAACATAGACCACTGGTCCAAACCGCCAGACCGTTGACCAAACAGGCCGCTGAGCCAAACCGCCAGATTGCCGACTAGACAAGCCGCTCTGACTAGTTCGGCTAAACCGCCAAACTTAACACTCCCCCTCAAGCTAGAGCGTATATGTCAACCATGCCCAGCTTGCTACAAACATCTGAAGCAAAAACTTATTTTGTGAAGAAGTCTGTTGGTTCTTTATCAGAAGTGACAAAGAGAGTACAAATCTTATTTTTCAACACCTCTTCCCTAATGAAATGACAATCAACCTCAATATACTTTGTCCTCTCATGAAAGACTGGAATCTTCGATATGTAAATAACGGCTTTGTTATCACAGAACATAGGAAGAGGATGCTCATAAAATTCTCCCAAGTCAAGCATAAGCGCTCGTAACCATTTCAACTCAAAGGTAGTTGATGCCATACTCCTATACTCTGCTTCAACACCTAATCTTGATACCACTGCCTGCTTCTTGCTTTTCCAGCTAACAAGGTTTCTTCCTATAAAGAGACAAAAACCTGATGTAGACTTTCTATCTTCTTTGTTATCACCATAACTTGCATCAGAATACGCTTCAATTTTTAGATGATTATTCTTCTAAAATAGTAGACCCATTCCTGGAGACCCTTTCACATACTCCAAAATTTTCATGGCAGACCGAAGATGACACTCTCTAGGATTCTACATAAACTTACTTGCCTTTCCAACCGCATAACATATATCTGGTCTACTAACAGTCAGATATATGAGTTTTCCTACAAGTCGTCTGTACATAGTGAAATCTGGAAGAAGAGGAAAATCTTCAGTCCGCCCCTTATCATCTCCAACCGCCATCGAGAAACGAGTAGGTTTCGTGCCAAGAAGACCGGTCTCCTTTAAGAGATCTAGCTCATACTTTCGCTATGATAGAACCACCGAGTTCCTCTTTCATGAAATCTCAATGCCCAGAAAGTACTTCGGAGGTCCCATATTCTTAGTAAAAAAATGTTATCGAAGATGTCGTTCGGCTAGATCATTGCCTTCTTTATCATCACTAGTCAGAAGAATATCATCAACATAGACAGCAAGAACCATAAGGCCTTTAGTAGTCTTGCGTATAAATAAGGAATGATCAGCAGAGCTTCGACTGAACCCAATAAGAGAAACAACTTCTCTAAAATTTTCAAACCAAGCTCGTGAACTCTGCTTTAAACCATAAATCGCCTTTCAAAGCTTGCATACCTGAGACTCCCCCCGAGCAATATACCTAGGAGGTTGCTCGATGTAAACCACCTCTTGCAAATCACCATAAAGGAAGACATTCTTCACATCTAACTGAGACATATCCCAGTCTCGATTAACAGCCACAGATAAGAGAACGCGTATAGTGCTGATGCGAGCAATAGGAGAAAAAGTATCAAGAAACCTACCCTATATGTTTGAGTAAAAACTTTTGCCACAAGCCTCGCCTTATAACAATCAATGAACCATCTAGAAGATACTTAACAACAAAGACCCACCGACAGCCAACCACGTCAATGCCCAGAGGTGGGGGAACAAGAGTCCAAGTACCTCTCTCAGTTAATGTGTTCATTTCTTCATCCATAATAGCTTTCCACTGAGGAATGTCAAGAGCTTCTTGATACGTAGCCGGTATAACAGTAGAAGAGATAGCAAGAGCAAAACGCTTGCCATCCGGGGAAAGCTGAGTATAGGAGACAACTTTATCAATAGGATGCTTAATGCATTGTCAAACGCCCTTTCGCAGGGCAATAGGAAGATCAAGATCACTCTTCTCTGAAGGAGGAAATTCACTGCCAGAAGAAAGAAGAGGCCCAACAACAGGTACAGAAGGCTCCAAGGGCAAAGAATCTGTCTCTAGATAAAGAGACGACGCAACAGGACCAGTTATGGAAAGAGCTGGTTCCGGTAGAGGTTCCGATATAATAAGCATTGAAGAAGTAGTATCAGAAGGCAAGAGAGAAGAAGCAGGAGAAAAATATTGTGTATCTTCAAAGAAGGTAACATGAGCAGACACATACTGTTTGCACAGAATAGGATCAAAACAACGATATCCCTTCTGAGTCAAACAATAACCATGGAATATGCATTTAATAGAACAGGGAGAAAGTTTTTCATGACCGTGAGAAGGTATGTGAACAAACATCATACATCCAAAAATTTTAAGAGGTAAAGGAAATGGCTCGGCCCCGGGATACAAAATAGAAAATTAAGTCTTGCCCTGAAGAAAAGATGAGGGTATCCGATTATTAAGATAGCAGGAGAGAAGAACAACATGACCCCAATAGGACCGAGAAACATTCATTTATAATAGAAGACTGCTAGCAACATTCAAGAGATGACGATTCTTGTATTCAGCAACACCATTCTGTTGGGAGGTATATGGGCAAGAAGATTGATGAAGCAAACCATGGTTTGCACAAAAATCAGAAAATTGTTGGCTGATATATTCCTTGACATTATCAGTATGAAGAACTTGAATAGACACCTTAAACTGTGTCAAGATCTCATTATAAAAGGAGATAAACACAGTATAAAGTTCAGAACGATCTTTCAGGAGATACGACCAAGTACACAGTGAGAAATCATCACTAAAAGTTACACATTATAAGCTACCTCTACCAACAGTAGCAGTAGGAGCAGGACCCTAGATGTCAGAGTGAACTAGTTCAAAAGGACTCGAAGAACTACATCCTGTTCGTGATGGGAAAGAAGAGCGATGATGTTTGCCAAGCTGACAGGCTTCACAATTCAAAGGGAAATCCTCTGAAGGAAGGTCTGGGAAAAGTTGATGAATGAGGCGAGAAGGACGATTGCCAAGATGATGATGCCATTGCTGAAGAGATGAAGAAGAAAAAAAGCAATGTTGTGATCAAGAAAGAAGAGGCCACCACTGGCAGTCACAGTAGCAATCGTAGATTTGGAGACAGAATCAGAGAAAGAACAAGTGGTGCCCATAAAAGTAACCGTGCAATTTAACTGAGTGCAAAGAGCATGAACATAGAGTAAATTGCACGGGAAAGTAGGGACATAGAGAGTGTCCTCAAGCAGCAAAGACGGAGAGAGACACATAGTGCCAACACTATGCACATGAGCAGAAGTCCCATCTACAATAATAACAGGAGGCAGCCTGTTCTGTTCAAGCAAAATGGGAGAACAAATGAGAGTTGCCGGTCATGTGATAAGTGACACCAGAGTCAATAAGCCACTTATTAGAGGAGGCCACAAGAGCACGGGTTGTAGAGGAGAGAAGAGAAACCATCTCAAAGAAAATAGAAACCAAAAGGAAGAAAAACTAACCGCACGGTTAGAAACAAGCCGTCAAAAGAATCCAAACTTAATAGGACGACAAACAAGTTGCAGAAAGACATCGACCAAAAGAAAGAGAGAGGCAGAGAATCAAACCGCACGTTTTGAAAAGAAGCTGGAGAGAATCAGATACCAAGAGGAGCATACCAAGAAGAGATCGCGTGAGAAGAGAAATCAACCCGCGCGAGAAAAGAGAAGTCACAGCGACCAAGCAGTGAACAAACTACGCGGGAAGACCACACAGTCACAGTGATACCACACCAACGACAAGAAAAGAGTCCGCGACCAAGATGTGGAGCCCACAACGGTTAGAGAAGCCACAACGACAAGAAAATAAGCCGCAGCGACGAGAAAATAAGCCGCAACAAAGAAGAAGAAAGAAAGAGGGAAGAGAATGAGGCCGCACGCACGGTCACGGTGACAATACACCAGTGACAAGGAAGATGTCGTGAACAAAAAGCGAAACTCGCAACATAGAAGAGATGAAACAGCGAACAGTCGAGAAACCAAAACGAAATGCGACTAAGCAAAGGAAGCCGCGCAAATAGAACATGCGCAAAGAAGAAAGTGCAGGAGATTGACAAGCAAGGGAGGGAAGGGTGGGAAGCGAACAGGAAGAAGCCGGCGCGGGAAGCAAACCGGAAGATGCCGACGCGGTTTAACAAATAAACCGTAATCTGATCGGAGCAAAGGATCGATTCGCTCTAATACCATGCGAACAATGAGCTAGAAAACAACCAAGAGGTAAATAAACCACAAATTTTATTGCTTCAAAAAGATATTTATTACATAGGTATGTCCCTTTATTTATAGAAAATGGGGGGGGGGGGATAAGAGAGATTACAACAATCAATGTGGGACTAAAAAAACAAGTTGGGTGGCTTATGCTGTTTGACATGGTCAAACCACATGCTATACAACAAATAACTGTACACTCAGACCCAACCAAGGAAAGCCACCTCACGTTAGGGAAGACCGCTGGAATAGGCCGCCAGATCGCGATTACGGGTTGCCACAAGACCGCAGTTGCGGCTAATCATAACACCACAGCTTCTGCAAGCCATCAAACCGCAAGTGCGGGTTGCCACCAGACCGCAGATGTGGTAAACCATCTGACCGCTGCTGCGGCTTTATCCAGACCGCTGCAGCCAACGACCAGACCGCAACAGCTAACCTCCAGACCGCTCTGGCTAATATCTGATGCATTGATGCAGCCTTAAACCAACCCGCTGGAGATGCTACAACATAGATCGCTAGGCCAAACCACAAGAACGCTGACCAAATAGGTCTCTGGGCCAAACCGCCAGATTGCCGACTAGATAAGCCGCTGGGACTAGTTCGGCTAAACCGCCAAACTTAACAATCTACAAGTAGGCTCTCCCCCTCCACAAATGCACTCTAAATCTCTAGAGATACCTAGGGGTTTGGAGAATTACCCCTTTGCTCATCACAATCATCTTCAACTTCTCTCATATTATCTTGTCTAGGAACCCTTCTTTCCCATCTAATGAAAATGGATGTGTCTATCTTTTTAAGATGATGAATGGTCATACCAGAAGACATATCAAATTGATTTCCATCTAGTTGATTGAGATAAAGAGAGATAATCCTTCCAAAGTTTGGTGTCTGCATAATAGCCTTGATTCTTTTAAACAACTCAGTGCCCCAGTTAACTCGTTTCCTGCAGATAATTGTTGTGATCAAACGAAACATGTCCCCTGAGACGTAGTTGTGAGACCCTGTCTTGCAAAGCAATACCTTTCTGAGAATGTTTGTAAGCAATTTTCCTTCAACATTCTTTTTTGTGTGTCTGATTGAAGTATATTTTTTATCTAAATCACAGAAGGAAAGAGCCCTTCTGTAATCACTGTCATCCAACACATCATCTTTTTCAACTTCAGGCAACTGCAGAAATTGGTTAAGGAAACTAGGCTTCATCCTTACCACGAAGTTTCGAACACTGCTTTTGATTAGAGAACCTTCCTTCCTTACCTCTGCATTCTGAAAAACTCTAGTACCTCACTGTTTAGAACATTGCATTCCTTCTCCAGAACGAATGAAAAATCAACGATTTCAAGCATAAGTATGACGTTTCTGAATTTGTCAGAAGAACTAAAAAAGCCTATACGAATCAGTTCTCCCCATACTTGGAGATTTTCTGCACCTATGCGTGCCATTTCTGAGAGATCGAAGACGAATAACGTATATTTCTGCGAAACTGGAGATGAATTGACGGAATTGAGAGAGATTTCTACAATTCGACGGGAGATGAACTGTTATAGAAGACTCGACGAAAATAACTTAGGTCTTATAAAATGCGCGTGAGATGTCATGAATGCCCGTTAAGCCCTTATGTAATATTAATATTTCAAAAAAAAAAGAAAAGGCGTGTACCTTTTTTAGGAGAATTCGATTCAAGTCTTCAGATCCAGTAATTAAAAAAAGAAATAAAATTTCTGCACAAATCCAATTCGTTGAATACTCAGGTGGTAACTTGTAAATTCATCGAGATGGTTCAAGTAGACTCGATGAATTTATTGAGAGCACTTGGGAAATTTGATGGATTTGTCAAAATCTCTCGAGATTACTTGTATAATTCATTGAGATGAATCATATATACTTGACAAATTCAACGAAAACACTTGTGAAATTCATTTAAAACACTTGTGAAATTCGACTGATTTGTCGAATTAACTTGAGATCTCTCGATTGATTTCACGAGTGCTTGTGTCAAAACTTGTGAATTTTGAACTTCTTCACTTGGTCATATGTCTTTAGATTCCTTGACCACTTAAGATTCCTTGTTGAGCATTCTAAGTTGAGTTTTGAAAAATGTGAACTTGACTTCATCTGGTGGCTTTGTGAAAATATCTACAACCTGCTTGTCTATTGACACATAGCAAAGGTTGATGTCCTTATTCTCCATATGCTCCCGGATGAAATGATAACATATCTCGATATGCTTTGTCCGGTTGTGAGAAACTGGACTGTTTGATATGGCTATTGCGGATGATGAATCACAAAATATTGGAATCTCCTTCATATTCATGTTATAGTCTTCTAGTCTATTCCTTATCTGCAGAAGTTGTGCACAACAACTGCCCGTAGAGATATATTCTGACTCAGCAATTGAAATTGCCACACAATTTTGCTTCTTGCCGCTCCAAGAAATAAGCCTTCTTCCAAGGAATTGTCACGTCCCGAAAGTTCCTTTCCTGTCATCCCTGCTTCCTACAAAATTAGCATCTGAAAAACTAATTAGCTCGCACTCATTACTTCTTGGGTACTATAAGCCAAGATTTGGTATGCCTTTAAGATATCTTAAAATCCTCTTTGCAGCGCTATAATGAGATTCCTTAGAGTGTACTTGAAATCTAACACAAACATACGTTGAAAATATTATCTCTGGTCTACTAGCAGTGAGGTAGAGCAAGAATCCAATTATGCTTATGTACTTGGTTTCATCAAAAGGTTTCCCTTTCTTATCCTTATCTAGAGACATAGTCCCATTAGAGTCCTCATGGAGGTTGCATTCTCCATTCCAAATTTCTTAAGTAACTCTTTGGTGAACTTCATCTGAGAGATGAAAATTCCATCTTCAGATTGCTTCACCTGAAGCCCTAAGAAATACTTCAGCTCATTCATACTGCTCATTTCAAATTTACCTTGCATCAAGTTGGAGAACTTTTTGCAAAGGTGATCATCCTTAGATCCAAAAATAATATCATTGACGTATATTTGTACTAGTAAGATTTTGCTTTTTTTGCTTCCCTAAGAAATAAGGTCTTATTTATCTCTCCTCTTAAAAACTTATTTTCAAGAAGAAAGCTAGATAGCGTCTCATACCATACTCTAGATGCTTGTTTCAATCCATATAAAGCTTTATGTAGAAAATAATCATAATCAGGTAGAGATAAATCAACAAAACTTGGGGGTTGTTCCACGTATACTTCTTCATTTAAATTACCATTAAGGAAGGCTGACTTTATATCAATTTGATAGACTTTGAAACCTTTGTGAGCAGTATATGCTAAGAATAATCTGTAAGACCCCCCTCCCGGAACACAACACACGGCCGAGGGGATTCTTATGCCTAAAACAGCCGCCTTGTGGTAGTATCAACATACGGGTTGATCGGTGCTACAAGATGCCTATTCTGCCGGCTCTCAATATCATCTATGCCAACCCAACCTAAAGAAATACACAGAAGTCATATCATCACAATAAGAAAATGTCCAAACGATGTACAAGAATAATAAGGACTATATCGATTCGTTTAATATCAGAGTACAACAAAAATTGCCCAAAGTCTACACCACAACACTAAAACTCACATCAGTCACCGACAGCAGTGAGGTATCATCGTATCAGGCCCTGTCCCCTGGCCTGGCTTCCCTCCTACATAACCTGCTGCTGCTTCTCTATCTGCTAAGTTTCCTCCTAAAATTATAGACGTAGCAACCGTTAGTCATAAAGACTAAGTGGCTATAACATCCGTTCACCCCAACGACTCTTAGGCATCAGGCGAGTGAAAGAAGGAAGGGTATAATATATATATATATATATATATATATATATATATACCAGTAAGTACAAGCAGGTGGTATATTTTATTCATCATCAGAGTGTCAATAATAATGTATAACATGTAATAACATAATTATACACTAGCAATTCAGTAAGAGTAAGAGTAAGCAACTACATCATATAAGTCTACAACAAAAATATAACTTAACTTATAAAAATGCTCATACAAATTTATAAGTTAAGGATCTGCTTGACATAAAGTAACTGTTGGGAATATTTCCCTCAATGTTCCCTAGATTTGATTTGAAGAGGCATCACCATCAACACTAAGAGCATAGTTATATTTGATGTTGGTTAAACTCATTATGTGTAGGATGTTCCTTGGAACAAGGTTAGACAGGTTATCTAAGTGATTGTGATAGGATGTCACAAGGTAGAGAGGTGGAGAGATAGAAATCTGTCTAAGTCCATAGACATTGAGTGAGGATAGCTCACTCAATGGCAGATGCAAAAAAATGTGGTTAAGTCCACAAGCGTTGAGTGATGCAAGCTCACTCAATGCCTGATGACAAAAAGCACTGAGAGAAGACAGGATAGTCAAAGCCCTTCAGTATTGGCAAGACAGGAAAGTGGCTAAGTCCACATGCATTGAGTGAAGCCAGTTCACTCAACGCCATACATCAAGAAGGGTTGAGTAAAGTCAAGTCAGTCAAAGCCTGACGATTTGTAAGGCAGAAAAGTTGCTAAGTCCACAGACATTGAGTGCAGACAGTTCACTCAATGCCATACTACAAAAAGCACTGAGTAAGCTTAGATAGTCAATGCTTTATCTTTGACAGTAAAGAAATCTGGTTAAGTCCAGAAGCGTAGAGTGATGAAGGCTCACTCGATGCCTAAGCAGTTAAGACTGCAAAAGTCTAGATGGTGTTGAGTAATAAAAGCTCACTCAACGCACTCAATGCCTAAGCTAACAGAAAACTGTCTAAGTACTTTGGCGTGAGTGATGAAGGCTCACTCAACGCCTACTGGTACAGAAAGATTGGCAAAGGCAAAAAACGTTGAGTGATGAAGGCTCACTCAACGCTCTCAATGTCTGAGATGCAGAAAGATTGGGTAAGGCCAAAAGCGTTGAGTAAAGCTTGTTCACTCAATGCACTAAACGCCTGAGATGCAGAAAGATTGGCTAAGGCCAAAAGCGTTGAGTGAAGCTTGTTCACTCAATGCACTTAACGCTTGAGATGCATAAAGATTGGCTAAGGCCAAATGCGTTGAGAGAAGCTTGTTCACTCAATGCTCTCAACGCCTGAGTAAGACATAACTCTATCTAAGTGTTTTGGCGTTGAGTGAAGCTTGTTCACTTAACGCTTATACTAAAGAATTTGAATTTGACTAAGTCCACAGATGCCGACGTCAGCAAAAGTCAACATAGTTCAAAATGTGACAGTATAGCTACAAAATACGACAAATGGCGCCGGAAGCCTATTGTATGTCTACTTCTGACAAAGCAAGTTGTAGCCAACAACTTTAGTGGGCCCCACAGCTCTAATAGTCGTTGGACATCGAGAATAGAAGAAATCAGATCGACGAGAAGAAGATAACTTTCCAGGATTATTTTGAAAAGGGACTGGACTTCATCTTCTTCCTCTGGCCATTGTTGTAGAGCTTGAAGAACAAGTTCAATTAACTGATCCAAAAGTTCAAAGAGGTAGCTATTGCAAGTTTCACCTGCAATAATAATATCAGAGATATCTCTGAGGTAGAATAAGCGGCTAAGGCAAAACACTAGCTACATATGATCTGAAAGCTTATACAAGTTAGCTGTAGCTATCTTCACCTGCTACAACAAGTTAAGAAATTTCTGAGGTAAAAGAAGAAGCAGCAGGTTTTTACCCTAGCTGCATCAACTGGAAGCAAATAAAAGTTAGCTGTTGTCATCTTCACTGTCAACAATAAGTTTAGAGTGAATCTCTGAGAAAGAAGGTGCAGCAAGGGCTAACCCTAGCTGCAACCACTTCATAGTTCTAGCTGAACTTTTCTGAAGAACATTTTCTTGAAGCTGTGAAGAAGAAGAAGACTGGACTGAATCTACTCAGTCCAGGAAGGGAAGAAGAAGCAGAGCAAGTTCAAAGCTACTACTTTGCTAGACACTTCTCAGCACAAGAAGGACAACCTTGAAGATCTATTCTTGGTGCTGTGAAGAAGATAGGGCCGAGTTTATCTCAGCTAAGGAAGCCAGACTCAGGGAATATTTCTCTGGAGTCAAATCTACAACAAACTCTTTCTCATCCTGTAGGATCCTTTTGGATCTGGGCTGTTGGCCTGAATATATAATGGCCAAGTGTAGGATTCTATTGCAGATTTGACTGTAGGGCCTATGTGCCTGAGGTAGGGCTTTGGCCCGAGAGTAGGATCCAGTTTGGATTTAAGGTAGGGCTTTTGAGCCTGATGTAGGAGAGTCATTCTCTTTGAGTTACTGGGAACTTGTGCCTGAGTTGTAGAATCCTTTAGATCTGAGGTAGGGCCTTTATGCCTGAGCTATAAGAGAGTCATTCTCTCTGAGGTAGGGCTATCCTCCCAGCCTGAGTTATTGGGCCTTTGGGCCTGAGGTAGGTGATCTTTGGATCACTGAGTTATAGGGCTTTGTGCCCGAGCTGTAGGTCTTGGAGGAAACTAAGTGGTCATGCGGGGTCGTGTTATAAGCTCTTAGGAGACGAGATTGGAGAAGTGCCTTATCTAACAAGCTATTAGAAAGGTGGGAGGGAAAGTGGATGTACCCATAATCTGGGAAACCACTATAAAATTACTGTGTTGTTTGTGTGATTGTCTTGAAAGCAAAAGTAACTAAATCACTACAGACCCTAAAACAGATAAAAGCAAAAGATAGTCATAAAGACTAAGAAACCTATTCACCCGCCCTCTAGGTGATTTAGCTATCCTTAAAATTAAAGACGTTCAAGTGGTATCAGAGGGAGATTGCTCAAAAAAGGACTTAAGAATCTGATTAGATCTCAAAGGATAGCTAAAAGGTTTATACTTATGGTTTCAAGAGTAAACCATAAGGAGTGGAGCTCAATGAAGCTTCAAGTCTGCAGAGAAGAAGAAGCCCTTATTGGGCTGCTTGCTGCTATTGAAGACAAAGATGAAAACTATCCTGCTGCTTGGATAGGAATCAGAGCCCCACCATTCTCTGTGTTCAGTGATATGATGAAGATGATGTCAATCCAGATGCAAGGATAGAGATCAGGGCCCCTCTGTCACATTCAGAAAGTGACACTGAGGAGGATGAAGATGACATTAACTGCTATGGGCTGATGTCAATGTCTGATGAAGAATTCTTCCAGGATCAGCCTGGTCAAGAAAAGGTAGATTCTCTGTCTAATTCTTCTTATTATTCTGACTATGAGACCAGTCAAGATTTTGATACATTCTCATCCAGTGATGAAGATGACTCACCATCTGAGGAATTTGTTAATCAATTGATTGACTAGTATGATACACTTCTAGATTCCTTCAAAAGAAGCAAGAAATTGGCCAAGAAGCAAGCTAAGGAGATTATCTACCTATAGCTAGCTGCTTCCCAGCAATCTGAGTCAGCATCCTTGCTGGAACAGAAGATAATGGAAGTCAGTCAACTAAAGGCCATCTCAATCATCCAGATTGGGACCATAAACAATAAAAATAAGATCATCTTAGATCTTGAAGAGAAACTCCTAAAGGAGAGAAAGATTGTGGCTGAATTTAGTAAGCCCAAAACAGTTTTACCCTTGATAGACTCCTTCTCCTCTCAAAAGGGTAAGAAGGGGTTGAGATTCAAAGGGAACAATAGAGTTGCCCCTTCCAAAGGGAAAGACAAAGCTCTAGTTCTGCCCCTGGCATCAATTCCTTCCATCTCTTTTAAGAAGGTGATGTTACCTTCAAACATGTATGACCAAGAAAGCATCTCTGGTCACTGGATTAATGGTAGATTTACAAGTGTGAGCAAAAATGTTCACAGCTATGGTGGAAGATATAGAAAGAGGATGAGTGCCTTTAAGGCTCCCTATGAATAAATTCAAATGGCTCATCATGAACCATTTGTTTTTGGTGCACCAGCCCATACTCCCAAGAATAAAGCAGTGGCCTTTTCTCAAGATCTCCCAGCCAACACTCAGACCAAGGGCAAATCTGTAAACAAGCCAGACTTGGGCATTTCTGAGTCCATCAATAGCATATCTTCTGCAAAGAAGATCACTATTGGTAGATCTTAAGAAAAACCAAGCTCTTCTACTGCCAAACTCACATTCAGTCAGATTGTGGCTGAGAGAAATAAGATAAAGGATGTTGCTTCTCTTTCTGAAAAGTTAGCTGCTACCAGACCTGCTCAGAAAAGAAGGTATAATATTCATAAGTGATGGTGTTGTGGAAAAGTGGGGCATTTTGCCTTGGATTGCTAGCACAATCCTACTATGTATAGAGCTAGTGGTAGTCTTCCTGTCAGAAAATCTGCAG
Organism: Platanthera zijinensis; assembly: GCA_039513925.1. NCBI lineage: Eukaryota > Viridiplantae > Streptophyta > Magnoliopsida > Asparagales > Orchidaceae > Platanthera > Platanthera zijinensis. Next base: position 101,630,845 of record CM077095.1, read on the forward strand.
GTAGACAAGGTCTATTTCAGGCTAACCAGAACCTAGGACCCAATAAAAATTGGGGTCCTAAGGTCTGCTAATCTTGTTTTGCAGGACAGTCCAAGTTCCCATACCCCCATGTGGTACTTGGACAAAGGCTATTCCCGACATAAGGCTGGAACAAGGAGCTATCTTAAGGATCATGCTCCAGTAAGGAATGGACCTATGATATGTAGTTGGGAAGTTGGAGATAGATGTTGACCATCAAAGATACTCCTCCTATTGCCTAAGAGGAAGAGGATGGTGTGATGTTATTTGCATTCCTGAAGAAGGACAAAATACACAAGTTCTTGGTAAAGACATTCAAGTGGTATCTTACTGGATAAACATGCCAACATGATCCAACCATTGAACCACTAAGATGTTTGACTGATGGCACACAGTACTGCTGCCACTTCAGTAGAACAGTGAGAAGAAGTGAGAAGAAAAAAAGACAGGTTGTACTCTTTATTGAGGAAAGCACTAGAAGTAGCTCTTCTGAGAGCAGTAAGAAAGAGGCACATGATCCTCAACTGAAGAGACTTTTAAGTCAAGTGGTATCATCACCTGAAATGATGACTGAAAGTCATGAGGATAGAATCTGTGCAAATATTGAGGGGGTGAATGTCAAGCTAAGATGCTCCTGCTGATGGAGAGCAAGTTCAGTCAAGGTTGCTAGACAAGCTTGAGTCTTACCTAGAGTACCTCCAGCACAGAATAGGTCAGCAATACTGCTGAAGATTAGCTTGTCCCTATGGACATTGCTGGGGTTGAGAGCAAGAATACCCAAATAGTTGCACCTGCTGTGGGAAAGCAAGTACAATCAATTCAAGAACAGCTGGATTTCTCAAGATACAGTTGATATAAGTCAACAACTTCCTATGGGAAATGCAGAGATTGAGGGGAAGATTCTAACTAAATTCCCTACTCAAGATAATAAGAGTGTCATTGAAATGACTAAAGATGCTTCAAAGGACAATGATCTATCTGGATGAAGAGATATATCAGGCCAAGATCTCCCTGTTCTATTTGCAGAGTCTCCCTTACTATCATAAAGGGGGAGAAGGCAATGGGGGATGGCCATGATAAAGGGGTAGTATGTTGTGCAAGCAGAGACTTTCAAGTGGGTGCTACTAGTTTAGTTGATACAGATAAGTCAGTGGACTTTAGTGCTAAAGCCATAAGAAGAAGCAAGGGAAAGACTCCTTCTTCACCAAGGAGAATTGCAGAGTCAGAAAGCTCAAATCCCAGCTCCTCTAGAAATGAGCTATCAGATGGAGAACTGTCACTATTCTTTAAGCAGTTCCAGAAAATGATGAAGAGGAAGCAGTGGAAGAACAAATCTTCCTCCTCCTCAAATTACAAGAAGGATCACAACAAATCTGGGAAGATGCTCTCTAAAGGAGACAGGTATGATCCTAAACCCAGAAAAAATATTTCTTCTAACATAATATGTTATTGTTATAGCAAGGTTAGGCATGTCAGTGCTGACTGCCCAATCAAAAGAAAAGAGACAGGTGAGAAGAAGCACCTCCACCACATGGTGTAAGGAAGATAGGAAAAGTAAGGATGGAACTTGTCTATTCCAAGAGAGAAGGCTGATATCATTAAAGCAGCAAGAAGCAGACCAGTATGGCTATATCCACTGATGGGTCAGAGTATATCTCGGCAGGTAGCTATTGTGCACAGTTACTGTGGATCCATCATCAGCTCCAGGACCACAACATTGAGATAAGTAACACTCCCATGTACTGTGAGTCAACTAGTTAAATCTCCATTGCTAGGAATCCAGTCTCTCATAGCAGGACTATGAATAAGGATTAGGTATCAGTTTATTAGGGAGCATGTGGAGAAGGAATACATTAGTCTTGAGTTTGTCCCCACAGACAAGCAAGTGGCTTACATCTTTACTAAGCCACTTGATGAACTCAAGTTCAACACCTTCAAGGGTGAGTTGGGTATGTTGAACTTGGTATAGCTTCAGTTTCTCCCTGTAATACTTTTGTTGCAAGATTTACTTTTCTTGTAGGTAGATAAGTCTCCAAAGTGGTATCAAGACTGTCAAGTTTGTCATTTGACATCAAGACTCTCAAGTGATATCAAGCGGTATCAAGACTAAGATGGACTAAAATGTCCAGTAAAGAGAAGTCAAGATGCACCTATTGAGGGGTGAAAATCTAGCAAGTTGCAGGAACAAGTTCAACTTCCTGTTAAGTGGCAGCCAACAGTTACAGTGGATCAAAGATTATCACAGTTAATCAGCAGGTCCTCAGGACTATGCACAGTCTGAGGGAGAGATCAACCAAAGTGTATGGTTGCTGCTGTGAAGTCACTGCTGCTGTAGAAAAGACATGCTGCTGTAGGAGAAAAGGAAAAGGTAGCACCTCCCTTACTACAGCTTCATTCTACAGAAGGTTTAAGTGGTATATGGAGTGGCATTGGCTCAAGTGAAACAATGTTGAAACTAGCTCAAGTGGCTACAGTGATGTATTGTCTCAGTAGTTTCAACACAAAAATATGACATCTAGTCAAATAGTTTGATCACTAGGATAATTTCTCAAGTGGTATCAACTTGAGATGTTCGCTAGGATCAAGAGTAATTTCTCCCATCACCTCCCTCATTAGGAAACTTTTTTTTTTGAAGATGCCAGAAAGGGGGAGAGGTAGGCAATACCTTAAACCCTAAAGGGGGAGGTGTAGATGATCTGTTGAGATCATACAGAGAGAGGTAGGCAATACCCTAAACCCTAAAGGGGAGGAGTAGAGCATACTGAGTATAATACTGAGTAGAGCAGTACTTGCCAAAAAAAAGGGGAGATGGTGGACATTACATGCCCAGGGGGAGATATAAAATACTGAGAGCAATGTTGAGCCAATGCATGTTATGTTTTTACCCTCAAGTGGCTTGAATAAAGTCCTCCACTTAAATGTTAAGTTGTAAGGAGAGATGTAAGCTGCTTTGAAATTTTCAAGTGGTATGAGAAAGCTTACAACTGCTTCTAAATTTATATGCCTTTTGTGTAAATGCTTCTTAGTATTGCTGAGTATTCTGCCTTCTTCAAATAGGGGGAAATTATTGGGAATATTGCCCTCAATGTTCCCTATATTTGATTTGAAGAGGCATCACCATCAACACTAAGAGCATAATTGTATTTGATGTTGGTTAAGCTCATCTTATGCAGGATGTTCCTTGGAATAAGGTTAGACAGGTTATTTAAGTGATTGTGATAGGTGGTCACAAGGTAGAGAGGTGGAGAGATAGAAATCTGTTTAAGTCCACATGCATTGAGTGAGGACAGCTCACTCAACTCCAGATGTAAAGAAATGTGATGCAAAGAAATGTGGTTAAGTCCACATGCATTGAATGATGCAAGCTCACTCAACGCTAGATGCGAAAAAGTATTGAGAGAAGACAGGATAGTCAAAGCCCTTCAGCATTGGCAAGGTAGGAAAGTGGCTAAGTCCACGAGCATTGAATGAAGCCAGTTCACTCAACGCCATACAACAAGAAGGGTTGAGTAAAGTCAAGTCAGTCAAAGCCTGACTATTTACAAGGTAGAAAAGTGGCTAAGTACACATGCATTGAGTGCTGGTAGTTCACTCAATGCCATACTACAAAAAGCATTGAGTAAAGCTCAGATAGTCAAAGCTTTATCTTTGACAGTAAAGAAATCTGGTTAAGTCCAGAAGCGTTAAGTGATGAAGGCTCACTCGACGCCTAAGTAGTTAAGACTACAAAAGTCTAGATGGTATTGAGTGATGAAGGCTCACTCAACGCACTCAATGCCTAAGATGACAGAAAACTGTTAAGTACTTTGGCATTGAGTGATGAAGGCACACTCAATGCCTACTGGTATAGAAAGATTGACTAATGTAAAAAGCATTGAGTGATGAAGGCTCACTCAACGCTCTCAATGCCTAAGATGCAGAAAGATTGGCTAAGGCCAAAAGCGTTGAGTGAAGCTTGTTCACTCAACACACTCAATGCTCGAGATGCAGAAATATTGGCTAAGGCCAAAAGCATTCAGTGAAGCTTGTTCACTCAATGCACTCAATGCCTGAGATGTAGAAAGATTGGCTAAGGCCAAATGCGTTGAGAGAAGCTTGTTCACTCAATGCTCTCAATGCCCGAGTAAGACAAAAATCTATCTAAGTGTTTTGGCGTCGAGTGAAGAGTTTGAATTTAACTAAGTCCACAGATGCTGACGTCAGCAAAAGTCAACAAAAGTCAACAGAGTTTAAAATGTGGCGGGATAGCTATAGAATACGATAAATGGCGCCGGAAGCCTTTTGTACGTTTACTTTTGATAAAGCAAGTTCTAGCCAACAACTTCAGTGTGACCCACTACTCTAATAGCCGTTGGACATCGAGAATAAAATAAATCAGATCAACGAGAAGAAGATAACTTTCTAGGATTATTTTGAAAAGGGACTAGAGTTCATCTTCTTCCTTTGGCCATTGTTGTAGAGCTTGAAGAACAAGTTCAATCAACTGATCCGAAAGTTCAAAGAGGTAGCTGTTGCAAGTTTCACCTGCAACAACAAGATCAGGGATATCTCCGAGGTAGAAGAAGTGACCAAGGCAAAACCCTAGTTGTAGCTGATCTGAAAGCCGATACAAGTTAGTTGTAGCTATCTTTATCTTCTAAAGCAAGTTCAGAAGAAATTTTTGAGGTAAAAGAAGCAGCAGCAGTGTTTTAACCTAGCTGCAGCAAATGCAAGCAAATAAAAGTTAGCTATTATCATCTTCACCATCAACAATAAGTTTAGAGTGAATCTCTGAGAAAGAAGGTGTAGCAAGGGCTAACCCTAGCTGTAGCCACTTCATATTTCCAGCTGAACTTTTCTGAAGAACATTTTCTAGAAGCTATGAAGATGAAGAAGACTGGGCTAAATCTACTTAGTCTAGGAAGGGAAGAAGAAGCAGAGCAAGTTCAAAGCTACTGCTCTATAAGATACTTCTCAACACAAGCAGAACAACCTTAAAGATCTATTCTTGGTGTTGTGAAGAAGATAAGGTTGAGTTTATCTCGTCTCAGGAAGCCAGACTCAGGGAATATTTCTCTAGAGTTAAATCTACAACAAACTCTTTCTCATCCTATAGAATCCTTTTGGATCCGAGCTGTAGGCCTGAATATATAAAGGCCGAGTGTAGGGCCTGTGTGCCTGAGATTGGGCTTTGGCCCAAGAGTAGGATCCAGATTGGATCTGAGATAGGGATTTTGAGCCTGAGGTAGGAGATTCTTTCTCTATGAGTTGTAGGGCACTTGTTCCTGAGTTGTAGGATCCTTTGGGTCTGAGGTAGGGCCTTTATGCTTGATCTATAAGAGAGTCATTCTCTTTGAGGTAGGGCTATCTTCCCAGCCTGAGTTGTTGGGCCTTTGGGCCTGCGGTAGGTGATCTTTAGATCACGGAGTTGTAGGGCTTTGTGCCCGAGCTGTAGGTCTTGGAGGAGACTGAGTGGTCCTGTAGGATCGTGTTGTAAGCTCTTACAAGCCGAGATTGGAGAAGTGCCCTGTCTAATAAGTTATTAGAAAGGTGGGAGGGAAAGTGGACGCACCCATAATCTGGGGAACCATTATAAAATTGCTGTGTTGTCTATGTGATTGTCTTGAAAGCAAAAGTAACTAAATCACTACAGACCCTAAAACAGATAAAAGCAAATGATAGTCATAAATACTAAGAAACTTATTCACCCCCCTTCTAGGTGATTTAGTTATCCTTGAAATTAAAGACTTTCAGTAACTCATCATATAAAAGTACCCATACAAATTTATATGATAAGGATCTTATGCGGTGAAATGCAATGTTATGATATTAATGCAATATAATGACTCACCCATGCTCACACACACTCACACTGCTATGCCGACATAGTCCTTTAGTTCCCACTTTTCGAGCAGGTAGCTAAACTCACAGGAGTCATCCGTCGTGGCCAGATGATGACATTATAGCGGGCGTCTCCACTATTAGGCGGGTATCCACACTACTAGGCTTAGGACTCCATATGCCTTAATGCTAAGAACACAACAACGGAGCCTCTGCGTACTATGGCTCAGAGGGGTCTTGGGTAGATGTGCACCAAGAACACTGCCCAAACTAGCCTATCATCGTGGAACGGAAGGAGCCTCTGGGAGCGTATCACCAAAGTACCAAGCCCAATCGTTCACTAGAATGGAAGGAGCCTTAGGAATGAGCACCGAGGACCAAGCCCAACCACCCAAGGTCTATCTGCCAACTCTCGTCGGTGTGAATACTAGCGAGCCCGTAGACCTGCCACACTATCCTTAACCAAGGATTATGACACCACGTGTCAACACATATCACATGAAATTTCACTTGGCCATGCCATCAAACATCTAAGGGCTCCAACCGATTCCCTTCTCATCATTAACAATCCCATGCCCATATGCACGCAAGGGCTCCACACTAAGTCCCTTATTATCATACCAATCCAGTGCTCAAAAGCACTTAAGGCCTACCTTAGTATGGGAGACTAATCCTCTTAGTTGTCCATCTTGTCATATATTCATTACCCGAGATAAGTGACAAACACATCACATGGACTTGGGTATTTTCTCATCTACCCCTTTTTGTTTTCATAATTTAGCAGACACCTATATATCAAATCATACATCTTTCCCCAAATTTTATTTCATTAAACACTTAAGCATCTACATGATCAACATAACCTTGCAAGGAATACATCACATGTTCTTCCAGTAATTATAAATCACCGCATCGCTATAGATTATAGATTCATGCATCATGCCTCACAAACTCTTCCAAAACTTGTAATATTCATCGCGTTGTTATTAAGTGTATCTTTACCTGAATTCATGAATAAATCATTATACAACCAAGGCTCATCCAAAGTCATTAACTTATCATGGTACATATAAATAAATTCACCCAATCAAACATATCATTTGGCTACGATCTGCTACAACACACAAAAATCCGGATGCACAACTAATACACAACCCACTTAGACAGAAAGTCTATTCCGGTCTTTTGTTAGTTTAGACAAATCACACCTTGCACATAATACAATACAACACAACCACTTCGACTAAATATTCTCGGGGCTATAGGACTCCCCTAACAACGGTAAACTATCCGTTGAAAAGGTCTTTCCGAGGGCTAAAACTTTTGTGTTTAGCCCAAGACCTAGAAGTACTCAGACCATGACTTAAATCGAGTATGAAGTATGCTGCATATAGAAACAGATTTCTGCACGCATCTTAAAATCAAACGAACGACATCAGTTCGTCTTCTTCCTCTAGCCATTCATACGAAGTTATATTCAACTCTTCCTCATCCCTTATTCACCCTCAATAGACCACCATTCTTCACGAAACCAAGTCCATCATCTTCATATTGAAGAGAGGGAAGGTTGAAGATAACAAAACCCTATGACAAAGGTCCTAGCGTGGTCTCTTCCTAGAAGATCTTCATATCGTTCTAAAGTCAAGCTCTCTTGAGTCGACCTCTCTCCTACTTCATAATTAAAGATTTAGCACCAAGGGAGAGGGTAGGAAGCTCACCTCATTTCTGTCCATAGATCTTATTCTTCTCATTGGCGGCATGTTTGGTTTCCTCGTCAATATCATTCTTCACGAAGAGAGTGTTCGGAGTTCCTCCAGGAAGTCCACCTCTAGCAACCATTTCGTTCTCGTCGAGCTCGACACCAAAAAAATTAATTGGCAAGGAAGGGTTCGACTAAGGTTTCCTGTGCATTCCATTTATAAGGAATCATTAGGGTTTAGGTTACTTCGCCACATGTCGTTCTATCTTTGGACTGCCCATTATTACATTAAATAAGTCCCCTTAAAAAGACCGGTCATAAGGCGCCATTCTGCACAAGTCTCAAACCAGTTCAACCCATAAGCATCATTCCGCAAACACAGCTTGGACGAATTCTACTAAGTACAATTCATCGTATATACTCGAAGAATCAAAGAAACCCTCCGTGTAATCTTGACGAATCGGCCAAACCGTATAAGTAAATCTGACGAATTCATTGTGTCCAACTCGACGAATTCGTTGAGTATCGCTGACGAGTTTCCCAAAATCATCTAAGTCCAATTTTTCATGTATACTCGACAAATCGTAGAAAGTCTCTGTGCCATCTTGCCGAATCGGCCAGATAGTTTAAGTAAATATGACTAATTTGTTGAGTCCAACTAGACGAATTCGTCGAGTATCGCCGACGAGTTTCTCTGAATCTTCTAAGTCCGATTCATTGCATGCGTCGAGTATCACTCGATGCATGCAACGAAAGGCATTGAAATCACTCAACGAATTTCCACGAACTCTTAACATTCCATGACCTGAAATTATTCTAAGTATAAGCATCGTATGTGTCGAGTATCACTCGATGCTTCCCGAATCCAGTGCAACCCAAGCCCGAGTCAACTCTCTTGACTCAAAATATGTGCAAGGGGTCTAACAAGAAATGGGATGTTACAAATCCTATAAACAAGATAAAATATTTCGTCCCCGAAATCAGACTAAGTTTGTGAGGGGGGGGGGTGTATGAAGAATAAATGGTTTTCGTTTAAGATTACCTTGAGGAAACAACCCTGGGTAGCGCTTCTGCATCAAGTCCACCAACTCCCAAGTATACTCCTCTTTTCTGTGATTAGACCATTGGATCTTCACCAAAGGAACACTCTTTCGCCGCAAGCTTCTTGTCTCGGTGTCCACTATCCGCAATGGCTCTAGTTGAACAGATCTATCAGTTGACTCTATTCCATTAGTAGTGGTGACATGCTGATCGGGCCGTAGTAGTGCTTTCCGAAGCGACGACACATAGAAGACTTCGTGCAAATTTTCAAGCTCAAGTGGTAGCTCTAGCCGATAGGCCAAAGGGCCAATTCTTTCCAATATAATATAAGGTATCTCGGGCTGAGCTTCTTTCTACCATGCACACGTGACACTCCATGCATTAGCCTGATCTTCAAGAATACCTTGTCACCCATTTAGAACTCCACCATCCGGTGCTTCGCATTATAGTACTTTGCCTGCCGGCTCTGATCCTTTACCATGCGGTCTCGTATAAATCTAATCATAACATCAGTGTCATCAATATATTCCACTCCCAAAGTCTTTCAGTCTTTACCCTGTACCCACGATAATGGAGTTCTACACCTCCTCCCATAAAGTGCTTCGTAGGGCGTCATTCCGATGCTAGCTTGGTAACTATTGTTGTACAAAAACTCCACTAGCAGAAAGAGCCTTTCCTATGGCTCGTCCCTATCCAACACACATAACCTCAACAAATCTTCCATGGTTCAGATGGTCCTCTCAAACTGGCCATCCATCTGAGGATGGAAAGCTGTACTAAAGGTAAGGCGAGAGCCCATATATGCTTGAACTACCCTCCATTCCTTGGAAGTGAAGCAACCATCGCAGTCAGATACAATTGTCTTGGGCACCCCATGGTACCGCACAAACTGCTCCACAAAGAGACGCACCAAAACATCGACATGCGACTCCTTCCTCATTGGAATGAACCTGACAACCTTCATCAAGCGATCCACAATCACCCAAACAGAATGATTCCCAGAGCGCGAGCGAGGCAACCCATGGATAAAGTCCATGTAGATATCCTCGAACTTCCACTCGGGGATGGGTAGTGACTGTAATAATTCTCCGGGCTCCTACACTCCACCTTCACCCTTTGACAAGCCTCACATTGTGTAACATAATACCTAACAACTCTCTTCATTCCTGGCCAAAACATGGTCTTTCGCAAGTCATTATACATCTTGGCAATCTCGAGAGTCATTGAATACGTGGTACAATAAGCCTCTCTTAAGATGTCTTCCTAGATTCCACTGCCCTTGGGAATATAAATTCTGCCACGAAAATGAATGTGGCCTTCCTTCAAATCATACCCTTCAGCAGACCCACTCTCAATTGACTTAAACACAGTGGCCAGAGTAACATCCTTCCCTTGCTCTTCCCGGATCCGTTCACGGATGTCACATACTATACTCAAGGCGGCTAAGTATTCCGTATATATATAAGATCCATTCTTACACTCCAGCATAGTCTCCATCTCCTCGAGCACTCGAGCCAATTCCAAACCCATCATTCGAGACTCGAGGCTCGACACTTGTATTTTTCTACTTAGTGCATCTGCTACGAAGTTCGTTTTCCCTGGGTGTAATTTAACATAAACTTATAATCACACAAGAACTCCAACCACCGCCGCTGCCTCAAATTAAACTCCTTTTTAGTATAAACGTATTTCAAATTCTTATGGTCCAAAAAGATCTTGCAGCAGAAGCCATATAAATAGTGTGTCCAAATCTTTAAGGCAAACAACATTGCTCCCAACTCCAAATCATGTATTGGATAATTCACCTCTTGCTTCTTCAGCTGTCTTGAAGCGAAGCAATCACATGCCCATGCAGCATCAACACTGCTCCCATACCTTGATAGGAGCATCAGTGTAAACCTAAAATCTTTCCTTCCTAGATGGAAGGGCTAGGATTGGTGCAGAACTTAGTTGACCTTTCAGCACTTGGAAAGTGGCTTCACACTAAGGTGTCCACTCATATGGCACACCTTCTTTGTCAGTGTGGTGAGGGGAAGTGCGATCTTTTAAAATCCTTTAACAAACTTGTGGTAGTACCCATCAAGTCCAAGAAAGCTTTGCACAACGGCTGCTGACCTCAAAGGCAACCACTCCTTCACAACACGCACCTTGGCCGGGTCTACTGCTAATCCAACATCACTAATAACATGGCCCAAAAAAGCAACTTCTCGGATCCAAAACTTATATTTGCTAAACTTAGCAAACAAGGAGTGCACTCTTAGTTTCTTCAAAACTAAGGCGAAGTGTTCAACATGCTCCTCTTCTGTCTTTGAATAGACCAAAATGTCATCGATAAAGATGATGATAAAGATGTCTAAATACAAATCAAACACCCTGTTCATCAAACTCATGAAGGCAGAAGGGGCGTTCATGAGCCCAAACGAGATCACCGTGAACTCGTATAAGCCAAATCTCGAGCTAAATGTTGTTTTCAGAATATCTTCCTCTTGTATTCTCAACTGATAGTATCCCGTGCACAAATCCAATTGGGAAAACCAATGAGTTCCCACCAGCTGATCGAATAGTTCGTTGATCCAGGGTAAAGGATAGGTGTTCCATATCATCATTAGGTTGAGTTCTCAGTAGTCTATGCACAACCGTAGTGATCCATCCTTCTTATTAACAAGTAAAGCAGGGGCTCCCCAGGGTGATTAACTGGGACGAACAAACCATGATTCTACTAACTCCTGTAACTGAACTCTAAACTCATCCAGTTCCTTTAGAGCCATTCTATAAGGGGTATGAGAGATGGGCTTGGCACTCGGTACTAGTTTAATCTAAAAGTCCACTTCTCTATGTGGGGGTAATACTGACAGCTTCTCTGGAAATACCTCAGGAAAATCCCACACTACTAGCACATCTTTCATGCTTGTCGCCATCTCTTTTAATTCGAAACATATCATATACACCTCCTCCCCTTTCATATGGGCCTTAAGGGCCTAAATTGAAGACAACAACATTCAGGGTGCAAATCTAATACATTGGAAAATGATCTCCGAGTCTCCATGCCTCAAGGTGATTTGTTTCGCCGCATAATCAATTCTGGCATGGTGGCAATACAACCATTACATGCCCAGAATAAGATCGAATTCTGGTATCCCTAACACCATTGCAGGGGTTTCAAAAAGTTTTCCTCTAATAAACACTTCCAAATTGCACTTGGCGGACGAAGTCATCTCGGAGCTGTCCGGGAGGCGTACTCTCCGAGTGATACCGGTGAAATATTGCACGCCATTTAAATCCTTCACGAAATTCACCGAGATAAATGAATGAGTGGCACAAGTATCAAATAGCGTATGGGATGGTCTCCCACTAACAATAATAATGCCTAAATATCAAGTCATAACAATCTCAATGCTAGATTCCTATCACAAACCCAGACAAGATAAGGACGAATGCTCAAAAGGTATTAAACAAATTACGACATACCTGCAATTACGTCCTAAGGATTCCGCTCTTGAGTCATATCCAAAGTAAACATATGCTCTCTAGCAGGTCCAAGATTCCTTCCTCGTGGTCCTCATCCTCGACCATGAACTTTCCCTCGTCCTCGCCGAGCTGCTGGTGGAATAGCAGGGGGAATGTAACGTCCCAATTCGCACTAGGCCCCTCGCATGTGTTCTGAGTCAAGAGACTCAACTCGGGCTTGGGGTGCACTGACGCGAGGTGACAGGTGCATTGAATAAGTGTAGGGTTGGGTTCAAGGATACCCCAACCAGTAGCCGAGATGAGGGATCTCGACCAAGTAAAAATTGACGGGAATGGAGGTTGATGCTCGTAGATCGTCGAGAATGGAGGTTGATACTCTCCGATTCGACGGGTATCAGTGGTCGATACCCGCCGGACTCAGAACTGCAGTAGGCTAAGGGAAAATCATCGAGAATGCCTGACGATTCTCACCGATCGCCGAGAATAACCGGTGATACCCACCGACCGTCGAGTATCGCCAACTGATACTCAATGCATACAACGACAGGATGTCCGATAAAACGGCTAAGGGAAAATCGTCGAGTATCATTGTTGATACTCGACAAATTCGTCGAGAATGACCCACTAATACTCGTCGATCGACGAGAATCACTGGCTGATTCCCGCCGAATTTGACTTGTGCGTTTTCTGCGCCCAGGCAGATTCACCGGCTTGTACAGGCGGACCGAACCGGACTTCGAGATTCGTGCTGAATGATCCTTGGACCGGTCACTTCAAATGAAACCTAATTTGGGCGGTCCTATTATAGAGTGACACGTGGCGGAAGGGACTTAACCTAACATGTAATATAAAAAGGAGTAAACCAAACCCTAGCCATCGCACCCGATCGTTCTTGCCGAGCCGTCACCGTGCAAAACCGACGGGAGCGGTAGAGGAGAATATCGCAGATCGCCGGAGGAGAGCTTGCTGGTGCAATCTTTGGAGGCAGACTTCTCTCTCTCCTTCCTTTACCGTGAAGAACAACTGCACCAGAAATGCCGCGGAGAAGGGTAACGCGATCCATGGCCGACAACGGAGGAAACGCCGGAAATGAGGTGAGTTTCCTCCCTTCTCCCTTGGTGCTAGATCTGTAGCTATTCTTAGGCGAGACATCGACTCAAAAGAGTCTTGATGTGTGAGATGAAGCTTTCTAGGAAGGCCATGCTAGAACTCGTGTTCTAAAGCTTAGTCATCTTCAACCTCTCCTCGCTTCAAAGTGATGATAGGGGTGGTCTCGTGAAGAGGAAATGGCCTCAAGAGGGAGAATAAGGGTGGAGGAACTTCTGATTGCGATTTGGGGAAAATCGCTTGAGGAGGAAGATGAACGGACGCCGTTCAATTCGCTTCAAGATGCGTGCAGAATCTGTGTTCTACACGCAATGACCTTCTTGGCTACTTTTAAGCAAGAAAGGGTCGGATCTGGGCTTTTGACTAAGCATGAAAGTCGTAGCCCTTGAAATTACCTTTCCAACGAGTGGTTTCACATTTCCAGGCGATAACTGTAGCCACGGGAAAGTCTGTTTGAATCCGCTGTGGTTGGGAGTTAATGCCCAGGAAATCTGTATCATGTACGCAGCAGACTTCGAGTTGGATTTCTGGTATGATGTGACCAGATCTGGGCTTTTGACTAAACACGAAAGTCGTAGCCCTTGAAATTAGCTTTCCAACGAGTGGTTGCACGTTTTCAGGCGATACCTGTAGCCACGGGAATCCTCAGTCAAAGTTGCTGACCAGATTACATATAATTCTAGGTGATTACAATATGAACTTGGATTCGATGGAATAGATGTTGCAATCCATCTCGAGGTTGGGTGAATTCTTTTGTGTTAATCACCGAGGTAATGTGAAGGTTGATGTTTGAGGACTTGAATTCCTATGCCGAGATGTGAATCAAGCCTAAGTGAATGAAAGGCTTTGTTATATTTGGTAGATCACCATTATGCGCATTATCTTTAATATGTTGAATTCATGTGGAAGGATTTGTAAATGATTAAACTATGGCCCTGATGTATAATGAATTGATGGAAGGGAATGGATAGTACAATGCTTAGATTGTCGTCTCCCTATGGGTAGCATTGTGGAAGTTAACAAGTGCGGTGTTGACCGTCACTAATAGAATGAGGTTGAGTTGGATAAAATTGGACGGTTGGGATTGGTCCTCGGTGTTCACGTCCCGGGGCTCCTTCCGTGCCACGTGAACGGTTGGGCTTGGTCCTCGGGGTTCACATCCCGAGGCTCCATCCGTATTTGTTGGATGGTTGGGCTTGGTCCTCGTGCTTTCTCCGAGGCTCCTTCCATGCCATGAATTGTGGAATTGCATGCGGTGTGAGTCGACACGCGGTGTCGTAATCCCGGGTTAAGGATAGTGTGGCAGGTCTACGGGCTCGCCAATCGTCACACCGATGGGAGTTGACAGTTAGACCTTGGGCGGTTGGGCTTGGTCCTCGGTGTTCACGTCCCGAGGCTCCTTCCGTGCCAAGTGAACGGTTGGGCTTGGTCCTCATGCTCATTTCCGAGGCTCCTTCCGTGTCATACCATAGGCCAGTCGGGGCTAGGATTTTGGTGCATATTTACCTGAGAGAACCCGCTGAGCCGTAGTACGCATAGCTCCGCTGTTGTGTTCTTAGCGTTGAGGCGTACGGAGGCCTAGGCCAGGTAGTGTGGAGACCAGCCTAGTAGTGGAGATGCCCGCTCTACTGTCACCGATTGGCCACGACGGTTGATGCCTGAGAGGTTAGCTACCTGCTCGAATAGTAGGAACTATAAGTCTGTGTCGACATAGCGATTGCATGTGCTTGATCATGGGTGTGTCATTGCATTGCATACATAGCATTGCACTTCATTACATACACAAGATCCGCATTGTATAAGTTTGTATGGGCACTCCTATACGATGAGTTACTTTCTGCTGAATGACCCTCAACTTATATGCTTGTATGGGCACCCATATAAGTTGAGTTACTTACTGTTCTAGATATATACTCTCTTGCTACTGTAAATTGTAGATTTGTAAAGTAAGACCTTGTTCATTTGTATACTGTTTCTATTGCTATTTTTGATATGTACACATACTCCACCTGCTTGTACTACTGATATATATTTATTGTACTTGTTCCTTTCTCCGCCCGGTGCCGAGGAGTCGCCGGGGAAGCGGATGTGAAACCACTTAGTCTTTTTGACTAACGGTTGCTACGTCTTCCTTTTTAGGAGGAAACCCCGTAGGTGGAGCAGCAGGATATGCAGCCGGACAGCCAGGCCAGGACGACAGGGCCTGAGGGGACGGTACCGTCGCTACCGTCAGTTACAGATGTGAGCGAGAGAGACTTATTGTAGCCCTTCGGGGCAATTTTGTTTACATACTCTGATTTTGTAGAAGCTTGTTTCAGCTTCTCTTTTGATGTACTTATGGACTTATGCTTGGTGTGGATTTGACTTTCATATTATTATGGTTGGGTTGGCATTTATCTGTTGATATTGTTGGTAGCCGGCAGAATAGGCGTCTTGTGGTACAGGCTAGCCTGAGTGCTAGTGTTACCGCAAGGCGGCTGTTCTGGGCATAAGACCCCTCTCGTGCCGTATTTTGTGTTCCGGGAGGGGGGGTCTTACAAATGGTATCAGCTTGCTACGATCCTCCAGGACGAAAGTCACTTAACAATGGTGCCACACCCGTTTGATTGGTCAGTTTGGGGACAAGCTGACTTAGCGGAAGCAGTGGTGTGCCCATATGTAATTCACACTAAGTTGTCCATCTTTAACCTTAGATTAGCCAACCTAACCCTAGGTTTGTACCTTATGTGTAGATCCCATCACATGTTGAGCCAGTAAGGGGCACCCCCGCCCCGTCCGTACCTACACAATTCCAACAATCAGAGCTGGGGCAGACGCTCACAGCTATTCTGGACGCCTTTAGGTCCCAATCTCAGCAGACACCTGTACAACAACAGGGTCCGGGATCTAGTTGGTTAAGAGTTTTCCGAGTTCTCTCCCCTCCCGCTTATATTGGGACAGAGTCGGCAGTGCGTACAAAGGAGTGGCTCGACACTATACAAGAGTTGTTGGCAGGAATAAGGTGTCCAAACAACATGGCGGTGACCCTCGTGGTGATACTCTTAGAGCTGCACGCCAAAAGGTGGTGGAAGTCCCTCATAGGCTCCACTTTTCGTGGAAGAGTGTACACGGACATTAGTTGGAGCGAATTCTCCGAAGCCTTCTTAGAGCATTTCATCCCCTCGGCCGCTTGGGATGGCCTGGAAGAGATATTTTTGCAACTAAAGCAAGGGTCCAAGTCGGTGACGGAGTACCAACGGGAGTTTCAGCACCTGGCTAGATTCGCCGACTCCTATGAGCTGGATGATAGAGGGTACGCCAAACGATTCTACAAAGGCTTGCAAGATCCCCTAAAGCAAGCCCTTTTGTTTATAGCGGACTCTAGTCTGGCAGAGATTATTGATATGGCAAAGAGATTGGAAGCGGACCACTTGGGAAGTGGTAAGAGGCCAGCGGAAGGTGTGATGGAAGCAGGCCCCAGCAACAGAAGGAGTTTTGACAATAAAAGAGGAAGAGGATATCGGAGGGGTGGCAGGCATTTCCCCCAGAACTTTAGAGAGGAGTGCCCGGTTCCACAACCGCCAGCATTACCTCCACCTACACAGTTTCAGCAACACGGCGGAAGACAGGAACGGGTGTGCTTTGAATGCAACCAACCGGGCCACATTCAACGCTACTGCCCGCAACTGTTTGGAGATGCGCCTTTCGCTCTCCCTCCAGCAGCCCCGCGGGGGAGAGGGTATGTGCATGGTCGAGGACGAGGACCACGAGGAAGAAACCCCAGGACCCGCTCGAGATCAGATGTATGCTCTGGACATGACTCAAGAGCGGAACCCTCAAGAGATGATTGCAAGTACGATTTGAATTAGTCATTTTGCTTCCATTAATATCCTCTAGTTGCTTGAGATATACTAGACGTCTAGCTTGAGTATTATTAATGACACTTAGGCACCGTGATGGTCGGCGGGAAACCGGCTTATACGTTATTTGACACCGGTGTCCTCACATTCATTCGTGTCTGAAGACTTCATCAAAGATATACACGGAGTGCAATATTTCACTGGTATTGCTCGAAGAGTACGCCTCCCAGACGGATCTGAGATGATGGCAACCGCGAAGTGTGAGTTAGAGATAACTATTGGGGGAAAGACCTTTGATACCCCTGTCACAATTTTGAGAATACCAGAGTTCGACCTCATTCTGGGTATGGCGTGGCTGGATTGGCACCATGCAAGAATCGACTGTGCGGAGAAGCGTATCTATTTGAGACATGGGGATACTGATGTAGTCTTCCAAGGTATAAATTTCGCACCACGAATATTATTATCCTCAATCCAGACCTTGAAGGCTCATATGAGAGGGGATGAAGTCTACATGATACGATTCGAACTAAAAGAGATGAAGGTAGATGTGAAGGATGTGCGGGTAGCACGGGATTTCCCTGAGGTATTTCCCGAGAAATTGCCAGGGTTACCCCCACATAGAGAAGTGGATTTTCAGATTAAGCTTGTACTAGGAGCTAAGCCTGTCTCCAGGACCCCTTATCGGATGGCCCCAAAAGAACTTGCGGAGTTTAGAGTGCAATTGCAGGAGTTGGTAGAATCAGGGTTTGTTCGCCCCAGCTCGTCGCCTTGGGGAGCCCCTGTTCTATTCGTCAAGAAGAAAGATGGAACCCTGCGTTTATGTATAGACTATCGGGAACTCAACCGACTGACAGTACGAAACACCTACCCGTTACCTCGGATCGATGAGTTGTTCGACCAACTGGTGGGAGCGCATTGGTTCTCCAAGCTAGACTTGCGCTCGGGGTACTACCAATTGAGAATACAGGAGGATGATATACAGAAAACGGCTTTCAGCTCAAGGTACGGCTTATATGAGTTCACAGTGATGCCGTTTGGACTCACCAATGCCCCATCAGCTTTCATGAGCTTGATGAATAAAGTGTTTGAGCCCTACTTAGATGTCTTCGTCATCGTGTTCATTGACGACTTCCTGGTCTACTCGAAGACGGAGGAAGAACATGCCGGACATTTGGCCTTGGTACTGGAGAAGTTAAATGAGCACGCCCTGTTCGCCAAGTTTAGCAAGTGTGAATTCTGGCTTAGGGAAGTTGCTTTCTTGGGTCACGTAATCAGTGGGGATGGACTAGCTGTGGATCCGGCCAAGGTGCGTGCCGTGAAGGAGTGGTCACCTTTGAAGTCAGCGGCCGATGTGAGGAGTTTTCTTGGACTTGCCGGATACTACCGCAAGTTCGTAAAAGGATTCTCCAAGATTGCCCTCCCGCTTACTTCCTTGACAAAGAAAGGAGTGCCATTTGAGTGGACACCCCAGTGTGAAGCGGCATTCCAGGAATTGAAGGATAGACTTACCTCTGCTCCCATCCTTGTCCTTCCGTCTGGGAAGGAAGGATTCTAAGTTTACACGGACGCGTCTTATCAGGGGTTGGGAGCGGTGTTGATGCAGCACGGGCACATAATTGCTTATGCTTCAAGACAATTGAGGAAGCATGAAATCAATTATCCGGTGCATGATTTGGATCTAGGAGAGGTGGTGTTCGCCTTGAAGGTATGGAGGCATTATCTATATGGCGTACACTGCAAAATCTTCTCGGATCATAAAAATTTGAAGTACGTCCATACCCAGAAGGAATTGAACTTAAGACAACGGCGGTGGTTAGAGTTTCTATGTGACTATGAGTTCACCTTGAACTACCACCCCGGAAAAGCAAACTCGGTAGCCGATGCGTTGAGTAGGAAAGTACCCGGCTCGAACCCAGAATCTCGATTGATGAGCATGGAGTTGGCACGGATGATCGAGGAGATGGACATCACCTTAATATTTAAAGCTTCTTCGGAATATACGGAGTACCTGTCCAGCATGAGCATAGTTTGTGATATCCGGGACCGGATCCGAGTGGAGCAAGGATTGGATGCGGCCTTGGCCCCGACAATAAAGTTAATCGAAGACGGGACTACCAACGAGTACACACTAAAGGACAGCCTCGTTTACTTTCGCGGCCTACTCTACATTCCCAAAGGTGGCAGAATCCGGGAGGATATTATGAGAGAAGCACATTGCTCTCAATATTCTGCGCACCCAGGAATTTCAAAGATGTACGCCGGCTTACGGAAGAAGATGTGTTGGCCAGGGATGAAGAAAGATGTCCGGTACTTTGTCACACATTGTGAAGCCTGCCAAAGAATGAAGGCGGAATATAGGAGCCCCGGTGGCCTGTTGCAGTCGTTGCCAATCCCCGAATGGAAGTTCGAGGATATATCCATGGACTTCGTACATGGGCTACCTCGCTCCCGCTCAGGGAATGATTCAGTGTGGGTGATCGTTGATCACCTGACGAAGGTTGCCCAGTTCATTCCTATGAAGAAGGAGGCTCATGTGGATGTCTTGGTACGCCTGTTTGTGGAACAATTTGTACGGTATCACGGCGTACCCAACACGATACTTTCGGACCGTGATGGTCGTTTCACCTCCAAGGAGTGGAAGGCGGTACAGACGTATTTGGGCTCACGTCTTACCTTCAGTACCGCATTTCATCCTCAGACGGACGGACAGTCTGAGTGGACCATCCGAACATTGGAAGATCTGTTGAGGTTGTGTGTGATAGATAGGGGAGAGCCGTGGGAAAGACTCTTGCCCTTGGTGGAATTCTCCTATAACAATAGCCATCAAGCTAGTATTGGCATGACGCCCCATGAAGCCCTATATGGAAGGAGGTGTAGGACCCCCTTGTCTTGGGTGCAAGATGAAGACCCGAAGACTTTGGGAATTGAGTACATAGATGACACTGATGTGGTGGTTAGGCTGATAAGGGATCGCATGTTGGAGGCTCAAAGTCGGCAGGCGAAGTATTACAACGCAAGGCACCGTATGGTGGAATTTCAAGTGGGTGATAAGGTGTTTCTAAAAATCCGGCCGATGCATGGAGTGTCACGAGTGCGAGGAGTGAAGAAGCTCAGTCCACGGTATGTTGGGCCCTATGTCATATTGGAAAGGGTTGGCCCTTTGGCCTACCGGCTGGAGCTACCGCCCGAGCTAGAGAATCTCCACGATGTGTTCCATGTATCGTCGCTTCGGAAGGCGCTGTTGCGGCCCGAACAATACATCCCCACAACTGATGGTACTGTGGCGTCTGACAGATCTGTGCGACTGGAGCCGGTGCGGATCGTTGATAATGAGATAAGAACCTTGCGCCGCAAAAGTGTCCCCTTGGTAAAAGTGCTATGGTATAATCATGGGAAGGAGGAATTCACATGGGAGCCAATGGATTTGATGCAAAGACGCTACCCGGAGTTGTTTGCTTTAGGTAATTTTATTTAAAAGCATATTTTGTTTTCTGTATGCTTTACTCCCCACGACCTCAGCCTGATTTCAGGGACAAAATCTTTTTATTTTGTTTATAGGATTTGTAACGTCCCAATTCGCGCTAGGCCCCTCGCACGTGTTTTGAGTCAAGAGACTCAACTCGGGCTCGGGGTGCATTGACGCGAGGTGTCAGGTGCATTGAATAAGTATAGGGTTGGGTTCAAGGATACCCCAACCAGTAGCCGAGATGAGGGATCTCGGCCAAGTAAAAATCGACGGGAATGGAGGTTGATGCTCGTCGATCGTCGAGAATGGAGGTTGATACTCACTGATTCGACGGGTATCAGTGGTCGATACCCGCCGGACTCAGAACTGCAGTAGGCTAAGGGAAAATCATCGAGAATGCCTGACGATTCTCACCGATCGCCGAGAATAACCGGTGATACCCACCGACCGTCGAGTATCACCAACTGATACTCAATGCACACAACGACAGGATGTCCGATAAAATGGCTAAGGGAAAATAGTCGAGTATCATTGTTGATACTCGACGAATTCGTCGAGAATGACCCGCTAATACTCGCCGATCGACGGGAATCACTGGTTGATTCCCGCCAAATTTGACTTGTGCGTTTTCTGCGCCCAGGCAGATTCACCGGCTTGTACAGGCGGACCGAACCGGACTTCGGGATTCGTGCTGAATGATCCTTGGACCGGTCACTTCAAATGAAACCTAATTTGGGCGGTCCTATTATAGAGTGACACGTGGCGGAAGGGACTTAACCTAACATGTAATATAAAAAGGAGTAAACCAAACCCTAGCCATCGCACCCGATCGTTCTTGCCGAGCCGTCACCGTGCAAAACCGACGGGAGCGGTAGAGGAGAATATCGCAAATCGCCGGAGGAGAGCTTGCTGGTGCGAGCTTTGGAGGCGGACTTCTCTCTCTCCTTCCTTTACCGTGAAGAACAACTGCACCAGAGATGCCGCGGAGAAGGGTAACGCGATCCATGGCCGACAACGGAGGAAACGCCAGAAATGAGGTGAGTTTCCTCCCCTCTCCCTTGGTGCTAGATCTGTAGCTATTCTTAGGCAAGACATCGACTCAAAAGAGTCTTGATGTGTGAGATGAAACTTTCTAGGAAGGCCATGCTAGAACTCGTGTTCTAAAGCTTAGTCATCTTCAACCTCTCCTCGCTTCAAAGTGATGATAGGGGTGGTCTCGTGAAGAGGAAATGGCCTCAAGAGGGAGAATAAGGGTGGAGGAACTTCTGGTTGCGATTTGGGGAAAATCGCTTGAGGAGGAAGATGAACGGACGCCATTCACTTCGCTTCAAGATGCGTGCAGAATCTGTGTTCTACACGCAGCGACCTTCTTGGCTACTTTTAAGCAAGAAAGGGTCGGATCTGGGCTTTCGACTAAGCACAAAAGTCGTAGCCCTTGAAATTACCTTTCCAACGAGTGGTTGCACGTTTCCAGGCGATACCTGTAGCCACGGGAAAGTCCGTTTGAATCCGCTGCGGTTGGGAGTTAATGCCCAGGAAATCTGTATCCTGTACGCAGCAGACTTCGAGTTGGATTTCTGGTATGATGTGACCAGATCTGGGCTTTCGAATAAACACGAAAGTCGTAGCCCTTGAAATTACCTTTCCAACGAGTGGTTGCACATTTTCAGGCAATACCTGTAGCCACGGGAATCCTCAGTCAAAGTTGCTGACCAGATTACATATAATTCTAGGTGATTACAAAATGAACTTGGATTCGATGGAATAGATGTTGCAATCCATCTCGAGGTTGGGTGAATTCTTTTGTGTTAATCACCGAGGTAATGTGAAGGTTGATGTTTGAGGACTTGAATTCCTATGCCGAGATGTGAATCAAGCCTAAGTGAATGAAAGGCTTTGTTATATTTGGTAGATCACCATTATGCGCATTATCTATAATATTTTGAATTCATGTGGAAGGATTTGTAAATGATTAAACTATGGCCCTGATGTATAATGAATTGATGGAAGGGAATGGATAGTCCAATGCTTAGAGTGTCGTCTCCCTACGGGTAGCATTGTGGAAGTTAACAAGTGCGGTGTTGACCGTCACTAATGGAATGAGGTTGAGTTGGATAAAATTGGACGGTTGGGCTTGGTCCTCGGTGTTCACGTCCCGGGGCTCCTTCCGTGCCACGTGAACGGTTGGGCTTGGTCCTCGGTGTTCACGTCCCGAGGCTCCATCCGTATTTGTTAGATGGTTGGGCTTGGTCCTCGTGCTTTCTCCGAGGCTCCTTCCATGCCATGAATTGTGGAATTGCATGCGGTGTGAGTCGACACGCGGTGTCATAATCCCGGGTTAAGGATAGTGTGGCAGGTCTATGGGCTCTCCAATCGTCACACCGATAGGAGTTGACAGTTAGAGCTTGGGCGGTTGGGCTTGGTCCTCGGTGTTCACGTCCCGAGGCTCCTTCCGTGCCAAGTGAACGGTTGGGCTTGGTCCTCGTGCTCATTTCCGAGGCTCCTTCCGTGTCATACCATAGGCCAGTCGGGGCTAGGATCTTGGTGCATATTTACCCGAGAGAACCCGCTGAGCCGTAGTACGCATGTGAGCTCCGCTGTTGTGTTCTTAGCGTTGAGGCGTACGGAGGCCTAGGACAGGTAGTGTGGAGACCAGCCTAGTAGTGGAGATGCCCGCTCTACTGTCACCATTTGGCCACGATGGTTGATGCTTGAGAGGTTAGCTACCTGCTCGAATAGTGGGAACTATAAGTCTGTGTCGACATAGCGATTGCATGTGCTTGATCATGGGTGTGTCATTGCATTGCATACATAGCATTGCACTTCATTACATACACAAGACCCTCATCGTATAAGTTTGTATGGGCACTCCTATACGATGAGTTACTTTCTGCTGAACGACCCTTAACTTATATGCTTGTATGGGCACCCATATAAGTTGAGTTACTTACTGTTCTAGATATATACTCTCTTGCTACTGTAAATTGTAGATTTGTAAAGTAAGACCTTGTTCATTTGTATACTATTTCTATTGCTATTTTTGATATGTACACATACTCCACCTGCTTGTACTACTGATATATATTTATTGTACTTGTTCCTTTCTCCGCCCGGTGCCGAGGAGTCGCCGGGAGAGCGGATGTGAAACCACTTAGTCTTTTTGACTAACGGTTGCTAAGTCTTCCTTTTTAGGAGGAAACCCCGCAGGTGGAGCAGCAGGATATGCAGCCGGACAGCCAGGCCAGGACGACAGGGCCTGAGGGGACGGTACCGTCACTACTGTCAGTTACAGATGTGAGCGAGAAAGACTTATTGTAGCCCTTCAGGGCAATTTTGTTTACATACTCTGATTTTGTAGAAGCTTGTTTCAGCTTCTCTTTTGATGTACTTATGGACTTATGCTTGGTGTGGATTTGACTTTCATATTATTATGGTTGGGTTGACATTTATTTGTTGATATTGTTGGTAGCCGGCAGAATAGGCGTCTTGTGGTACAGGCTAGCCTGAGTGCTAGTGTTACCGCAAGGCGGCTGTTCTGGGCATAAGACCCCTCTCGTGCCGTGTTTTGTGTTCCGGGAGGGGGGTCTTACAGGGAACATCTCTACCAAACTGCGGGCAATAATGCTAGAAGTTGCCCGGCTGATGGCATTGGAAGAAAACTTCCTAGAATGGCCCTCCAGGTTGTTGATGAGGTTGGAACTGTGGGGATAGATGTAGTGTTAGCTGTGGGGCCGGATGTTCCATCCTAAAATTTTGATGGAAACAGCTGCCCCCCTCTTTGGTTTCCTCTTCCACTTCTGATATTCTGTCTCCTTATGAAGCTGGGTCCTGCTTCCATCACACCCCCATTGGGTCTCTTACCACTATCCTGGACTCCTAAATGATCTGCGTTCAATATTTTTTTCATATCTATAATCCCTGCCAGGCTCAAGTCCGCTATAAACAAAAGTGCTTGCCTTAGGGGATCTCGCAAACCTTTGTAGAACTTCTTCACATATCCATAATCATCTAAACTATAGGAGTCAACAAACCTTGCAAGGTGCTGAAACTCCCACTAATACTCCACAACTGACTTCAATCCCTGTTTCAATTGCAGGAATCTTTCTTCGAGCTCGTCACGAGCTGTGGAAGGAATGAAATGCTCTAAAAAGGCATCGAAAAATTCGTTCCATCTAATGTCAGTGTACACACGTCCTTGAATGGTGGAGCCCATGAGGGACTTCCACCACCTTTTTACGTGTGATTCCAAGACGGATACTACTAAGGTAACAACCATACTGGATGGACATCTGATTCCGACCATCAATTCATGCATAATATCTAGCAACTCCTCAATACGAACAGCTGAATCCGTTTCATGATAAGCCGACAGGGAGAGGGCTCAGAAGGTACTCAACCAGTTAGAACCCGAGGCTTGCTGCTGCACCGGGGCCTGCTGAGTTCTAAATGCATCTAAGATTGTTGTGAGGGTTTGTCCCAGTTCTGACTGCTAAAATTGAGTAGGGATGGAAGGGGCAGGAGTGCCCACTACTGGCTCTGTGCATGCTTGGATCTATGTATAAAGGTAAAAACCTAAGGGTAGGTTGGAAAATCATAGGGTAACAACTGGACATACTTAGTGTGAATTACAAATAGGCACACCACTACTTCCGCTATGTCAGTTTGACCTCAAACTGACCAATCGAGCGAGGGTGGCACCATTGTTCAATGACTTCTTTTGTGCAGGATCATTGCAAGCTGATACCATTTGTAAGACCCCCCTTTCCAGAACACAACACACGACTGAGGGGAGTCTTATGCCTAAAATAGCTGCCTTACGATAGCGCCAACTTAGGGGTTGACCGGTACTACAAGACGCTTATCCTGCCGGCTCTCACAATATAATCCATGCCAACACAACCTAAAGAAATACACAGAAGTCATATCATCACAATAAGCAAATGTCCAAACACAGTACAAGAATAATAAGGAACTACATCAGTTCCTTTAATATCAGAGTATAACAAAAATTGCCCAAAGGCTACACCACATTGCTCAAACTCAAATCAGTCACCGACGACAATGAATGTATCGTCGTATCAGGACCTATCCCCTAGCCTGGCTTCCCTCCTGCATAACCTACTGCTGCGGCTCTATCCGCTGGATTTTCTCCTAAAACGGTAGACATAACAACCGTTAGTCATAAAGACTAAGTGGCTATCACATCTGCTCACCCCAACGACTCTTTGGCACCGAGCGAGAGAAAGAAGGAAGGGTACAATATATATAACCAGTAAGTATAAGCAGGTAGTATATTTCTATTCTTCATCAGAGTAGCAATAGAATTGTATAACAAGTAATAACATCATTCATCATTAGAGTGGCTCTGATCCATTTGTAAGACCCCCTCCCCCAACCTTTGACCAAGTCAGGCTAAAAGGGGATCTTACTTGCCCAAGACGTCCACCCAGTGCTCCTTAAGGGGTGTCAACCCACACGATTAAGCACTAGTTGGCCGCCTTGCCCGCTTGAATCACAACATTCACATCACATGCTATAAAAGAAAGTGATGTAGCATTAACAAGATGCCACATCGAATATATATAATAATATATATATAAAAGAAAGTGCAAAAAGGCCGTAGCCACTATATATACACGAAGCCCATAGGATATAAAAGTACTGTGCGAACAACTCCTTTATCTCTCAACTCTGCTGGCTAGTACTCACGTCTCGAAACTCTGGAGATGATGGGGTGCTTCTGCTTGGGTAGTCCTATCAGCTGGCATATCATCCTGCCGTAACTGGTCTCTATGGTGCTCCATGTCCTATAAATGGTTATTAAAATAACCATTAGTCATAGAGCTAAGTGGAAGCAAATCTCCTCCCCGGATCCACATCTTGGGGACGAGCGCACGGACCCAATAAAGTAGATAGACGAGCAAGAGAGGATTAGCACAACACTTCATATATAAGATATGAGCAATCATAAAAGAGATGCAACATAATGTAACTGAGATTACAACAACACTTTACGTCAATTTTAGCACAACGAGTATTCACAACCCGTGCAAACATCACAAGCATTCATAGTCGTACACATATTTCCTTTATAGACATAGTATGGACCGCTTTTCTTCAAGCAGGGTAGCGAGCCCAACAAGCCTCATTGATGTGGTCATTGGTGACAATGGCCAGTCCTATCACTTCTGGGTGTGGTCATACAGCACAACGCAGGCCCCATCGTACAACCTCGTATACTCTTGGATGTGAGCGACATCCGACGATTCAATATTTTGGCCGACCAACGGAGGAAAATGCAATGGGGAAAACATTACGGCCGGTCACCCATGGTACTCATCTCCATGTCGCCCGAGTCATTAAACTTTTAGCACAGGTACGAACGGTCTACAAGAGTAACTGACCCGCCACTATTCACCACAAGAAATTTACAAGTAAACAAATAAGAACATTTTTATTAGCATGCACTAGGTCTACAACGACCTGTCCTACTATGCTTTAAATAATATCGGCAACAACTCTTGGCTCGACTTTTGACAAGGAGCATGAGAGCACTTATTTGGGGCTAACTTGGGAGGAACATCTCAACTCCTGTTATCCCTAACTAAGGCTCAATCTATCAAATGACAGCCTGTCAGGGCAGGACCCGTGCTTAAAATAGTAAATTATAGAAACATAAGTGTAGTAATAAAGGAGCTACTGATAGAAATAAAATGGTATAATGAAATAGGACCAGTAGGGTACTGGAGTTGTACTGAACTAAAAATACTGAAAGGAAACTTGACCAGCACAAGACTGGAATAGTACAATAAGCAGGACCAATTCGAGTCTGGAGTACTTGAAAAGAAGTAACTGAACTGAAATAAATAAAGGATCCGGACTAGTGCAAGTCTGAAATAAATCATAAAAAATGGTTAGTAGTCCAATCTCTCCATTTAGGAGGCTTCAGTTCCATCTCCATTTTCAGGAGGCAAGTTTAGTTCCATCTCCATTTTCAGGAGGCAAGTTAAATTTTTATTTCTGTTTTGGAGGCTTCTTTAGGTTTTGCCTATTATTAAGATCTGATAGTAATTCTATTGCACCTTTCAATCATGCATTAATCAGATCAGAAGGCTTATTCATGAGTTACATCTTTATAATTCATTAGGAATAATTAACAACTTATTTGTTTATATTCTTGTATTCCGAGTCTTCCCAGTTTACCCGAGAGTATTTTAAATGAGGCGCTCGATGGTTACCTGAAACCCTCAGAGCTTGGGTACTTGCCTCGATCACTCTCGTTGATCAAACAATTGAAGTTATCATTTAAAGAGGGTGGTCGCGTGCTCCAATTTTCATTTTCGAGAAAACTTGAGCGTACTAGTTTTTGAGCGCGACCCTAGACTTTAACACAATGGGAAAAGACTTCATTTTTATCCCTAGATCCCCAAATTTTGATACAGTCTTTAAGAAGGCCTAAAAAGGTCCTAGTAATTTTTTCAAATTTTTCCGAGCAATTTTGGGCCTCTAAATTGGCCAAATAATTTTTATTTAGGCTTTCAAAAATACCAAATGAAATCCAACAATTCCAAATTTTTTTTGTAGCTTGCCCTCATTAAGGGGAATAACTTTCATGTTCAACACTTTTCCCCTAAGAGCCTATATTTTTTTATAAAATTTTTTCAAGATTCTATTTTAAAAAATTGGTCTGCATATAGTAGATCAAGCTTGATCCTGCAGCTGGAAATTGCGTCGAACATGATATTTGACAAACGCTTCCCCATAGTGGATCTTTCATGGATCCGCTATAGGGAGCACAAAAGTTGATGCGGGGGGGGGGGGGGACTGAGGTTATCTCCGCCGGTCATCTCATCACCGAGAATGGACGGCGATGATTTCATCCCGCTGGTGAAGGAGGCGGTGGCCTTCTGCCACTACTGGCCAGCCACTACTGGGTGCCTGTGCTGCCCCCGATAGACTCGCCAAGGGCCGGCGAACTTCTGGGTGGTGGTCTGGAGGCCTGCCGCCGCCGGCCACTGCCAAAAATTTCGAAACCGAGAGCAGGGTGAAGGGTGGCCCTGCTCCCAGTGCCACCGCTCCACCCTGCCTCTCCAGTGACTTCCCTGGAAACTAAACCACCCCCGGCCGAAGTGTCGGGGTTATGCCATTCTCCGGTGGTGCTCCGGCGGCCAGTCGCCGCTACAAAATAATATAAAAAAATACTTTATTTTCAGGTGCCGACGGAGTGGCGATTTCCTGCGGCACCTCGGTCTTCCATAGCCTGGGATGGTTGTACCCAGTGGTTTAGCCTTTCCCCAGTGCCACTACTAGCTCTAGGCAAGGGTAGCCACTTACGGCCACCACCTGACCTGAAAATTTGTTCGGGTGGTGCCGACGACGCTCCAGTCACCGGGAGGCACATGCATGACATCAAAGTACTTAGGATGGGGGTGAAATAATGTTTCCACCTATGGTTGTGAGGCTCAGGAGGTTTTGGCCTAAGCTGCCATTAAGGTGGCGGAGGAGGGTGGCTCGGGTTAGCTTTACCAGCAAATAAGGGTTCCGACCATGCGGGGGAAGCTTGTTCTGAGATGGTGAGGGAAAGGGAATAGGGGTCATGGCCTTATATAGGCTTGGGAGGGGGTGGATTTTGGCTCGGGAGAGGTATGGAACTAATCCTAATGGGAGGAGGAGTTTATATCCTCCCCTCGACTTGGCTGGACTCATGACAACCATCAGGGTGGCCATATGTCATGCATCAAGGGAAGGGGGAGGAGTTTGATGGGCTTGGGCCTTAGGTTTTAGGAGGAAATGGAATGAGGGGGGGGGGGGGAGGTAGACTTTTGCCAAAAGCCCACTCACCATGCCCTTGCTGGTTTGGTGGCCCAAAGAGTGAGTGGGGTAGAGCCTTAACCATCAATGAAGAGGAGGTATGCACCTCTCTTGATTTTTTTTTTCAAAAAAAGTGGATTTTTAGGGGGTTTGACTAAAGTCAACCCTAGGGTTGGTCCCCCTTGCTGGTCAAGGTCGAAGTAGGTTCAAGTCGTCGGGAGTCGGGTCATAGTTGGGGTGTCATGTTGTAATTTGTGTGCGCACGCTTTTCGGTGCACAATCATGCTTGATTTGACCATGGGTTGACCACCCATCACTAAAATTTACTAGGAAGTATACAGTTGACTTCGTATTGATCATATGAGCGAGTCCAATGCCACTGACCGAGGTCGAATAAGAGTTCGTTTGCTAATTATCAAAAATCTGCGCGTCGTAGTGTGCTAAACCGGTCAAAATGCTTATATTCATCGTTAAAATTTGGATTATGATGCAACGAATTCCAATGCTTCTGCTTTGATTATACGATACCATAGGAACTGACATAACTCAAATCAGAGTTCTCTAGGTCATTATATAAAAATCCCATTTTCGCAACGTTTTACGAGAAATGGCTATACCCACCATATAACCTCGAAGTTTATCAGAATGAGTTCCAATGTGTTCGTATTGGTTATACGAAGACATAGGAACTGATAGAACTCAAATCGGAGTTTTCTAGCTCTATTTATCCTGTCTAGGGTTGCCTCCTACCTTGGGCCACGGGTAGGGTCCGGGTCACTTTTATTGGGTCCTACTCGAGTTTTAGTGACCCAATAAAAGTCTGGATGTAACAATCTGATAAAAATAAAGGATTTTTGTCCCCCAAAATTTTCTTAAAGTAGGGGGGGGGGGAAGTAACATACCTGAAGGAAGAGCTCTGAGTGCTTTTCTCAGACGAGTACTTCAGGTTCCCATGCATACTTGTCTCGCCCGTGATTCGACCACAATGTCTTGATCATCAGAATAGTCTTATTACGTAGTTTCTTCAGCTTTTGATCCACTATTTTGACTGGATCAAGCTGGACGGATCTATCTGACAGCAGTTGTACTAGTAGTGTAGGGAGATGCTATTCTGGTTGCCGTAAGAATTTCACCGGAGATGAGATATGGAATACATCGTGGAGATTTCCCAATTTCGGGGGCATGGCTAATCAATAGGCGACAAGACTAACATGCTCTACCACGTGATAGGGGCCCATATAGCGAGTATTTAGTTTCTTTTGCTTCTTCAACCGGGAGATACCATGCATAGGCTTAATTTTCAAAAATACCATCTCTCCCATGCTAAACTCCACCGGTCGGTGTCGCGCATCATAATACCTGGCTTGTCGGCTCTGTGCTTCCCACATCCTCTCCTGGATTAGCCGTATCACTGCCATAGTATCATCAATATAAGCTACTCCTAAAGCTTCTGGGTCCTCATCTTGAGCTCAAGTTAACGGGGTTCGGCATCGCCTCCCATACAATACCTCGTGTGGGGCCATCTTGATGCTGGCATGGTAGCAGTTATTATAAGAAAACTCAACTAGCGGCAAGAGCTATTCCCATGGATCGCTGTGCTCTACTATGCAAAGTCGGAGTAAATCCTCCATCGTGCGGCTTTTCCTTTCCGTCTATCCATCTATCTACGGGTGGAAAGCAGTGTTGAAGGCTAATTTGGTCCCCAAGTATGCCTGCACTCGCCTCCACTCCCTTGAGGTGAAACATCCATCATGATCTGACACAATGGACTTCAGCACTCCGTGGAGCATGACTACTTGTGCTATGAATAATCTATCCATAATGTCAACTCCATCACCCTATCGGTTTGGAATGAACCGTGCTACCTTGGTTTGTCGATCCACGATAACCCATACAGAATTGTTTCCATCTTGGTATCGCGGTAAGCCATGGACAAAATCCTTGGAAATATCTTCAAATTTCCATTCTGGTATTGAAAGGGTTTGCAAAGGGCCTCCTGGGTTGCGACATTCAGCTTTAACCTTTTGAAAAGTCTGGCACCGGGCCACGAAGTTAGTGACGTCACTTTTCATTCCGGGCCAGTAAATTGTCCTACGCAAGTCATCATACATTTTAACCATACCAGGGTGAATGGAATACCTTGACTGGTGCACTTCTCAAAGAATTTCATCCCGAATTCCTCCAGTGGAGGGGATAAAAATGTGATGCCTGAACTACAAGATTCCACCGTATAGGTTGTATTCCTCCTGTGCTCCATCTTGTAGGGACTAGATAATTGGGGCCACTTCCATATCAACCTTCTTGGCTTCGCGTATTCGATCCTAGATGTCCCACTATTTCTCCATCTAGTATAACTAGGACTGGTATTCTTCCGGATCTCTACGAGTGATAAGTTTAATCTCCCAATCTATTAAGGACTGAAACAATTCCCCTGGGATCTGCTCCATCCAGCTCACAGTTATCAAGGGCTATCGCCTATCAGCTCAAAGCATCAACAACTTTATTAGCCTTCCCGGGGTGATACTGGAGAGCGAAATCATAATCACACAGGAATTCCAGCTATCGGCATTGCGAAGGTTCAACTCCTTTTGAGTAAAGATGTATTTGAGACTCTTATGGTCAGAGAAGATCTCGCACCTTACTCCGTACAGGTTGTGCCTCCAAATATTGAGAGCAAAGACGACAACGACCAACTCTAGATCGTGGGCTGCATAATTTAACTTGTGCGGCTTTAATTGGCGAGAGGCGTAATACACTGCCTTACTATGTTGCATCAAAATAGCTCCCAATCCTTTCAGTGAGGCATCAGTATAGACCTGAAATCCTTCGGTTCCGGAAGGTATTGTAAGGATCGGGGCAGAAGTTAGCCACTTCTTTAGTTTCGCAAACACATCTTCACATTCCGGTGTCCATCAAAATGCAACATCCTTTCTTATAAGAGATGTGAGGGGTAACACAATCTTTGAGAAACCTTCCACAAATTTCTTGTAGTAATCGGTAAGGCTGAGGAAACTTCGAATATTGATTATCGTTTTGAGCGGTGGCCAGTTTTGAACCGCTTGGATTTTGGCTTGATCTACCGCTACTCCATTCTTGTTGATGGTATGGACCAAAAATCGAACCTCCTCCAACAAGAATTCACATTTGCTGAATTTGACAAAGAGTGAATGTTCTCGAAGTTAAAGTAACACCATCTGCAGATGTCTAGAATGGTCTGCCTTGGTATTTGAGTAGATCAAAATGTCATCGATAAAGACAATCATGAAATGATCTAGGAAGGGTTCAAATAACCTATTCATCAGAGCCATGAAGGCAGAGAGGGCATTAGTAAGTCCGAATGGCATTACTATAAACTCGTATAGTCTATAACGGGTGCTAAAGGAAGTCTTGGGGATATCTTCTTCCCGAACCCAAAGTTGATAATAGCCGAATCTTAGGTCTATATTGGAGAATACATATGCACCTTATAGTTGGCCGAACAACTCGTCAATCCTTGGAAGTGGATACGCATTCCGTATTGTAAGCTTGTTTACTTCTCTGTAATCTATGTATAGGAGTAGTGTCCCATCCTTTTCACGAACAATACAGGGGCTACCCAGGGCGAGGAACTTGGGTAAGCAAATCTAACATCTATCAATTCCAGGAGCTGGATCTCCAACTCTGCCAATTCCTTGGGGGCCATCCGATAGGGTGATCGGGACACTGGTCGGGCTCTAGACATAAGCTCGATCTGGAAGTCGACCTTTCGCCATGGGGGCAGACCTTGGAGGGACTCAGGGAAAATATCCGGAAAATCTCGTACTATTGGAACTTTGGAGAGCACTTGAACCTTATTCTCAATTTCAAAGTATATAAGAAACACTTCATATTTCTACCGGACTGACCTCACAGTCTGAGCAGAGGTCAAAATGATGCGAGAGACAGAGGATATACCTGCTAGCATAACGATCTGTCCGTTTGGATTCTGGAGCTGAACCTCTTAGGTTGAAAAGTTGATTTGGGCCATATGCTCCGTTATCCAGTCCATTCCCAGTATGAGATCGAACCAGGTTATTGCTAGGATTATCGCATAAATCTAAAATTCCACGCCCCTTAACACGGCTTGGAACGAGCATTTCTCCATAGACGTCATATCCGACCCGTCTGGTAGACGAACCTGTATAGATAATCCAGAGGAGCGGGAGACGTTTTTCTTAGTTACAATGAAGTCTTACGATACAAAGGAGTGTGTCGATCCGGTATCAAAAAGAGTTTTTGAGGGATGTCCTTCTACCAAGAGTAGTCTTGAAGAAGTAAGGAGTATATACATAGAAAAATATATACTCGATGTAGACATACATATGCATAAGGTCTAATACATAGGTATAAAAACCTGACGTATCTCTAGTATCTAAGATACATAATTATCACTACATCAGAGGCTGACCCATGCCGAAGGTCTAGTGCGTGGGCCTCCAAGGGTGCTGCTCGGCCCTACTATCCTCTCTTAACAGCCCTACCTCTACAGCCTCTCTAGCACTGTCCTCGCACTACCTGCCCTCCTTGAACTGCTCCAAACCCTAGACTTCCTGCCGCTTGCGGGCAAAAAGCTCTCATGTTCCCGGGTAGCTGGCATAGAAAGATGTTCTCTACAAAAGGAACATCTCGTCGAGCTGTCGGCGCGGGCTATGGTACTGGATCTGGCCTAGGCTCTTACTGCGGTGCTGGGGGTGCTGGTGGATGCTTATAAGGCTGCCTGCGCTGTCTTTATCTGCGCTCTCTCTTTTGCTTATGGGGAGCAGCTCCTCTATCTCGTCCCTAACCTCTAGGGGCCTTGACCTGTCCTCGATGCTTCTAGGCCAGCATCCTCTGGTCTAACTCTAACGCAACAGTGTGAGTTGCTATGTTGTGGAAGGTGTACTAAGAGTGTAACACCCCAAAAATCATGAAAAAGGAAGGATTGGAAGTTAACATGCGGTGCTAGTATTAATGCCAGCGTTAGCCCTTGAATTAAATCGACTGTCGTCTCAAGTATCTACCGCGCGGTGATAGAAAGGTTTCGCGTGGGGATACCACTCGATGCACTCAATGCTTTTGTCGAATCATTGAGAGACTACCGCGGGGTGGTAGTGAGCTAACGTGTGGCGATTGCTAATTAAAATGGCATATGCCTCGGGAAGGTACCACTCAACGATATTAAGTTAACAACGGTGGTAGCTTGCCACGTAGCAGTGCGGTGGAGGCTGGTTTGGGAGACAGAGCAATCATTAGCCCAAGCGACAACCGCCTTTGATACCACGCAGTGGTAGCGGATACCGCGCGGCGGTATTTCGCTGTTAATGGTTGGACATGAGATGAAATTCTCATTTTTCTCTCTCACACACTCTCTCTTGGTTCTTGAGATTCTTGAGGGAAGAGGAGGAAGAAAGTCCATTAGGCTAAGAGGAGAAGCGATCCAAGGTGTGCTTGTGATCAAAAGTACGAGTCGACGCTAGATCCACGGAGAGGAAGTTGTGATGATCAGTTCCATCAAGATCAAAGAACAAGGACATGGCTCCTAAGAGATCGATAAAGGTAATAACTTTCTCCTTGGACAAGTGAAGTCCTCAATTTGCATACATGCATGGAACCCCACACCAAAAGGTGAATAAAAAGGTGGTTTCCAGCGGGTAGATCATTGTGATCTCCGTTAAAACTTGCATTTGGATCCAGAATTGAAGTACGGAATAGGCATGGTGTGTGAAACCCATCTGGATAGGTTTGTCTGGATTGGTGTTGAATTGATTTGTGTGCTGGAGAAGACTCCGTGGATAAAATATGTGGTTAAACGTGTAGAATCTGGGGTCTGGTGGTGTGTAGGATGCTACAGTGACAATATTGGAGGTGATCTCCAGGAAAACACCCAAAAAACGGGGAAGAAGCGATTTCTATCCCTACCGCGAGGAGGTATTACTACCGCCGATAAAAGATTCCAATGAGCTATGAGGCCTATATCTGGGAGACCTGGGGCCATTATTTGAAGCTGAGAGCCATGTGAGCCCAACTTAGGTGGCCATATAAGCCAGCCTAAATGTTGTTACGAAGCTTGTGTCCGTGAGACAATGTGCGTATCATGAGAAGCTATGAGCCTAGAGAGCCCAGCTATTGGCCATGAGAGCCATGGTGAGCATTGCAGGCTCAGGTCCTGGGGACATGTGAGCAGCAATTGATGCTGAGAGCCTAGAGTGCCCAGCAAAAAGGCCAGAGAGCCGAACGGGCTAGGGGAGGCTGACTTGCGTCTTGTCATTCTCCATGATGGCTGTGACCGTCGGCGTTGGCATGACGATTTGAGCAATGGGCTATGGTTGAACTGTACCCGCATTATGTCATTCGGACTAAGATCTCCTAAAGTAACTGACTTTCGTCGTTGGCATAATGAGAGTCTTAGTCCCCGAGCGGGAAAGACTAGAATACTCAAGTATACCATCAAGTCTGGGACTGTGGATGACGGTGGGACCCGGGAAGTCCGATACACCAAGAATGTGCCCTGAGTGCACGGGTTGTGTGGCCGATCGAGCCTGCGTCTGTGGAGAATGGTGCTTATATGCACATTACTATTGCCAAAAGATATATATATGCTGCTACTTGTAGGGAAGGAGAACCGTCGCCCCGAGTGAGGGGTGGGGTTGTTATAAATTGGTTAGTTAATGCTAACCGTTGCTTTGTTTGCCATGTTTTGGTGGGTCGTGCTATGTAGGTGTTGGAGAGATAAGTGGAAAGTAGTGGTCTGAAGTCCGTTATGCTGCAATTGACAGGCCCTTGAAGGACCAAAGGTGAACGTTTACTGTTTCTCATATATGGCCGACCTGCGTGCCGATGTATGAAAACACTTTTGTTAAGGAAACAGTTATAAGTCCTTAAAGCCAGAACTTTTGGTGTATTTGGTTATCATTCCTATTTATGCAGTGGACATTCTGGTATATGAGTTCTACAACTTAAAATGCTTCTGTTAGAATGCGCTCTGAGTTAGGATGCATGTACAATAATATGGTTTCAATGCGTAACTCCACAGATTATTTATGGGATAGGGCGTGAGGCCCCGACCGGATCCTCTATTATATTCGATGTGACAGATGGAAGTGTTACAATTTTGTATCAACTTCGTGTGTCGGTCTTTCTTATTCAAATTTGTGGTCGAATTCTTTTAAGGGGTTGTAAGCACGTGTATGTGCGTACCATTATAACATTAATGAACCCATATATGTCCACTTAGGAATGAAAATCCACATGTTGAAGGAACTTGCGTGTTCCTATAATTACTTTTAGCAATATTGTGCATTTTTTAATTGTGTGTTTCACTTTTATAGGCAACAAGAAGTGGTGCGGGGCAGCAGAAACCCCAGTGCTCGGCGGAGAGTAATGTACCAACTGAGGTGCCAACACCACCTCCTTCTGCGGAAACTATACGGTTGGTTGTTGAAACCATGTTCACATTAATCAATGCGTAACCAAGAGAGTGAGTACAACCTCCTACCCCTGCGGTGGTCCAGGAACCGGTTGGTGTAGTTGAAAATGTGACAGTAAGACAAGTGGCCATTGAGCTAGTGACCGTAAGGCGAGTGACGAAAAAGCAATTGAAACACGCAATGAGTTTCAATACTTCTGTGTTTGCAGGTACTGGAACCCCTATACAAGCCAAAGATTGGCTCTTAAGAATAAAGAGAATCCCGACGACAACTTAAATAGAGGAGTGGCAGAAAGTCACTATAGCTACCTTCTTGTTGGATGGTGAGGCGAGGCTATGGTGGGATAAGTTAGAGCTGCACCACTTTGCTGGTCGGCCGTTGCTTCAGATCTCAATGGAGGAATTCTAGAGGTGTTTTCGTGAAAGATTTATTCCATCTACACAGCGGATTGCAATGGAAAACCAATTTCAAAGGCAAACTTAAGGCGAGAGTTCTGTGGATGAATACTTGAACAAGTTTACGAGATTGGGAAGATATGCAAGCTTTACGGTTGCAGACGAGGAACAAAAAACCAATCAGTTCTATGAAGTGCTGAGAGATGACTTGCGATTGCATCTCTCAGGACTGATGACATTGGGTTTTCTTATCTTGCTCAATACAACCCGTTCCCTCGAGCAAGATATGAAACGTGTGCAATGTAAGAATGACTTGGCGGCGAAGAAGCCAGAGTTCAATATACCTAGCTCAGGAAAGTTTGGGGGTATAAAAGTGGAAGAAGATGGCTCAGTCTTCGGGACTAGCGTCTTCTAATAAACCTGAAGTGACGATAGGGCGAGGTCTGCTCACTTGTTACGCATGTGCCAAGGTGGGATACATGACCCAAGACTGTCGGAGTGGCCCTCCAAAGACGGAGAAAAAGACGGGTGCGACTTATGCTGAAAAGGGAAAAGCAGTGGTGGAGTCAACTACATCTCAAGCGCAACCCTGAGTCTATAATCTTGGCCAGTAGGAGGCCATAAAACAAAGTGACGTTGTAACTGGTTAAGATACAGTTTTTACTGCTTTCCATTCTTAGTACCTTATGAGTTGCTTGTGTATGATTTGTTTGAATTAGGCTTTATCTTGATATCGAAATATCTGGCAAGAGAACTGTTCGATACAGGGGCTTCTCATTCCTTTCTGTCTGAGGACTTCGTGGTGCGTATCAGAGTGCCTTCGTTTATATCGATAGATTGAGTGAATGTGTTGTTGCCTAACGGGTGCTTGATGCGCGCGAATTGATCCTACATCGTTGAGGTGCGGTTAGGAAGTCATGACTTTGGTTTGGAAGTATCTGTGCTGCCGATATCAGAGTTTGATGTAGTCTTTGGTATGGACTGGCTCTCGGAGCAGCGTGATGATATAGATAGCAACTCTAAGGAAGTCATACTAGGGAAAAACACCGCATACGAGACTAAGTTCGTGGGTATGCAAAGATCGAGCAAGATATTGATGTCTGCTCTCCAGGTAGTCAAGGCGGTTCGAAAGGGCGCACAATTATTTTTCATGCTATTGGAGGCTGTAGAGCCGAATCCCAGTTTGAGTTATGTTCATGTTGTATCAGAGTTTACAGATGTTTTTCCTAAAGGTCTCCCTGTGCTTCCACCCAAGTGAGAGATTGAATTTGCTATTGAGCTAGTGCTAGGTTCAAAACCGGTGTCACACTTACCGTACTAAGTGGCACCAAAGGAAATGGCAGAAATGAATGTTCAGTTACAAGAATTTCTAGGGCAATGATATATACGTCCGAGTATGTCACCGTGGAGTGCATCGGTGCTCTTTGTGAAGAAAAAGGACGGAGGCTTGCGTCTATGCATTGATTATCGTGAACTGAAGAAGCTGACATAAAAGAATAAGTATCCGATTCCTCGAATCGATGATCTGTTTGATCAGCTGGTTGGATCGACTATCTACTCAAAGTTAGATTTGAAGTCCGGCTACTGGCATTTGAGAATTCGGGAAGTGATATTCCCAAGACAGCGTTTAGTACACGGTATGGGCATTATGAGTTTACTGTGACGCCTTTTGGACTCACTAATTGTAACACCCCAAAAATCTCAAAATTTAATTTGAGGTGCAGGCTGTTTGACACGGCCTGGGACACGGGCGTGTCCCAGGGCGTGTCGGGGGTACACGGCCTGGGACACGGGCGTGTCCCAGGGCGTGTCACTCAAAAAATAGGCTGATCGAGTCAGGGGAGTACACGGCCCGGAACCAAGCCTTGAACACGGCCGTGTCAGATTTGACACGGGCGTGTCCGATGCCGTGTGCCTACCCGTGTACTGCTTGTTGGGTTTGGAGCTCGATGAGGCAGGGGTGACACGGGCGTGTCTCATGACTGACACAGGCGTGTCAGGTCTGACACGGGCATGTCGATGCCCGTGTTCTGGTAAATATCAGTCGGTACGAATACCGCGTGTGCCGCTTAAGGGTACACGACCTGTGACACGGGCGTGTCACAGGCCGTATCAGCCAAAAAAGTGGGATTTTGGGAAAATTGTGGCCGTTCATTTTCTCTCTTTGGATCCAAAGGCTCAGGTGATTCCTTGCTGGATTAAATCACCAGAGGCCTGATGAAGAGTTCATTCTTCATTTGGTTAAGGAAGAGAGAAAGAGAGAGGAGGAAGAAGAAGGAGGAGGAGATCAAGCCACCGGCGGAGCTCCCGTGGTCCGATTCGTGATCCGAGGCCAGCGCTGTGAAGGCAAAGCTGCTGCGGTGCTTTCTCACCGGCTAGTTTTTGATGGCTCCCAAGAGATCGTCAAGGGTAACGATCTCCCTTCTTGGACATGTGAAGTCCTTCTTTTCTGCATTGCATAGGGAAAACCCTTCCCCGCGAGTGTGCGGTGGGTTGTGGCATCCCTTGGGGTAGATATGTGAAGTCCCCCTTGTTAGAGTCCGGAATTGGAGTACGGATCTAGGCATGCTGTGTGAAGCCCATCTGGACATGTTGGTTTGGATTGGTGATGCTTGTTTGCATATCGGAGAAGACTCCGTGGTTATGGCTTGTTTTGCCTTATGCCTACCTGTTGCTTGGTGCAGCAGGAAGTACTGGATGAAGTCCAGGAAATGAAGAGGGTTGGATGCAACTCTTGTGGCCGTGCGTTGCCACTTTGTGTGCGGTTGAGCCGTTGGGCTACAACTCGATGAAAAGGCAGATTGCCGAACAGGAAAGGTGAAACCGACCCGCGCCTATAAATTGCCATGGATACTTCCGTATTCAAGGTGGCACGGCGACTTGAGCAAAGGGGGGTGGCTGATCCGTACCTGCGTTATGTCCGTCCGACTTGGAAGCCTAGTTATAGGTTTGTTGGAGCGCATAATGAGAGTCTTAGGCCCGCGCGCCAAAAAGACTAGAATGCTCAATACCGTGTAAACGGTGGTGTTGACCCTGGTTTTCCGGTGCACCAAGAATGTGCCCTGAGTGCACGGACTGTCGGGCTGTATGGCCGACGGTTGTGATAGCTTGAGTGTGCCTCCGAGCACATATTTGCTATTGTTGATACCATGCTGTGCAGGGAAGGAATGCTACTGCCCCGAGAAAGGGGTAGGATTGTTATAATTGGGTCAGCTGAATGCTGACCGTTGCCGTGTTTGCCACCGTTTGGGTGGATTGTCCCTATGCAGGTGCTGGAGAGCCAAGTGGTAAATGAAGGGCTGAAGCCCTTGCTGCTATTGCTGCTGCTGCTGCGGCTGGCCCTTGAAGGCTATGCAAAAGTTTTGTTTGTTTTCTTTTACTCATGTATGGCCGGCCTGCGCGCCGATGTTTGTAATCCATACAGTGTGGAAAGAGGAACTGTAAAGGCCTTAAGGCCAAACCCTGTGTATTTGTTGTACATTCCGTGGCTATATATATAACTGTGGCTTATATATTGGACATTCCTGGTTAGAGTTCAAATTACAACTTAAAGCTTCCGCTAGCATGCTCTGAGTTAGGATGCGTGTATGGTTTGGTATTATCCTGTGACCTCACCGTCTGTTTGTGGCATATAGTGTGGGGCCCCGGCCGGACCTTCTACTATACGTCATGTAACGGATGGGGTCGTTACATTTTGGTATCGGATTCGTTCGGTCTTCCTCTTTCGAATTCGTGGTCGAATTCTTTTATGGGGTGGCGAGCGCGTGTTTGTGCGCCCTGCTGTAACGCTAACGAACTCTGGAATGTCCACTAAGGAATGTACAAAATCTTGTTTGAGGAATCTGCGCGTTCCTTTTCTGTTGTTTTGCTTGCATGCGATCGCTAATGTGTGTCTTGTACACCTATAGGTGACGCGTAGTGGTGCTGGGCAGTCTGAGCCCCAGCGCTCTGATGAGAGTGCGGCACCAGCTGAGGTGCCCACACCTCCTCCATCTGCGGAAACTGTTCGCTTAGTTGCTGAGGCTCTATTTGCCATGATTCAGCCGACCGGGCAAGCGCAGCCGGCAGTAGTGCCAGTTCGTGTTGATGTAAGACCCGAGCCGGTTGAGGCTGTAGATCCACGAGCAGCTGACCGACAGTTGAAGCAATTTATGAGCTTCAGTCCGCCTACGTTTACGGGAATGGGATCCCCAACGCAGGCAGAGGATTGGTTATCGCGTGTCAAGCGGATAATGACAGCGATCAGGGCGGAGGAAACTCTCAAGGTCACCTTGGCCACCTTCATGCTTGAAGGAGAGGCGCGGTTGTGGTGGGACGAGGTTGAGGTACACCACTTGGCGGGCAGACAATTAACGCAAGTGTCGATTGAGGAGTTCTCTCGAATATTTCTGGCGAAACATGTCCCAGCGGCGCAACGCATTGCTATGGAAAATGAGTTCCAACGGTTAAAGCAAGGGGAAGATAGTGTGGATATCTACTTGCATGAGTTTACCAGGTTGGGACGGTATACGGGTACAATCTTTGCGGATGACCAAAGGAAAACAAATAGGTTCTATGAAGGATTGCAGGATGAGTTGAGGTTCCTGCTTTCGAGTTCAGTGAACCAAGGGTTTCAGGCGTTGGTTGATACTGCGTGTGCGTTGGAGAAGGACATGAGGCGGGTGCAAGGGAACAAGGGCTTGGTTGTGTCGAAGCCAGAGCAAGCACCTCGCCCTAGCAAATCGTTCTACCAGAAGAAAGGGGGCAAGAGGTCCAAGCCGTCTGGGCAAGTGTCTTCGACTGTTGTGTCGGGAGCGACGTCAAGGCCGGAGTCTTGTACATGCTTTACTTGTGGCCGGGTGGGGCATCTAGCCCGTGATTGTCGGGTTGTTCAGCCCAAAGGGGAAAAGAAGACGGGTGCGTCTTATGCTGAGAAGGGCAAAGCGGTGGTTGATTCCTCTGCGTCCCAGGCACATCCCCAAATATATCACCTTGGTCAGCAGGAGGCGATTAAGCAAAGTGATGTCGTCACAGGTACGAGTTAATATAGCTTACTATGCTTAAGTGCTATTGCATTTTGTTATATATAGCTTGTGCATGATGTGTGTGCTGCAGGCTTTGTCCTGATTCGGAATCGTCCAGCGAGAGCCCTGTTTGATACGGGTGCTTCGCATTCTTTTCTGTCTGAGGACTTCGTATCTCAAATTGGGGTGCCGAGTCATGTGACGGTTGATAGTACAAGGGTGCTATTACCGAATGGCTGTGTGATGCTTGCGGTTAGGGCTTGCGATGTGGATGTTCAAATAGGAAGTCAGGATTTCGGTTTGAGTGCAGCTGTGCTACCGTTATCGGAGTTTGATGTGATCTTTGGCATGGACTGGCTCTCGGAGCAGCGTGCCTTTATTGATTGCAACTCCAAGGAGATCACACTGGGCCAGAATACCGGACTTGTGACGAAGTTCGCTGGTATGCGAGGAGTTGGCGGGACTTTGTTGTCTGCGCTCCAAGTCATCAATGCTGTTCGGAAGGGCGCGGAGTTATTCTTCACGTTAATTCAGGCTGTTGAGCCAAAGGCCAGTGTCGGTGAAGTTCTGGTTGTGTCAGAGTTTGCCAATGTGTTTCCTAAAGATCTTCCTAGGTTACCACCCCAGCGGGAGATTGACTTCTCTATTGAGTTGGTGCCAGGTGCTAAACCTGTGGCCCGCTCACCATATCGCGTCGCGCCAAAAGAGATGGCTGAATTGAAAGTCCAATTGCAAGAGTTGTTGGAGCAGGGATACATACACCCAAGTATGTCACCTTGGAGCGCGCCTGTTCTCTTTGTGAAAAAGAAAGACGGTAGTTTGAGGTTATGTATTGACTACCGCGAATTGAATAAGCTGACGGAGAAAAACAAATATCCGATCCCACGGATTGATGACCTATTTGATCAGCTGGCAGGATCAACGGTCTATTCCAAGTTGGATTTGAAATCAGGATATTATCAGTTGAGGATTCGGGAAGGTGACATTCCCAAGACGGCGTTTGGAACACGCTACGGTCATTATGAGTTCACGGTAATGCCGTTTGGCCTATGTAATGCGCCTTCGGTATTTATGGATCTAATGCATCGAACGCTCCGAGAGTACTTGGATTTGTTCGTGATTGTGTTTATCGATGACATCTTAGTATACTCTCAGTCGGAAGAGGATCATGCAAACCATTTGCGGTTGGTCTTGCATACCCTGCGAAGGAATAAGCTTTATGCCAAGTTCTCAAAGTGTGATTTCTGGCTCTCTTCAGTAGCCTTTTTAGGCCATGTGGTAAGTGAAGAAGGTATCGCGGTGGATCCGTTGAAGATAAGTGCCATTCGAGATTGGCCAGTGATGTCTTTAGTGGCCGAGGTCAGGAGCTTCCTTGGGCTTGCGGGCTACTATAGACGGTTTGTGGAAAACTTCTCATGGATTGCTTTACCTCTGACCATGCTAACGAGAAAAGATCAAAGGTTCATTTGGACGTCGGAGTGCGCGCGTGCTTTTGAAGACCTGAAGAGTCGTTTGACCACGGCGCCTGTGTTGACATCGCCATGTGGTACAGATGGCTATGAGATCTATAGTGATGCTTCCGGGAGCGGCTTAGGCTGCGTCCTTCTGCAGTTTGGTAAAGTGATTGCTTATGGCTCGCGCCAGTTGAAAGTGCATGAGCGGAATTACCCCGTCCATGATTTGGAGTTGGTGGCGGTAATCTTTGCGCTCAAGTTGTGGCGCCACTATCTTTATGGCGTTAAAGTGGACATCTATACAGATCACAAAAGCCTAAAGTATTTGTTGGATCAGAAGGATCTGAATATGCGACAACGAAGATGGATGGAGTTCCTTGGGGACTACACCTTCGATATTCACTATACTCCCGGGAAGGGAAATGTGGTCGCTGATGCTTTGAGTCGGAAGACTCCGGTACGGGCAAGCTGGTTGCAGAGGCATGATCAGCGTTTAATCCAGGAATTGGAAGTGTTGGAGATATCTTGTGTTGACAAGGGTTCTTCGACCGATGCATGCTTGAACTGGACGGAGGTTCAATATGACCTTACGGACAGAGTTCGGCGAGCAACGGAGCTGGATGAAAGCCTCCAGCGCTATGCTAAAGATGGGCCGGATGACCAATTCTCTTGGGATAACGGTTTGTTACGAAGAAATGGTCGAGTGTGCGTCCCAAGTGTGGGTAAATTGAGGGAAGAGTTGATGTACGAAGCTCACTTTGCAAAGTACTCAGTTCACCCAGGGAGCACAAAGATGTACAGAGATCTGAAAAAGCTGTTCTGGTGGCCCGGACTAAAGAAAGATGTAGCACGTTATATGGCGGAATGCAATACCTGTGCGTTGGTGAAAGCAGAATGCCAGAAGCCTGGCGGTTTCCTGAAGTCGTTACCCATTCCGGAGTGGAAGTTCGATGACATTTCGATGGATTTCGTGCACGGGTTGCCGAGATCTCAACGCGGTCATGATTCAATCTGGGTGATTGTGGACCGGTTGACAAAAGTGGCGCACTTCCTTCCAAATAAAAGAGACGATTCAGTGGAAACTTTGGCCAAGCTTTATGTGGAGGAGATTGTTCGACTACACGGTGTTCCTCGGAGCATCGTCAGTGACCGTGATGGGCGATT
Organism: Platanthera zijinensis; assembly: GCA_039513925.1. Lineage (NCBI taxonomy): Eukaryota > Viridiplantae > Streptophyta > Magnoliopsida > Asparagales > Orchidaceae > Platanthera > Platanthera zijinensis. The sequence continues at coordinate 101,675,557 of CM077095.1, forward strand.
CACATCGAGTGATTGGCGGCTAGTTCATCAAATGTTGGGTACAAAATTAGCGTTTAGTACGGCCTTTCATCCCCAAACGGATGGCCAGACTGAACGAACCAACAGGACGATGGAGGACATGCTCCGCATGTGCGCCCTAGACTTTGGTAAGAGATGGGAAGATTATATTTTTCTTGTAGAATTTGCCTATAATAATAGTTACCAAGCGAGCATCGGTATGACACCATTTGAGGCTTTGTATGGTCGTAAATGCCGTACACCGTTAGCTTGGGCAGATGCAGGCGAATCTAAGCTGAGTGGGAAAAAGGAAGTCGAAGAAGCTACCTCGCTTATACGCTCTATTCGGGAGAGGCTATTGATGCCCAAGATCGTCAAGCAAAGCACTACAATGCCAAACATCAGAACGTGGAGTTCGCGCTGGGTGATTGGGTATATTTGAAGATCAAACCCTTCAAAGGCGTGTCCAGGATTCGGCGTTTGAAAAAGCTAAGTCCGAGGTATCTTGGTCCATTTGAGGTGGTGGAGCGAGTTGGGGAAGCTGCTTATCGACTAGCACTTTCAGCAGACTTGGGTGGATTACATGATGTATTTCACATCTCAGTACTTCGTAAGGCTGTCAAGGATCCAGCTCAAGTAGTGGAGAATGATCGGGTACCGGTCGAGTATGGGCTAACGACGAGGGTTCGACCCATTCGGATCGAGGATCGAGCCGAGAAACAGTTGCGGAACAAAGTGATCGGGATGGTCAAAGTCCGATGGGACAATTGTGGCCGTGAAGAGCTAACATGGGAGCGAGAGCAGACCATGCGAGCTGTATTTCCCGAGCTGTTTGTATAAACTCTAGACCGTGTACCTTTTGTTATAACAGAGTTATCAAGTTATAGCATTGTCTTTTCTGGTTCCTTACCGTGTCAAATTTCGGGACAAAATTTTATTAAGGGGGGGGGGGGAGGATTGTAACACCCCAAAAATCTCAAAATTTAATTTGAGGTGCAGGCTGTTTGACACGGCCTGGGACACGGGCGTGTCCCAGGGCGTGTCGGGGGTACACGGCCTGGGACACGGGCGTGTCCCAGGGCGTGTCACTCAAAAAATAGGCTGATCGAGTCAGGGGAGTACACGGCCCGGAACCAAGCCTTGAACACGGCCGTGTCAGATTTGACACGGGCGTGTCCGATGCCGTGTGCCTACCCGTGTACTGCTTGTTGGGTTTGGAGCTCGATGAGGCAGGGGTGACACGGGCGTGTCTCATGACTGACACGGGCGTGTCAGGTCCGACACGGGCGTGTCGATGCCCGTGTCCTGGTAAATATCAGTCGGTACGAATACTGCGTGTGCCGCTTAAGGGTACACGGCCTGTGACACGGGCGTGTCACAGGCCGTGTCAGCCAAAAAAGTGGGATTTTGGGAAAATCGTGGCCGTTCATTTTCTCTCTTTGGATCCAAAGGCTCAGGTGATTCCTTGATGGATTAAATCACCAGAGGCCTGATGAAGAGTTCATTCTTCATTTGGTTAAGGAAGAGAGAAAGAGAGAGGAGGAAGAAGAAGGAGGAGGAGATCAAGCCACCGGCGGAGCTCCCGTGGTCCGATTCGTGATCCGAGGCCAGCGCTGTGAAGGCAAAGCTGCTACGGTGCTTTCTCACCGGCTAGTTTTCGATGGCTCCCAAGAGATCGTCAAGGGTAACGATCTCCCTTCTTGGACATGTGAAGTCCTTCTTTTCTGCATTGCATAGGGAAAACCCTTCCCCGCGAGTGTGCGGTGGGTTGTGGCATCCCTTGGGGTAGATATGTGAAGTCCCCCTTGTTAGAGTCCGGAATTGGAGTACGGATCTAGGCATGCTGTGTGAAGCCCATCTGGACATGTTGGTCTGGATTGGTGATGCTTGTTTGCATATCGGAGAAGACTCCGTGGTTATGGCTTGTTTTGCCTTGTGCCTACCTGTTGCTTGGTGCAGCAGGAAGTACTGGATGAAGTCCAGGAAATGAACAGGGTTGGATGCAACTCTTGTGGCCGTGCGTTGCCACTTTGTGTGCGGTTGAGCCGTTGGGCTGCAACTCGATGAAAAGGCAGATTGCCGAACAGGAAAGGTGAAACCGACCCGCGCCTATAAATTGCCATGGATACTTCCGTATTCGAGGTGGCACGGCGACTTGAGCAACGTGGGGTGGTTGATCCGTACCTGCGTTATGTCCGTCCGACTTGGAAGCCTGGTTATAGGTTTGTTGGAGCGCATAATGAGAGTCTTAGGCCCGCGCACCAAAAAGACTAGAATGCTCAATACCGTGTAAATGGTGTTGTTGACCCTGGTTTTCCGGTGCACCAAGAATGTGCCATGAGTGCACGGACTGTCGGGCCGTGTGGCCGACGGTTGTGATGACTTGAGTGTGCCTGCGAGCACATATTTGCTATTGTTGATACCATGCTGAGCAGGGAAGGAATGCTACTGCCCCGAGAAAGGGGTAGGATTGTTATAATTGGGTCAGCTGAATGATGACCGTTGCCGTGTTTGCCACCGTTTGGGTGGATTGTCCCTATGAAGGTGCTGGAGAGCCAAGTGGTAAATGAAGGGCTGAAGCCCTTGCTGCTGTTGCTGCTGCTGCTGCGGCTGGCCCTTGAAGGCTATGCGAAAGTTTTGTTTGTTTTCTTTTACTCATGTATGGCCGGCCTGCGCGCCGATGTTTGTAATCCATACATTGTGGAAAGAGGAACTGTAAAGGCCTTAAGGCCAAACCCTGTGTATTTGTTGTACATTCCGTGGCTATATATATAACTGTGGCGTTATATATTGGACATTCCTGGTTAGAGTTCAAATTACAACTTAAAGCTTCCGCTAGCATGCTCTGAGTTAGGATGCGTGTATGGTTTGGTATTATCCTGTGACCTCACCATCTGTTTGTGGCATATAGTGTGGGGCCCCGGCCGGACCTTCTACTATACGTCATATAACGGATGGGGTCGTTACACTAATGCGCCATCAATATTCATGGATCTGATGCACATGAGTTTTCGAGAGTATTTGGACCTGTTTGTGATTGTCTTCATTGACGACATACTGATATACTCTCAGTCTGAAGAGGAACATGTGAAACATCTGAGGTTGGTTTTGCATACCTTTAGAAGGAATAAACTCTTTGTCAAGTTCTCAAAGTGTTAGTTTTGGCTGTCGTCAGTGGCTTTTCTTAGCCATGTGGTTAGTGGAGAGGGTATTACTGTGGATCTGGCAAAGATCGTTGCTACTAAAAGCGCTTAGTGGAGAAATTTTTGCGGATAGCCTTACCTCTCACCACACTGACCAGGAAAGATCAGAAGTTCATTTGGATGCCTGAGTGCACACAAGCTTTTGAGGAGTAAAAGAGTCGCTTTACCACGACGCCTATCTTGAGTACGCCATGTGGTATGGACGAATATAAGATATACAGTGATGCTTCAGGGAGCAGCTTAGGCTGCGTTCTTCTGCAATTCGGAAAGGTTATAGCTTATGCTCACGCCAGTTGAAAGTGCACGAGCGAAACTACCCAGTTCACGACTTGGAGTCGGCGGATGTTATTTTTGCACTTAAGCAGTGGCGTCACTACTTATATGGTGTGAAAGTTGATATTTTCATGGATCATAAGAGCCTTAAGTACTTAATAGATCAGAAAGATCTGAACATGCGACAATAGCGGTGGATGGAGTTCCTTTGGGACTACACCTTTGAGATACATTACACTCCCAGGAAGGGAAATGTGGTCGCAGATGCCTTAAGTCATAGGACTCTATTACGGGCAAGTTGGCTATAGGTGCATGATGAGCATTTGATCCAGGAGTTGGAGGCTTTAGACATTTCTTGTGTTGGCAAGAATAACACTGCAAATGTGCGCTTGAATTAGATGGAGGTGCAATATGACCTCGTAGGTAGGATTCGACAAGCAACGGAACTCGATGAGAGTATGACACACTATGTAGCGGATGGGTCAGATTCCCAGTTCTCCTTAGATGACGGTTTTTTGAGAAAGGATGGCCATTTGTGCATCCCAAATGTGGGTAAACTACGGGAAGAGTTGATGTATGAGGCACACTTTACTAAATACTCAATCCACCCAGGGAGCATAAAGATGTAGAAGGACATGAAAAAGATGTTCTGGTGGCCAGGTTTAAAGGACATTGCTCTTTACATGGCGAGGTGCCATACTTGCGCCTTAGTAAAAGAAGAATGTCAGAAACCTGGTGGTTTTCTTAAGTCATTTCCAATTCTAGCGTGAAAGTTCGATGATATCTCTATGGATTTCGTACGTGGGTTGCCAAGATCATAGAGTAGGAACGACGCCATGTGGGTGATCGTTGATCGGTTGACAAAGGTATCATACTTCATACCAAATAAGAGGACGATTCAGTTGAAAAATTGGCTAAGTTTTATGTTGATAACATATTAAGGTTACACGGTGTGCCTTATAACATCGTCAGCGACAGAGTTATGCGTTTTACTTCTAATGGTTGGAGGCTAATCCTTCAGTTTTTGGGTACTAAACTGAAGTTCAGTATGATGTTTCATCCTCAAACAGTTGTAAGACCGAGAGGACCAACATGACAATGGAGGATATGCTTCGTATGTGCGCCTTGGATTTCGGGAAGAGGTGTGGGGACCATCTCTATATGATCGAGTTCGCCTATAATAATAGCTATCAAGCTAGCATTCAGATGACGCTTTTCGAAGCTTTATACGGTAGAAAGTGCCGTACTCCTTTAGCTTGGGCAGAAACAGGTGAATCGAAGCTGTATAAGCGTAATGAGGTCGAAGATGCCAATTAAACTATACACACTATACGAGAGCGGTTATTGACGGCTCAGGATAGACAAGCAAAGTAGTACAACGCCAAGCACCAAAATGTAGAGTTTGCGGTGGGCAATTGGGTATATCCAAAGATAAAGCCATTTAAAGGTGTGTCCTAGATTTGACGCTTGAAAAAGCTGAGTGTGAGGTATCTTGGTCCATTTGAAGTGATTGAATGAGTTGGTGAAGCTGCTTATCGACTAGCTCTTTCGACAGAGCTAAGTGGTTTGCATGATGTATTTCACATCTCGGTATTGCGGAAGGCTTTGCAAGCGCCTACGCAAGTGATTGCGGATGGTCAAGTACCAATCGATAGTGGGCGAACGACGGAGGTTAGACCCATTCATATCGAGGATTTGAAAATCAGACAATTACGCAACAAGGCAATCAGGATGGTCAAAGTCCGTTGGGACAATTGTGGCCGTGAAGAATTGACATGGGATCGTGAGCAAACCATGTAAGATGAATTTCCCGAGTTATTTTTGTAAAATCATGTTGTAAGCTTATGTACTGATTTCCTTTTGATGAATAAAATTTCGGGACGAAATTTCTTAAAGGAGGGTAGAATCGTAATGCCCCAAAAATCCTAAAAAAGGAAGGATTGGAAGTTAATGCGTGGCACTAGTGTTAACTCTAACGCTAGCCCATGAATTAAATCAGCTGTCATCTCGGGTATCTACCTCACGGCGGTAGAAAGGTATCACGTGACGATACAACTCGATGCACTCAACACTTTCGATGAATCATTGAGAGACTACTGCGGGGCGGTAGTGAGCTAACGCGCGGCGATTGTTGATTAAAATGGCATATGCCTCGGGAAGGTACCGCTCGACGGTAGTAAGTTAAACCAGCGGTAGCTTGCCACATGGTAGTGCGATGGAGGCTTGTTTGGGCGACAAAGCGATCATTAGCCCGAGCGGCAACCGCCTTTGATACAATGCGGTGGTAGAGGATACCGCGCGATAGTAGCTCGCTGTTAAGGGTTGGACATGAGATGAAATTCTCATTTTTCTCTCTCACACTCCCTCTCCTGGTTCTTGAGATTTTTGAGGGAAGAGTTCGAAGAAAGTCTAGGAGGCTAAGAGGAGAAGCGATCCAAGGTGTGCTTGTGATCAGAATTATGAGTCAATGCTAGATTCACTGAGAGGAAGCTGTGACGATCAGTTCCATCCAGATCAAAAAACAAGAACATGGCTCCTAAGAGATCGATAAGGGTAACAAATTTCTCCATGGATAAGTGAAGTCCTCAATTTGCATATGTGAATGGATCCCCTCACCAAAAGGTGAATAAAAAAGTGGTTTCTAGCGGGTAGATCATTGTGATCTCCACTAAAACTTGCATTTAGATCCAGATTCGAAGTACAAAATATGCATGCTCTTTGAAACCCATCTTGATAGGTTGGTCTGGATTGGTGATGAATTGATTTGCTTGCCAGAGAAGACTCTGTGGATAAAATGTGTGGATAAATGTGTAGAATCCCCGATTTGGGGATGTGTAAGATGCTGCAGTGATAGTACTAGATGTGATATCCAAGAAAACACCCAAAAAGCGGGGAAGAAGCGATTTCTGTCCCTACTGCGTGACGGTATTACTACTGCCGGCAATAGCTTCCAGTGAGATATGAGGCCTGTCTCTGGGAGACCTTGGGCCATTGTTTGAAGCTGAGAGCCTTGTGAGCCCAACTAAGGTGGCCATGAAAGCTAGCTTGAATGTTGTTGCGAAGCCTGTGTCTCTGAGATAAGGTGCGTAGCAAGAGAAGCCTTGAGCCTGGAGAGCCCAACTATTGGCCATGAGAGCCATGATGATCATTGGAGGCTAAGGTCCCGGGGACATGTGAGCGACAATTGATGCTGAGTGCCTGGAGTGCCCTGCAAAAAGGCTAGAGAGCCGAAAGGGCAAGGGGAGGATGACCCGCGTCTTGTCGTTTGCCATGATGGCTGTGACCATCGGCGTTGGCATGGAGATTTGAGCAACGGGCTGTGGTTGAACTGTACCCGTATTATGTCGTTCAGACCAAGATCGTCTAAAGTAACTGGCTTTCGTCATTGGCATAATGAGAGTCTTAGGCCCCGAGCCGGAAATACAAGAATGCTCAAGTATACCATCAAGTCTGGGACTGTGGATGGTGGTGGGACCCGGGAAGTCCGGTACACCGAGAATGTGCCCTGAGTGCACAGGGCGTGTGTCCGATCGATCCTGCATCTGTGGCGAATGGTGCTTATGTGCACATTGCTATTGACAATATATATATGCTGCTTCTTGCAGGGAAGGAGAACTGCCGCACCGATTGAGGGGTGAGATCATTATAAATTGGTAAGCTAATACTGATCGTTGCTTTGCTTGCCACGTTTTGGTGGGTCGTGCTTTGCAGGTGCTAGAGCGCCAAGTGGAAAGTAGCAAGCTGAAGTCCCTTATGCTGCAATTGGCTGGCCCTAGAAGGCCTAAAGGCAAATGTTTACTATTTCACATATGTGGCCGGCCTGCGTGCCAATGTATGAAAACACTTTTTTGTAAAGAAAACAATTGTAAGGCCTTAAGGCCATAACTTTTGGTGTATTTGGTTACCATTCCTATTTATGCAGTGGACATTCTGGTATATGGGTTCTACAACTTAAACTGCTTCTGTTAGAATGCGCACTGAGTTAGGATGCATGTATGATAATATGGTTTCAATGCGTAACTATGCCAAATGTCTGTGGAATATGGCATGTGGCCCCGGCCGGACTGATGAGTTGTAAATATTCTTCTTTTTTAGTACTTTAGATAAGTAATTTTTGGATATTTTTATAGACTTTTTGTTATTTTTATTAAATAATATGCTCCTTTTTATTTATTTTTACTTTCTAACTTATTTTATTTTTTTTATTATTTTCAGCAAATATTTGCATTCTGCAGAAATGCCTTGTCAGAAAAATCGTCGAACTCAGCTAAAATTTTGTCAATCTGAGCTCGGCAATTTGACTCTTGACCCGGTGGAAAAATTCAGCAAATGGAAAATTCATCGATTGGAGCTCGACTTTCGTCGAGCTCCGCTCGACGAAACATTACCAGCATCTCAGCGCTCGAAGAAATTTGCTGCAGAACTCCGCTCGACGAAATGTTGCCAGCGGTCGACGAAATGTCCTGCGCTCTACGAATTTCCCCAGCTGGAGCTCGACGATAATTTTCCCAAAATTGCGGTCGAAGATTTGCTATAGAACTCCGCTCGAAGAAATTCATCCAGTGGTCGACGAATTGCTGCACTTCAGCAGACGACGAATTGCTGCACTACAGCGCTCGATGAATTTCTTCACCACTCAACGCCTTCACCGGATAAAGTTCACTCCCTGTTGCTTCCTGAAGCTTCCAGAACCTGGCCAGTCATCAAATATTTGTCTTTCCCTGCACACCATCGTGCCACCTCTTGTAAATTTTTTGTCTATAATTAGAACTTCTCTTAAAGTTCAAAGGGTTCAAACTTTTGGGCCAGTTTTGTTGTTTGTGGGCTTCTTGGGTGCACTTCTTGCTATGTAAGGAGAATTTTCTCCCCCTCTCTTTTATGTTTGTTTTATCTTTGTAATCAACTTTTTTCCTTAATAAAATATGTTAGATTTTCTATCCTTATGTTGTCTTGGAATGGATGCGAGTTCTCCACTTTTGTTCTCTTTTTATACTTTGTTTTTCTTTGTCTTTCTCTTAAAAGTGTGTGTGTGTATGAGTTTAACTTCATGTTTTTATGTTTTCATAGTTTTGTTTTGCTTAGCTTTTGTTCTAGGTTTTCTTTTATAGTTATTAGTTGTTATGTTAACTTTTATTTTCTTGTCTCTTAGGATTGTTTAAGTTTAGTTTTTAGTACTTTAATTTCATTTTTATGGTTTTATACAAGTGTTTTTAAAGTGGCTTCCTATCTTCTTTTGTTTACTTAGTCTTTTTATTTTTGTAAAACTTTCGTTCTTTTCAACTTTTCCCCACTTTTTAAATTCTTTTATAAAATTATAACAATGAAAAAGTTATTATTTTTTAGATGAGTTTGTTTTCTTTCTCTTTTTATTGTGTGTGTGTAAGTGTATGAGAATAAGTTTCATTTTGCTCTTTCAATTATGTAGAGTGTGTGAGTGTATGAGATAATTTTTCTTGCTTTCTTTATCGCTTTCTCAATTATGTAGTGTGTGTGTGTATGAGATAATTTTCATGATTTTCTTTGAATTATGTAGAGTGTGCGCGTGTGTGCATTTACTTCCCGCCTACTCATTCGAGTAGGACTCACTTTCATCTCCTGCCTACTCGTTTGAGTAGGACTTGTCATTTCCCGCCTACTCGTTTGAGTAGGACTTGTCATTTCCCACCTAGTCATTTGAGTAGGACTTGTCATTTACCGCCTACTCGTTTGAGTAGGACTTGTCATTTCCTGCCAACTCGGTTGAGTAGGACTTGTAATGCTTTTATTTCCCGCATACTAATTCGAGAAGCACTTGTAATTTCTCTTTTTTGTGTAACTTAGCTTTTTATTTTATGATTTTGAAAGGTGTGAGTTCTCGTTTAGTTAGTTTTATAATTTTCTAATGTTGTGTTCTTTTCTGTCCCTTTTTTGTAACCCTTTAGCGCTTAGTCTCGAACTCACGACTCATTAAAATCATAAGCCGTCCCCATACCGATGAGTGGCTAATCATTCTTATCCCTCGACATCAAAGAACATTGGTGTTGGGTATATTGGAAACTGTGTACCTTATTTGAAAGAAGCCTCACTTAACTCAATGATATACATCAATGTGTATTTGATGGGATGCTGAGTTTTAATGTGCAGGTTAAAGAAATGCAAAAAAAATATTCTAAGTACAAGTGTCGACACTTGTGAAGGAAATGTGTCGTGTTGGACTTGAAGAAATCTGAGCTGTAGGAACCAGTTGGGTTCTGAGTTGTAAGATCTGCGGATCTGAGTTAGTGGAAGGAAGTTTGGCCGAATCCAGCTCTCAACTGGATAGGTGAAGGGGGAGAGTGGATGTACCCACGAATTAGGGAACCACTATAAAACACTGTGTGTTGTGCTGTGTTTTTTTGTGCTTGTTTAATTCTATGCTATGATATTTGTAGCTTAATTATCTATACTAAGATTAACCTTTTAATTGCCTATGTTAAAATTGGATTTGAACCTATTCACCCCCCTCTAGGTGTTTAGGATATTTAAACCAAATCTTTCAAGTGGTATCAGGGGGAGGTTCACTCAAACATAGACCTAACAGTCTGAGTTGATCTCCAAGGCAGTTACCTGTTAGCCAGAATGGGTTCAGGTGAAAATTAGAAGGAACTTGGATCCATAAAACTTCCTATCTGTAGGAAAGAAAATTTTGGCATATGGAAAGAGAGGGTCAAATTGTTCATGGTAGCATCTGATCCAAAAATTTACATCACAGTTCTAGAAGGGCCATTTATTCCTATGAACATTTCAGTTCTTGATGCCAACATCAAGACTCCAAAAAGTTATTCTGAAATGACTAAGGAAGAGATCATCCTAGCAACCTTTGACAAGAGGGCACATAACATAATTGTGAGTGCCATAGATGATTCTACATTCCAGAATCTGGTCCATTGCAAAACCTTCAAGGAGATGTGGGACGCTTTGATTGTCTATATGGAGGGAACAGAAGAAGTAAGAGAGGATAGAAAGTCTATGCTAAATCAAGAATATGAGAGTTTTAGACAAGCCAAGACTGATAACATAGCTGAATGCTATAAAAAATTCTTTAGAATTATAAATGAGCTAATGACCTATGGAAGAGTCTTTAACACATATGAACTGAATGATAAGTTTCACAGATCATTAACCAAAGATCGGGATACTAATATATGTGCCATCAGAGAGGTGGCTAGGCTTGCTAATACACCTCCACCAACCTTATTTGGAAAACTGTTATCATATGAGATGCAGCTCACTACCAGAAAGGAGGAGGCGAAAAGCAATAGGTCTGAATACAAAGAGAAGTCAGTAGCCTTCAAGGCTGAAACCACAAGAAAGGGCAAGAGAGAGTCTCCTCCTCCCAGGAGAATTGCTGAAATTGAATCAGAAAATACTGACATCAACACTTCAGATAACCACAACTCTGATGAAGAATTTGCTGCCTTCACAAAGAAGTTTCAAAGGTTCATGAAGAAGAAATAATGGAGAACAAAGCCATCTTCATCTTCCTCCAAGGATGACTACTATAAGAAGAAGAAAACTTCTAAGGATGATAGGTATGGCTCTAATCCCAGTAAACAAACTTCTTCTTAAATTGTTTGTTATTGTTGCAACAGGCCAGGACATGTCATAGCTGATTGTCACGCTAAAAGAAAAGAATCTAATAATAAGAAGAAGCATCAAAATAAGGGTAAGAAGGAGAGATCCTTTGTTGCCTAGAAGCAGAAGAGTTGGACTGACTCCTCATCATTAGAATCTAGAGAAGAGGATGAAGCTGAAGCCTATATTGGATTGTTCAATACTGAAGAGGATTCTGTAGAGACTAAATTCTTGCAAATGTTGGACTCTATAAATGGGATTGAAGATCATCATTGTAAAGGGCTGATGGCTCTGTCTATGGAAGATCAGTTCCAGGATCAGCCTGGTCTTAGTAAGGTATACAATCTATCTTCAGTTTCTGATTATTATACTGGATCAGAATCAGAAGAATCTGCATCGAGAGATGTAGATGGTTCTAAATCTAAAGGGGATGTTCATCAACTAATTGATGAGTATGGTGGTCTATTGCAAGCTCTTAAGAGAAGCAAAATCCTTGTCAAAAAGCAGGCTAAGGAAATTGCATATCTCAAATTGGCTGCATCAGATTCAGCAAACGTGCTGGATTTGAAGTTGAATGAAGTTGCCAAACTAAAAAACATAACTGTTATTCAGACGGGTACAATTACCTTCAAAAATGATCACATCAAGAGTCTGGAAGTCAGACTTCAAAGAGAGAAGGATCTCATGGCTAAATTCTCAAAGCCAAAGTCAGTCTTACCCTTAATTGATAACTTCATTTCCCAAAAGGGTGAGACAGGATTAGGCTTCAAGGGAAGAACAAGGGCAGCTAATTCCAAAAGAAAAGGCAAAGCTCCAGTTCAGCCACTATCTTCCAAACCCCCTATTTCTTTCAGGAAAGTGATGCAGCCAACTAACAGGTATGATCATGACATCACACATGGTCACTGTAAGCATGGTGATCAGGATGGAAAGGGTGCAAATGCTAATAGGGCAGCCCATGATCAAACACACCATGTTCTTCAGGAATCATCAGTGTTTGATGCACCAACCCCAACACTTAAAAAGAATGCTATTCCTACAGACTTGAGGAATGTTGACAGCAATGCTGTTAAGCCTGTACTTAAAAGAAGGTATAATTGATATGAGTGCTGGTGTTGTGGCAAAGTGGGCCGCTATGCCATTGATTATTGGCATAATGCTAGGGTCCAGAAAAATGCCAGCTTACCTGTCAGAAAGGCTGCAGGCAAGCATGTCAAATTTCAAGCTAACCTGAACCTAGGACCCAATAATAATTGGGGTTCTAAGGATGTGTAATTTTATTTGATGCAGGTGAGTTCAAGTGGCCATACACCAATATGGTACTTGGATAGTGGATGTTCCAGGCATATGACTGGAATAAGAAGAATGCTAAAGGATTACTCTCCCATAGAAAATGAACCCAAAGTGATCTTTGGTGGATCTGAAAAGGGGGTCATCAAAGGGTTTGGTAACATTTCTAATAGCTTCATCACTATCACCTAAGTGGCTTATGTGAAAGGTCTAAAACATAACCTAATAAGCATAAGCCAACTAAGTGATCTTGGTTATGACACTTCTTTCCTCAAGGGTGTGTGCCAAATAAGAAGGTCAAGTGATCAAGAGATCATTCTGACAGGCACTAGGAAAGGAAATGTCTACTGTCTTAATTTTGGTTATGAGAGTAAGAACTCTCTTATTTGTCTAGTTGCAGATGAGAAAGCATCTCATTGTGTCCAATGGCACAAGAGGCTAGCTCACCTGAACTACAAGTCAATAGACCAACTCTTTAGTATGGAGTTAGTGAGGAATGGTCCTCAGGTCAAGTGCATTAAAAAGGGTGTATGTCTAGCTTGCCAAAAGGGCAAACAGACCAAGACCTCTTTCCATGGACATGATACCAAAGATTCTGTGAGATGTTTATATCTCCTGCATATGGATTTATTTGGTCCTATGCCAGTTCATAGTCTAAGTAGGAAAGCTTATACATTTGTGTTGTGGATGACTATTCTAGATTTATATGGGTTTTCTTCCTGAGACAGAAATTTGAAACACCTACTGTCTTCCAGAATTTTGTTAAGAAAATTCAGAATGAACTTAACAATTCAGTGGTCAAAATCAGAAGTGACCATGGGACAAAATTTCAGTCTGAATACATGACAAGGTTCTATGAAGAATTTGGGATTCATCAAGAGTTCTCCTCACATAGAACTCCCCAGCAAAATAGGATTGCTGAAAGAAAGAATAGGACTCTTATTGAGGCTGGTAGAACACTACTAAGTGACACTTCTCTCCCAGAATATTTCTGGGCTGAGGCAGTAAACACTGCTTGTCATGTTCTCAACAGAGCTTCCATCACCAAAAACCACAAGAAGACACCCTATGAGATTATGAAAGACAAAAAACCAAATTTAGCCTACTTTAGAATCTTTGGTAGCAAGTGTTATGTTCTTAATAATGGAAAGTACTATTTAACTAAGTTTGCTGCCAAATCACAAGAAGGGATATTTGGTGGGTACAATAATAATAGTAAGGCATACAAAGTCTATAACTTGACTACTCAAGTTGTAGAAGAATCTGTCCTGGTAGTCTTTGATGAATCTAAGTTAATTAACTATGAGCTATCAAGCACTTCTTCTAGCTCTATAGGGTTGAAAGATAAGATGGACAAGCTAATCATCAGTGAAGACCAACCTATAAGATAGGATGAGGATAATGATGGATGCTGTCTAGGGGGAGTACAAGACCCACAAGCTGAAGATGAAGACAATGAAGTACAGCTTGGTGAGGAAAATGAAGAAAATCAAGAGGTGGACAGATTTCCTCTAGCAATAAGACATCTAAGGGATTATCCTGCATACCAAATCATTAGTGATGGAGTTCTGACCAGAAGCAAGAGCATGAACACAGTTCTATGGTCAAGCTTCCTATCCTAGATGAAACCTATGAAATTTGAAGAGGCTATACAAGACCCAAATTGGATTGATGCCATGCAGGAAGAGCTGAATCAATTCAAAAGATGTAAAGTTTGGAAGTTGGTTCTTAAACCAAAGAATCACAATGTCATAGGGACTAAGTGGATCTACATGAACAAGTTAGATGAAAATGACATTATAGTCAAGAACAAAGCCAGACTGGTAGCAAAAGGCTATAGGAAGGAAGAAGGAATAGACTTTGACCAGACATTTGCCCCAGTGGCAAGGTTGGAAGCAATAAGGCTGTTACTTGCCTATGCAGCTTACCAAGGGTTCAAGGTATTCTAGATGGATGTAAAGTCAGCATTTTTGAATGGTGACTTAAAAGAGGAAGTTTATGTTGAACAACCTTCAGGTTTTGTAGATCCTCTTTATTCTAACTATGTTTATAGGCTTAAGAAAGCTCTATATGGATTAAAATAAGCCCCTAGAGCTTGGTTTGAAACTCTGTCTACCTTCCTCATTAAGAATAAATTCTCAAGGGAGAAAATTGACAAGACTCTATGTTGGGTACATTGGAAAATGTGTACCTGATTTGAAGAAGCCCAACCTAGCTCAATGATATACATCATGTTGTATTTGATGTAGTTTTGAGTTGACATGTGCAGGTAAAGAAATGTTAAAGTTTACAGAAAAATTCTAAGTCCAAGTGTCGACACAAAGGAAAATGTGTCGACACATAGAAGAAAGTTGTCGACACAACACTGGGAAAATGTGTCGACACAGAAGAAGTAAGTCGACACTACTCTGGGAAAAAGTGTCGACACATAACATAGTCGATCTCAACACTGGGAAAATGTGTCGACACAGAAGAAGTAAGTCGACACTACTCTGGGAAAAAGTGTCGACACAGAAGGAAAGCGTCGACCTCAACATTGAAAAAAAAATGTCGACACAGAAGAACATAGTCGACCTCAAGGAATATAGTCGACCACAAGTTTGTCTACAACAGCAGAATGTGTCGACACATTGTGATTGAGTCGACACATTGAAGCAGAGTTAAAAGAAGACTGTGTCGACACCTGAAGGCTAAGTCGACACTTACTGAAGTTAAGATTCTACAACAACTGTGTCGACACACAGGACTTGTGTCGACACACTGAAGAGTCAAGATCAAATTGTTTGCAGAAGAAGCTGTGTCGACTCAAAGGCAACTTAGTCGACATCACTGAAGGCAGTGTCGACACCAAAGTCAATTGTGTCGACACAAATAGACAGATGGTCTCGACACTTTCTGACAGACTGTCTCGACATACTGTGGTTCAAGACTAAGGCACAGGACTTGTTGAAGACTTGACAGCTGTGGGTTGCCACCGGTTAACTGAAGCTGTCAGACTTGTCAGAGAACTGTTAGAAACCGGATCAGCCGGTTACCATGAAGGAAGTCTATAAATAGACATATTCAGAAGAAGGAAATAACCTTCTCTCAACATTGAAGAAATTCTTAACTCCAGAACTTTTGAAGAAGGATTCCGATCCAAATCATTTCAAGAAAGTGCAAGGCACTTAAGAAGATCTTCTCAAGAAGATCTAAGAAGACTATCTAAGGATAGATCTAAGAAGAGTTCTAACCAGAATTCTGAAGAATCATTCAAGTGCTGATAGAGAGAGATCAAGTCAGAATTTGAAGAAGAAGAAAGAATCCACCAGTGGATTATCAAGAAGCTGTTTGGAATCAACTCAGCTAAGTACATTTTCAAGAAGCTTTGAAGAAGGCTAAGAAACAGTTGATTGCATCAGCTGATTAAGAATTGTCATTGCCTTTTCTCTCTCAATTTGGCAAGACAAATTTAAAAACAATCTTTTCTATATTTCTGTAGGATCTGTTTATACAGATCTGAGTTGTAAGCCTATGTTATAAAGGCTGAGTGTAGGAGTGTTGAACTCTGAGTGGTAGGGCTGATTGCCTGAGTGTAGGAGAAGGATATTCTCTGAGTTGTAGGCCTTGGGGCAAGGCTGAGGTAGGGCAGTTGTGCCTGAGTTGTAGGAACCAGTTGGGTTCTGAGTTGTAAGATCTATTGATCTGAGATAAGTGGAAGTTTGGCCGAATCTAGCATACAGCTAGATAGGTGAAGGGGGAAAGTGGATGTACCCAGACCTTGGGGAACCACTATAAAACATAGTGCAATCTGTGATGTGTTGTTTTCTGTGATTGCTGTGTTTTTGTATTAGTTAATAAATTGAATTCTGTCTAGAAGTTTTAGAAAAAGAAGCAGGACCTATTCACCCCCCCCTCTAGGTGTTTAGGCTGCCTTGAAAGTTAAACTATCAAGTGGTATCAGAGCCAGGTTCCTCAAAAAGGACTTAACAGTCTGAGGTAGATCTGATAGGCAGAATCAAGAATCAAGAAGATGGGTTCTGGAGAGAATCATAAGGAGCTAGGGTCAATGAAATTACCCATATGCAAGAAGGAAATCTTTGGGATCTGGAAAGAAAGAGTCAGGTTGTTTATGGAAGCATCTGACCCAAGGATTTACATCACAGTACAGGAAGGCCCCTTCATACCAATGAAGATATCTGTTCTTGATGCAAATATCCAAACACCAAAGACTTATTCTGAAATGACCAAGGATGAAATCATCTTGGCAACCATGGACAAAAGGGCACAGAACATAATTGTCAGTGCCATAGATGATTCAACATTTCAGAATCTGATTCACTGCAAGACCTCCAAGGAGATGTGGGACACATTAATTGTCTACATGGAGGGATCAGAAGAAGTAAGGCTGGACAGAAAATCTATGCTAAATCAGGAGTATGAAAGTTTTAGACAAGGAAAATCTGATAGCATAACTGAGTGCTATAAGAAATTCTATAGAATTGTGAATGAGCTAATTTCCTATGGAAGAGTCTTCAGTACCTATGAACTGAATGACAAATTCTTAAGATCCTTATCAAAGGATTGGGATACAAAGATCTGTGCCATAAGAGAAGTGGCAAAATTGGCAGAGATATCTCCTCCAACTCTGTTTGGAAAGTTGCTATCCTATGAAATGCAACTTATGGTAAGGAAGGAGGAGGAAAGAAACTCAAGAGGAGAGCATAGAGAAAAGACTGTGGCTTTTAATGCTGAAGCCACCAGAAAGAATAGGAGGAAATCACCATCTCCTCCTAAGGAAGTTGAAGAAGGTAGTTCTGAAAATTCAGATAAGGGTTCAGTCAGCAGTGATTCAGATGCAGACTTTGCTGCATTCACTAGGCAATTTCAAAGGTTCTTGAAAAAGAAGCAATGGAAGTCTAGGCCTTCATCATCACAGCAAGTAGATGACTATTATCAGAAAAGAAGGTCATCTAGGAAAGAGAAAAGCAGGTCAAAGCCCAGCAAAGCCACTACTTCAAAGATTGTCTGCTATTGTTGCAATAGGCCTGGACATGTAGTGGCTGAGTGTCCTGACAAAAGGAAGGAATCTTCAGAAAAGAAGAAGACTTATCAGAAAGGCAAGAAGGAGAAATCCTTTGTAGCAAAGAAAGATAAAAGTCTGTCAGACCAGTCAACTTCAGAATCAGGATCTGAAGCTGAAGCATATATTGGATTATATGCTGCATCTGAGGAAGAGGAGTTTATGCAGTTGCTAGACTCCATCAATGAACATCAATGCATGGGTTTGATGACTAGATCAGAAGAGGACCTATGCCAGAATCAGTCTGGTCCTAATGAGGTAAACAGTCCTTCCAGTACATTTGTTTGTAGTACAAGTGAAGAATCAGCTACATCTGCATCAAGTGATGAAGATGCATCTGGATCTGAAGGAGATGTCTATCAATTGATAGACAAGTATGGGGACTTGTTGCAGGCCCTTAAGAAAAGCAAGAACCTGGTTAAATCACAGGCTCAGGAAATTGCTGATCTAAGGGTTACAACAGCTGAGTTAGAAAAAGTCCTTGATCAAAAGTTAGCTGAAATTGCCAAGCTGAAAAATATAACTATTATTCAGATGGGCACAATTAATTATACTAATGATCAAGTAAAGAGTCTGGAGGACAGACTTAGAATTGAAAGGGAGTTAGTGGCTAGTTACTCTAAGCCAAAATCTGTCTTACCCTTGATAGATGAATTTGTCACTCAGAAGGGTAAGGCTGGATTAGGATTTAAGGGTAACTCCAGGGCTAGCAGATTCAAGAAGAAAGGCAAAGCCCCTATTGAGCCACTAAACCTTTCAGTCCCCATAAGGTTTGGTAAGAAGAAAGTGCCTTCTAACATATATGATCATGAAGACATTCAGGATCATATCAAGACAAATGTTCTGAAGAACAAGGGTGTTAAGGCAAGCAGGCCTACCTATGGTCATAAGCCCTATGGTTTTAAGAAACCAGCAGGAGAAGTTGCAACAGCACCAGCAATGAACAGAAATGCTTCTGACAAGGATGTATCTAGATCTAGATACAATAAGTTTGAATGTTGGTGCTGTGGCAAGAGGGGTCATTTTGCATTGGACTGCTGGTATAACACAAGTGTTATAAAGAATAAGAGTCTACCTGTTAGAAGAGGTTATGATAACTTTATTAAGGCTAACCTGAACCAAGGACCCAAGACTTACTTGGGTTCTAAGGGTAAGTAATTCTGTATTGCAGGTGAATCCAAGTTACCATGCCCCTATATGGTACTTGGATAGTGGTTGTTCCAGGCACATGACTGGAACAAAGGGGCTGCTGAAGGAGTATTCATCTGTCAAAGATGGACATAAAGTGATCTTTGGTGGATCTGAAAAAGGAGTCATCAAAGGATTTGGTAACATCTCTTCAAACCTAATTACTATCACCCAAGTGGCCTATGTAAAAGGTTTGAAACATAATCTAATAAGCATAAGCCAGCTGAGTGATCTAGGATATGACATTTCATTTGGTAAGGATGGATGTCATATCAAAAGGTCAAGTGATCAAGAGATCATATTGACTGGGTATAGGAAGAGAAATGTGTATTGCCTTAATTTTGAATGTGAGAATAAGGCATCACCCATTTGTCTTGTAGCTGATGACAATGCTTCTCATTGTGTTAAGTGGCACAAGAGATTGGCTCATCTAAACTACAAGACAATTGGCCAACTCTTTAGTAAAGAACTAGTGAGGAATGGGCCTCAAGTTAAGTGTATAAAGGAAGGGGTATGCTCAGCTTGTCAAAAGGGCAAGCAGACAAAAACCTCATTTCAAAGCCTTGAAAACAAGGATTCTGTGAGGTGCTTATACCTCTTGCATATGGATCTTTTTGGTCCTATGCCAGTTCACAGTCTAGGAAGGAAGGTCTACACACTAGTGGTTGTAGATGACTATTCTAGATTTACATGGGTGTTCTTTCTGAGACAAAAATCTGAAACCCCAAGTGTATTATTTAAGTTTGTAAAGCAAATTCAGAATGAACTGAACAGTACAGTGGTCAAAATCAGAAGTGACCATGGTACTGAGTTTCAATCTGAAAGCATGACAAACTTGTGTATAGACTTTGGGATTTTCCAAGAGTTCTCCTCACCTAGAACACCTCAGCAAAATGGAATTGCTGAAAGAAAGAATAGATCATTAATTGAAGCTGGTAGAACTCTATTGAGTGACACCTCTCTCCCAGAATATTTTTGGGCTGAGGCAGTTAACACTGCTTGTCATGTCATCAATAGGGCTTCTATCACCAAAAGCCACAGAAAGACTCCCTATGAGATTGTGAAAGGCAGAAAACCAAATCTATCCTATTTTAGGATCTTTGGCTGCAAGTGCTATATACTTAACAATGGTAAGTCTTATTTGACTAAGTTTGCTGCCAAATCCCAGGATGGGATATTTGTTGGGTACAGCACAAATAGTAAGGCCTATAGAGTCTTCAACTTAACTACTCAAGTTGTTGAAGAATCTGTGCATATTGTATTTGATGAAACAAGATTAATCAATTGTGAATTGTCTTGTAGATCAAATGACTCAACAGGTATAAGCAAGAAGATGGACAAGCTCTCCATTGCTGAAGCTTCAAAGGAAGAGGGAGCATTGGAAAATGAAGGCTGCTGTCCAGGGGGAGTACAAGAGATAATGGAAGCTGATGAAAACCAAGAGGAACAGCAGAATGAAGAAGCTGGAGATGCTCAACCTGAAGGGAATCTACCTCCAGCTATAAGATATCTAAGAGATCATCCTACTGATCAGATAATTGGTGATCCAAGACAAGGAGTGCAAACTAGAAGCAGAAATCAAAGCACAGTTTTGCATTCTAGTTTCTTGTCTCAAATGGAACCTAAGAAGTTTGAAGAAGCTATCCAAGACCAGCACTGGATTGATGCTATGCAAGAGGAGCTGAATCAGTTCAGAAGGTGCAAGGTCTGGGAGCTTGTTCCTAAACCAAGAGGCCACAACATAATTGGGACTAAGTGGATCTATAGGAACAAGCTAGATGAAAGTGGAATAATAATAAAGAATAAAGCAAGATTGGTTGCAAAAGGATACAGGCAGGAAGAAGGGATTGACTTTGATCAAACCTTTGCTCCAGTAGCAAGGCTGGAGGCAATCAGAATGTTCCTTGCCTATGCAGCCTACCAAGACTTCAAAGTATACCAGATGGATGTAAAGTCAGCATTTCTGAATGGTGATCTTAAAGAAGAAGTATATGTAGAGCAGCCATCAGGTTTTGTAGATCCTCTTAAACCTGATTCTGTGTACAAGCTTAGGAAAGCTTTGTATGGGTTAAAACAAGCTCCAAGGGCTTGGTATGAAACCCTGTCTACCTTCCTCATTGAGAATAAATTCTCAAGAGGAAAGATAGACAAAACTCTATTCCTTAGGGAATCCAAAGGAAAGATCATCTTAGTCCAGATCTATGTTGATGACATAATCTTTGGATCTACTGAAAACAACCTTTGTAAAAAGTTTGCCAAACTTATGCAAGGGAAGTTTGAGATGAGCAGTATGGGAGAACTTAAGTTCTTCTTGGGACTCC
The DNA here is from genome assembly GCA_039513925.1 of Platanthera zijinensis. NCBI lineage: Eukaryota > Viridiplantae > Streptophyta > Magnoliopsida > Asparagales > Orchidaceae > Platanthera > Platanthera zijinensis. The sequence continues at coordinate 101,696,484 of CM077095.1, forward strand.
AAGTAAGACAGACTGATGATGGATTGTCCATATCCCAGTCTAAGTTCACCAAGGAATTAATTAAAAAATATGGTATGGAGTCATCCTCCTCCATGAGAACTCCTATGGGCACAAGTATGCCAATATGCAAAGATGAGGCAGGTAAACCTGTTGATGAATCATTGTATAGAGGAATAGTTGGGTCACTACTATATCTCACTGCTAGTAGACCTGACATTATGTATGCAACATGTGTCTGTGCTAGGTACCAAGCCTGCCCTAAAGAATCTCATTATACTGCAGTAAAAAGGATTCTGAGATATCTAAAGGGCACTCCTACTCTAGGTCTTTGGTACCCTAAGAATAGAGATTTTCAACTAACAGGCTATTCAGATGCAGATTTTGCAGGATGTAGAGAGGATAGAAAGAGTACTACAGGTACTTGTCAATTCCTGGGAGGAAGACTAATATCTTGGAGTAGTAAAAAACAGACTAGTGTGGCAATTTCCACAGCTGAGTCAGAGTATATTGCTGCAGGAAGCTGCTGTGCACAGCTATTATGGATGCAGCATCAGCTTAAAGATTATGGTATTCAGGTAAGTAGAACACCCCTTTTATGTGATTCTAAGAGTGCTATTTCTATTGCTAATAATCCAGTTTCTCATAGTAGAACTAAGCATATAGAAATAAAATATCATTTTCTTAGAGAACATGTAGAAAAAGGTGACATCTCATTGGAATTTGTAAAAACAGATTATCAAATAGCAGATGTATTTACTAAGCCTTTAGATGAAACCAAATTCAATAAATTCAAAATTGAATTAGGTATGTTAACCATTGAATAATGTATTAAATAAAATCATTAACAATGCTATTGAAATGGTTAATAAGTAAGTAAAAGTAGTAACAACATAATCAAGTGTTAAAAAGAACACATTGAAGTTACAGAAATTGGCTAAGTAAGAATGTGTCGACACATTCAGTAATAATGTGTCGACTCAGAGAAATTATGTCGACAAGTCAGAAATATTGTGTCGACACAGAGAATATGTGTCGACACTTAAGAAATTTTTTGGTCGACTTAACCAGGAATGTAATGTCGACTCAACCAGAATCATGGTGTCGACACTTACAAAATATGTGTCGACACTTGTCCTTAGTGTCGACACAGAATTTCTGTCTTTCTACTATGTATCCAAGGTGTCGACATAACCACATATTGGTGTCGACACATAGTAGGCTGAAGAAATGTCGAGTTAATAGAAGCTTGTGTCGACACATTCCGTCTGTGTCGACACATTTAGACTGTTTTTGGCGCCTTTTGAACTTCTTTCAACAGAAGCTATAAATAGGTCAAAAGCTCTTGTTGTCGACACGCTTTCAAGGTTTTCGAGACTAAAACCTTGTGTCGACAGTCTTTCTTTCTCTCTTCTCTCAAGCTTTCTCGACACAACAATGGCGCCAAGGATTGAAGATAACATCAATGAAGGCTATGAGTTGGTGCGCCAGGCGTTTGCAGATGCGCCGCCCGATGTTCAAGGGGTTATCGCCCTTCTCTCCAACTCAGGGTTAGAATTTCTGGTCTCTGAACCGTCCAAGATCTGGAAGAAGGAGGTGCATGAGTTCTTTATCTCTGCATCAGTCCATTCTACTGGACTCAAGATTAAGTCCACTGTTCAAGGGACTAAGGTTAAGATTACCCACAGGGGTTTGAGAAAGATATTCCAATTACAAGTAGTTGAGAATGAAGAAGAGGTTCCCAGTTCTAAGACAAGGGAAGCCCTACAATGGTGTGACCTGGACTCAAGCATGAAGATTGGAGCTGCATTCAATAGAAAGGGTATGAATCAGCAAGGGAAGTTCTTGTCTGAAGTTGTTGGCAAGGTAATTCTCTGCAAGTCAGGTGGACATGATAGGATTTCTGCCTATATGTTCAGCCTTATGACCAGGATTGTCTTTACAATCCCTACTGATTGGTCAGCAGTCCTCTTTGACAAGATTAAAGAAGGGATCAAGAAGCCTAACATGGCTAGGATCATAAGTCTATATCTCAATGGAGCAATCCCTGAAGTGATGCAGCAACTGCCAGGATCTAAAATCAATCATATGAGAAGGATGGACATGAGACTATTCTCCAGGTGGGAAAGGGTGCTGTCTAAGGATGTGCCTGAAGAGAGCAGGCCAGACACCCCTGTGAAATCCCCTTCTCCAGCTCACGAGACTGAGCAACAACAAGAGGACCCACTAAGGATACAGAGTGAAGAACAACCTGCCTCCACTACAGTTCATCAAGTAGATACATCTGCACAGATGCAGGGGGAGCCTGTTCAATCTCCTGCTCAAAATGTATCTACCCCTACTCAGGTACAAGTGGTACAGGTGTAGGGGGAGCAAATGTATTTTACTATAAAAGACTTTCTAAAAGTTTTTTTTTCTCACTGCACAGGTTCAGGGGGAGCATGTGTCTTCTCCTACTCCAGATATGCAGCTGCCTGAGAATGTGCACAAGGATGCACCTAATGACTTATCTTCAGATGCTCCAGTTCAAAAAGAATAAACTCTGGATGAGTTATTTCCTAATGATGACATAGCTACTGATAGAATAGAAGAGGACCAAGATGTTGAGCAGCCTCTTGACATAGAGCTAGAACAAGAAGTGGAGAAAGTTCAAGAGAATGAAAAAGTTCAAGAAATAGAGGAGGAGCAAAGAATTGAGGGGGAGCCAGTACATGTTGAAACTGAGCAACATGGCACTGAAGCAGATAGAGTTCACATTGAGAGTACTTCTGACTCTGAAACTGAAGAAGCCAGGTTGGCTAAGAAAAGAAAACTGGTTGTATTTAAAAGAAGAAGCAAAACTTATAAGCAGGCTTTACAGACAATACCTCCACCTCCACCTCCTGAAGTTGATTATAACAAGTTCTTGGTGGATTTACAGGTGAAATTGGATGACCACAGGGTGGCCATTGAGAAATATGTTGATGAAAGAAACAAAACTCTGCAGTTTGACTTAGCCCAAGATATCAAATCTATCCAATTTCAAGTCAACTTGAATAAAACTGAAATGACAGATTGCTTCCACAAGGGTGGCAATGCTGTAGTTTATCTGGCTAAACAACAGCAGGCTATCTCTACAAAGGTGGATGATATTGTTTTGAAGCAAGGTTATGTTCTGGAAAATCAAATAAGAATGAATGACAATTTAACTGAATCTCATAATGAGATCATTCAAGAGGTGAAGAAGATTGTTCCAGGGATGCCTGCAGATAAAGCCAAAGAAATGGCAGAGTTTGATAAGAATTTTCAGGCTGCAATTGCATCTGTTAAGACTGCCATCACAACCTCTCAACAGGAAATATCTGAAAAGCTTCAAAGATTAAGACCATTTTTCAAGGAGGGAGTGAATTATTTGGATGGCCAAATAAGATTTCAGAAAGAAGATCTTAGAGATCATGTATCAAGAGAAGCCATAAAGGGGGAGAGGATGCTAATTCATGCAGGCTCTGAGCATGCCAAATGGGTGACCAATAGCATAAGAGCCACATTGGGATATCCACCATTGTGTGATGATAACATGGTGGCTGAGTCAGGATTACAAACAGGACTACTTGAAGGTGACCAACCTGAGGTTGCCCAAGTCATATACCCCCCTCCAGATTTTGATATATTGGATCAGCAAGTGCAATATATGTATAGTCCTTCAAAGGAAGTTGTAAATGTTATCTTTGGAAAGGTTGATAAGCCTGAGGTAAATTTGCAAGATCAGCAAGATGCTCTACTGTCAAAGAAAAGATTTAGAGAGCAGGCTGAGCTGAAGCCAGATTTTGAGCAGTGGAGTCCTACTTCCAGAAATATAATACTCACTGCATGGAAAGCTGTCAAAGATCAAGTTCATGAAAGGGGCAAGTGGTACAATGAGCAGGAATGGCAGAAGTATGAGGCAAGACAAGAAGCCATTGTACAATTCAGAAGGAAAGCTAAGATGGGAAGACTTCCAACTGATGCTATGGAGCCAAGCAAATACTTCCCAAAGCCTTTTCACTATTTTGAAAGGCAAAGGCTCAAGGAAGAAGCTAAGAAGAAAGCTGATCTTAAAGGAAAAAAGATGGCTGAAGAATCAGAAGCTCCTGTGACAGCTAAAATTAAATCTGGCCAAGGGATTGTTATTAGAGAGCCTAATCAATCCTGATAATGTTTAGTTCTTTCATAATGTTTTGTAATGATGTAATCTGTTAAAGAAAAACCATGTAATCAAACATTACCCAGTAATAAACAAAATTTTGTTAAATCTGTGATAGATTGTTTTATCCATGATGTTCTTATTATTTTGTTTATAATTAAGTATCCCTGTGTATTGTCATATATCATCATTTTATACTATTTATAAATGGTGTATATCATTGGCTATAAGGGTTATGACTTCTCCAAATAGGGGGAGATTGTTGGGTACATTGGAAAATGTGTACCTGATTTGAAGAAGCCCAACCTAGCTCAATGATATACATCATGTTGTATTTGATGTAGTTTTGAGTTGACATGTGCAGGTAAAGAAATGTTAAAGTTTACAGAAAAATTCTAAGTCCAAGTGTCGACACAAAGGAAAATGTGTCGACACATAGAAGAAAGTTGTCGACACAACACTGGGAAAATGTGTCGACACAGAAGAAGTAAGTCGACACTACTCTGGGAAAAAGTGTCGACACATAACATAGTCGATCTCAACACTGGGAAAATGTGTCGACACAGAAGAAGTAAGTCGACACTACTCTGGGAAAAAGTGTCGACACAGAAGGAAAGCGTCGACCTCAACATTGAAAAAAAATGTCGACACAGAAGAACATAGTCGACCTCAAGGAATATAGTCGACCACAAGTTTGTCTACAACAGCAGAATGTGTCGACACATTGTGATTGAGTCGACACATTGAAGCAGAGTTAAAAGAAGACTGTGTCGACACCTGAAGGCTAAGTCGACACTTACTGAAGTTAAGATTCTACAACAACTGTGTCGACACACAGGACTTGTGTCGACACACTGAAGAGTCAAGATCAAATTGTTTGCAGAAGAAGCTGTGTCGACTCAAAGGCAACTTAGTCGACATCACTGAAGGCAGTGTCGACACCAAAGTCAATTGTGTCGACACAAATAGACAGATGGTCTCGACACTTTCTGACAGACTGTCTCGACATACTGTGGTTCAAGACTAAGGCACAGGACTTGTTGAAGACTTGACAGCTGTGGGTTGCCACCGGTTAACTGAAGCTGTCAGACTTGTCAGAGAACTGTTAGAAACCGGATCAGCCGGTTACCATGAAGGAAGTCTATAAATAGACATATTCAGAAGAAGGAAATAACCTTCTCTCAACATTGAAGAAATTCTTAACTCCAGAACTTTTGAAGAAGGATTCCGATCCAAATCATTTCAAGAAAGTGCAAGGCACTTAAGAAGATCTTCTCAAGAAGATCTAAGAAGACTATCTAAGGATAGATCTAAGAAGAGTTCTAACCAGAATTCTGAAGAATCATTCAAGTGCTGATAGAGAGAGATCAAGTCAGAATTTGAAGAAGAAGAAAGAATCCACCAGTGGATTATCAAGAAGCTGTTTGGAATCAACTCAGCTAAGTACATTTTCAAGAAGCTTTGAAGAAGGCTAAGAAACAGTTGATTGCATCAGCTGATTAAGAATTGTCATTGCCTTTTCTCTCTCAATTTGGCAAGACAAATTTAAAAACAATCTTTTCTATATTTTTGTAGGATCTGTTTATACAGATCTGAGTTGTAAGCCTATGTTATAAAGGCTGAGTGTAGGAGTGTTGAACTCTGAGTGGTAGGGCTGATTGCCTGAGTGTAGGAGAAGGATATTCTCTGAGTTGTAGGCCTTGGGGCAAGGCTGAGGTAGGGCAGTTGTGCCTGAGTTGTAGGAACCAGTTGGGTTCTGAGTTGTAAGATCTATTGATCTGAGATAAGTGGAAGTTTGGCCGAATCTAGCATACAGCTAGATAGGTGAAGGGGGAAAGTGGATGTACCCAGACCTTGGGGAACCACTATAAAACATAGTGCAATCTGTGATGTGTTGTTTTCTGTGATTGCTGTGTTTTTGTATTAGTTAATAAATTGAATTCTGTCTAGAAGTTTTAGAAAAAGAAGCAGGACCTATTCACCCCCCCTCTAGGTGTTTAGGCTGCCTTGAAAGTTAAACTATCACTCTATTCTTCAGGGAATCAAAAGACAAGATCATCCTAGTCTAGATATATGTTGATGATATTATCTTTTGATCAACTGAAAACAACCATTGTAGAAAGTTTGCCAAACTTATGCAAGGGAAGTTTGAGATGAGTAGCATGGGTGAGGTGAAATTCTTCTTGGGACTCCAAGTTAGATAGACTGATGATGGCTTGTCCATATCCCAGTCTAAGTTCACCAATGAGTTAATTAAGAAATATGGCATGGAGTCAGCCTCCACCATGAGAACTCCAATGGGGTTAAGTATGCCTATAGGCAAATGAGGCAAGAAAACCTGTTAATGAGTCTTTGTATAGAGGAATAATTGGCTCCCTTCTTTACTTGACTGCTAGTAGACCTAACATCATGTATGCCACATGTGTCTGTGCTAGATACCAAGCTTGCCCAAAGGAATCTCATTATTCTGCTGTCAAGAGAATTTTAAGATATCTTAAGGGCACACCAAATCTTGGTCTTTGGTACCCTAAGAATAGAGATTTTCTGCTAACAGGTTATTCAGATTCATACTTTGCATGCTGCAAAGAAGATAGGAAAAGCACCACATGCACATGTCAGTTCCTAGGTGGAAGATTGGTGTCATGGAGCAGCAAAAAACAGACAAGTGTGGTTATATCCACTGCTGAGTCAGAATATGTAGCTGCAGGCAGTTGTTGTGCTCAGCTGTTGTGGATACAACATCAACTTGAGGACTATGACATCAAGGTAAGTGGAACTCCATTATATTATGATTCTACTAGTGCCATATATATTGATAGAAATCCTGTTTCATATAGCTAAACTAAGCATATAGAAATCAGGTTTCATTTCATTAGAGAACATGTTGGAAAAGAAGACATAAGTCTAGAATTTGTCAACACTAACAATCAAATTGCTGACATATTTACAAAACCTCTGGATGAAAGTAAATTCAATTATTTTAAGATTAAATTAGGTATGTTAAAACTAGAATAAAATGTTAGGTCAACACAAAATTTCTCAAAAAATTGGCTAAGTTAGAAAGTTTATGTCGACACTATCAGCGTGTTGTGTCGACACTATCAGCGAGTTGTGTTGACAAAGGAATAAAATGTGTCGACACAGAAATAAAATATGTGTTGAAAAAAAGGTTTGTGTCGACACAACTCTGTCGAGACCTTGTATTAGAAGATTTCTGTGTCGACACACAAAAATCTATGTCGACACATAGACATGACGACACTTACAATTCTCCGTCGAGACCTAAGTAGTCTATGTCGACACATGCAATATTATGTCGACTCATAAGATTCTTATTTAGGCGCGTCTTTTGACCTACCCTTCACAAGAATTCTATAAATATGAGAAAACAAAATCTAGTCGATTGTGCTATCAAGAACTTTCGACTCTAAACCATGTTTCGACAAGAAATTCTACAGTCTACTCTCTTCTCTTTCTTTCATCCATGGCGCCACAGATGGAAGACAAAGTAATTGAGGGATATGAACTGGTTCGCAATGCGTTTGAGACTGCCACACAAGAAATCAAAGCCGTGATTACCCTAATCACCGACAATGGATTGGAGTACCTAGTCTCAGAACCTACCAGGATATGGAAGAAGGAGGTTCTTGAATTCTACTCATCAACATCAATGGATTCGAAGGGCATGAAGATTAAATCATCTGTCCAAGGTACTAAGGTGAAACTCACACTGAAGAGTTTAAGTAAAACACTTCAACTTCCCAGGATTAAGGAAGAAGATGACATAGCATCTTCCATGACAAAAGATGCTCTCCAATGGTGCGGACTGGAACTCACTACCAAGATTGGATCATCAATGAACAGGAAGGGAATGAATTCCCAGGGAAAATTCCTGTCTGAGATTCTCGACAAGGTTATTTTGTGCAAATAAGGAGGACATGATAGGACTTTAGCCTATATGTTCAATCTCATGACCAGAGTCATATTCAAGGTGAAAACTGACTGGTCTACTATTGTGTTTGAAAAGATCAAAGAAAGTCTCAAGAAACCTAATCTGGGCAGAATACTAAGCCTGTATCTGGCTATTAATATTCCAGAAGTGATGAATCAGACTACTTGTTCTAAGATTAATCACATGAGGAAGATGGACTTACAAATCCTATCTAGATGGGAAAGAGTATTTACTAAAGATGTTCCTACACCTCAAAAATAATAGAAGAAAATTAAGGAAAAGAACACACCAGCTAAGCTCCCTGAATCCTTTAGTGATTCAAAAGAGCAAGTTGACTTCAACACAAATAAAGAACAACTAAGGAAAAGGAAATCAACTACACCATCACCTGACAATGAGGTTCAGGCCCAAGGGGAGACCATCCAAGTTCTAGACAACCAGGTGGTTTCACCTCTAGGGGGAGGCAACACTGATACTACACTTGCCCATAAACCAGAAAATCCACAGATATCAGACCTAGGGGGAGGTATTAATGAAGTTGAACTGGATAGTGAAAATGCAACTGACACAGTCATGAACATAGTTTTAGAAATCAACAATGCTACAACCACCACTACTTAGAAAGAAGCATAGAATATGCATATGTCTTATCCTGATCAATCTGAGCAACACAACTCTCCTAATATAGAGAAAACCCTAGAAGAGGACTTTGATTTCTAGGGGGATCCATCTGTTGAGAATGAGGAATTTATTCCTCCATTCAGATGCAATAAAAGGTAACACTAGAAGAGTTATTTCTTGACTTACAAGGAGCAAGAACTGAGGGGGAGATGCTAAGAACTGAGGAGGAGATGCCAATCATTGCCTCTAGTCCAAAAGAAATAGTGGACTTAACTAGTTCATCTGATTCCTCTAAAGATGAAGAAGCCTCCAGGGCAAAGAAAAGGAAACTTGTGGAGCTCAGGAAGAGGAGCTCAGGCTATAAGAAAGCCTTGAAGATTGCCCCACAAACACCAGCTCCTATAGTAGACTTCAGTTCACTTATGGTGCAATTGCAATTGAAATTGGATGCGTAAAGAGTTGCTCTTGAAAAATATATGGATGCGAACAATAAAGATCTATAATTCCACTTGGCCCAGGATATCAAATCCATTAGGTTTGAAGAAAACTTGAACAAGAAGGAAATGATAGATTGCTTTCAAAAGGGAGGTAATGCTGTAGTCTACTTGGCCAAGCAATAACAGGAGGTTAAGACTGCAATAGAGGACATTACAGTCAAACAAGGTTATATCCTAGAAAATCAACTCAGAATGAATGATAATCTAGTAGACTCTCATAATACTATTCTAAAAGATCTCGGGAGTAAAACAACTGCTATTACTGAACAAATGGTTACAGTAAAGTCTGAGTTTGACAAATAACTCAAAGAGGATTTAACAGCTGTCCAAACCGCTATCCAGACATCTCAAAAGGCAAGCTCTGATCAAATGCAGAAGTTCAAAGCCTACTATAAAGAAGGAAAAAATTATCTAGCTGATCAGGTAAGATTTCAGAAGGATGATCTAAGAGACCATATAGAAAGAGAAGTCATAAAGGGTGAGAGAGTATTAGTCAAAGCAAGCTCAGATCATGCTAAATGGATAACCAATAGCATCCAAGCAACTCTTGGTTATCCACCCCTTTATGATGATGACAACACTTCAGAATCAGGAATTCAACCTGCTTACATTGAAGGGGTTCAGCAGGAAGTAACCCAAGTCATTTATCCATCTCAAGACTTTGAAGGAATTCAGCATGCAGTACAACAAATGTATAGTCCTCTAATAGAGGCACAAAATATTATTTTTGAGAAGATAGAAATGTCTGCAGCTGCATTACAAAGAGAAAGAGAAGCATAAAGTGTAAGGGATGCTCAGAGAGAAGATCAGCTATCTAAGAAGAGGTTCAGAGATCAGGCAAAATTAAAGATTGATTTTGAACAATGGAGTCCAACCTCCAGGAATATTATTCTGACTGCTTGGCATGCTGTTAAAGAGAATATGCATGATAGAGGCAAGTGGTATTCTGAACAGGAATGGAGCAAATATCAGGAGTGGCAAGATGCCATATACCAGTTCAGAAGAGACCTTAGAGCTGGGAAGATACCTATTAACTCTGTGGAGCCTAGCAAGTATTTCCCAAAGCCTTTTCATTACCTTGTAAGGCAAAAGATCAAGGTTGAAGAGCTCAAGAAGAAGGATCTGAAAGGAAAGAAGCTTGCTGATGACACAAGAGCTAATGTACAAGCTATGATTTAGTCTGACAAAGGAATTGTCATCAAGGAGCCTGATCAATCCTAGGGATAGATTGACTAGGTTTAGAACTATATAATCGTTTGTTCTAAAATCCTTGTAATTCAAAACTGATTCTTGTTTACTGTATTTTATCATATTTTATGATGATATTACATGCTATTTCTACTTATGAGTTACCCTGTCTGAGTAATGATTTTATACATCATAATCTTTGTTTTATTATAAGTGGTGTATATTATTGACTAAGAGTTATGACTTCTCCAAATTGGGGGAGATTGTTGGGTACATTGGAAACTGTGTACCTGATTTGGAAGAAGCCTCACTTAACTCAATGTTATACATCAATGTGTATTTGATGGGATGTTGAGTTTCAATGTGCAGGTTAAAGAAATGCAAAAAAATATTCTAAGTACAAGTGTCGACACTTGTGAAGGAAATGTGTCGACACCAGAAGCCAAATTATGTCGACACACAGAAATTCTGTCGGCAGCAGTTGTGTCGACACACAGGACTTGTGTCGACACACATAGGAATTCTGTCAACACCAACTATGTCGAGACTAGAAGCTATTGTGTCGACACACAGGACTTGTGTCGACACATTCTACAGAAGCTGTATCAAGAAGATAAAGAAGGGCTGTGTCGACATCATCAAGTATTGTGTCGACACATGGTCTATTTGTGTTGACACATATGAAGTATTGTATCGAAGCTTTTATACTGAGATAGAATACAATGAGGTATCAGGTATCAAGACTGAAGACTTGATATCTATCATAACTAACAAAGCTGTCGCATCTGTCAGAGCTATCAGAAGGCGGTTATGAACAAGATCAACCGGTAACCTCAGATGGGATGTATATAAAGACCCGTTCTATCGTAAAAAGAGAGAGATCGAAGAAGGAAGGACTTGACATTTTTCTAACAGTTGAAATCTACAAGTCATAAAGAGAAGGTAGATCCTGAACAAGTCTGCAAGAAGAATTCAGATCTAATTCTGAATAGGAGAAGGAAGCTGGATTGAGGATCATCTCCAACTTCATAAGAAGATCAACATTACTATGTTCAGATTCAATAAGCTTTGAAGAAGCTAACACAGGTTGGATCTTAAGAAGTCAGATCAATCAAGATCTGATAAAGAAGCCTTCACCCCTTTCTCTCTCTACCTGGGTGAAGGATTTATCATCTTAATAATCAATTTTTTTGTAAGATCTTTTATAGATCTGAGTGTAGGAGAGTTATCTCTCTGAGTTGTAAGCCTAAATTTATAAAGGATGAGGTAGGGCCGAGTGCCTGAGGTAGGATCTTTGTGATCTGAGTTGTAGGCCCGGTGATAAGGGCTGAGGTAGGGCTGTTTGCCTGAGGTAGGATTCTTGGTGTTGGGTACATTGGAAAATGTGTACCTGATTTGGAGAAGCCTCACTTAGCTCAATGATATACATCAAGGTGTATTTGATGTTATTTTGAGTTTATATGTGCTGGTTAAGTATTGGCTAATATGTAGAGAAAAGTTTCTAAGTCCATGTGTCGACACTTAAGAAAGCCTGTGTCGACACTTGGGGAAGCAGTGTCGATACCAGAAGAAACTGTGTCGAAACACAGAAGATTATAGTCGACATCAAATGTGTCGACACTGGGAGGCTGTGTCGACACACAGAAGCAGAGTCGACATCAACTGTGTCAACACCTAAAGGCTGTGTCGACACACAGAATTCTTAGTCTACATCAACTGTGTCGACACACAGGACTTGTGTCGACACTCAGCAGAGTTTATACAATGTCGAGTGCTGAAAAGTGGAGAAGTGATTGTGTCGACACAAATAATCAGTGTCGACAAATTCTTAAGATGCAGTGTCAAGAAGCTGTGTCGACATTGGGGCAGTTATGTCGACAACACCAAAGTCTGTGTCGACACTTAAGTAACTTGTGTCGACACATATTAACAGAATGTCTCGACACTTTATGACAGTCAGTCTCGATGCTTTGCTGACAAATACAAAGGCTCAAGAACTATGTGAAGACATGACAGCTGTGAGTTACAACAGGTTTACTGAAGCTGTCAGACTTGTCAGAAGTTAGTTAGAAACCGTATCAGTCGGTTACCATGGATGAAGTCTATATATAGATGGATTCAGAAGAAGGAAACGAATAATTTTTACACAACTAACACAACTATTGTGAGATTGAACTCTGATCAAGAAAGTACAAGTCACAAAGAAGAAGATCTTCGTGAGAAGATCTAAGAAGATGTTCTGAAGTAGTTATCTATTCAGATTCTATCTAAGTTGAGTTCAATCAAGAATTCAGAAGTATCTTCAAGAGGTTTGGAGAGAGAGAGAGATCCAGCTATTTGAAGTCAAGAAGGAGACAATCACAGGTCTCTCAAGAACCAGATACTGAACTAATCTGTCAAGAAGATTCAGATCTATTTCTGGAATCTAAGGAGGAAGCTGCCAGTCAATTATATTCAAAGGAAATCAACCCAACTAAGCTCAGATTCAAGAAGCTTTGAAGAAAGCTAAGATCAAGTTGATTTCAGCCATCAGCCTCTTCAAGAAGCTGATCAAGAAAGTTCTTATCCCTTCTCTCTCAACAGGGGTAAGAGATTATAAAATTCCTTATCAAATTCTGTAGGATCTATTCATAGATCTGAGTTGTAAGCCTATTTTATAAAGGCTGAGTGTAGGAGATTTGTTCTCTGAGTGGTAGGGCTGTTTGTGCCTGAGTTGTAGGAGAAGGTATTCTCTGAGTTGTAGGCCTTGTGGCAAGGCTAAGGTAGGGCTTGTTAGCCTGAGTTGTAGGAATGTGGAAACATTCTGAGTTGTAGGAATCCTTCTAGATTCTGAGCTGTAGGATCTGAGGATCTGAGATAAAGGAAGAAGTTAGGCCGAATCTAGCATACTGCTGGATAGGTAAAGGGGGAAAGTGGATGTACCCAGACCTTGGGGAACCACTATAAATACTGTGTGCAATCTGTGAATTATGTAGCTATAGAATTTGTGATTGTGTGTGATGAGTTTGCTGCAGAATTTTCTGTTTTATATTACAGCATTGAAGTGATATTCTGTCTTAATTTTAAAACAAGAATTAGAACCTATTCACCCCTCCCTCTAGGTGTTTAGGTAGTCTTGAAAGTAAAACTATCAAGTGGTATCAGAGGGAGGTTGCTCAAAGAAGGACTTAACAGTCTGAGTTAGATCCCTAAGGCAGAATCAAGAATCCAAAAAATGGGTTCTGGAGAGAATCACAAGGAACTAGGGTCAATGAAATTACCCATCTGCAGGAAAGAGATCTTTGGAATCTGGAAAGAAAGGGTTAGGTTGTTTATGGAGGCCTCTGACCCAAGGATATATATCACAGTAAAAGAAGGTCCATATATCCCAATGAATATGTCTGTTCTAGATGCAAATCAAAGAACTCCAAAATATTTTTCTGAAATGACTAAGGATTAGATTATACTGGCAACTATGGATAAAAGAGCTCAAAATATCATAGTGAGTGCCATAGATGATTCTACTTTCCAAAATTTGATTCACTGCAAAATCTCCAAGGAAATGTGGGACACTTTGATTGTCTACATGGAGGGTTTTGAAGGAGTTAGACTAGATAGAAAGTCTATGCTCAATCAAGAATATGAGAGTTTCAGACAAGAGAAGTCTAATAGCATATCTGAATGCTACAAGAAATTCTACAGGATAGTGAATGAACTGATGTCCTATGGAAGGGTCTTCAGTACATATGAGCTGAATGACAAATTCCTAAGATCCTTGACAAAGGACTGGGATACCAAGATTTGTGCCATTAGAGAAGTGGCCAAACTAGCAGACATTTCTCCTCCAAACTTATTTGGAAAGTTGCTATTATATGAAATGCAACTAATGGCTAGGAAGGAGGAAGAAAGAAATACAAAAGGAGAGCATAGAGAAAGTTCTATGGCCTTCAAGGTTGAAGCCACTAGAAAGAATAGAAGGATATCTTCATCACCTCCTGAGGAAGTTGCTGAAGTTATCTCAGAGAATTTAGACAATCAGAACTCAGATAGTAGTGATTCAGATGCAGATTTTGCTGTCTTTACAAGGCAGTTTCAAAGGTTCTTGAAGAAGAAGTAGTGGAAGTCAAGGCCCTCCACATCACAGCCAGTTGATGACTACTATCAAAAGAGAAAATCATCAAGAAAGGAAAGGAGCAAGTCTAAGCCCAGCAAAGATACAACATCAAAAATTGTTTTCTATTGCTGCAATAGGCCTAGACATGTAGTGGCTGAGTGTCTAGAAAAGAGGAAGGAGTCAGCAGACAGAAAGAAGACTCAAAAAAAGGGCAAGAAGGAGAAATCCTTTGTTGATAAGAAGGAGAAGAGTCTTACAGATCAATCCTCCTCAGAGTCAGAATCTAAAGCTGAAGCATACATTGGACTGTTTGCAGCAAGTGAAGAAGATGAGTTTATGCAATTGCTGAACTCCATTTATGAACAAGAAGACCATCAGTGCATGGGACTGATGGCTGAATCAGAAGACAACAAGTGCCAGGATCAGCCTGGTCCCAGTAAGGTACAAAGTAATTCTAGAATTTCTGATTACAGTACTGGTTTAGAGTCAGATTCATCTACATCAAGTGATGAGGATGGATCTGAATCTGAAGGAGATATTCATTAGTTGATAGATGAATATGGGGACTTATTGCAGGCACTTAAGAAAAGCAAAAACCTGGCCAAAACTCAGGCTAAGGAAATTACAGATCTTAAGATGACTGCATCTGGTTTAGAGAAAGAATTGGATCAAAAAAGAATGAGGTTGCCAAGCTGAAAACTATAACTATTATTAGGATGGGTACAATCACATATAAAAATGATCTAATTAAAAGTCTGGAAGTCAGACTTCAAAAGGAGAAAGATCTAGTGGCTTGTTACTCTAAGCCAAAATCAGTCTTACCCTTAATAGATGAGTTTGTGGCTCAAAAAGGTAAGACAGGATTAGGCTTTAAAGGTAACACCAGGGATGTCCAATTCAAGAGAAAAGGCAAAGCACCAGTCTAGCCAGTAAATTTTAAAGTTCCTGTAATGTTTAGAAAGGTACAAGTGTCTTCTAACAAATATGATCTTGAAAACATTCATGGTCATAATAAGACTGATGTTTTGAATAACAAGGGTGTTAATGCCAATAAGTCAGCCCATGTCAATAAACCCCATGTTCTAAGGAAAATAGTGGGTGTAGCTGCAGCAGCACCAGCACAGAACAGAAATTTTTCTGCCAAAAATGTATCTAGACTTAGATACAACAAGTATGAATGCTGATGCTGTGGCAAGACAAGCCATTTTGCCTTAGACTGTTGGCATAACATAAGTGTCAGGAAGAACAACAGTTTACCAGTTAGAAGAGCTACTGGTAGATGTGATATGAATGGTGCTAACTTGAACCAAGGACCCAAGACTTTCTTGGGCTCTAAGGTTAGGTAATTCTGTATTACAGGAAAGTCCAAGTTGCCATGCCCCTATATGGTACTTGGACAGTGGATATTCCAGGCACATGACTGGAACAAAGGGGCTGCTGAAGGAGTACTCACCTATCAAGGATGGGCCTAAAGTAATCTTTGGTGGATCTGAAAGAGGAATCATCAAAGGATTTGGTAACATTTCTTCAAACCAAATTACCATCACTCAAGTGGCTTATGTAAAAGGTTTGAAACACAACCTGATATGCATAAGTCAGCTTAGTGATCTAGGATATGACATTTCATTTATTAAGAATGGATGTCATATCAAAAGGTCAAGTGATCAAAAGGTCATATTGACTGGGTATAGAAAAAGAAATGTTTATTGTCTTGACTTTGTGTGTGAGAACAAGGTTTCTCCTATTTGTCTTGTAGCTGATGAGAGAGCATCTCATTGTGTCAAATGGCACAAGAGGCTGGCTCATCTTAACTACAAAACAATTGGCCAACTCTTTAGCAAAGAGTTAGTGAGGAATGGTCCTCAGGTTAAGTGTATAAAGGATGGGATATATTCAGCTTGTCAAAAGGGCAAGCAGACAAAATCCTCCTTTCATAGCCTTGAAAACAAGGATTCAGTCAGGTGTCTATACCTACTGCATATGGATTTATTTGGTCCTATGCCAGTTCATAGTCTAGGTAGGAAGGTCTACACTTTTGTGGTTGTAGATGACTATTCTAGATATTCCTGGGTGTTCTTTCTGAGGCAGAAATCTGAAACCCCAAGTATTTTACATAGTTTTGTCAAAAAAATTCAGAATGAACTGAACAGTACAGTGGTCAAAATAAGAAGTGACCATGGCACTGAATTTCAATCTGAAAGTATGACAAGATTATGTGAAGAATTTGGGATTTTTCAAGAGTTCTCCTCACCTAGAACACCTCAGCAAAATGGTATTGCTGAAAGGAAGAATAGGACATTGATTGAAGCTGGTAGAACTCTATTGAGTGACACTTCTCTCCCAGAATACTTCTGGGCTGAGGAAGTTAGTATTGCATGTCATGTGATCAATAGGGCCTCTATTACCAAAAGCCACAAAAAGACACCCTATGAGATCATGAAAGGTAGAAAACTAAATTTATCCTATTTTAGAATCTTTGGTTGCAAGTGTTATATCCTTAACATTGGCAAGTCTTATCTAACTAAGTTTGCTGCCAAATCCCAAGATGGGATATTTGTTGGGTACAACATCAATAGTAAGGCTTATAAGGTCTACAACTTGATTACACAGGTTGTAGAAGAATCTATACATGTTCTATTTGATGAAACTAGATTAATCAACAGTGAGTTGCCTTGTAGTTCATGCAGTCCAATAGGTATAAGAAATAGAATGGACAAGCTTTCCATTGCAGAAGGCTCAACTGCAGATGAAGAATTAGAAAATGATGGCTACTGTCCAGGGGGAGTACAAGACTCTCTAGAAGCTGATGACAACCAAGAGGTGCAGCATAATGAAGAAACTAGAGGTGTTCAGCCAGAAGGAAGTTTACCTCCAGCTATAAGACATCTAAAGGATCATCCAGCAAATCAGATAATTGGTGATCCAAGACATGGAGTGCAAACCAGAAGCAGAAATCTGAATACAGTCCTGCACTCAAGTTTTCTATCTCAACTAGAGCCAGAGAAATTTGAAGAAGCTATCCAAGACCAACACTGGATTAATGCTATGCAAGAGGAGCTTAATTAGTTTAGAAGATGCAAGGTCTGGGAGTTAGTTCCTAAATTAAAAGTCCACAACATCATTGGTATAAAGTGGATTTTTAGGAACAAGTTGGATGAGAGTGGAGTTATTGTGAAGAACAAAGCAAGATTGGTTGCAAAAGGATACAGGCAGGAAGATGGAATAGACTTTGATAAACCTTTACCCCAGTAGCAAGACTGGAAGCAATCAGGATCTACCTTGCCTATATAGCATATCAAGGCTTCAAGGTATACCAAATGGATGTGAAATCAGCATTCCTGAATGGTGATCTAAAAGAAGAAGTCTATGTAGAGCAGCCATCAGGTTTTGTAGATTCTCTTAAACCTGGTTATGTCTATAGACTTAGGAAAGCATTGTATGGGTTAAAGCAAGCCCCAAGGGCTTGGTAGGAAACCCTGTCTACTTTCCTTATTGAGAACAAATTCTCAAGAGGTAAAATAGACAAAACTCTATTCCTAAGGGAATCTAAAGGTAAGATAATCTTAGTTCAGATCTATGTAGATGACATAATTTTTGGGTCTACAGAGAACAACCTTTGCAAGAAGTTTGCCAAACTTATGCAAGGGATGTTTGAAATGAGCAGTATGGGGGAACTTAAGTTCTTCTTGGGACTCCAAGTAAGACAGACTGAAGATGGCTTGTCCATATCCCAGTCTAAGTTCACCAAGGAGTTAATTAAGAAGTATGGTATGAAATCATCCTCCACCATGAGAACTCCTATGGGAACAAGTATGCCTATATGCAAAGATGATGCAGGTAATCCTGTAGATGAGTCTTTGTATAGAGGAATAATTGGCTCTCTATTATATCTCACTGCTAGTAGACCAGACATTATGTATGTTACATGTGTCTGTGCTAGGTACCAAGCATGCCCTAAAGAATCACATTATACTACAGTCAAGAGGATTTTGAGATATCTAAAGGGCACACCTAATCTAGGCCTTTGGTACCCTAGGAATGGAGATTTTCTACTAACAGGTTATTCAGATGCAGATTTTGCAGGCTGTAGAGAAGATAGAAAAAGTACTACAGGTACATGCCAATTCTTGGGAGGAAGGTTGATATCCTGGAGCAGTAAGAAGCAGACTAGTGTGGAAATATCCACAGCTGAGTCTTAATATTTGGCAGCAGGAAGTTGCTGTGCACAACTATTGTGGATTCAGCATCAGCTAAGGGACTATGGATTTCAAGTAAGTAGAACACCTTTATTGTGTGATTCTAAAAGTGCCATTTCTATTGCAAACAATCCTGTTTCACATAGTAGGACTAAGCATATAGAGATAAGATACCATTTTCTTAGAGAACATGTAGAAAAAGAAGACATCTCATTAGAATTTGTTAAAACTGATTTTCAAATTGCAGATGTATTTACTAAGCCTCTGGATGAAAATAAATTCAATAAATTTAAAATTGAATTAGGAATGCTAACCATAGGTTAGTTTACCAAAAATTGGCTAAGTTAAATGGTGTCGACACGTTCAGTAATAAAGTGTCGACATAGAGAAGTTATGTCGACAATTCAGGGAAATTGTGTCGACATAGAGTAAAAGTGTCGACACCTAAGGGACTATATGTCGACACATCCAGACAAGCAATGTTGACACATCCAGAAGAGTTGTGTCGACACATCCAGAGAAGTGGTGTCCTCACATTCAGGCTTTGTGTCGACACTTCGAATAAGTGTCGACATAGAATTTCTGTTCCTCGTCTTCTTAAGTCAAGTGTCGACACATCATTAATTAGTGTCGACACATAGAGGTCAACTTTGTTGTCGAGACATTAGGAGTTTGTGTCTACACATTCCAACTATGTCGACACATTTATACTGTTTTTGCCCGCCTTTTGGCCTTTTTTGATTAGAAGGGTATAAATAGGTCAAGAACATATTCTGTCGACACGCTCACCAGGGTTTTGAGACAAAAACCTTGTGTCGACAAATTCTCTTCTCTCCAACCAAGCTTTCTCTTCATTCCAATGACACCCAAGGTTGAAGACAACATCAATGAAGGGTATGAGTTGGTTAGGCATGCATTCGACGATGCCGCAACGGAGATCAAAGAGGTCATTTCTCTTCTTGCAGACAATGGATTAGAATATCTTGTCTCTGAACCTACAAAGATATGGAAGAAAGAAGTATTCGAGTTCTGTACTGCTGCATCAATGAACTCAACAGGATTGAAGATCAAATCCACTGTACATGGAGAAAAAGTCAAGCTATCTCAGAAACGGTTGAGCAAGATTCTCCATCTTCCTAGAATACATGATGAGGAAGAGGTCCCAGCCTCAAGGACTAGGGAGGCGCTTCAATGGTGTGGATTGGATCCAACCTTAAAGATAGGAGCTGCCATCAATTGAAAAGGCATGAATCATCAAGGAAAATTCCTGTCTGAAATAGTAGGAAAAGTGATCTTATGTATACAGGTGGTCATGATAGGATATCAGCCTGTATGTTCAGCCTGCTGACAAGGATAATCTTTAAGATTCACACCAATTGGTCTGCAGTACTGTTCGATAAGATAAAAGAAGGAATCAAGAAGCCAAACTTGGCTAGGATCATGAGTCTGTACCTGGCTGGAATAATTCCAGAGGTGATGCAACAGATTCCTGGATCAAAGATAAATCACATGAGGAGAATGAACATAAGGTTATTCTCAAGATGGGATAGAGTTCTTTCAAAGGAGATGCCTGATGTGGACAGGCAAGAGCTAACGACAAAAACACCAGCACATGACCTTTCTGAGCATGGTCATGAAGATGCACAAGAACAGGGAGCACAAGTTAGAGAACAAGTTCAGGATCAGACTTGGACTACCCAAGTCCAGGAAGAGACTATATCTACACAGGTGTAGGGGGAGCCAATTACTGCACAATTGCAGGGGGAGCCACATTCTGAACAGGTGCAGAAGGAAGAAAGAATCAATTTATCAGAAGATATAGTTTCTCAAACTGGTCTTGATATTTCTGGAGTTGTTGCTGCTGCTGAGAAAGTACTATCTCCTGCTCACACTCAACAAGAATTCACTCTTGAAGAGTTGTTTCCTTATCTTGAAGGACCAACAGATAAAATGGAGACCCTAAGATTTGAGGGGGAGCAAGTAAGGATTGAGGGGGGGGGGGAGCATGTTAATATTGAGGAGGAGCAACATGGAGCTGAGAAAGAAATTTCTTCCAATCCTCAAGAGAGAGTTAATATTGAAAGTTCTTCAGAGTCTGAGCAAGAAGAAGTCAAGGAGGCCAAGATAAGAAAACTAATGGTATTTAAGAGAAGAAGTAAAAGCTATAAGAAGGCTCTCCAAATAACTACTTCACAATCTACTTCTGATTTTGATTATAGCAAGCTTATGGTGAATTTACAAATGAAGCTGGATGAGCAAAGACTGTCCTTGGAAAAATATGTAGATAAAAGTAATAAGACACTCCAGTTTGATCTGGCACAAGACATAAAATCTATCAGATTTGAGATCAACCAGAATAAGAAAGAGATGACAGATTGCTTCCACAAGGGGGGCAATGTTGTGGTATTTCTAGCAAAGCAACAAGCTGAAATAAAGAAGCAGGTGGATGAGATTGCTGTCAAACAAGGCTATGTCCTTGAAAATCAAATAGGAATGAATGACAATTTGTCTAAATCTCACAATGAGATAGTCACTGAGTTAAAGAATGCTGTTACTGAAATGACTGTTACAAGGACTAAAGAAATGGAAGACTATGATAAGAAGCTACAGACTGCCCTAGATTCAGTTAAAACTGCAATCACTTCATCTCAGAAGTTAATTACTGATAAGCTTCAAAAGTTAAAGCCCTTCTTTAAAGATGGAATCAATTACCTAGATGGGCAAATCAGATTTCAAAAAGAGGACTTAAGAGATCATATGACCAGATAAGTCATAAAGGGGGAGAGGGTGTTAGTATATGCTGGCTCTAATCATGCAAAATGGGTTACCAATAGCATTAGAGCCACTTTGGGATATCCACCCTTATGTGATGATGATAATATGGCTGAGTCAGGGGTGCAACCAACTCTATTTGAAGGTGATCAACCTGAGGTTGCCCAAGTCATTTACCCCCTGCTAATATTGAAATGATACATCAATAAGTTCAGTCCATGTACAACCCTCCACTACCAGTTACTAATGTTACTATTGAAAAGGTAGATATGCCAGAAGCTGGTCTGAAAGCTCAGCATGATGCTCAACTATCAAAGAAAAGATTCAGAGAGCAGGCAGAGCTAAAACCCGACTTCTAGCAGTAGAGCCCCACTTCAAGGAATATCATATTAACTGTCTGGAAAGCTGTCAAAGACCAAGTTCATGAAAGGGGTAAATGGTATAATGAGCAGGAGTGGCAGAAGTATGAGGCTAGGCAAGAAGCCATAGTTCAATACAGAAGGAAGGCTTAGATGGGGAAGCTACCTCCTGATGCTCAGGAGCCTAGCAAGTATTTCCTTAAGCCTTTTCATTACTTTGAAAGGCAAAGGATCAAGGCTGAAGCACAAAAGAAAGCTGATTTGAAAGGCAAGAAGCTCATTGAAGATACAGAACCTTCTGTGCAGGCTCAGATTAAACCAGGGAAAGGAATAGTCATAAAGGAGCCAGCCCAGCCTTAGTCTAAGTTTTACTAGTTTTTGTCCAAGAACTATGTATTTGCTAGTTTGTTAAAGAAATCAATGTAAACAACTTGTAACAAACATTTTTGAGTTAATATACAAAACATTGTTCTGTGATCATTTTCTTTTACATCTTTATTCTGTGATGTAACTATGATATGTGTTTTGTTTATAAAGTACCCTGTAATATAATGCTTATGTACATCATCATGTTTATTTTCTAAGTGGTGTATATCATTGGCTAGAGGGTTATGACTTCTCCAAATATGGGGAGATTGTTGGGTACATTGGAAAATGTGTACCTGATTTGGAGAAGCCTCACTTAGCTCAATGATATACATCAAGGTGTATTTGATGTTATTTTGAGTTTATATGTGCAGGTTAAGTATTGACTAATATGCAGAGAAAAGTTTCTAAGTCCATGTGTCGACACTTAATAAAGCCTGTGTCGACACTTGGGGAAGCAATGTCGACACCAGAAGAAACTGTGTCAACACACATAAGATTATAGTCGACATCAAATGTGTCGACACTGGGAGGCTGTGTCGACACACATAAGCAGAGTCAACATCAACTGTGTCGACACCTGAAGGCAGTGTCGACTCACAGAATTCTTAGTCTACATAAACTGTGTCGACATACAGGACTTGTGTCGACACTCAGCAGAGTTTCTACAATGTCGAGCACTGAAAAGTGGAGAAGTGATATCGACACAAATAATCAGTGTCGAACATTCTTAAGATGCAGTGTCAAGAAGCTGTGTCGATATCAAGGCAGCTATGTCAACAACACCAAAGTCTGTATCGACACTTAAGTCACTTGTGTAGACACATATTAACAGACTGTCTCGACACTTTATGACAGTCAGTCTCGACGTTTTGCTGATAGAGACAAAAGCTCAAGAACTATTTGAAGAATTGACAGCTGTGAGTTATAATAGGTTTACTGAAGCTGTCAGACTTGTCAGAAGTTAGTTAGAAACCGGATCAGCCGGTTACCATGGATGAAGTCTATATATAGATGGATTCAGAAGAAGGAAAAGAATAATTTTGACACAACTAACACAACTATTGTGAGATTGAACTCTGATCAAGAAAATACAAGTCATAAAGAAGAAGATCTTCATGAGAAGAACTAAGAAGACGTTCTGAAGTAGTTATCTATTCAGATTCTGTCTAAGTTGAATTCAATCAAGAATTTAGAAGTATCTTCAAGAGGTTTGGAGAGAGAGAGATCCAGCTATTTGAAGTCAAGAAGGAGACAATCATAGGTCTCTCAAGAAGTAGATACTGAACTAATCTGTCAAGAAGATTCAGATCTATTTCTGGAATCTAAGGAGGAAGCTGTTAGTCAGTTATATTCAAAGGAAATCAACCAAACTAAGTTCAGATTCAAGAAGCTTTGAAGAAAGCTAAGATCAAGTTGATTTAAGCCATCAGCCTCTTCAAGAAGCTGATCAAGAAATTCTTATCCCTTCTCTCTCAATAGGGGTAAGAGATTATAAAATTCCTTATCAAATTCTGTAGGATCTATTCATAGATCTGAGTTGTAAGCCAGTTTTATAAAGGCTGAGTGTAGGAGATTTGTTCTCTGAGTGGTAGGGCTGTTTGTGCCTGAGTTGTTGGAGAAGGTATTCTCTGAGTTGTAGGCCTTGTGGCAAGGCTGAGGTAGGGCTTGTTTGCCTGAGTTGTAGGAATGTGGAAACATTTTGAGTTGTAGGAATCTTTCTGGATTCTAAGCTGTAGGATCTGAGGATCTGAGATAAAGGAAGAAGTTAGGCCGAATCTAGCATACTGCTGGATAGGTGAAGGGGGAAAGTGGATGTAACTAGACCTTGAGGAATCACTATAAATACTGTGTGCATTCTGTGAATTGTGTAGCTGTAGAATCTTTGATTGTGTGTGCTGAGTTTGCTGCAGAATTTTCTATTTTATATTACATCATTGAAGTGATATTCTGTCTTAATTTTAAAACAAGAATTAGAATATATTCACCCCCCTCTAGGTGTTTAGGTAGTCTTGAAAGTAAAACTATCACTTGGGAAGAATTTTAGTTGTAGGACTTGTAGAAGTCTGAGCTGTAAGAACCAGTTGGGTTCTGAGATATAAGATCTGAGGATCTGAGTTAGTGGAAGGATGTTTGGCCGAATCCAGCTCTCAGCTGGATAGGTGAAGGGGGAGAGTGGACGTACATATGAATTGGGAAACCACTATAAAACACTGTGTGCTGTGCTGTGTTTTTCTGTGCTTGTTTTATCCTTTGCTGTGATATTTGTAGCTTAATTAGCTATGCTGAGATTAACCTTTTAATTGCCTAAGTTAAAATTGGATTTGAACCTATTAACCCCCCTCTAGGTATTTAGGATCTTTAAACCAAATCTTTCAATTGGGACATATGAAATCACTCTAAATAATTAAAGGATTTTTTCTCACTTTAATTAAAGGGCTTAAGGTTTGCCCCGGGTATACAATGCGTAGAACCACATATCGATGTGTGAGCTCTATTTCCGTTATCCATACGCTAGCAAGCTGAGAGGCCGCGCGTATGGACTGATCACCCTTGGGTAAAAAGAGTTGCGTGCATACCCTCGAGAGAGGAGAAGCGTAACTCTACTAGATTGGTTTCCCCACCTAATGACGAGGTTCTTTGCATAAAGCGGGCATTAAGAAGAATCCTTTGTCGGACGAGAGTTCGGTCGAATAGTCTTAATGTTCAGGTGAGCGATATCCCTATAGCTAGGTGAGCTCATGTTTGTGTAACCTCCACAGCCAAGTAGCCTTTAATTAATTTGAAAATTTGGTTCTCTAATTATTATGAGTCGTTTTAGTTTCGATCCGATTTGATGCTGAGCGTTAACCCTTCATCGAATTTCCTAACTCGTTTTCGTGCCTTTATTTTATCCACCTTAGTTAATTAAAATCCCCACTGTATTTTTAGTAATAGTTACTCCGGAAAGAGTAAAAATAATCAACCCGTCCCCGAGAACAATACGACATCGATATTCCCACCGAATATCGAGTACTACATACGATAGGTGCACTTGCCTCCTTTCGTTAAAAACTCACTTTTTAGCAGTCCGCGACGTTCGACCAATCGAACCAACCACCTAAATAAGAGTCGGGCTCGCGACACATCAAGTTTTTGGCGCCGTTGTTGGGGACCTTTGAGTTGTTATTTCAAATTCTGGAGTCTATTACTTTTACCTATCTTCTAAAAACAAAAAAAGGAAAAAACTTAAAAACTCTATTTAAAAAATCAAAAAGAAAAAAAGATGTTGGATCCCTAGTTGGATTTGGGCTAGGTTCACTAAGTTCGGATATGACCCAACATGTATAGATCAGGGTCATGGTTGTGTCCTAGAGTCTAGGTAAAGTCCTTTGAGTCAACAGTACAAAGGACCAGCCTCTAACACTGCCACAGACTCAAGACTTAGAGAATTCAAGACTTAAAAAAGGAGTTCTACGTTCGTCGATCTCCGGTCGACGAAAGTCGAGCTCAGCTAGACGAATTCAGGGACAATTCTCTGAGCTCAGCTCGAAGAACTTAGTTCTCAGCTCGACGAACTCTGGACAAAGTAATAACTCCTCTAAGTCAAACCTCAGTCGACGAACTAAGAACATCAACTAGAAGAACTCTGTTCTCTGGTAGACTAATTCTGGATAAGGTGATTCAACACTCAACATCAGAAAATATTCTAAGTCCAGACTGCAGACTCAGCTCGACGAACTTGGACCCCAAGTGGACTAACTCTGTTCTCAGGGCTCAGCTCGACGATCTTAGATTCAGCTCGACGAACTTGATGCACAGAAGAAGAAATTTATCAAGAAACATTCAGAGGTCGACGATCTTGGATCTCAGCTCGACGAACAGCCATTCTCAGCTCGATGAACTATGGAATCAGGTTAATGAATCAAGTCTTGGCTGTTTTCATCTTTTGTCCTTATTACGTGGAAATAATTCCTGAGTAATTAGTGCTCTAATATTCTCTGAATATTACCATTAGACAAGAGCATTAATTATGATCTTCATCAGAATTGTTGCCTACCATTTTTATAAAAGACAGTTGGGGAAACAAATAAATGCCAAACATATTCCAAGGCCGTCAGCATTAATTACAGAAGGATTTCAAAATTCAAATGGACTTCCTCACGAGAAATATATAAAACATATAGATTTTTCCTTCCAGATACAAGAGATATAATACAGATAACAATCAATAGACATACAGAATTCTTAAGATTGAAAATCGATCAGTCAAGAATCAACAGCAGCTAGATAAGAAGAAGAGCAATTCTGAAGAAGAAGAACAACCATCTAAATCAAGTGTCTTCTTCTGTCATACTCTCAGGAACTCTTTGAAGGACAATAATACTGCATCTGTCAAAATAGTTCCTTAAGTTCTTCTTGTCAAAATTGAAAGCTTGAAGGCCTATCACCCTGCAGTAAAGCTTCCATCATCCTGAACAAGCAACATCTCAGGGGGAGCTTTTGCTACCATCAAATCCACAAGTCTTCTCAGTTATTTGAATTAAGAAAGAGAAGACACAATCATTCTCTCACCCCCCACTATAAAAAGGGTTGTCATCTCCCTTCAAAATTGATTTCTGGTTGCAAGTTTCCTGATCAAAAGACTTG
Source organism: Platanthera zijinensis (assembly GCA_039513925.1). Taxonomy (NCBI): domain Eukaryota; kingdom Viridiplantae; phylum Streptophyta; class Magnoliopsida; order Asparagales; family Orchidaceae; genus Platanthera; species Platanthera zijinensis. The sequence continues at coordinate 101,723,316 of CM077095.1, forward strand.
AGGTTTGGTTGTTGAGCACCTGATCAAAAGCTCATTGGTGTCAGGCACCTGATCAAAACTCTGAGTGGATTCCTACCAGGGTGGTAGAAGAGTGGACGTACCCAGGTTGGGGAACTACTATAAATTCTTGTGTCGTCTGGTTGCCCCTTTTTCTTTCTAATCTTGCTGTTGCTATGATATTTAGGTCTTTCTGTGTTTACACTTATTTCTCTTTGGTTTCTATGATATAATATCCAAGGTTATGAGTACTTCTTATAGTTCAGAAAAAGATTTAAATTATACCTATATACTCTATTCACCCCCCCTCTAGAGTATATCAGATCTAACCCTAAGTTTCAATTGGTATCAGAGGCGGTTCTTTTGGTTGTACAAGCTAACCCTTGAACCAAAGATCCTAAGTTAGATCTGTTCTTTTTATCATTACTAGATTTATACATACAACATGGCACATAACAAAGAATATGCAAGCACCAGACCTCCAGTGTGTAACTTGTCCAAGTTCATAATCTGGAAGACAAGAATTAGGCTTTACATGAACTCTATTGATGAAGATATATTTAATTTTATCTTAATAGGACCACCAGCTCTAGTGGCTTCAACCTTAACTACATCAACTGACCTGAGTGTAGTTCCACCCCCTGGATGGACAGATGTACAAAAGAAGGATAAGATAGCTGATGCCAAAGCCATGAATATACTAGCTCAAATTATGTCTGATGAAATATTTCAAAAGGTTGCTGAGTGTCAATCATCCAAGGAGATTTGGGATTCCTTGAACCAAATGGTGGCTGGATCAACAGATTAGAGGAAAGATAGAAGGTCAAATCTCATCACTCAGTATGAGAACTTCAAGAAGGATGAAGCAGAGACAGTAGAAGTAATGTACAACAAACTTAGCTCCATCATCAGTGAGCTAAGGACTCTAGACAAAGAATTCACTTTAACTAAAGTGAATGACAAGATCCTAATGTGCTTTCCCAGCACATGGGACTCAAGAATCTGGCCCATTAGAGAAGCCAGAAGCATGACAGAGATTTCAACAGAATCTCTTCTAGGAAAATTAAAGTCCTATGAGCAGCTGATCAAAGCAAGGGAAGCAGCAGCTGAAGTGAAGACTCCTACACCAACTAGGAAGGAGCACAACATAGCTTTCAAAGCTATAGAAGACTCTGAAGTCATTCAAGTAAATGAAGAGTTGATAAGTCTCTTTGCTAAGAGATTCTTCAAGATGGCTAGAAAGGACTTCAGAAGGAAACCTTCTAAATATGAAGATAGGCCAAGGTATAACAAAACACCCTCTAAAGAAGTAGTGTGTTTTGGCTGCAGGAAACCTGAGCACTTCATTTCTGAGTGTCCAGAAGCTCATAAGAAGGATAGAAGAAAGGAGAAGGACTAAAGGAAGAGTCACTACAACAAGCCTTCCTCAAGAAAGCATAAGAGGAAAGACAAGGGTATTGTTGCTGAGATATGGAGTGATGCTGAAGAAGAATCTACATCCTCCAGCTCCAGTAAGGATGAAGAAGAGCAGAAAGCAAAGGAAGTATGCCTCATGGCTATTGAGGCAAGCAGTAGCAGATCTGATATTAATGAATCAGATAATGAAGAATCTCTATCAGCTGAAGATCAGGTAATAACTTCTTATTATTTTTAGTCAGATGAATTTAAATTTGAATTTTAAAATTTATGCTTAGACTTGATAAGCTCTGAGAAGGAAATCAAACTTCTCAGAGAAAAGTTAAACACCCTAGACAACATCACTACAGAAAATGCAAAATTTACCAATGAACTAATGTCTGCTAATAAACAAATATCTTTTCTGAAAACTGAACTAAGGCAAAACTATTAGAAAAATCACTGAATGGAAGAAGCCTACAATTATTAGATATCACTAGTACTATAAATGCTAGGACCAACAATAGCAAACAAGGACTAGGTGCCTCCTCTAGTGATGAACCATTGATTAAGAAAAATAATCTTTCCAGACCAGTAAACTTTATATCTGACAAGGGAAAGAAGAATACTGAATAGGTAAATAAAGTTAATAAGATTCTTGAACAAATTGAAACCAAGAATAAACTCAATATCCAGAAGAATAACAAAAATAACAATGTTCAGCAGTTATCGTCGAACTCAGATCGACGATATATAAACAGATCGTCGAACTCAGAACGACGATCTTTGAATGCAAACATTAGTAACAATCATTCTTCGATCTATGATCGACGATACCAGCATGGTTCGTCGACCAGAGATCGACGATTTTGGTTCCCAAAGAATGTATATTTTCATTATTCGAGCAGAGATCGATGATCTAATCCAACATCGTCGAGCTCAGGTTGACGATCCAACCAGAGATCGTCGAACCCAGATCTTAATAACAGAAACTTAAATTCTAATAACTACTTTAACCCCTTCACTCAATGGATAATTCCACCTAGGAAATACCATCCTAAAGGATATAAAGATCAGCCTGAATGCTCTTACATCTCCAGTTATAGTTATGAAAATCAACAAGGACCCAAGGTTACCTGGGTCAAGAACAACTAACTATCTTGTTTGCAAATGAAGACCTATCCAGCATACAATCAACATTGGTATCTGGATAGTGGTTGCTCCAAGCATATGACAGGCAACAAGGACAATTTGATTGATTATAAGTCAAAGCTAGGACCAAAGGTCATCTTTGGTGACTCCAATTGTGGCCAAATAGAAGGCTATGATAAGGTCAGAATTGGAGTAGTAACTTTCAAAAGAGTTGCATATGTAAGTGGACTGAAGCATAACCTCATCTGTATAAGCCAACTATATGATGAAGGTTATCAGGTATCATTCAACTTTAGTTCATGTATTATTACTTCAAAAGAAAACCAACCTGTTTTAATTGGAAGTAGACAAGGAAACATATACCTAGTAAATTTTCATTCTGTTACTTCAGACATATGCCTGCTCAATATAGTTAGTAGTCAAAATGAATTATGGCATAAAAGATTAGGACATGTAAATCTTAAAAATATTGCTAGGCTATCTAAGGACAACCTTGTTAGAGGTTTACCTTCTGGCCTCTATAAGAAGGAAGGTCTCTACAGGGCTTGTCAACTAGGCAAGCAAACTAAATCTAGCTTCAAATCCATTAATAAGAGTGATTCACCGAGGATATTGTACTTGCTACATATGGACCTTTTTGGCCCTGTGGCTGTACAAAGCCTAGGAGGGAAATCTTATACCTTAGTGGTTGTAGATGACTTTTCAAGGTTCACTTGGGTATTCTTTCTAATATCTAAGTTAGATACCTTCAAGGTTCTTACAGATTTTCTCAGGACCATACAGATTGAGTACTCTACTCATGGTGCATTGATCAAAAGTGATCATGGTACAGAGTTTGAGTCTCTTCTTATGCATGAGTTCTATGAGAAGGAAGGTATCAGACACTGTTTCTCAACTCCTAGAACTCCTCAACAAAATGGGGTAGCTGAAAGGAAAAATAGAACACTCATTGAAGCTGCAGGCACATTACTTGTAGATGCTTACATGCCCCTATCCTACTGGGCAGAGACAGTGAGCACAATAAACTATGTCCTGAACAGAAGTTTGATACACAAACTAAAGCATAAGACTCCATATGAATTACTCAAAGGGAAGAAACCAATAATCAACTATTTTAAAGTTTTTGGTTGTGTGTTATATTCATAATAATGACAAAAAGCACATTAGAAAGTTTGAAGCAAAGGATGCAGTGGGAATTTTTCTAGGATACTCCCAAGTCAGCAAAGCTTATAGGGTATTTAATAAATCCACACTGAAAATAGAGGAGTCTATGCATGTTACATTTGATAAGGCTAACATGTTTTATAAGGAGAAAGAGATTTCTACAAAAGACTCCTTGCAGGTACACAACTTGTGTGAGGAATTGGATGGCTTACACTTTACCCCCAAAGTTGTATCTCATCCTTCTCAATAAGTCAGTGAAGAAAGTGATGAAGAAACTGTGGAAATAGCTAAACTTCCTACAACAACAGAGGCATTCCACAAGAGGAATTCCTTCAAAATGTTGTGGCTGAACCAACTCCACCTACTGATCTTGTCACACTAAGGGATCACCCCAGATCCGAAGTGATTGGAGACATAATAACAGGTGTACAGACAAGGCATCAACTCAACCAAGACTTGATGCATGCCTGTCTCCTCTCTCAAATTGAGCCTCAATCCATAACTGATGCAGAGCAAGATCCCCGCTGGATCAATGCAATGCAAGAAGAGCTCAATTAGTTTGAGAGATGTACAGTTTGGGTTTTGGTTCCAAGACCAAAAGACTACCCAGTCATTGGAACCAAATGGGTATTCAGAAATAAGCTTGATGCCCAAGGTGTGATTGTGAGGAATAAGGCTAGGCTTGTTGCTCAAGGATATAGGCAGGAGGAAGGAATTAACTATGATCAAACCTTTGCTCCAGTTGCCAGGCTAGAAGCTATAAGGATATTTCTGGCTTATGCTGCTTTCAAAAAGTTCAAAGTTTATCAAATGGATGTGAAGAGTGCTTTCTTGAATGGGAAACTTAAAGAAGAAGTTTATGTTGAACAACCTCCAGGTTTTGTTTCTCTAACTCATCCCTCTCATGTATTTAAATTGCATAAAGCTCTCTATGGTTTAAAGCAAGCTCCAAGAGCTTGGTATGAGACCTTAGCCAGCTTTCTCTTAGAGCATGGTTTTTCAAGAGGCATAGTAGATAGGACTTTATTCACTAAAATACATCATGATAAAATTTTGTTAGTACAAATTTATGTAGATGACATAATATTTGGGTCTACTGATCCCAAATTGTGCAAAAGATTCTCTGATCTAATGCATTCTAAATTTGAGATGAGTAGCATGGGTGAGCTCTCCTACTTTCTTGGTCTCCAAGTGAAGCAGCTTCCTGATGGCATCTTCATTTCCCAGGCTAAATATGCTAAAGAGCTTATCAAGAAGTTTGGAATGGCTGATGCCTCAACAAAAAAACACCCATGGCTACAAATACTGTAATAGACTCTGATGCACAAGGGAAACCTGTGGATCAGAAACTATATAGGGGCATTGTTGGGTCCCTACTATACCTTACAGCAAATAGACCTGATATCATGTTTGCCACATGCCTTTGTGCTAGGTTCCAGGTGAACCCTAAAGAATCTCATTTAGTTTTTTTAAAAAGAATTTTGAGATATATAAAGGGTTGTCCTAATCTAGGTCTCTGGTATCCCACTGAGTCAGAGTTTGAGTTAACTGGATACTCAGATGCTGACTTTACTGGATGCAGAGTGGACAGAAAGAGTACCTCAGGAACTTGCCAGTTCTTTGGTATGAGATTAGTGTCCTGGTTATGCAAGAAACAATCATCCGTGTCCACATCAACTGTTGAAGCAGAATACATTGCAGCTGGTAGTTGTTATTCCCAGATGCTGTGGATTCAGAACCAACTCCTAGATTATGGGTTCAACTTAAATAATTCAACTCTACTATGTGATAACACAAGTGCTATAGCCATAACACAAAATCTAGTCCATCACAGTAGGACTAAGCATATAGACATTACACATCATTTCATTAGAGAGTGTGTAGAAAAAAACAAAATCAAACTTGTCTATATCTACACTGATTTACAAAGAGCTGATATTTTCACCAAACCCCTGGATGAAAGAAATCACTTGTTCTTTGTAAATCAGCTTGGAATGATCAATGGAGAAGACCTAGTTTAGTTTCTGTCTGCACTTGAAGAACTCTTCAAATTTCGTCGATCGGAGGTCGACAAACTACGAAAGGTTCTTGAGATTTTCGTCGACCTGAGATCGACGGACTCTCTGTGGTAAGTGATCTTCGTCGACCTACGATCGACGAACCTACTTCAGAAAACTTTCGTCGACCAGAGATCGATGAAATGTCTTCAACCCTTCAGACTGAGATCGACGAATTATTTAACTCTAAATTATTTCGTCGACCTAAGAATGAAGATATTTTTATTTCTTGTGGACCGAAGTCTATCGTTTCATATTTCGAAAAACCTTATATTTAGGTTTTCTTCTACCTCCGTCCCGCACTTTCAGTTCCCTTTTCACTTGATCTTCGTTTTCTCTCTTGCAGGTGCACTCATGGCGATTCCAACAGGCGCTCTTGCGGCAATGCGGTTTGATACCAGATTCGATGTGGATTTCGACTCCTTCCAGCACTCCGATCCAATGTTCCTCCACATTTTGCAACTGCTGGAAGACCAACAATTAAAAAATCTGCTGACTATCAGAATCAAATTACCCAGCACGGAAATCAGAGAATGGGTCTATACTGCGTCTACAACCGCGGACAACACAATGACTGGATCAATAGTGGGTACTGCCATCTCTCTCACTCCTGCTGTACTAACTGAAATCTTTGGATTAAATAATGGAGAAGAAAAATTAGAAATTGATAATGAGGAATATGATATGATGTTGAGTCTGATGGGTTACTCTGGAGATAACCCAAATAAACTACTGAAGAAACACCTATCTGCCGAGTTTAAGTTTCACGTAGATATTGTTGGGAAAGTCTTGCTGGGCAAGCACACTGCACACGATTATATAACCAGGCATCAATTTCTTATTATATGTGCAGTGGTAAACAAGAGACAGGTGAACTGGGCACAGATCATCTTTGATCTTATCAAGAAAAGGAACAGTAAAAAGGAAGTAAACTTTGGAAGGATCCTAGGGATCTTCTTGACAGAAAAGGCTGCTGAATCACTGGTCTCCTAGACCACATTCATCAATGCCAGCAAAAGGCTTACATGTGCCTTGTTTGGCAGGTGGGAGAGGACAATCACAAAGCCCTCTAAGGCTTCATCCTCTTCCACCCAAGCTTCTGAAAGTACAAGGGCTGTTCCAGCCACTTCCCACCCTTCTGAAGAGATCCCATCCAACATTATTCCCTCCAACATTACTACAGCCACTCCTAAATCTCCAACTCTCCAACCTTCATCTCTACCAGCAACTCAACACACCCCAACTTTAACTTATGTTACATTCTCTACTCCCCCACCTTCATCATCCCCAATTCCTCAATCTCCAACACATATTTCCTCCTCTACACCTTCCCCCCAACAAGATACACCAATGCCAACGCCACCTCAATCCCCTCTTCCATCTCATCTTGCTGATATCCCCCACATCAACCTCTCCTCATTCCCATCCTTCGACCTATTATCATCTCCACTGCACACTCCCTCTCCTCAATATGACTCCCCCTAGACACTCCCATTTCACCTCCACCTATCACCCCCTCAGCAACTGAAATCTCCACACAACCAACTACTACCCCACAATCCACTTCTACAAACCTGGATCCATCTCTTGTCACCCCACTCATTACTCTCCTCACACCCCTACTCAAATCTCTTATAGCAGAGGCCATTTCTCCTCTAGCTGCCTCCATAACCTCTCTTGCTGCCCAGATCTCTTCTCTCACCACTGCTCCCTCTTCATTTGGGGGCCTGGCTTTAATTGTTACTGAACCCAGGTAGGGGGAGATACTTGATGATGAAGAAGAAGCAGTAGTTGAAGCATAAGCAACAGTAGCAACAGCAGCAACAACAGAAGTGTCTGAAGCAGGAACATACATTACAATGTGAAATACTCAAGAGATCACTCTACCAGCAGAAGCAGCAGTAGAAAAAGCAGCAATAACAGAAGTGTCTGAAGTAGGAACAGATATTATAATGTCAACTACTCAAGAGATCACTCTGCCAGAGATTCTGCCAGGAAAGGTTTACTTCATTAAATCCAAAGTGAATCTAGCAGCTTTACTAAGAGTATTTGGGTCATAGATTTATTTCTGCCTTTCCCCCCATTCCATCATCTAAAGAAATGGTGTACTATACCTCTCCTGCTAGCTCAGAGGTGTTAGACACTATAAAGAAAAGTTTGACAGCTCCTCTAAAAAATAAGTCTGATGATCAGAGATCTAGCCCTCCTGGGCCATCTTATATCATGGATGATAACCCTCTCCCCAATCTGGATGACATAATAGCTCAAGACATTGCCATGAAAATTGAAGTAGCTCATGCTGAAGTTGTCCCCACTCCAGTCAATAAAGAAATCTCCAAGGATACAATAAGCCAAATTGATGCTATGTATGACAATCCTCAGTTTGATGATGATGATGATGATGATGATGAGGACTCAAAGAGGAAGAAAATCGCTAAGAAAAGGAAGGCTCATCCTCCTCCTGCTCCCAAGCCTGGAAATATAAATGACACTCCCTACTATATTTTACAAAACATAATCCCATACAAAGGGATGCAAGCCTGGATATGGCTTTCAAAGAATGAACAAAAGGCCAGAAAGAAAAGCAAAAGATACTCTCCTCCCCCAGCTTATAGATACAGAAAGGACACCCCTCCTTCTCCTCTTCCAGCTACTTGTGCTTCAGGAACAACTCCTCAAAGTTCAGATGCTCCCTCCAATTCTACATCTTTCACAAAAACTTATCAAAGGCAAGGAAGGCCATCTAGACATCAATCACATGGAAGCAGTCAGCAAAGAAGTACTGGTTATACTGAGCAGATAAAGGAAGTAATCCATCATGAGCTAGAGTTCTCTCCTCCCCAACAACAAGCTTAACAAAGAAGGCATTCAGTATCACACAAACCTAAAGGAAAATACAGTGAAACTGTACCTCCAAAGTAACTATACATTCAGAGTGATGAAAGCCATAAAACAACAAACTTTCAAGCACAGTCAACTCAATTCAGGCCTGCCACTCTGCTAACCTCCCAAGATGATCAATCATCTGTCAGTCAGGATGTTGATCCTAATTTCAGGATGGCTAGGCTTCAAGAATTGATTGGTCTATCACAGATAAAGAAGGCCAGAGAAGATCCAACCAAGTTCACTACCATGTTCTCATATAGATAGAAAGAACTTGAAAGACTTCAAGTGAGCAAGAAGGTATTTAATTCTGCAGATTATATGGCTAGACGCCCAGAGGCTATAGTTCCCAGAACCTCCACCCTGACAGTGATTGGAGCAGCAGACATGTACATATCAAAGAAAGAAGCTGCTAATTCTGAAAGGAAAATCATTTTTACTCAGCCTGGGGATAAGAGCAAATAAGCTCAGCCAAAGGAGAAGAAACAGAAAAACTAGAACCTGAACTGATATTTGGTATACTTTTGATAAACTGTGTTTTCTTGTTACAAAGCTGACTATGTAAATATATCTGCTGCATTTACTATTAAATTTTCTGCCAGATATATATTGTGTTCTTGCTTTGTATATTTTCTTGTATTGAGTCTGTTATTAGTTAACTCACCCAAATAGGGGGAGATTGTTGGATCCCTAGTTGGATTTGGGCTAGGTTCACTAAGTTAGGATATGACCCAACATGTATAGATCAGGGTCATGGTTGTGTCCTAGAGTCTAGGTCAAGTCCTTTGAGTCAACAGTATAAAGGAACAGCCTTTAACACTGCCACAGACTCAAGACTTAGAAAATTCAAGACTTAGAAAAAGGAGTTCTACGTTCATCGATCTCCGGTCGACGAAAGTTGAGCTCAGCTAGACGAACTCAGGGACAATTCTCTGAGCTCAGCTCGATGAACTTAGTTCTCAGCTCGACGAACTCTGGACAAAGTAATAACTCCTCTAAGTCAAACCTCAGTCGACGAACTAAGAACATCAGCTAGAAGAACTCTGTTCTTTGGTCGACTAATTCTGGATAAGGTGATTCAACACTCAAAATCAGAAAATATTCTAAGTCCAGACTGCAGACTCAGCTCGACGATCTTAGACCCCAAGTGGACTAACTCTATTCTTAGGGCTCAGCTCGATGATCTTAGATTCAGCTCGACAAACTTGATGCACAGAAGAAGAAAATTATCAAACAACATTCAGAGGTTGACGATCTTGGATCTCAGCTCGACGAACAGCCATTCTCAGCTCGATAAACTGTGGACTCAGGTCGACAAATCCAGTCTTGGCTGTTTTCCTCTTTTGTCCTTATTACGTGGCAATAATTCCTGAGTAATTAGTACTCTAATATTCTCTGAATATTACTATTAGACAAGAGCATTAATTATGGTCTTCATCAGAATTGTTGCATGCCATTTTTATAAGGGACAGTTAGGGAAACAAATCAATGCAAAACATATTCTAAGGCCGTCAGCATTAATTGCAGAAAGATTTCAAAATTCAAATGGGCTTCCTCACGGGAAATATATAAAACATATAGATTTTTCCTTCCAGATACAAGAGATACAATACAGACAACAATCAATAGACATACATAATTCTTGAGATTGAAAATCGATCAGTCAAGAATCAATAGCAGCTAGACAAGAAGACGAACAATTCTGAAGAAGAAGAACAACCATCTAAATCAAGTCTCTTCTTCTGTCATACTCTCAGGAACTCTTTGAAGGACAATAATACTGCATCTCTCAAAATAGTTCCTGAAGTCTTCTTATCAAAATTGAAAGCTTGAAGGCCTATCACCCTACAACAAAGCTTCCATCATCCTGAACAAGCAACATCTCAGGGGGAGCTTTTGCTATCATCAAATCCACAAGTCTTCTCAGTTGTTTGAATTGAGAAAGAGAAGACACAATCATTCTCTCACCCCCCACTATAAAAAGGGTTGTCATCTCCCTTCAAAAGTGATTCCTAGTTGCAAGTCTCCTGATCAAAAGACTTGAGGTTTGGTTGTTGAGCACCTGATCAAAAGCTCATTGGTATCAGACACCTGATCAAAACTCTGAGTGGATTCCTACCAGGGTGGTAGAAGAGTGGACGTACCCAGGTTGGGGAACCACTATAAAATCTTGTGTCGTCTGGTTGCCCCTTTTTCTTTCTGATCTTGCTGTTGCTGTGATATTTAGGTCTTTCTATGTTTACACTTATTTCTCTTTGGTTTCTGTGATATAGTATCCAAGGTTAGGAGTACTTCTTATAGTTCAGAAAAAAATTTAAATTATACCTACATACTCTATTCGCCTCCCTCTAGAGTATATCAGATCTAACCCTAACTTTCAAAAGAGTTTATTATTTAGTTTATTTTAGGGTGTATGACCCGTGGAAAACCCTTAGAGTTTGAAAATTTTGATTTCGATCCTGAGATCAAACGCTCCCTTGCGCGTATTCAATCTCAACGCCAAAATTCTTTTTTAGACCCTGAAAAATCTATCGGAGAACCCTCTGCTGTAGTTATGGCCGACCCTAATCTGAACGCGATCGCGGAGCGTACAATGTCTTATTACACCCGACCAAATTTGTATGATACTGGGTCTAACATTATTCACCCTATAGTGGATAATAATAATTTTGAAATAAAATCAAGTTTCATTCAAATGATCCAAAACGCGGTGCAGTTCGATGGACTGCCGGATGAGGACCCGAATGTTCACTTGTCTAACTTTTTTAGAAATTTGCGACACCTTTAAGATTAATGGTGTCACTGATGACGCCATTAGCTTGCACTTATTTCCTTTTTCTCTTAATTCCAAAGCAAAGGCGTGGTTGAATTCCCTCCCACGAGGATGTATCACCACCTGGGCCGAGCTTGCGGAACAGTTCTTAACAAAGAATTTTCCGCCCGCAAAAACTGCCAAGTTGCGCGCGGACATTTCTTTGTTCGTGCAGAATGATTCCGAGTCTCTATTTGAGACTTGGGAGAGTTTTAAAGAATTTCTCCACAAGTGTCCGCACCACGTGCTGCTTGCATGGTTGCAGGTCCAAATCTTTTACAATGGGCTTAACTATCAGACGCGTCAAATGATTGACGCAGTTGTCGGGGGCACTTTAAATAATAAAACCCCCTAGGATGCCCAAGCGCTTATCGAAGAGATGGATATGAACGCCTACCAATGGAACATCATGCGGGGATGGGCCAAGCAGGCGGCCGACTTTTTTGAAGTGGATGTCACTGCTCTCTTAACCCTTCAAGTCGAAAGGTTAACAAAGCAGGCGACGGAGATGACTAATGCCTCCTCCACTCTGCCTTGTTTTATTACCCCCAACATTTGCATGGACAAAGAGTTCGTAGACTTCATAGGAAATTCGGGTCGTCCTTCCTTCAACCCAAACAACAACCCTTATAGTAATAGCTGTAATCCGGGTTGGAGGAATCACCCCAATTTCTCTTGGAGCAATGCGAACAACGCGCAACCCCTCCTAATTCTTTTGCGCCCACATTTTTCCCGCCTCCTCCTCTGAAACCTTCTCCGGTTGAGGAAAATTTTTATAAATACATAGCGTCCAATGATTCAAATATCCAGAACATCACCAGATTGCTAAAAAATCTTGAACAACAGGTTGGACAGCTGGCGAGAATGATGTCTGAGCGCGCGCTCGGGGCCCTACCGGGGAATACAGAGCCCAACCCTCAGGAGAACTCCAACGCTATAACTCTCTGTAGTGGTAAGGAGGTGGTCGATCCAAAACGGATCGATTCGCAGGTATATATTTCTCCTCCGACCCCTCTTACCCCTTCTTCGATTACGCCGCCTTTAACAATTTTAAACAAAAAAATTATTTTAAACAAGGCTCTACCGTATCCACATAAGTTAGATAGTGGGCGTAAGGACGCACAATACAAAAAATTTATTTTACTATTGAAACAAATTCATATTAATGTTCCATTCTGCGAGGCGATCTCGCAGATTCCTAATTATGCGAAATATTTGAAAGAACTTCTTTCTAATAAACAAAAATTAGAAAATATTTCGCATATATATCTCAACACAGACTGCTCAGCGGCTCTTACTAATAAATTTTCCCCAAAACAAAATTACCCGGGACAGTTTTCTATCCTGTGCCTTTTTGGCAATATATTAGTAAAATAAGCTCTAGCAGATTTAGGTGAGCATTAATTTGATTTCGTTCTCGTTCTTTAAAAAATTAGGTTTGGGCACTCCGACCCATACAAATATGCGTATCCAATTAGCGGATCGCTCAGTTAAGTTACCCATCAGGGTAGTGGTGGACATCCTTGTTCGAGTTGACAAGTTTATATTTCTGGTAGACTTCGTCATCTTGGACATCGAGGAGGACACCGATGTACCAATTATACTCGGTCGTCTTTTTCTCGCCACCTCCAGCGCATTAATTGATGTGAGTAATGGTCGTCTCCTCCTTCAGGTGGGAGATGATGAGGTTACTTTCTCCATTAATCCCTCGATGGAGGACTCATCATCGAGTGATGATTTCTGTTATAATTTAGATATTTTTTCGGAGATCGTTCTTCTCCCATTTTCGAGTCAATTTTTCTTAACGATGATATTTTTGCGCTCAAAAATTTTAATTGCGAAGAGGATTCCTTTATAGGTTTGCCTTTCAAACCAATTGGTTCGGAGCATATTAGAATTAAAACCTTGTTAGAAGAACCGCCCATCCTAGACCTCAAACCCCTACCCGAATCACTCAAATATGCCTTTTTAGGAAAAGATGATACCCTTCCCATTATCATTTCTTTGCATTTGAGCGTTTCAGAGACTTTCGATTTATCAGAAGTTCTACTTAAACATCTCCACGCAATTGCGTGGCAAATTTCTGATCTAAAGGGGATTAACCCCTCTTTTTGCACCTATAAGATTTTCCTTAGCGATGATTGCCGCAAAGCCATTCAGTCGCAATGACGTCTTAACCCAAACATGAAAGACGTCGTTAAAGCCAAAATAATTAAATTATTAGATGCGAGGATTATTTATCCTATTTCAGATAGTGCTTGGGTTAGTCCCGTTCATGTCGTGCCCAAGAAGGCGGTCTAACCGTAGTGGAAAATGAGCACAATGAACTCGTCCCAACTCGTACTATTACGGGTTGGTGGGTGTGCATCGATTATAGGAAACTTAATGATGCCACCCATAAGGACTATTTCCCACTACCATTTTTAGAACAAATTCTGAAGCGTTTATCCGGTCATCCGTATTTTTGTTTTCTTAATGGTTTATCGGGGTTTTTCTAAATCCCCATTTCCCCAGATGACCAAGAGAAAACAACTTTTACTTGCCTATTTGGCACCTTCGCCTACCGAAGACTGCCATTTGGCCTCTACAATGCGCCAACTACATTCCAAAGATGTATGCAGGAAATCTTTGGCGAGCTGGTAGGAGATATCATGGAAGTCTTTATAGATGACTTCTCTGTATTCAGATGCTCTTTCCCTTCTTATCTTCATAATCTAGATCGTGTCTTCCAGCGATGCGAGGACATGCATCTCGTTTTAAATTGGGAAAAGTGTAACTTTATGGTTCGAGAAGGTTTGGTTCTCGGCCATATGATTTCGATTAAGGGTATGAAGGTAGATAAGGCCAAGATAGAAATTATAGAAAAACTTCTGCTGCCAACTAACGTTAAATCCATTAGGAGTTTCTTAGGCCATGGGGGCTTTTATAGACGATTTATTCAAGATTTTTCAAAAATTACAAAGCCGCTTACTCGCCGTCTGGAAAAGGAATCTCATTTTGTCTTTAATAGCGAATGCGAGTCCGCGTTTAATTTCATAAAATAAAAACTTATCAATTCAGCCATTTTAGTGGCGCCCGATTGGTCCCTTCCATTCGAGATTATGTGCGACGCTAGTGATATTTCCTTAGGTGCCATTCTTGGACAACGTGTAGACAAATACTTTTATCCAATTTATTACTCTAGCAAGACGCTCACTTTCGCACAAGTAAACTACACGACGACGGAAAAGGAACTCTTAGCCGTCATTTTTGCATTTGATAAGTTTCGCTCGTATGTAAAGTTATCTAAAGTTATCGTATTCACCGACCACTCCACCATTAAATATTTACTAGCCAAAATGGACGCCAAGCCCCGCTTTCTTCGATGGGTTCTCCTCCTTCAAGAATTTGATTTGGAGATCTAGGATAAGAAGGGCGCGAAAAATTTAGCCGCCGATCACCTCTCCCATTTAGAAAATCCGGCTGCGGAAGCGCTCGTCGAATCTGACATAAATGACAGATTCCCCGAGGAACGCCTCCTATCCATTAATTCCTCGTCTTCCTCGGCTTGGTTCGCAGATTTTGCTAACTACTTAGTTGCGCGAGTGCTTCTAAAGGACTTTTCAAGACAGCAAAAGAAGAAATTATTTTTTGACTTGAAAAATTTATTTTGAGAGGACCCTTTTCTTTTTCGTATCTGTGCGGACCAAGAAGTCCGAAGAAGCGTCACGGGTGTGGAGTGCTTGCAAATACTTAGGCACTGCCACAAGGGTATAGCTGGTGGGCACTATCAAGCCAATCGAATCGCTTGGAAGGCGCTAGCGGCGGGCTTCTTTTGGCCCACTCTCTTTAAAGACGCTCACAATTATGTGCGCTCATGCGATAACTGTCAGCAGTCGGGTAACATCTCTCGTCGCGACGAGTTGCCCCAAAATTTATTTTTTGAGTGCGAAATCTTCGATTTATGGGGCATCGATTTTGCCGGCCCCCTACCTCCTTCTTTTAAAAATATTTATATTTTAGTGGCGGTCGACTACGTATCAAGGTGGGCGGAAGCGCAAGCTCTCCCCACCAATGATGCATGAGTCATCGTTACCTTTCTTAAAAAATTATTTTCTCGCTTTGGCACGCCTCAGGCTATTGTAAGTGATAGGGGAATGCATTTCTGTAATGCCCAAATGGATAAGACGTTAGCTAAATACGGAGTCACACACAAACTTTCCACCCCTACCACCTGCAAACAAGTGGCCAAGTCGAGGTAGTAAATCGAGAGATTAAGCGTATATTAGAAAAAATCGTTTCACTTAATAGGAAAGATTGGTCCGTTATACTTGACGATGCATTATGAGCTTATCGTACGATATACAAAACCGCAATTGGTTGTATGCCATTTTGATTAGTCTATGGCAAAGCGTGCCATCTCCCCGTAGAATTAGAACATCGTGCACTTTGGGCTTTAAAACTCATAAATATCGATGCTAACTTAGCTGCTCAGGATAGAAAACTGCAACTAAACGAGCTCGATGAATGGCGTGCGAACGCTTACGAGAGCAATAAGTTATATAAGGAGTGTTCTAAGTTCTATCACGATCGAAAAATCAAGTCCCTAAATTTTTTTCTCCGGACGATCTTGTCCTTCTTTACAATTCTCGTCTTAGACTTTTTCCTTGAAGATGGCCGTAGCCTAATATAATTAAAGCAGAAAAATAGAGTTACATAGAGTTAGCATTGCGCATAAGCAGTAGAGAGAAAATTATGGTCAGAGGCATTCCTCTTTCCCACTTAAAATCGGTAAGACAAGCAAGCTTCGCAATATGATCCGCCGCCGAATTTGCCATTCGATTGACAAGGGACATTGTCACTCTTGGGAACATAGGTAGCATCCTGGCAACATTTGATTCATAGTCTCCAGCACAAAATCCCGCAAGAATCGTGTTTAATTTCAAGCATGCATAAGATGAGTCACCTTCAAGAATAACACCCAAGCAGCCATTAACGAATTGACCCGCTAGTTCAAGGCCAGCACACGCTGCACTAAACTCAGCCATGTTGATCAATCGACTATTGCGAGGAACTCCCAAGGAAGCAAGCAGGCATCCCGAATGGTCGCGGACTATGCAAGCAGGCATCCCGAATTGACCCGCTAGTTTATTTTAATCCATCAAAGTTTATTTTAATCTTAGAATTTTTTCGGGTAAGCTAAAATCGCGATGGTCCGACCCCTTCAAAGTTAAAGAGGTTTGTCCATATGGGATCGTACTCGTCTCCCACCCAGAAAAAGGTTCGTTTAAAGTAAACGATCATCGGTTAAAGTTTTATATAGCGGGCGATCCAGTGATCGGTTTTAACGAAACCATAACCCTCCTCGACATTATAACCCCGCCATAATAGTCAAGCTACACGACTATAAATTATGCGCTCCTGGGAGGCAACCCACGTCTACCTTTTTCGCTCTTTCCTTATTTTGTTTCCTACTTATTCTAATAATACATGGTTTTTGAATGAGCCTCCCCGAACACGTCCCAGGGAAGTTCCTACCCTCTCTTTTTATTCTTGTACATATTACATTTCATTTCATTTTTGTTCCACATACTTATATTGTAATATTGGGGAAAATGTTGGGATTAAGTATGAGGGGTATTTTCGTGCTTCCCTTTCTACACTTCCATTTTCCACTATTTAAAAAACTTTATAATACAAAATCGAAAACAAAAACAAAAAAAAATGTACAAAATGAAAACTTCAAAAATTTTTTTGAAGTTTGATCAAAATCTTCAAAAAAAAATTTAAAAACAAAAAATTTCCAAAAAAATATATATTTAGTTTTACTTTGTAAATATTTTCTGTATATATTTTTTGTAAATATTTTTATAAATATTTTTTTCTCTCTCCCCTCTTCCTTTCTTCCTCCTCTTTGTAAAAAACTTTTCTTTTTTCCTCTCTTGTAGATATTTGCTTAAAAATCTCAAAAATACAAAATTTTTTTAGAAAACAAATATAAAATATTTCAAAAAAAAAAATATATATATATATTTTGCATTTTTAGTATGTATATATTAAAGAAATAAATTAAAAACACACAAAAAAGATAACTTTAAAAATCCTAAAAATTATAAAACAAATAATCAAATATTCCATTCTTAACCCTTTTTGCTCTCCAAAAATGTTGTTGCAAGTTTATTTATAAGTGAATTTCATTAATTCTTTGTTTACTATTCGTTTATTAATTATAGATTGATAGATTTAAATATCCGGGGTTAAGTTTTAAAGAATTTATTATACTTTGTTCTTAAGATAGGTGACTCATTTTCGACACTACTTCTAATTTATCATAAATAGAGAACGTGTATTATGTTATAAATAAACAACTATTGGATTCAATTATGTTTACTTCTAGCTTTTTGAAATACAGGAACGTTCAATTTATAAAGGTTGCTCTGAAACTTTTTTATTAAAATCTAGTTTTCTCTTTGAAAATCATTTCTCCCCATATTTATCACGACTTACTTGGCATGATAACAAAATTTTACTCCTAAAAGAACCTATGTCAATGGGAACAAGATTTCGTTCTTTAAACATAGACATCCAATATTTAAAATGATTATATGTTACGGAATAAGAGGATAAAATTCATTACTCCTATACATATACATTGAGTTAATTTGAAGTTGTTCCGAAAATTTATATGTTGAGAAAAATAAGATTTCATTTTCCTAAAACATCAAAAAAAAATTATTAGAGGTTTGAGAAAAAAGTACCTCACCTCTAAATTTAAGCCCTCTTCATAAACCAAAATAATCCCCCCAACCAATTTCAATGATTCTAGACTTAATTTAAAATCATTTTGAGAGCATAATTTTTAAATTGCATTATTTCCCATAAAACTCCCACAAGCTAAAGTTTCTATAATTCCAAACTATTTTTGTTAAGCTAACGATTACAAAGTTTTGCTTCTATTTGATTACATCAAGAAGTCTTTTAGCCAAAACTTTTCTTCTATTTAAATCATGTTCATAATTTTAGGACTTAACTCTTATGCCCCGTATGTTTATTTAGTTCTCTCTATTAATTAATTCAAGCGGTAGCTAAATTTAGGATTTCTTATAATTCCTTATAAGTTCATCTCCAACTTTTGCTCTGGAATAACAAAAGCTTAAGTATGGTGGTATTTGATGAGTTGTAAATATTCTTCCTTTTTAGTACTTTAGATAAGTAATTTTAGGGTATTTTTATATTCTTTTTGTTATTTTTATTAAATAATATGCTCCTTATTTATTTATTTTTGTACTTTCTAACTTATTTTATTTTTTATTATTTTCAGCAAATATCTACATTCTGTAGAAATGCCTTGTCAGAAAAATCGTCGAACTCAGCTCGAATTTCGTCGAGCTGAGCTCGATGATTTGACTCTTGACCCGATGGAAAAATTCAGCATATGGATAATTCATCGACTGGAGCTCGACTTTTGTGGAGCTCCGCTCGACAAAACATTGACAGCATCTCAGCGCCCGATGAAATTTGCTGCAGAACTCCGCTCGACGAAATATCGCCAGTGGTCAATGAAATGTCCTGCGCTCGACGAATTTCCCCAGCTGGAGCTCGACGATAATTTTCCCAGAATTACGGTCGACGATTTGCTGCAGAACTCCGCTCGAAGAAATTCGTCCAGCGGTCGACGAATTGCTGCACTTCAGCGGTCGATGAATTGCTGCACTTCAGCGCTCGATGAATTCCTTCACCACTCAACACCTTCACCGGATAAAGCTCACTCCCTGTTGTTTCCTGATGCTTCCAGAACTTGGCCATTCATCAAATTTTTGGCTTTCCCTGCACACCATCATGCCACCTCTTGTAATTTTTTTGTCTATAATTAGAACTTCTCTTAAAGGTCAAAGGGTTCAAACTTTTGGGGCAATTTTGTTGTTTGTGGACAGCTTGGGTGCACTTCTTGCTATGTAAGGAGAATTTTCTCCCTCTCTCTTTTATGTTTGTTTTAGCTTTGTAATCAACTTTTTTCCTTAATAAAATATATTAGATTTTCTATCCTTATGTTGTCTTGGAATGATGTGAGTGCGCCACTTTTGTTCTCTTTTTATCCTTTGTTTTTCTTTGTCTTTCTCGTAAAAGTGTGTGTGTGCATGTGTGTGTATGAGTTTAACTTCATGTTTATATATTTTCATAGTTTTGTTTTGCTTAACTTTTGTTCTAGGTTTTCTTTTATAGTTATTAGTTGTTATGTTAACTTTTATTTTCTTGTCCCTTAGGATTGTTTAAGTTTAGTTTTTTAGTAATTTAATTTCATTTTTATGGTTTTATACAAGTGTTTTCAAAGTGGCTTCATATCTTCTTTTTTTTACTTAGTCTTTTTATTTTTGTAAAACTTTCGTTCTTTTCAACTTTTTTCCCACTTTTTAAACTCTTTTATAAAATTATAACAATGAAAAAGTTGTTATTTTTTATATGAGTTTGTTTTCTTTCCCTTTTTATTATGTGTGCGTGAGTGTATGAGAATAAGTTTCATTTTGCTCTTTCAATTATGTAGAGTGTACGAGTGTATGTGATAATTTTTCTTTCTTTCTTTTATTGATTTCTTTATCGCTTTCTCAATTATGTAGAGTGTGTGTGTATGAGATAATTTTCATGGCTTTCTTTCAATTATGTAGAGAGTGTGTGTGTGTGTGCATTTACTTCCCTCCTACATATTCGAGTAGGACTCGCTTTCATCTCCCACCTACTCGTTTGAGTAGGACTTGTCATTTCCCGCCTACATTGTTTGAGTAGGACTTGTCATTTCCCGCCTACTCGTTTGAGAAGGACTTGTAATGCATTATTTCCCGCCTACTCATTCAAGTTGGACTTGTAATTTCTATTTTTTGTGTAACTTAGATTTTTTATTTTATGATTTTGAAAGGTGTGAGTTCTCGTTTAGTTAGCTTTTTAATTTTCTAATGTTGTGTTCTTTTCTATCCCTTTTTTGAAACCCTTTAGCGCTTAGTCTCGAACTCACGCCTCATTAAAATCATAAGCCATCCCTATACCGATGAGTGGCAAATCGTTCTTAGCCCTCGACATCGAAGAGCATTGGGACATATGAAATTACTCTAAATAATTAAAGGATCTTTTTCTCACTTTAATTAAAGGTCTTAAGGTTTGCCCCGGGTATACGATGTGTAGAACGATATATCGATGCGTTGGCTCTATTTCGTTATCTATACGCTAGCTAGCCGAGAGGCCGTGCGTATGGACTGATCACCCTCGGGTAAAAAGAGTTGTGTGCATACCCTCGAGAGAGGAGAAGCGTAACTCTACCAGATTGGGTTACCCACCCAATAGCGGGGTTCTTTGCGTAAAGCATGCATTAAGAGGAATCCTTCTTCGGACAAGAGTTCGGTCGAATAGTATTAATGTTCAGGTGAGCGATATCCCTATAGATATGTGAGCTCTTATTTGTGGAACCTCCACGACCAAGTTGCCTTTAATTAATTTGAAAATTTGGTTCTCTAATTATTATGAGTCGTTTTAGTTTCGATCCGATTCAATGCCGAGCGTTAACCCTTCATCGAATTTCCTAACTCATTTTCGTGCCTTTATTTTATCCGCCTTAGTTAATTAAAATCCCCACTGTATTTTTAGTAAAATAATAGTTACTCCGGAAAGAGTAAAAATAATCAACCCATCCCCGAGAACAATACGACCTCGATATTCCCACAGAATATCGAGTACTACATGCGATAGGTGCACTTGCCTCCTTTCGTTAAAAACTCGCTTTTTAGCAGTCTGCAAAGTTCGACCAATCGAACGAACCGTCTAAATAAGAGCGGCCTCGCGACACATCACATACCCTCTATTATATCCGATATGACAGATGGAGGTGTTATAAAGAGACCATAATCAAGGTCTGTCTCAGGTCATCACTAAAGCCTCAGTAGAAGCGAGTAACTCTATCTCTATTAGTGGCTACTAGGTTCCCCACAAAATATGCTAGGTGTATGAACTCCCTCTCGTAGTCTGGCACCGTCCAGTCACCATGAAAAATATGCATGAACCTCTCCTGCAGTGCAGCTCGGTTGGCGTCCGAGATGAAGTGCTCCAGGAAAGCCTTTGAAAACTTGAAAGTGTTAAGTTGTCTACCTAAATCACCTAGAGGGGGGTGAATAGGTGAATTGTGCGTCTATTTGCGGAATAAAAAATTGAAAGAACTTGCACAAAAAAATCAAGCAATCATAGACGACAAGAAGATTTATAGTGGTTCCCCAACCTTGGGTACGTCCACTTTCCCTCACCGATCTAGTAAATCACTAGACTCGGCTACTCCACTATCTCGGATTGAAAACCAATCCTATGTCTCAGAAATAAGTTCCTACAATCTCGATCCAAATGGATCTACACTCGGAAGATGAAAACTTCCTACAACTCGGAGAAAAATGCTCCTACACTCGGAGAATAATCTCCTACAAAATTACAAAGAGTTTTGAAATACAAACAAAAATTTGTCTCAGATCTGGAAAAATTTGACTCTAGGTCTTCTTCTGAACTTGGCGGCTTTTTCAGAATTTGTTGAAGAAGAACCTCTGTAAATCTGATCTGAGAAACTTTGGACCTACTCGATCAAGGAGAGGATGAAGATTCCTTGAACAACAAGTCTAATTTGATCGAAAACAGTCGTGTAGATCTTCTTCCTTAGAGGCGACGACGGCTTCTATAAATTTGTTCTTGGAAAGAGATGGCCGATTCAGAATAATAGAGAGTACGAATTTCGCTTAGGGTTAGTCTTGATGAAAAGGAATTATATAGGATTTCCCCTAACAGTTTGAATTGACATTAATGACGACACGTGGACCAATCACGATGTCTCATTTGAAAATCCCGTCGATCTGGACTTAAGTAAATTTTTCTGAAACTTTGACAGCAGTTCTCGAGAAGTATGAATAAGTTCTCGAGAACTTGCTGATTTCTTGAGAACTATACGTCCTGAACTTATGTAAGTACTCGAGAACAAATGGCGTTGAGTCTACATAAGAATTAATTAGACTTCTCGAGAACTATTACTCGAAAGCCAAATCGTATACTCGAGAACTATGCTGACTTCTCGAGAACTAGAGACTAAGTTCTCGAGAACTATGATGGACTTCTCGAGAGGGACTTAGAATAATTTTTTCGGCTATCTCTGAATACTCGAGAAATATAGGCTGGGACTTCTCGAGAACCTAGACTGACCTTCTCAAGAACTATAAGAATGTTTCTCGAGAACTAGTCTCGGCTTCTCGAGAACTAGGTGAACTTCTCGAGTTATGCTAACTCTACTTCTCGAGAACTATCATTGACTTCTCGAGAAGTGGACTTATAGAAATTTTTGTACTTTTGAAAATCTTTCTCTTCAAGAATCCAATCTTCATCCCATGCTCCAAGTGCTTGAATATGAAGTGTATCCCAATTGAGAGGCTACACATGGGTCAACACCTTGGGTCACAAAGTGAGGGATTACACTGTATGGTCCTGTGTTCATGACCCACTGTAGACTGACATTGGTCTACACTTAGCAATGATAGTCTGCAAACACACAACTTAAACAAGGATATCAAATACAACTTAATTCATCTTAGTTCAAGGGTGACTTCATGCAAATCTGGGTTATTGTGGATGCAATACCCAACAATCTCCCCCTATTTGTAGAAGTCAGAACCGTCTACACTAAGGTGAATTATACCAATAAAGAAAGAACTGTAAATGAAGAAATAGAATTCAAATGCAAGAAAGAAAAATTAAACACACAATTAGCAAAACTAGAAATTGTATATATAATGTTTTAGATTTCCAATTCAACATTCATTTCATCCATAGTCTCAAAAACAAATATTCACAGAAAATCATTCCTTGCTCTGATGCTGTCTGTCATGCTTCTCCTGTTGTCTCCTCTGATAGCTATTGTAACATCCCATTTCCGGCTAGACCCCTAGGAGTCGGTTGGTTGTGGTAGAACCCTGGGGAGCCCAGAAATTGAAATAAAGCGACCAAGGATTCGGGTCACGGGTTGGTCACGCCCGTGACCGACCCGTCACGCCCGTGACCTAGGGCGTGACTCATTCGACGATCGTCGATATCAGGGAGACGATCGTCGGACGCAGAATTTTCAACCCGGCCCTGTCACGCCCGTGACCCAGGTGTCACGCCCGTGACCTGGGGGCGTGACTCCTTCGACGATCGTCGATCTCAGTTAGACGATCGTCGGGCGCGGAATTTGCCTCATGGCCTGTCACGCCCGTGACCCGCAATGTCACGCCCGTGACATAGGGCGTGACCACCTTCGATGATCGTCGATTTCAGTTCGACGGGCGTCGACCAGGAATTGGCCAAACGGGCGTGTCACGCCCGTGACCCACAATGTCACGCCCGTGACATAGGGCGTGACCACGCTCGACGATCGTCGATTTCAGTTCGACGGTCGTCGACCCAGAATTAGTCACCAGGCATGTCACGCCCGTGACCCTCAATGTCACGCCCGTGACATAGGGCGTGACCACGCTCGACGATCGTCGATCCTAATTCGACGATCGTCGACCCAGAATTGGCCACACGGGCCAGTTACGCCCGTGACCCGGGTGTCACGCCCGTGACCACCCTTCGACGATCGTCGATCTCAGTTCGACGATCGTCGAACCCAAAATTGGCTAACCAGGCCTGTCACGCCCGTGACCTATGTGTCACGCCCGTGACCAAGGCCGAAACGACAGCCAGATTGGAAATTTCGGTAACTGACGTCGTAATAAAATCTGATTATGGGAATGAAAACCAAGAGTATTTATGGGCCGTTTCCTACTTTAATTATTTAAATAATTAAGGAAATGTTGGTCCAATAGGAAATCGCTGATAGTTTTACTTTCAAGACAACCTAAACACCTAGAGGGGGGGGGTGAATAGGTTCTAATTGCTTGTTTATACTTCTAGGCAGAATTCAATAGCAGAAATAAAACATTCAGCACAGCAATCACAGAAATTGAAGCATCACAGATTGCACAATATTTTATAGTGGTTCCCCAAGGTTTGGGTACATCCACTTTCCCCCTTCACCTATCTAGCAGTATGCTAGATTCGGCCAAACTTCCACTATTCTCAGATCCACAGATCCTACAGCTCAGAACCTGGATAGGTTCCTACAACTCAGGCTCAACAACCCTACCTCAGCCTTGCCTCAAGGCCTACCACTCAGAAAAGAACCTTCTCCTACACTCAGGCAAATAGCCCTACCACTCAGAGATCACCTCTCTTACACTCAGCCTTTATAACACAGGCTTACAACTCAGATCTGTGTAAACAGATCCTACAGAAATTTAGAAAAGATATTTTAATGTCTTGCCTTTGTTGAGAGAGAAGAGGACAAGACACTTCTTGATCAGCTGATGAAATCAACTGAATCTGAGCTTTCTTCAAAGCTTCTTGAATCTGAACTTAGCTGAGTTGATTTCCAAACAGCTTCTTGAGAAACCACTGATGGCTTCCTTCTTCTTCTTCTTCAAGATGACTGGATCCCTCTCTATCCAACACCTTTTCTGATACTTCAGACGTCTTCTTCTTAGATCTTCTGATGAAGATCTTCTTTAGAGCTTAGCACTTTCTTGAATTGAAACTTCAATAGGATCGTAATCCTTTTTTTCTTCTTAGATCTTCTACTGTTTTGTTTTATTTCCTTCTGAATATGTCTATTTATAGACTTTCTTCATGGTAACCGGCTGATCTGGTTTCTAACTGTTTTCTGACAGGTCTGACAGCTTCAGTTAAATGGTGGCAACCCACAGCTATCAAGTCTTCAAACAGTTCCTGTACCTTAGCCTTGGACAGCAAAATGTCGAGACAGTCTGTCAGAAAGTGTCGAGACCAATATGTCTATCTGTGTCGACACAAGTGACTTTGGTGTCGACACAGTCTTTGATGATGTCGACTAAGTTGCCTTTAAGTCGACACAGCTACTTCAGAAAATAACTTGGTCTTGGCTCTGCAATGTGTCGACAAAAGTCCTGTGTGTCGACACAGTTGTTGTAGATTCAGAACTCAGTATGTGTCGACTCAGCCTTCAGGTGTCGACACAGCAGTCTTCAATTCTTGCCAAAATGTGTCGACTCAGTCTTCTGGTGTCGACACAAGCATAGTCGACTTCTGCCAATATGTGTCGACTCAATCTCAAGGTGTCGACACATCCTCCCAGTGTCGACACAGTTGAGGTCGACTATCTTCTTCTGTGAGTCGACTATCTTTCCCTGGTCGACTATCTTTCTCTGGTCGACTATCTTTCACTGTGTCGACACTGCTTCCCAGTGCTGAGGTCGACGATCTTCTTTATGTGTCGACACTGCTTCCCAGTGTTGAGGTCGACGATCTTCTTTATGTGTCGACACTGCTTCCCAGTGTCGACATAAATGTGATCGACTATCTTTCTCTGTGTCGACACTGATATTCTGAAGTGTCGACACAAATATTCTGAAGTGTCGACACAAATATTCTGAAGTGTCGACACAATTTCTTCAGGTGTCGACACGTGGACTTAGAATATTTTTCTGCATTCCTTAATACTCTTCACCTGCACATGTCAACTCAAAACAACATCAAATACACCTTGATGTATATCATTGAGCTAAGTTGGGCTTCTTCAAATCAGGTACACATTTTCCAATGTACCCAACAATCTCCCCCTATTTGGAGAAGTCATAACCCTTATAGCCAATGATATACACCATTTATAAAAAGTATACTATGATGATATATGACATAACAGGAATACTTAATATAAACAAAATATAAACAATCCATCACAGAATGAACATTATATGATACCAAACAACATTTTGTTTATAACTTGGTAATGATTGATTACAGAGTTTTACATTTAATGATCAAAACATAACAAAACACTTTGAAAGAACTAAAAATTAAGACTGATCAGGCTCTTTTATGACAATCCCTTTGCCAGATTGAATTTGAGCCTTCACAGGAGCTTCAGAATCTTCAGCTGGTTTCTTGCCTTTTAGCTCAGCTTTCTTCAGAGCTTCTTCCTTGAGCCTTTGCCTTTCAAAATAATGAAAGGGCTTTGGAAAGTACTTGCTCGGCTCCTGAGCATCTGGTGGCAGCCTACCCAGCTTGGCTTTTCTTCTAAACTGTACTATTGCCTCTTGCCTGGCTTCATACTTCTGCCATTCCATCTCATTGAACCACTTGCCTCTTTCATGTTGTTGGTCTTTGACAGCCTTCCATGCAGTGAGTATAATATTTCTGGAAGTAGGACTCCACTGCTCAAAGTCTGGCTTAAGTTTAGCCTGCTCTCTAAATCTTTTCTTAGATAGTAGAGCATCTTGCTGTTCTTTCAAAGTAGCCTCAGGCTTATCTACTTTCCCAATAACAACCCTGTGAACCTCCTTTGGAGGACTATACATTCCTTGAACTTGCTGATCAATCATATCATAATCTGGAGGAGGGTAAATGACTTGGGCAACCTCAGGTTGATTGCCTTCAAGTAGACCTGTTTGTATTCCTGACTCAGCCACCATAGCATCATCACACAAAGGTGGATATCCCAATGTGGCTCGAATACTATTGGTCACCCACTTGGTGTGCTCTGAGCCTGCATGAACTAACAATCTCTCCCCCTTTATGGCTTCTTTAGTAATATGATCTCTCAGATCCTCCTTCTAAAATCTGATTTGTCCATCCAGATAATTCACACCCTCTTTAAAAAATGGTTTTAACTTTAGAAGCTTGTCAGATATGTCCTTTTGAGAGGTAGTGATACCAGTTTTAACAGAATCAATAGCAGCTTGGAATTTCTTATCAAATTCTTCCATTTCCTTTGCTCTAGCTGCAGGCAGATCTGGAATAGTCTTTTTCAATTCATTAATGATCTCATGATGAGATTCAGTTAAATTGTCATTCATCCTTATCTGATTTTCTAAAACATAGCTTTTCTTTAAAGCAATATCATCCACTTTAGGAATGATGGACTGCTGTTGTTTTGCCAAATATACCACAGCATTACCTCCCTTATGGAAGCAATCTGTCATCTCCTTCTTATGCATATTGACTTCAAATCGAATAGACTTTATATCTTGAGCCAAGTCAAATTGCAGGGACTTATTGTTCTCATCAACATATTTTTCAATAGCCACTCTGTGTTCATCCAATTTCACTTGTAAATCGACCATAAACTTGTTATAATCAAATTCAGAAGGAGTGTGATGTGATGTAGGCTGTAGAGCCTGCTTATAGCTCTTGCTCCTTCTCTTGAAGACCATAAGTTTTCTCTTCTTAGCCATCCTGGCTTCTTCATTCTCAGAATCAGAAGTACTATCAATTTGAACTCTCTCTTTGAGAGGAGGAGGAACATCTGCTTCAGTGCCATGTTGTTCAGCCTCAACATGCACAGGCTCCCCCTCAATTGCTTGCTCCACTTCCATTCTATCAGTAACTATTTCATCATTTGGAAATAACTCATCAAGAGTATATTCCTTCTGGGCTGGAACATCTGCAGTATTCAAATCTTGAGATTAATCAATTTGAGCTTCCTCTTGCACTTGCTCAGACAGCTTCTCCCCCTGTACTTGTTCAGTATTGGTGATGTCCTGGGCAGGTGAGGACACTTGCTTCCCCTGGACCTGTGCAGAAATATAAATATTAGAAACGTCTTGTGTAGGAAAATACACCAGCTCCCCCTGCACCTGTACCTGGTCATGAGTAGATACAGCTTGTGTGGGTTTATAAACTTGCTGAGCTGGTATTCTTACTTGTTCTCCTTGAATTGCAGGTATAGTGGCATCCTGAACTTGTGTAGAAGCTGGCTGATCTTCAACCTCTTGTCTTACTTGCTCGTCTTGTGGGTGCTCAGTACTGGTAGCATGGCCTGGGGATTTCTCAGGTGAATCCTGCCTTTCCACTTCAGGCATCTCTTTGGTCAGGACCCTATCCCATCTGGAAAACAGTCTCATGTCCATCCTTCTCATGTGATTAATTTTTGTTCCAGGTAGTTATTGCATAACATCAGGAATCTCCTTAGTTAGGTATATACTCATTATTCTAGCCAGATTTGGCTTCTTGATTCCTTCCTTAATCTTTTCAAAGATTACAGTTGACCAATCTGTTGGAATTGTAAACACAATCCTGGTCATGAGGCTGAATATATAGGCGGAAATCCTATCATGTCCACCTGGCTTGCACAGAATTACTTTGCCAACCACCTCAGACAGAAACTTACCCTGTTGATTCATTCCTTTCCTATTGAATGCAGCTCCAATTTTCATGGTGGAATCCAATCCACACCATTGAAGAGCCTCCCTTGATTTAGAAGCAGGGACGTCCTCTTCATTCTCAATTATAGGTAATTATAGAATTGTTCTTAACTTACTTGGAGTAATTTCCACTGTTGACCCATGAACTGTGGATTTTATCTCGTGACTTTCAGAATCTACAGATGCAGAAGTAAAGAACTCATGCACCTCCTTCTTCCATATCTTAGATGGTTCTGAGACCAGAAATTCTAATCCCGAGTCGGAAAGGAGAGAGATAACCCCGTGAACATCTGGTGGGGCATCAGCAAAGGCCTGGCGCACCAACTCATATCCTTCATTTACATTATCTTCAATCCTTGGCGCCATAGATCAGTCGAGAAAGCTTGAAAGATGAGAGAAAGAGAGAGAGAGGGAGAATGTCGACACAGGGTTTCAGTCTCGAAAACCTTGTAAGCGTGTCGACAGAATGAGTTTTTGACCTATTTATACCTTCTGTTTAAAGAAGATCAAAAGTCGCCAAAAACAGACTATAAGTGTCGACACAGATGGAATGTGTCGACACAAGCTTCTATTGTCTTGACTTCAAGTCCGTCTATTATGTGTCGACACCAATTTGTGGATATGTCGACACCTGAGATATATAGTAGAGCAACAGAAATTCTGTATCGACTCTTAGTATAAGTGTCGACACAAAATCTGTAAGTGTCGACACCACTATCCTGGTAAAGTCGACACTACATTCCTGGATAAGTCGACAATAAGATTCTTAAGTGTCGACACATATTTTCTGTGTCGACACAATATCTCTGACTTGTCGACATTACTACCCTGAGTCGACACATTATTACTGAATGTGTCGACACCATCTTACTTAGCCAATTTCTGTTTGTTCAACACAACTTATAAGTACAACAAAGTACTTGATACTACTTCAATGTGTCTTTATATCACTTGAATGTTTTGTTACCACTTCAACTTCATTGTTGATGATTTTGTGATTACACTAATCAATGGTTAACATACCTAATTCAATTTTAAATTTATTGAATTTGGTCTCATCTAGGGGCTTAGTAAACACATCTGCTATTTGATAATCTGTTTTGACAAATTCCAATGAGATGTCTTCTTTTTCTACATGTTCTCTAAGAAAATGGTATTTAATTTCTATATGCTTAGTTCTACTATGAGAAACAAGATTATTAGTAATAGAAATTGCACTCTTAGAATCACACAAAAGAGGTGTTCTACTTACTTGAATACCATAATCCTTAAGTTGATGCTGCATCCATAATAGCTGTGCACAGCAGCTTCCAGCAGCAACATACTCAGACTCAGCTGTGGAAATTGCCACACTGGTCTGCTTCTTACTACTCCATGATATTAGTCTTCCTCCCAGGAATTGACAAGTACATGTAGTACTCTTCCTATCCTCTCTACATCCTGCAAAATCTGCATCTGAATAGCCTGTTAGTAGAAAATCTCTATTCCTAGGGTACCAAAGACCTAGATTAGGTGTGCCCTTAAGATATCTCAGAATCCTTTTGACTGCAGTATAATGAGACTCTTTAGGGCAGGCTTGGTACCTAGCACAGACACATGTAGCATACATAATGTCTGGTCTACTAGCTGTGAGATATAGTAGAGAACCAACTATTCCTCTATACAAAGTCTCATCAACAGGTTTACCTGCATCATCTTTGCATATAGGCATACTTGTCCCCATAGGAGTTCTCATGATGGAGGATGACTCCATACCATACTTCTTGATTAATTCTTTAGTAAAATTTGACTGGGATATGGACAAGCCATCATCAGTCTGTCTTACTTGGAGTCCCAAGAAGAACTTCAGTTCCCCCATACTGCTCATCTCAAACTTCCCTTGCATAAGTTTGGCAAACTTTTTACAAAGGTTGTTTTCTGTAGATCCAAAGATTATGTCATCAACATAGATCTGAACTAAGATGATCTTGCCTTTGGATTCCCTAAGGAATAGAGTTTTGTCAATTTTTCCTCTTGAGAATTTATTCTCAATAAGGAAGGTAGACAGGGTTTCATACCAAGCCCTTGGGGCTTGCTTTAACCCATACAAAGCTTTTCTAAGCTTATAAACATAATCAGGTTTGAGAGGATCTACAAAACCTGATGGCTGCTCTACATATACTTCTTCTTTAAGATCACCATTCAGAAATGCTGACTTCACATCCATCTGGTATACCTTGAAGTCTTGATAGGCTGCATAGGCAAGGAACATTCTGATTGCCTCCAGCCTTGCTACTGGAGCAAAGGTTTGATCAAAGTCAATCCCTTCTTCCGGCCTGTATCCTTTTGCAACCAATCTTGCTTTATTCTTCACTATTATTCCACTTTCATCTAGCTTGTTCCTATAGATCCATTTTGTGCCAATTATGTTGTGGCCTCTTGGTTTAGGAACAAGCTCCCAGACATTGCACCTTCTGAATTGATTCAGCTCCTCTTGCATAGCATCAATCCAGTGCTGGTCTTGGATAGCTTCTTCAAACTTCTTAGGCTCCATTTGTGACAGGAAACTTGAATGTAGAACTATGTTTTGATTTCTACTTCTAGTTTGCACCCCCTGTCTTGGATCACCTATTATCTGATCAGCTGGATGATCTCTTAAATGTCTTGTAGCTGGAGGAAGATTCCCTTCTGGTTGAACATCTCCAGCTCCTTCATTTAGCTGAATCTCTTGGTTTTCATCAGCTTCTATAGTGTCTTGTTCTCCCCCTGGACAGAAGCCTTCATTTTCCAATGCTCCATCTTCCTTTGATACTTCAGTAATGGAGAGCTTGTCCATACTTTTGCTTATACCTGTTGAGTCATTTGATCTACAAGACAACTCACAGTTGATTAATCTTATTTCATCAAACACAACATGCACAGATTCTTCAACAACTTGAGTAGTCAAGTTGAAGACTCTATAGGCCTTACTATTTGTGCTGTACCCAACAAATATCCCATCCTGGGATTTGGCAGCAAACTTAGTCAAATATGACTTGCCATTGTTAAGTATATAACACTTACAACCAAAGATCCTAAAGTAAGATAGATTTGGTTTTCTGCCTTTCACAATCTCATAGGGAGTCATTTTGTGGCTTTTGGTGATAGTAGCCCTATTGATTACATGACAAGCTGTGTTAACTGCCTCAGCCCAAAAATATTCTGGGAGAGAGGTGTCACTCAACAGAGTTCTACCTGCTTCAATTAATGTTCTATTCTTTCTTTCAGCAATTCCATTTTGCTGAGGTGTTCTAGGTGAGGAGAACTCTTGGAAAATCCCAAAGTCTTTACAAAATTTTGTTATGCTTTCAGATTGAAACTCAGTACCATGGTCACTTCTGATTTTGACCACTGTACTATTCAGTTCATTCTGAATTTGCTTTACAAAATTAAGTAATACACTTGGGGTTTCAGATTTCTGTCTCAGAAAGAACACCCATGTAAATCTAGAATAGTCATCTACAACCACAAAAGTGTAGACTTTCCTACCTAGACTGTGAACTGGCATAGGACCAAAAAGATCCATATGCAAGAGGTATAAGCACCTCACAGAATCCTTGTTTTCAAGTCTTTGAAAGGAGGATTTTGTCTGCTTGCCCTTTTGACAAGCTGAGCATATCCCTTCCTTTATACACTTAACTTGAGGTCCATTCCTCACTAACTCTTTGCTAAAGAGTTGGCCAATTGTCTTGTAGTTTAGATGAACCAATCTCTTGTGCCACTTAACACAATGAGAAGCATTGTCATCAGCTACAAGACAGATGGAAGAAGCCTTATTCTTACATTCAAAATTAAGACAATATACATTTCTCTTCCTATACCCAGTCAATATGATCTTTTGATCACTTGACCTTTTGATATGACATCCATCTTTAACAAATGAAATGTCATATCCTAAATCACTTAGCTGGCTTATGCTTATTAGATTATGTTTTAAACCTTTTACATAAGCCACTTGAGTGATAGTAATTAGGTTAGAAGAAATGTTACCAAACCCTTTGATGACTCCTTTTTCAGATCCACCAAAGATCACTTTAGGTCCATCTTTGACAGATGAATACTCCTTCAGCAGCCCCTTTGTTCCAGTCATGTGCCTGGAACAACCACTATCCAAGTACCATATAGGGGCATGGTTACTTGGATTCACCTGCAACATAGATTTACTTACCCTTAGAACCCAAGCAAGTCTTGGGTCCTTGGTTCAAGTTAGCATAAACAAAGATACCATTATTTCTTCTAACAGGTAGACTATTGTTCTTTCTAACACTTATGTTATACCAGCAGTCTAGTACAAAATGGCCTCTCTTGCCACAACACCAACATTCAAACTTATTGTATCTAGATCTAGATACATCCTTGTCAGAAGAATTTCTGTTCATTGCTGGTGCTGCAGCAACTTCACCTACTGATTTCTTAAAACCATTGGGTTTATGACCATAGGTAGGCCTGCTTGCATTTACACCCTTGTTCTTCAGAACATTAGTCTTAATATGACCTTGAATATATTCATGATCATATTTGTTAGAAGGCACTTCCACCTTACTAAAATTTATGGGGACTGAAAGGTTTAGTGACTGAACAGGAGCTTTGCCTTTCCTCTTGAATCTGCCAGCCCTGGAGTTACCTTTAAATCCTAATCCAGCCTTACCCTTTTGAGTGACAAATTCATCTATCAAGGGTAAGACAGATTTTGGCTTAGAGTAACTAGCCACTAAATCCCTTTCAATTCTAAGTCTGGCCTCCAGACTCTTCACTTGATCATTAGTATAATTAATTGTGCCCATCTGAATAATAGTTATATTATTCAGCTTGGCAATTTCATTTAATTTTTGATCAATAACTTTCTCTAACTCAGTTGTAGCAATCCTTAGTTCAGCAATTTCATGAGCCTGAGATTTAACCAAGTTCTTGCTTTTCTTAAGGGCCTGCAACAAGTCCCCATACTTGTCTATCAATTGATAGACATCTCCTTCAGATTCAGATGCATCTACATCACTTGATGCAGATGTAGTTGATTCTTCACTTATACTACAAACAGATGTAATAGAAGGACATTGTACCTTATTAGGACCAGACTGATTCTGACATATGTCCTCTTCTGATCCTGCCATCAGCCCCATACACTGATGATCCTTTTGTTCATTGATGGAGTCTAGCAACTGCAGAAACTCCTCTTCTTCAGATGCAGCATATAGTCCAATATATGCTTCAGCTTCAGATTCTGACTCTAAAGTTGACTGGTCTGTTAGACTCTTATCTTTCTTTGCAACAAAGGATTTCTCCTTCTTGCCTTTCTGATGAGTCTTCTTCTTGTCTGAAGACTCCTTTCTCTTATCAGGACAGTCAGCCACTACATGTCCAGTCCTATTGCAACAATAGCAGACAATCTTTGAAGTAGTGGCTTTGCTGGGCTTTGATCTGCTCTTCTCTTTCCTTGATGACCTTTTCTTCTGATAATAGTCATCAACTTGCTGTGATGTGGAAGGCCTAGACTTCCATTGCTTCTTTTTCAAGAACCTCTGGAATTGCCTTGTGAATGCAGCAAAGTCTGCATCTGAATCACAGCTTTCTGAACCCTTATCTGAATTTTCAGAACTATCTTCTGCAACTTCCTTAGGAGGAGATGGTGATTTCCTCCTATTCTTTCTAGTGGCTACTGCATTGAATGCCACAGTCTTTTCTCTATGCTCTCCTCTTGAATTCTTTTCCTCCTCCTTCCTCACCATAAGTTGCATTTCATAGGATATCAACTTTCCAAACAAGGTGGGAGGAGAGATCTCTGCCAATTTAGCCACTTCCCTTATGGCATAGATCTTTGTGTCCCAATCCTTTGTTAAGGATCTCAAGAATTTGTCATTCAGTTCATAAGTACTGAAGACTCTTCCATAGGACATAAGCTCATTCACAATTTTATAGAATTTCTTGTAGCACTCAGTTATGCTATCAGATTTTCCTTGTCTAAAACTTTCATACTCCTGATTGAGCATAGATTTCCTGTCATGCCTTACTTCTTCAGATCCCTCCATGTAGACAATCAATGTGTCCCACATCTCTTTGGAGGTCTTGCAGTGAATCAGATTCTGAAATGTTGAATCATCTATGTCACTAACAATAATGTTCTGAGCTCTTTTATCCATGGTTGCCAAAATGATTTCATCCTTGGTCATTTATGAATAACTCTTTGGAGTTTGGATATTTGCATCAAGAACTGATACCTTCATTGGAATGAAGGGGCCTTCCTGTACTGTGATGTAAATCCTTGGGTCAGATGCCTCCATAAACAATCTGACTCTTTCTTTCCAAATTCCAAAAATTTCTTTCTTGCATATGGGTAATTTCATAGACTCTAGCTCCTTATGATTCTCAGCAGAACCCATCTTTGTGAATCTTGATTCTGCCTTTAAGATCTACCTCAGACTGTTAAGTCCTTTTTTTTGAGGAACCTCCCTCTAATACCACTTGATAGTTTTACTTTCAAGACAACCTATACACCTAGAGGGGGGGGGGGTGAATAGGTTCTAATTGCTTGTTTATACTTCTAGGCAGAATTCAATAGCAGAAATAAAACATTCAGCACAGCAATCACAGAAATTGAAGCATCACAGATTGCACAATGTTTTATAGTGGTTCCCCAAGGTTTGGGTACATCCACTTTCCCCCTTCACCTATCTAGCAGTATGCTAGATTCGGCCAAACTTCCACTATTCTCAGATCCACAGATCCTACAGCTCAGAACCTGGATAGGTTCCTACAACTCAGGCTCAACAGCCCTACCTCAGCCTTGCCTCAAGGCCTACCACTCAGAGAAGAACCTTCTCCTACACTCAGGCAAATAGCCCTACCACTCAGAGATCACCTCTCTTACACTCAGCCTTTATAACACAGGCTTACAACTCAAATCTGTGTAAACAGATCCTACAGAAATTTAGAAAAGATATTTTAATGTCTTGCCTTTGTTGACAGAGAAGAGGACAAGACACTTCTTGATCAGCTGATGAAATCAACTGAATCTGAGCTTTCTTCAAAGCTTCTTGAATCTGAACTTAGCTGAGTTGATTTCCAAACAGCTTCTTGAGAAACCACTGATGGCTTCCTTCTTCTTCTTCAAGATGACTGGATCCCTCTCTATCCAACACCTTTTCTGATACTTCAGACTTCTTCTTCTTAGATTTTCTGATGAAGATCTTCTTTAGAGCTTAGCACTTTCTTGAATTGAAACTTCAATAGGATCGTAATCCTTTTTTTTCTTCTTAGATCTTCTACTGTTTTGTTTTATTTCCTTCTGAATATGTCTATTTATAGACTTTCTTCATGGTAACCGGCTGATCCGGTTTCTAACTGTTTTCTGACAGGTCTGACAGCTTCAGTTAAATGGTGGCAACCCACAGCTGTCAAGTCTTCAAACAGTTCCTGTACCTTAGCCTTGGACAGCAAAATGTCGAGACAGTCTGTCAGAAAGTGTCGAGACCAATCTGTCTATCTGTGTCGACACAAGTGACTTTGGTGTCGACACAGTCTTTGATGATGTCGACTAAGTTGCCTTTAAGTCGACACAGCTACTTCAGAAAATAACTTGGTCTTGGCTCTGCAATGTGTCGACAAAAGTCCTGTGTGTCGACACAGTTGTTGTAGATTCAGAACTCAGTATGTGTCGACTCAGCCTTCAGGTGTCGACACAGCAATCTTCAATTCTGCCAAAATGTGTCGACTCAGTCTTCTGGTGTCGACACAAGCATAGTCGACTTCTGCCAATATGTGTCGACTCAATCTCAAGGTGTCGACACATCCTCTCAGTGTCGACACAGTTGAGGTCGACTATCTTCTTCTGTGAGTCGACTATCTTTCCCTGGTCGACTATCTTTCTCTGGTCGACTATCTTTCACTGTGTCGACACTGCTTCCCAGTGCTGAGGTCGACGATCTTCTTTATGTATCGACACTGCTTCCCAGTGTTGAGGTCGACGATCTTCTTTATGTGTCGACACTGCTTCCTAGTGTCGACATAAATATGATCGACTATCTTTCTCTGTGTCGACACTGATATTCTGAAGTGTCGACACAAATATTCTGAAGTGTCGACACAAATATTCTGAAGTGTCGACACAAATATTCTGAAGTGTCGACACAATTTCTTCAGGTGTCGACACGTGAACTTAGAATATTTTTCTGCATTCCTTAATACTCTTCACCTGCACATGTCAACTCAAAACAACATCAAATACACCTTGATGTATATCATTGAGCTAAGTTGGGCTTCTTCAAATCAGGTACACATTTTCCAATGTACCCAACAATCGCCACCTGGCGAACACCTCTTCATCTCCAACGTTTCAAATGCCTTTGCCATAACCGAAACGTCATTAAGGGAATTATTAATGGCCGCGAACGTTTCATCCTTTCCCCTCCCCACTTGCTGACCTATTAAAGACTCATATGAGCAAGAGGAAAAGGTTACACTCTCCCTCAAACTGTTTCAGATTTTCCCCCCTTGCTGTTGAAGAATTTCCGGCGACGCCACCACCGCGCAAATGGCTTCCCGACGCTCTGCACGCCTCCAACCCGCGAACAAGGTCCTCCCCTCCCTCTTCTTCTGCGGATAGATCTTAGAAATCATCAGGAGAGATATCGGGCTCAAAAGAGCCAGATCGGGTGAGCGTATTCGTGGTTTTTTTCGAAAATTTCATGGTGGCGGGTTCGCCGGAAACCGCCTCTCCGGCGGCCGTGCCGCCGCCCGACGATAGCCCTCACCTCAACAGAGGTGGTGGTGGTGGTGGCCGGCCAGGGAGATGGCTGGATGGCCGGGAAATAGTTTGGAAAAGCTACAGGAAATTAGGTTTTCAGGGCTCTAGTTTCGGGCTGTAGAAGAAGATGAACAGTGCCATTTAATTAGATTTTATTTGTGAAGCAATTTTTGAATGAAAATATCTGTCACTTTAAATAATTTAGGAAAAATATCTAGAAGATCCTACTGGAAAAGTCATCAACATAAAAAATGTAGTCCGTGAAGTCTAGTTTAATTTAAAATTGATTTCACTCAATTTGGAGTCCCGGTTAGACTACAGCACCCTTTTCGGTGAGGTCTATCCATAGGGCTGTCCTGACCTTAGAAAAATTCCCCACTCCAAACCAGTAAGCAAAACGACTTGAAATTTGGGGTGTGGCCTAATCTTACCTATATCTAGGTGCTATACAAAAATGAGAATTTTTGGGAAATATTTTTCTATAGTTTTGAGAAAAATTCAATAATCCTAGTTTAATTTAATTATATAGTTAAATAATTTCCAAACCCTCCCAAATCTTGGTGAGTGGTCCCTGGGTTCACCATAAGGTTCTGTATAATTTTTCATCTCATTTGGAGATGGTTTGGATTAGAAATGATTAACCCTAAGTTTTGCCCTAATAAGGGGTCTTAGGTTAAAAGTGCACTTTTGAGATTTGTGGTCAGATCACCTCAATAGAGGCTGAGATTTTTACCACTGGCTAGTAATATTCTCTAGCACCCCCTCATAGAGTTTGAAATGGATCGGGGTAAGTTTGCCCTAAGAACCAAGGCCAAATCCTAAGGATGGATCTTGGTGGTTTGTGAAGGTCATGTGGTCAAATGATCTTGGATTGACCCGAAATTGGGTGAAGAGAACCATAGGACCAATATTGTTCTCTGGATGAAATCTTAGTAGATTTGGAGATTGTTGGGATACCTAAAAATCTAACCCTAGTTTAGGGTACAAAACTTGTAGAGACAGGAAATGACACTAAATCACATTGAAAAGTGTTGAGATTTGGGTAGAGTGAATTATAGGGATGGTACAAGCTCTGGATATTTTACTATGAATTTTAAGTTTATTATTTTGGGTACTTCATTAACGATTTAGTAGCTTGTATGATTTGCTTAGAAAATTTATTATGGAACACACACTTCCTGGAAATTGATGAAATTTAGACAAAGAACGTTTATTATGGTTTTAAATCTCTGTGAATTTTTATGGGATTTTTGGAAGTCTAATTCTAAGGCTTACTTCATTAAGTATGTTTTACCTTGAATATTTGATTAAATCTTTAGTGGTGTTTAACAAGCTGGTAAAATTATGATTCTCTGCACAAAGATCTTTTATATATCATACTACTGACTACTAATTTTTCTATAATTTTTCGATGAATAATTTCAGTACTTCCTTCATTACATAGAATTAACGTGATTATACTGGATAAATTATTTAGAGGCTAAATACTTTCTGTAAAATTCTGGAAATTTATATTTGAGGTTATCTTGCTGTTATGTAATGATCATGATTTTTGAGTAGCCATTACTTAGGAGGATCATGTAGTTCATGTTTAAAATGACCCATGTCCCGTCCTTTGGGAAAATTAAATAAATATCAGATTAATTAGGAAAATTATAAGTTTCTGGATTTAGACAAATTATGATATGG
Organism: Platanthera zijinensis; assembly: GCA_039513925.1. Classification (NCBI taxonomy): domain Eukaryota; kingdom Viridiplantae; phylum Streptophyta; class Magnoliopsida; order Asparagales; family Orchidaceae; genus Platanthera; species Platanthera zijinensis. Next base: position 101,762,469 of record CM077095.1, read on the forward strand.
TAGACCTCCAGTAAATATTATAGGAGATTTGGAAGATAATTTGGTGTACCTCTCCTTGTGTACCTCATATAGCTTAGGATGGTCTGCATATAGTAAAACCACGGAATTCTGATAATTGATGGTTGGTAGGGCAGTTAAGATTGAGTTCATCATTGGAAGTCAGGATAAGTAGAGTATGAGACTGGTTAGGATAAGGGAGTATGGGAACGACGAAAGATCGTCCATCCCGGGAAGAAGAGGAAGAGTCTTAATACTCTAGGGTTAGAACTAAAGTAACTAAAAGAGGATCGGGTTAAGGGAGATCAACCAATAATAATAAGTGCCTTGCGAAAGGGAACTTCGGGCCGTAATGCCGCCGTCTTGGTTCCTAGTGCCCCTTGAGAGCCCTTCACGGGGTATACTGGGGGCAGTCCTGGGCTAACGTAAACCATAGGAATAATGAATTAAAAGAGCAACTAGTATAACTAGGGTTGCACATTTACACTCCCCGATAGCTAGGAAAGTAGAATTATAGGATTGGTTGCCATTCAGACAGTAGCTCTGAAGGTAGATGCACGGACGGACTGTCCGGGGGGCCGAGGGCTCGAGGGTTGGAGTACAGAATAAAGGTGGTGGGTCTTCGGTATCTGATTGTCGTTCACACCGACATCGGTACGCTGACTCGGCGGTGTGGGACACTTAGCCAAAGAAAGTCTGGTGGGTACAGCCAGCAGTAGTACGCGGATACTCTAGGTTGTGTTCTTCGAGGGGCGTACGGAAGGGCTAGGCCTGGTAGTGTGGATGCCCGCCTAGGAGTGGGGGGCCCGACCCACTGTCTCCGTTTGCCACTACGGAGGTTCCTGGGAGTGAAGCTAGCTGCCCGAACAGGGGGAACTAAAGGTCTGTGCGCATAGAGTCGTGTGCGTGAGTTGCACTTGCATGAATCATGGCATAGCATATCACTACACTCATAATTGCATACAACTGACACCCCAACGTATAAATCGGTATGGGACTTTTTATACGATGGGAGCCTTGCAAAAGACCCCTTAACTTATAAGTTTGTATGGGCATTCATATAAGTTAATGTTACGTACTTATTTACTTGCTTGTTTACTTACTGTTCTCTAGCTCACTTTTATTTACAAATTGCTACCTATTAACTGCTCTGTTTATTACTTACTGCCGTAGGATTGTTAGACCTAATTCATTCTAAATAACTACTAGATTAGCTTCCCTGTCACCTGCTTGATTATTCTCCACTTTGTAGCTTCCCTTTCCTCCTCTCCGCCCGGTGCTTAGGAGCCGTGGTGGGAGGGGTAGGGGATGATAGGGCTTAGTCTTTATGACTAATGGTTTTCGAACCACAACATTACAGGAGCTCCGGATGGGAGACAGGGACCAGCAGTCCAGGGACCAGCACCAGCGGAGTACGGTGCGCATGGAGGTGGGACAGTCTAGCACCGGTGCGCCTGCGACCAGCTCTGTGAGTGATTAGTAGTTTCTTAGCTTCCGCGATGAGCGACTTGTAGTGAGGACTCTGATGTACTGGGCTCGAGCCCATTTATCTATTTTCCTATTATTATCTATTGATGGACTGTATGTGATTTCACTTTTATTTACATGTTTCTGTGGACTTGATTACATTTTTGTATAAATGCTTCTCTCTCTTGTGATCGAAAAGGGCCGGCAGAATTGGCGTTTTGTAGTGGTTGCCTTCCCGTGAGTCGGTGCCACCGCAAAGCGGCAATTCTGGGCTAAGACCCCGGTGGTTGAAAAAGAAAAAAAAGGGGGTCTTACAAGTGGTATCAGAGGGGACCTCGATTGAAAGAGAAGTAGTCCACAAAAACCTTGGGCCACCCCCGCGCGAGCTTAGTTTGCGGACAAACTAGCAGCGGAAGCAGTGGTGTGCCCATAAGGGAAATCACATATGAAAGTCCATCCTAACTCTTCTTAAATTCCATTCATTCGCTCTCTAACAAATGGAATTTTTACTTGTAGCCTGCGACGAACCCTACATCGCAGCAGGGGACACCTCAGGCTCCGAATATGGTCCCGACTCCGCCAGCACCAGTTCCGTTCCAGCAGACGGAGATGGGGCAAACACTGACGGCCATCCTGGAGGCCTTCAGAGCTCAGCAAGCCCCGGCCCCACAGCCAAACCCCGGGGCCAATTGGATGACGGTCTTCCGAGGACTTTCCCCTCCATCCTACCAGGGGACGGAGTCTGCAGTACGTACAGAGGAGTGGCTGGACACCATTTACGAGATGCTGGCAGGGATTCGATGCCCCACGGAGGAGGCAGTCGCTTTGGCAGTCTCCTGCTTAGAGTCACATGGAAAGAGATGGTGGAAATCTCAGCTGGACACCACCTTTGCAAGGATGGACTGTGCTGATATTACTTGGGAGGAGTTCAGAGCAGCGCTCTTGGGACATTTTGTACCTCAGTCGGTGAGAGATGACCTGGAGGATAGGTTCCTGTAGTTGAGGCAGGGGAACAGGACTGTGGTGGAGTACTATCAAGAGTTCACTCACCTGGCCCGTTATGCGGACGCTTACCAGTTAGACGATGCTGGCTATGCCCGGAGGTTTTATAAGGGGCTGCAAGATGACATGAGGCAGGCCCTCCTTTTCATCTCAGAGGGGAGTCTGGCCAGGATTCTGGAGATGGCTAAGAAGAGAGAGGCAGATCAGCTTACAGTGAGGAGCCGGAAGAGACCGGCTGATGATACAGTGATTGGAGGACGTAGAGACCGGCCTCGTGGCCAGGTTATTGGAGAGAGAAGGAACGGGGATCAGCCTCGTCAAGAGTTTGGGCAGGAGCAGAGGAGTCAGGGGGTATTGGCTCCCCAGCCTATACAGATGCTGGAAATGCCAAGGACAGCAGAGCAGCCACCGGTATGCTATCAGTGCAACCAGCCGGGGCATATCAAGAGGAACTGCCCTGTGAGGCGAGCACCCCCACCAGCACATCAGGGCGCTCCACCTCACCGACAGTTTGGCGGACGAGGACAGGACCGAGGACGGGGATTTCAGGATCGAGGCCGCAGGCCAGAGAGGGAGCAGGTGTATGCTCTAGACCTGACACAACCCTGGAACCCGGAGCAGGTTATCACAGGTATGACAGTACTTGTAAATTTTCTTCATATAAACTACTATTTTAAACATAACCTGGCTAGAAATTAAGAGAAGATAAACTACAATAAGAATACTAAGACATTTAATTACCCCAAGCATAGTCTTCGTGAGCGGCAAGCCCGCTCACACCCTCTTCGACACTGGTGCGTCGCAATCATTCGTGTCGGAGGATTTCGTGAAAGGACTGGCAGGAGTGGAGCCATTCACCGGGAAGATGATGAGGGTGCGCCTACCCGATGTATCAGAGATATTGACCTCTGCTCATTGTAATATGGAAGCGAGGATCGGCGGGAAGGCGTTTGAGGCACCAGCGACGGTTCTGAAGATGCCAGACTACGACCTGATTCTGGGCATGACTTGGCTGTATTGGAACCATGCCCAGATCGATTGCGTGGCGAAGAGGATCATCGTGAGGCACGGCGACTCCTTCATTGTTATCGAAGGTATTATACCAGCACCCCGTACCTTACTATCGTCTGTGCAGGCCGTTAAGGCCCACCTGCAGGGGGAAGAAGTTTATCAGGTCCTCTTTGATGCGGTCGTAGCCAAGGACTCCATTGCAGATATTCTAGTAGTGCGGGACTTCGCCGACGTGTTTCCAGAGAAGCTACCAGGGTTACCCCCGCACCGAGAGAAGGACTTTCAGATTCAGCTCGTACCGGGGGCTAAGCCGGTATCCAGAGCTCCCTATCGAATGGCCCCAAAGGAGTTGGTGGAATTCCGAAGCCAGCTTCAGGAGTTAGTGGAGGCCGGGTTCGTCCGGCCTAGCTCTTCACCATGGGGAGCTCCGGTGCTGTTCGTTAAGAAGAAGGACGGGACCCTTCGATTGTGCATAGATTACCGGGCTCTGAACAGGTTGACAGTCCGGAACACGTATCCCTTACCAAGGATAGACGAGCTTTTTGACCAGCTGGAGGGAGCCCATTGGTTCTCAAAGCTGGATCTGAGGTCAGGGTACTACCAGCTTCGTATTCGGGAGGAGGACATCCCGAAGATGGCCTTCAGCAGTAGATATGGCTTGTACGAGTTTACCGTGATGCCGTTCGGGCTCACGAATGCACCCTCCGCATTCATGACTTTGATGAATCGGGTGTTCGAGGAGTATCTGGATGTCTTTGTCATTGTATTCATCGACGACATTCTCATCTATTCAAGGACGGAGGAGGAGCACGCGAGACATCTGGCCTTGACCTTGGGGAAGCTACGTGAGCATGAGATGTATGCCAAGTACAACAAGTGCCAGTTTTGGCTAAAGGAGGTGGCCTTTCTGGGCCATGTCATCAGTGGAGCAGGTCTGGCAGTGGATCCTGCGAAGATCCAGGCAGTACGGGATTGGCCATCGCTAAAGTTGGCCACGGATGTTCGAAGCTTCTTGTGACTTGCCGGTTACTACCGGAAGTTCGTCGAGGGGTTCTCTCAGATTGCCCTCCCTCTTACATCTCTGACGAAGAAGGAGTCCCCTTTTATATGGACACCTCAATGCGAATCTGCCTTCTAGGAGATGAAGGATCGTCTCACCTCGGCCCCCATCCTTGCTCTTCCATCAGGGAAGGAGGGATTCCAGGTATATACAGATGCTTCCTATCAGGGGATGGGTGCCGTCCTGATGCAGAATGGGCACATAATAGCCTATGCCTCCCGTTAGTTGAAGCAGCATGAGCAGAACTACCCCGTGCATGATTTGGAGATGGGGGAAGTCATTTTTGCTCTTAAGATCTGGCGACACTATCTCTACGGAGTACATTGTGATATCTTCTCCGACCACAAGAATCTGAAGTACGTTGACACCCAGAAGGAGTTAAACATCAGATAGAGACGCTGGGTGGAGTTTCTGTCGGACTACCAGTATACCATGCACTACCATCCGGGGAAGGCGAACGTGGTCGCGGATGCTCTGAGCCGGAGAGCGAGTATGACAGGAGTAGGCCCGCAGCTGATGGCCTTGGAGTTGATTAGATCATTCGAGGAGATGCAGATTTCGCTAGTGTCAGAGGATGACCCGGAGCTGTACATGGAGTACTTGGGGTCGATGGCTACTACTGATGACATTCGAGACCGCATCAGAGATGGGCAGATGCTGGATGAGAGAGCTGAGCCAATATTCCGAGCCTTGGAGGAAGGCACGATGGGAGATTACTCTTTGAGGGATGGGCTCCTGTGTTTCCGAGGCAGAGTCTACATACCAGCAGGAGGACGGATCCGGGAGGATATTTTGACGGAAGCTCATTGCAGCCGATATTCGGTACACCCGGGGATCACCAAGATGGTAAAGGATTTAAAGAGGACGATGTACTGGTCGGGTATGAAGAAAAATATTACGTATTTTGTGATGCATTACGAGGCCTGCCAGCTCGTGAAGGCGGAGTGTAGGAACCCGGCAGGTTTGCTGCAGCCGCTTCCGATGCCGGAGTGGAAGTTTGAGGATATAGCCATGGACTTCATACATGGGCTACCTCGATCCTGTGCGGGGAATGACTCGATCTGGGTGATAGTGGACAGGCTAACAAAGGTGGCCATATTCATTCCAGTGGCAAAGGGTGCACCAGTCAGTGTATTAGTACGGAGGTTCATTGAGCAGTTTGTGCGTTATCATGGGGTGCCCAAGACTATCGTTTCAGATCGGGATGGGCGGTTTACCTCCAGGGAATGGAGGTCAGTCCAGGCCCATCTAGGTTCTCGGTTGACATTCATCACAGCTTTTCACCCTCAGACCGACGGACAGACAGAGCGCACCAACCGTACACTGGATGATCTGTTGTGACTATGTATTTTGGACCGTGGCGAGCCTTGGGAGAGATTGCTGCCACTGGTCGAGTTTTCGTACAACAACGCTCATCAGTCCAGCATAGGCATGGCTCCATACGAAGCGTTGTACGGAAGGAGGTGAAGAACCCCACTATCATGGGTTCAGGATGAGGATCCGCAGGCACTAGGCTCGGAGTTTGTGGGAGATACAGATGCTAAGATTAGATTGATCCGAGACAGGATGTTGGAATCCCAGAGCAGACAGGTGAAATACTACGATGCGAGGCATCGCCAAGTAGAGTTCTAGGTAGGAGACCGGGTTTTCTTGAAGATACAGCCGATGCACGGAGTCTCGCGGGTTCGCGGGCGGAAGAAGCTCAGTCCGAGATATATGGGGCCCTATAGGATCCTGGAGCGGATCGGCCCCTTAGCCTATAGACTGGAGCTACCGCCGGAGTTAGCGGGATTGCATGACGTCTTTCACGTCTCCTCACTTCGGAGGGCTCTGCTATGCCCTGAGCAGCTGATTTCCTCGGCAGATGGCCCGGTGGCCTCGGATCGGTCAGTCAACTTGGAGCCTATCAGGATTGACGACACAGCAGTGCGTGTCTTACGACAAAAGAAGGTTCCGTTAGTCAAGGTTCTGTGGAACAATCATGGGCAGAAGGAGCATACATGGGAGCCACATGACTTGATGCGGTAAAAATACCCGAAACTTTTTCGTCAGGTATACCTCACAACCCCTCTGGACAATCAATTTGCCTTCCTGTTTTAAACCAATGGGACTGAAATTTCAAGAATAGGGGCTAACCTTTTGTTTATTGGGGTGTATATACCTAGTTAAGTGGGCGAATTAATCTTAGATTTGAAACCGCATAAAGCAAACATAATGTAGGGATGTAATTTCTTTAATTCTCATGGGATGTTACAAGCTTCTTTTCCCGATTTGAGTCCCGTAGGCTTAACCTTGATTTCGGGGACGAAATCTTTGTTTTGTTTATTGGGATTTGTAACATCCCATTTCCGGCTAGACCCCTAGGAGTCGGTTGGTTGTGGTAGAACCCTGGGGAGCCCAGAAATTGAAATAAAGCGACCAAGGATTCGGGTCACGGGTTGGTCACGCCCGTGACCGACCCGTCACGCCCGTGACCTAGGGCGTGACTCATTCGACGATCGTCGATCTCAGGGAGACGATCGTCGGACGCAGAATTTTCAACCCGGCCCTGTCACGCCCGTGACCCAGGTGTCACGCCCGTGACCTGGGGGCGTGACTCCTTCGACGATCGTCGATCTCAATTAAACGATCGTCGGGCGCGGAATTTGCCTCATGGCCTGTCACGCCCGTGACCCGCAATGTCATGCCCGTGACATAGGGCGTGACCACCTTCGATGATCGTCGATTTCAGTTCGACGGGCGTCGGCCAGGAATTGGCCACACAGGCGTGTCACGCCCGTGACCCACAATGTCACGCCCGTGACATAGGGCGTGACCACGTTCGACGATCGTCGATTTCAGTTCGACGGTCGTCGACCCAGAATTAGTCACCAGGCATGTCACGCCCGTGACCCTCAATGTCATCCCCGTGACATCGGGCGTGACCACGCTCGACGATCGTCGATCCCAATTCGACGATCGTCGACCCAGAATTGGCCACACGGGCCAGTCACGCCCGTGACCCGAGTGTCACGCCCGTGACCACCCTTCGACGATCGTTGATCTCAGTTCGACGATCGTCGAACCCAGAATTGGCTAACCGGGCCTGTCACGCCCGTGACCTATGTGTCACGCCCGTGACCAAGACCGAAACGACAGCCAGATTGGAAATTTCGGTAACTGACGTCGTAATAAAATCTGATTATGGGAATGAAAACCAAGAGTATTTATGGGCCGTTTCCTACTTTAATTATTTAAATAATTAAGGAAATGTTGGTCCAATAGGAAATCGCCACCTGGCGAACACCTCTTCATCTCCAACGTTTCAAATGCCTTTGCCATAACCGAAACGTCATTAAGGGAATTATTAATGGCCGCGAACGTTTCATCCTTTCCCCAACCCACTTTATGACCTATAAAAGACTCATAAGAGCAAGAGGAAAAGGTTACACTCTCCCTCAAACTGTTTCAGATTTTCCCCCCTTGCTGTTGAAGAATTTCCGGCGACGCCACCACCGCGCAAATGGCTTCCCGACACTCTGCACGCCTCCAGCCCGCGAACAAGGTCCTCCCCTCCCTCTTCTTCTGCGGATAGATCTTAGAAATCGTTAGGAGAGATATCGGGCTCAAAAGAGCCAGATCGGGTGAGCGTATTCGTGGTTTTTCTGAAAATTTCATGGTGGCGGGTTCGCCGGAAACCGCCTCTCCGGCGGCCGTGCCGCCGCCCGACGATAGCCCTCACCTCAACAGAGGTGGTGGTGTTGGTGGCCGGCCTGGGAGATGGCTGGATGGCCGGGAAATAGTTTGGAAAAGCTACAGGAAATTAGGTTTTCAGGGCTCTGGTTTCGGGCTATAGAAGAAGATGAACAGTGCCATTTAATTAGATTTTATTTGTGAAGCAATTTCTGAATGAAAATATCTGTCACATTAAATAATTTGGGAAAAATATCTAGAGGCTCTTACTGGAAAAGTCGTCAACATAGAAAATGTAGCCCGTGAAGTCTAGTTTAATTTAAAATTGATTTCACTCAATTTGGAGTCCCGGTTAGACTACAGCACCCTTTTCGGTGAGGTCTATCCATAGGGCTGTCCTGACCTTAGAAAAATTCCCCACTCCAAACAAGTCATCAAAACGACTTGAAATTTGGGGTGTGGCCTAATCTTACCTATATCTAGGTGCTATCCAAAAATAAGAATTTTTGGGAAATATTTTTCTATAGTTTTGAGAAAAATTCAATAATCCTAGTTTAATTTAATTAGATAGTTAAATAATTTCCAAACCCTCCCAAATCTTGGTGAGTGGTCCCTGGGTTCACCATAGGTTCTGTATAATTTTTCATCTCATTTGGAGATGGTTTGGATTAGAAATGATTAACCCTAAGTTTTGCCCTAATAAGGGGTCTTAGGTTAAAAGTGCACTTTTGAGATTTGTGTGGTCAGATCACCTCAACAGAGGCTGAGATTTTTACCACTGGCTAGTAATATTCTCTAGCACCCCTTCATAGAGTTTGAGGTGGATCGGGGTAAGTTTGCCCTAAGAACCAAGACCAAACCCTAAAGATGGATCTTGGTGATTTGTGAAGGTCATGTGGTCAAATGATCTTGGATTGACCCAAAATTGGGTGAAGAGAACCATAAGACCAATATAGTTCTCTGGATGAAATCTTAGTAGATTTAGAGATCGTTGGGATACCTAAAAATCTAATCCTAGTTTAGGGTGCAAAACTTGTAAAGACAGGAAATGACACTAAATCACATTGAAAAGTGTTGAGATTTGGGTAGAGTGAATTATAGGGATGGTACAAGCTCTGGATATTTTACTATGAATTTTAAGTTTATTATTTTGGGTACTTCATTAACGATTTAGTAGCTTGTATGATTTGCTTAGAAAATTTATTATGGAACACACACTTCCTGGAAATTGATGAAATTTAGACAGAGAACGTTTATTATGGTTTTAAATCTCTGTGAATTTTTATGGGATTTTTGGAAGTCTAATTCTAAGGCTTGCTTCATTAAGTATGTTTTACCTTGAATATTTGATTAAATCTTTAGTGGTGTTTAACAAGCTGGTAAAATTATGATTCTCTGCACAAAGATCTTTTATATATGATACTACTGACTAGTAATTTTTCTATAATTTTTCGATGAATAATTTCAGTACTTCCTTCATTACATAGAATTAACGTGATTATACTGGATAAATTATTTAGAGGCTAAATACTTTCTGTAAAATTCTGGAAATTTATATTTGAGGTTATCTTGCTGTTATGTAATGATCATGATTTTTGAGTAGCCATTACTTAGGATGATCATGTAGTTCATGTTTAAAATGACCCATGGTCCGTCCTTTGGGAAAATTAAATAAATATCAGATTAATTAGGAAAATTATAAGTTTCTGGATTTAGACAAATTATGATATGGTAGACCTCCAGTAAATATTATAGGAGATTTGGAAGATAATTTGGTGTACCTCTCCTTGTGTACCTCATATAGCTTAGGATGGTCTGCATATAGTAAAACCACGGAATTCTGATAATTGATGGTTGGTAGGGCAGTTAAGATTGAGTTCATCATTGGAAGTCAGGATAAGTAGAGTATGAGACTGGTTAGGATAAGGGAGTATGGGAACGACGAAAGATCGTCCATCCCGGGAAGAAGAGGAAGAGTCTTAATACTCTAGGGTTAGAACTAAAGTAACTAAAAGAGGATCGGGTTAAGGGAGATCAACCAATAATAATAAGTGCCTTGCGAAAGGGAACTTCGGGCCGTAATGCCGCCATCTTGGTTCCTAGTGCCCCTTGAGAGCCCTTCACGGGGTATACCGGGGGCAGTCCTGGGCTAACGTAAACCATAGGAATAATGAATTAAAAGAGCAACTAGTATAACTAGGGTTGCACATTTACACTCCCCGATAGCTAGGAAAGTAGAATTATAGGATTGGTTGCCATTCAGACAGTAGCTCTGAAGGTAGATGCACGGACGGACTGTCCGGGGGGCCGAGGGCTCGAGGGTTGGAGTACAGAATAAAGGTGGTGGGTCTTCGGTATCTGATTGTCGTTCACACCGACATCGGTACGCTGACTCGGCGGTGTGGGACACTTAGCCAAAGAAAGTCTGGTGGGTACAGCCAGCAGTAGTACGCGGATACTCTAGGTTGTGTTCTTCTAGGGGCGTACGGAAGGGCTAGGCCTGGTAGTGTGGATGCCCGCCTAGGAGTGGGGGGCCCGACCCACTATCTCCGTTTGCCACTACGGAGGTTTCTGGGAGTGAAGCTAGCTGCCCGAACAGGGGGAACTAAAGGTCTGTGCGCATAGAGTCGTGTGCGTGAGTTGCACTTGCATGAATCATGGCATAGTATATCACTACACTCATAATTGCATACAACTGACACCCCAACGTATAAATCGGTATGGGACTTTTTATACGATGGGAGCCTTGCAGAAGACCCCTTAACTTATAAGTTTGTATGGGCATTCATATAAGTTAAGGTTACGTACTTATTTACTTGCTTGTTTACTTACTGTTCTCTAGCTCACTTTTATTTACAAATTGCTACCTATTAACTGCTCTGTTTATTACTTACTGCCGTAGGATTGTTAGACCTAATTCATTCTAAATAACTACTAGATTAGCTTCCCTGTCACCTGCTTGATTATTCTCCACTTTGTAGCTTCCCTTTCCTCCTCTCCGCCCGGTGCTTAGGAGCCGTGGTGGGAGGGGTAGGGGATGATAGGGCTTAGTCTTTATGACTAATGGTTTTCGAACCACAACATTACAGGAGCTCCGGATGGGAGACAGGGACCAGCAGTCCAGGGACCAGCACCAGCGGAGTACGGTGCGCATGGAGGTGGGACAGTCTAGCACCGGTGCGCCTGCGACGAGCTCTGTGAGTGATTAGTAGTTTCTTAGCTTCCGCGATGAGCGACTTGTAGTGAGGACTCTGATGTACTGGGCTCGAGCCCATTTATCTATTTTCCTATTATTATCTATTGATGGACTGGATGTGATTTCACTTTTATTTACATGTTTCTGTGGACTTGATTACATTTTTGTATAAATGCTTCTCTCTCTTGTGATCGAAAAGGGCCGGCAGAATTGGCGTTTTGTAGTGGTTGCCTTCCCGTGAGTCGGTGCCACCGCAAAGCGGCAATTCTGGGCTAAGACCCCGGTGGTTGAAAAAGAAAAAAAAGGGGGTCTTACAGCTATAAGGCTTTGGATAGTATCTTGGAGGTTTTGGTGGAGCCTTAGGATTATTCTTGCCATACTCTCTATCATATATCCTTATTTTAGTCATGGACTTCTCATAAAGATCCCACTCAGAGGAGCTATAGTGGAGATTCCTATTTTCATTATAGTCCATTACTAACTTGAGAGTATCAAGAATCAATGCTTTGGAGGTAGGACTCCAGACTTCAGCAAATTCTTGTGCTTTTCTTTTCTCTGAATCTGTCTTGGGAACACTTTTTCTAGCAGAGGGGCCTTCCCCATACTTCCTTTTCTTAGAAGTGTGGATTTCAGGCAAATCCTGAGGAATCACATCATCATCCCATACTTGGTCAAAAGAAGCAGGAGGAGGATTCTGATCTTCTGTCCTTGGAGAGAAATAGGGCATCTGAGGTTATTGCATCTGAGCTGGCATCTGACTGGACTGTCCTTTAGCAAGAGGGTTCAGGTTATGAGGAATGACATTAGGATCAACTTGAAATTTAGGGAATATTTGGTTGTGTATCCAGACTGAGGTGTCATTGGTGTGAAATTTCACAGATTGAATTTGCTCTAAAACATTCTTATTGATTTCACTTATCTTGTCAGACCAAACTGTTTTTGCAGTAGTAGTAAACTTATCCACAAGTTTTTCCACATGTTCTTTCACCAAGCTCTCCCCTTTTCTGAATTCTACACATAGCTTTGCTATGGCATCTTCCTTGAAGGTTCCCACTTCTTCACAGATTTCATAACATGTTCTTGGGCTTTCTTTTCTAACTGGATCTGGTTGTTGGCAAGAGTTACAGATTGTTCCATTACCTGACCAACACTAGTAATGGTGTGGTCTATAGCTTTTCCACCAATCTGAAACAATTCTTTGAGGGAGTCTGTGTTGTGCTGGATTTCTGCAAATCCTCTGCTCATCTCTTTTTCTAGAGCAGTGACTTTGTCTTGGACCACTTTCAGAGAATCATCAAAATATTTTCTTTTGTCAGCCAACATAACTTCAATCTTACTGAGAATATCTAAAATTGAAGGGGTAGCAGAAATAATAATAGCAGGAGGAGGTACAGTCCATGAAGGAATCTCTTCAAGTACCACTGAGCTTTTAGCCCTTGTAGTCTGGACAAAAGCAACTTCAGCCTCATCAGTTAAGATGGGAATAGAGAAATCTAAGTTTCTCATTGGAGCATCAACAAGATCTGGAGAAATTCTATCTTCATCAAAAAGAAGAATAGTATCTGGTAGATCTTTCTTAGCAGATGGGGATTGAGCTGTTTGAGACTTGGGTGATGGTATTGGAGATGGAGTATGTGCTGGTGATGGAGATGGAACTGGAGATGGAGAAGGAACTTGAGTTCTGATAAGACTTCTGACTGGAGATGCAGCTGGAGTTCTGACTGGAGATTGAGCTGGAGGAGGAGAGGGGATTCTGTCAACTGGGACAGAGGAAGCAGGCTCCCCCTCAGCTGCTGTACAAGATGGTTCAGCAACTTCATGAGAGGAGGGAGATGGGGTCCTGTCCTCTGAAGCAGGGTGTGCATGCTCTTTAGCAATTTTCTTGGGGTTCTTCAGCTTTAACTCCCACCTTTGAATAGAAGCTAAGGAAATCTTCTTCAAGTGATTAATAGGTGTACCTATGGAAGTCTTGAAGACAACTAGATCAATCTCATGCAACATCAAGGAGATTATCCTAGCAAATTTTGGTTCTTTAATGCTATCCCTGATCATGTCAAAGATCATCATCCCATAGGGAAATTTCTTCCTGCAGACTATGACAGTCATTACATCAAATAGAACATTGGCAATGAATCCAACAAACCCTATTCTGCTCCATAGGATCTTTCCAATAATATCTACCAAGAGCTTTCTAACATCATTCAAGGTCGTCCTCCTGAGAGAGGTGATGTCTACTAGTACTCCACAAAAATGATATGTTCTGTCAGTATCTTCCCTTGTAATTTCATCTTCATCATCTCCAATTGGCAATCTTAGAAGTTTTGACACAATGGTCGGGCTTAACTTGATCTTAACTCCCTTTACCTTTAATTTCAGAACAGTATTATTCCTCCTGACATTGTCATTCTGATAAAACTCTTCTACCTCTGGGAAGAGGATTTTACAAGGTTCTTGGAGAACAAAGTTGAGACCTGCGCTGTCGAGAAGAAGTAGAAGATTCTTGAAGTCATCTGAAAGATCGGCAATCCCGGCCACCACTAGCTAACTTCCAACTCCTATCTTGGATTGCTGCGCCATTGATTCTGAAGACGACGATGAACGGAGCATGAGAGAACGGCGGTGTCGAAGCTCTGAGTCGGTGGATGACGAAGAGTTTTTGAGAGAGATGGATTTGAAATGTCGGTTGATTTGTGATTTCTAAAGTTATATATATATATATAACTCTAGTTATGATAATTAAGTGTCTAATCAATCTAAGATATGCCTTTTAATAAAGCGAAAATAAGTCGGTTTGCGAAAAGAAATAAACAGAATCCGAAAAGAGATGGGGCATTTCTCGAGAGGTAAGGTTAGTTCTCGAGAAGTATAATAATAGTTCTCGAGAAGTATAAGCCTAAAGGGGGGTGAATAGGTGAATTGTGCGTCTATTTGCAAAATAAAAAATTGAAAGAACTTGCACAAAAACAATCAAGCAATCACAAACGACAAGAAGATTTATAGTGGTTCCCCAACCTTGGGTACGTCCAATTTCCCTCATCGATCTAGTAAATCACTAGACTCGGCTACTCCACTATCTCGAATTGAAAACCAATCCTACGTCTCGGAAACAAATTCCTACAATCTCGATCCAAATGGATCTACACTCGGAAGATGAAAACTTTCTACAACTCGGAGAACAACACTCCTACACTCGGAGAATAATCTCCTATAAAATTACAAAGAGTTTTGAAATACAAACAAAGATTTGTCTCAGATCTGGAAAAATTTGACTCTAGGTCTTCTTCTGAACTTGGCGGCTTTTTAAGAATTTGTTGAAGAAGAACCTCTGTAAATCTGATCTGAGAAACTGAGGACCTACTCGATCAAGGAGAGGATGAAGATTCCTTGAACAACAAGTCTAACATGATCGAAAACAGTCATGTAGATCTTCTTCCTGAGCGGCGGTGGCTTCTGTAAATTTGTTCTTGGAGAGAGATGGCCGATTCAGAATAATAGAGAGTACGGATTCCGCTTAGGGTTAGTCTTGATGAAAAGACATTATATAAGATTTCCCCTAACGGTTAGAATTGACATTAATGACGACACGTGGACCAATCATGATGTCTCATTTGAAAATCCCGTCGATCTGGACTTAAGTAAATTTTTCTGAAAAATTTGACAGCAGTTCTCGAGAAGTATGATTAAGTTCTTGAGAACAGGCTGATTTCTTGAGAACTATACATCCTGAACTTATGTTAGTACTCAAGAACAAAAGGCGTTGAGTCTACTCAAGAATTAACTAGACTTCTCGAGAACTATTACTCGAAAGACAAATCGTATACTCGAGAACTATACTGACTTCTCGAGAACTAGAGACTAAGTTCTCAAGAACTATGATGGACTTCTCGAGAGGGACTTAGAATAATTTTTGCGGCTATCTCTGACTACTCGAGAAATATAGGATGGGACTTCTCGAGAACCTAGATTGACCTTCTCGAGAACTACAAGAATGTTTCTCGAGAACTAGTCTCGTCTTCTCGAGAACTAAGTGAACTTATCGAGTTCTGCTAACTCTACTTCTCGAGAACTATCATAGACTTCTCGAGAAGTGGACTTAGAGAAATTTTTGGACTTTTGAAAATCTTTCTCTTCAAGAATACAATCTTCATCCCATGCTCCAAGTGCTTGAATATGAAGTGTATCCCAATTGAGAAGTTACACATGAGTCGACACCTTGGATCACACAGTGAGGGATTACACTGTATGGTCCTATGTTCATGACCCACTATAGACTGAAATTGGTCTACACTTAGCAATGATAGTCTGCAAACACATAACTTAAACAAGGATATCAAATACAACTTTATTCGTTTTAGTTCAAGGGTGACTTCATGCAAATCTGGGTTATTGTGGATGCAATACCCAACAAAAACCCCCCCACAGGATAATGTTCAATGGTCATAATCCTAACGTCAAGCGGCTGGCCTCTCTTCACCAGTCTCTAGCATATACCTCTAAAAAGTTTACCACTAGTGACACTACAACTACAACTGTGCACATCATTCCTACCAATATCTCCTCTACGCGTTCAACCCACTCTTCCACCTGTATGACAGTCTCTGTGCCTCTGAAGGCGGGAGGCCTTAGACCTTAAAAAGTAATTATGAGGTTAGTGGGTACTAACAATTACTGTGGTGGCTATGCCAAGGCTGTCTGGAACGCTGTTAGGATAGCTGTCAATGTTTGCCCTAAGTCGGTGTCGGCAAATGGGACAGTTACAGGGGAAACTGGGTCTGGAGGTGGGATGGGAGTGACATATCCTCTGGAGAAGGATCTCCCATTACTAGACTCCGGTATGTGGAGAAGTAACAAAAAACAAGTGTCAATATTTGCAAAAGTAGGGTAAATTTGCAAGAACTGACAAAGCGGAAGCAAAGATGCGTTGGTGTTCTATCGTACAGTCTAAAATCCCTAAGCTTCTATACTAGGGTCTACTAGGCTTCAGCTATTTAATTCATCCCGAACCAAAGAACTAAGCGTGGGACGGAGGTATCCTTCAGGGGTGTCAACCCACACTATTAAGCACCAGTTGGCCACCTTGCTCGGCTTGAATCACAACATTCACATCACATCACATTGTTTAGAGTAGCATTAACAGGATGCCACATCGAATATATATAATAATATATATATAAAAGAAAGTGCAAACAGGTCGTAGCCACTATATATATACAAAGCCTATAGGCTATAAAAGTACCATAGCTAACAACTCATTTTTCTCTCAACTCTGCTCGTAAGTACTCACATCTTGAAACTTTGGAGACGACGGGGGTGCTTCTGTTCGGGTAGTCCTATTAGCTGGCATATCATCCTGCGATAACTAGTCTCTACGGTGCTCCATGTCCACTGAATGGTTATTAAAATAACCTTTAGTCACAGAGCTAAGTGGAATCAAATCTCCTCCCCGGAACCACATCCTAAGGACGAGCGTACAAATCCAACAAAGTATATAGACAAGCAAGAGAGAATTAGCACAACACTTCATATATAAGCTAGGAGAAATCATAAATGAGATGCATCATAAAGTAACAGGGATTACAACAGTAGTTTACATCAATTTTAGCACAACGGGTATTCATAACTCGCACAAACATCACAGACATTCTGCTATATGGTTTGTCCCGAACCAAAGAACTAAGCATGGGACGGAGGGATCTTGAGACTGCTTCACAAGGACGGATCATGATCGCTCTGATCCATTTGTAAGACCCCTCCCCCAAACTTTTCCTGAGTCGGGCCAGAAGGGGATCTTACTAGCCCAAGACGTCCACCCATTGCTCCTTAAGGGGTGTCAACCCACACTATTAAGCACCAGTTGGCCGCCTTGCACGGTTTGAATCACAATATTTACATCACATCACAGTGTTTAAAGTAGCATTAACAGGATGCCACATCGAATATATATAATAATATATACATAAAAGAAAGTGCAAAAAGGTCGTAGCCACTGTATATATACGAAGCCCATAGGCTATAAAAGTACCATAGCTAACAACTCCTTTCTCTCTCAACTCTGCTCGCTAGTACTCACGTCTCGAAACTCTGGAGATGACGGGGGTGCTTCTGTTCGGGTAGTCCTATCAGCTGGCGTATCATCCTGCGACAATTGGTCTCTACAGTGCTCCATGTCCACTAACTGGTTATTAAAATAACCTTTAGTCACAGAGCTAAGTGGAATCAAATCTCCTCCCCGGATCCACATCCTAAGGACGAGTGTACACGTCCAACAAAGTAGATAGATGAGCATGAGAGAATTCGCACAACACTTCATATATAAGCAAGGAGCAATCATAAAAGAGATGCATCATAAAGTAATTGGGATTATAATAATAGTTTACGTCAATTTTAGCACAACGGATATTCATAACCCGCGCAAACATGACATCCATTCATAGCCGCGCACATATTTCCTATGTTGACTTAATATGGACCGCTTCTCTTCAAGCAGGGTAGCGAGCCCCGCGAGCCTCACCGATGTGGCCGTCGGTGATAGTGGCAAGTCCTGCCACTTCTGGGTGTGGTCATACCACACATCCCAGGCCCCATCGTACAACTTTGTGTACTCTTAGATGTGAGCGACATCCGGCGAATCGATATTTTGGCCGGCCAGTGGAGGAAAACGCAATGGGGAAAACATTACGGCCGGTCACCCGTGGTACTCATCTCACTGTCGCTTGAGTCATCAAACTTCCCGCACCGATACGAATGGTCTGTGGGAGTGACTGACCCGCCACTATTCATCGTAAGAAATTTACAAGTAAACAAATAAGAACAGTTTTATTAGCATACACAAGGTCTACAATGAGTTGCCCTATTATGCTTTTAATAATATCAGGCAATGACTCTTGGCTCGACTTTCAACAAGGAGCATGTGAGCACTTATTTGGGGCTAACTTGGGAGGAATATCTCAACTCCTGTTATCCCTAACTAAGGCTCAACCTATCAAATGACAGCCTGTCAGGATAGGACCCGTACTTAAAAAAGTAAATTGTAGAAACATTAGTGCGGTAATAAAGGAGCTGATGATAGAAATGAAATGTTATAACGAAATAGGACTAGTAGGGTATTGGAGTAGTACTGAACTGAAAATACTGAAAGGAACTTGACCAGTACGAGACTGGAATAATACAATAAATAAGACCAGTTAGAGACTGGAGCACTTGAAAAGAAGTAACTGAACTAAAATAAATAATGATCTGGAACAGTGCAAGACTGAAATAAATCATAAAGAAAATGGTTAGTAGTCCAATCTCTCCATTTAGGAGGCTTCCGTTCCATCTCCATTTTCAGGAGGCAAGTTCAGTTCTATCTCCCTTTTCAGGAGGCAAGTTAAATTTTTATTTCAATTTTGGAGGCTTCTTTGGGTTTCACCTATTATTAATATCCGATAGTAATTCTGTTGCACCTTTCAATTATGGCTTAATCGGATCAGGAGGCTTATTCATGAGTTACATCTTTATAATTTGTTGGGAATAATTAACAACTCATTTTGTTCATATTCTTGTCTTCCGAGTCTGCCCAGTTTACCTGAGAGTCTTTTAAACGAGGCGCTCGATGGTTACCTGAAACCCTCCGAGCTTGGGTACTTGCCTCGATCACTCTCGTTGATCAAACAATTGAAGTTAGCATTTAAAGAGGATTGTCGCGTGCTCCATCTTTCATTTTCAAGAAAACTTGAGCATACCAGTTTCTGAGCGCGACCCTAGACTTCGACACAATGGGAAAAAACTTCAATTTTTATCCCCAGATCCCCAAATTTTGATATAGCCTTTAAGAAGGCCTAAAAAAGCATAATAAATTTTTTAATTTTTTTCTGAGCAATTTTGGGCCTCTAAATTAGCCAAATGATTTTTGTTTAGGCTTTCAAAAATACCAAATGAATTCCAAACATTCCCAAATTTTTTGTGTAGGTTTCCATCATTGATAAGAAAACCTTTAATGTTCAACACTTTTTCCCTCGGAGCCTATTTTTTATAAAAAATGTTCAAGATTCTATTTTAAAATTGGTTTGCACATAGCAGATCAAGCTTGATCCTGCGGCCAAGAATGACTTCGGACAGGATATTTGACCAACGCTTCCCCACAATAGATCATCTACAGATCCACTATGGTGGGCACATAAGTTGATGCGGTGGGGGGGGGGGGGGGCGGCGATTGAGGTTATCTCCGCCGTCCATCTCGTCATTGAGAATGGACGACAGTGATTTCATCTCGCCGGTGAAGGAGGTGGTGGCCTTCTACCACCGTCGGAAATCCACTACTGGGTGCTGGCGCCGCCCTCTATCGACTCATTGGGGACTGGCGAACTTCTAGGCGGTGGTCCGACGACCTGGAACCGCCGGCCACCACCTAAAATTTCAAAACCGAGACCAGGATGGCAGGTGGCCCTTGTCCCAGTGCCACCCCACCTCTCCAATGATTTCCCTGGCCACTAAACTACTCCCGACCAATGTATCGGGTGTTGCGCTATTCACCGGTGGTGCTCTGGCGGCCTGCTGCCGCCGTATAATAATACAAAAAAATACCATATTTTCAAGTACCGCCGTAGCGTCGATTTTTAGTGGCACCTTGACCTTCCACCACCAGGGATGGTTGTCCCCGATGGTTTATCCTTTCCCCAGTGCTATCACTAGCGCTGGGCAAGGGTAGCCACTTGTGGCCACCACCCGGCCTGGAAATTTGTTTGGGTGGTGACGGCGGCGCTCCGGTTGCCAGGAGGCTCATGCACGACGTCAAAGTACTTAGGAAGAGGGAGAAAGAATGATTCCACCTGTGGTGGTGTGGCTCAGGAGGTGACAACCTGAGCTACTAATAAGGTGGTGGAGGAGGGTGGATCAGGTTGGCTTTCCGGGAAAATGGGGAAGCTTGTTCTGAGCTGGTTGGGGAAAGGGAAGAGGGGTCATGGCCTTATATAGGCTTGGGGGAGAGGTGTGGGACTAATCCTAATGGAAGGAGGTGTTCATCTCCTCCCCTCCACTTGGATGAACACATGACAAGCATCAGGGTGGCCATATATCAAGCATCAAGCGAAAGAGGTAGAGTTTGATG
Source organism: Platanthera zijinensis (assembly GCA_039513925.1). Taxonomy (NCBI): domain Eukaryota; kingdom Viridiplantae; phylum Streptophyta; class Magnoliopsida; order Asparagales; family Orchidaceae; genus Platanthera; species Platanthera zijinensis. The sequence goes on from CM077095.1 coordinate 101,782,962, forward strand.
GGCTTGAGCCTTAGGTTTTAAGAGGAAAGAGAATGAGGGGGGGGGAGGTAGACTTTTGCCAAGGGCCCACTCACCATGCCCTTGCTGGTTTGGTGTCCCAAAGAGTGAGTGGGGTAGAGCCTTGACCATCAATGAAGAGGAGGCATGCACCTCTCTTGAAAATTTTTCAAAAAAATTGATTTTTAGGGGGTTTGACCAAACTCAACCCTAGGATGGGTCCCCCTTGCTGGTCAAGGTCAAAGTTGGTTCAAGTTGTCAGGAGTCGGGTCAAAGTTGGGGTATCATATCGTAATTTGTGCGCGCGCTCTGTTCAGTGCACAATCATGCTTGATTTGACCACAAGTTGACCACCAGTCACTAAAATTGACTAAGAAGAATACAGTTGACTTTGTATTGATCATATAAGTCCAATGCCACTGACTGGGGTCAAATCTGAGTTCGTTTGCTAATTATCCAAAATCTGTGCATCGTAGTGCGTTAAAATGGTAAAAATGCTTATATTCGTCATTAGACTTCAGATTGTGATGCGACAAATTCCAATGTGTTTGTATTGACTATACGATACCATAGGAACTGACAGAACTCAGATCAAAGTTCTTTAGGTCATTATATAAAATCCCATTTTCGCGACGTTTTACGAGAAATAGTTATACCCACCATATGACCTAAGAGTTTATCGGGACGAGTTCCAATGCATTTGTATTGGTTATACGAAGCCATAGGAACTGACAAACTCAAATCAGAGTTTTCTAGTTCTATTTATCCTATTTAGGGTTGCCTCCTACCTTGGTATGGGCCATAGGTAGAGGTCCAGGTCACTTTTATTGGGTCCTACTCGAGTTCTTTTGGCCCAATAAAAGTTGGGATGTTACACCCCGAGCTTGAGTCAACTCTCTTGACTCAAAACACGTGCAAGGGGCCTAGCACGAAATGGAACGTTACATAATCTAATCGCTTTGAGTCCGTCCACTAGAGCAAAAGTCTAATCGAAGTCGATCCCTTCTTCTTGTCGGTAACCTTGAGCTACAAATTTGGATTTATTCTTTATGATAACTCCATTCTCATCCAGCTTATTTCTAAAGACCCATTTTGTCCCTATAACATTTTGACCTTTGGGTCTTGGTACCAACTCCGACACCTTGCACCTTTTTAACTGATTGAGCTCTTCTTGCATTCCAATAATCTATAAAGCATCCTTATTTACTTCTTCAAATTTCTCGGCTCAATATGGGAAAGAAAATTCAAATGTAAGGCTTCGTTAGCTGTACCTCTTCTTATTCTAATTCCATCACTAGGATCTCCGATGATCGGATCAGTAGGGTGATCTCTTAAGTGTCTGATCACTAGATTCCTTATAGCTCCACTAGGAGTTTTTGCTACTTCTGGTGCACGTTCTTCATACTGACGCTCTTCTTCTTCAACTAAAATTGGAGAATTTGCTTTGATGGAACTTGAAACATCTTCTTTAACTGCTTCTTCTAAACTTAGCTTATTTAGCTGCGAACCTACATCTTCAACAAAATACTAGAAGATCTGCTATGAAACATACTTGTCTCATCAAATACAACATTAATGGATTCTTCTGTAACCAAGATTTTCTTATTGAAAATTCTATATGCCTTACTATGACTACTATATCCTACAAAAATACCTTCAAAATATTTTTTACTAAACTTAGTTCTGTAATACTTCCTATTATTAAATACGAAGTATTTACTTCCAAATATTCTAAAGTAGGACACAGTCGGTTTACTGCCCTTCAAAATTTCATAAGGTGTCTTATGATGATTATTGTTGATTAAGGCTTTGTTTTGCATGTGAAAAGTTGTATTGACTGCTTCAACCTAGAAGTACTCTGGTAATGAAGAGTCATTCGACATTGTTTTGCCTTCCTTAATGTGTTTTCTGTTATTTTTCTCGGCAACTCTATTTTGTTGTGGAGTACAAGGAGAGGAAAACTCATCAAAGATGCCTTGGATTGCACAGATCTCTATCATGACACCAGATTCAAATTCTATTCCATGGTCACTTTTGATTTTGATTATAGAGCAGTCCAATTAATTCTGTATCTGCCTGACAAAGCTAGTGAAAGAGTCAATGGTGTTTGACTTGTGTTTTAGAAAGAACACTCACACAAAACATGAGTAATCATCAACAATAATAAAGGTGTAAGCTTTACCTCCTAAACTACGAACCAGCAAGGGACCGAATAATTCCATATGAAGCAATTATAAATATCTGGAAGAATCTTTAGCGACGATGCTTTTAAAGGTAGCTCTTATTTGCTTACCCATCTAGCATGCGTGACAAGGTATCTTTTTAACACACTTAATATTGGGTGCATCATGCACTATATTGTGAGAAAATAACATATTTATTGTTTTGAAATTAATATATGCTAGTCTCTTGTATCATTGATCATAAAGAGATGGGCTATCTTTTGCCAAAAAGCACATTGGTGTAGAAGATTCCAAACAAAGAAAAATAAGACAAAAATTTTTTCTACTTCGTGTGCCTATTAAAATAGTTTCTGATTTATCAAACGTTTTTATTAGACGCTTATCCTTGTAGAACTCAACTATATAGCCTTTGTCATATAATTGACTTATGCTCATGTGATTTTGTTGTAATCCTTTAACATAAGCCATGTTTGTGAAAGAGACTATACCATTGGTAATCATATCGTAGCCTTTTGTAATTCCTCTATCAGAACCACCAAAAATAGCTTTTGGGCCGTCTTTGACTTAGGTATAATTTTGTAGAAGGCATCTTATTCCGGTCATGTGTCTGGAACATCCACTGTCCAAATACTAAATAGGATTTTTGTTATCCTTTGGACATACCTACATTCATAGACTAAATACCCTTAGGAACCCAAATAGATTTGGGTCTTTGGTTCCTTGTTAGATGAACACTATTGGGAATGTTAACATTACAAGGGGTCATTCTAGCATTGTTAATTCGGGGTGTCTTATATTCAAATGAATTGTACCAACAATCTATGGTGAAATGACAAATTTTTCCACAGCACCAACAGTCAAATTTATTCTACCTTCTTTTCTTCTCATGCTTCACCATTTGAACAGGGGTCTAGTAGGAGCTACTGATCTAGAAGTTGAAGCATCATGAGAGTAACAAGTAGTAGGCTTTATTATTTCATGTGGCTGCTTAGCAACTTGTTTGCCTTTTGGTGCTTTCTTCTCCTTTAATCCATAAACGAATGGAACATAATGATTCAGAATGAATTCTTCATAAGATACTTTGTGAGCACTTATTCCGAGATTTCTGGGATGGCTCCATCCTTGGTTATTCTTATTAGAGGCAACATGCGTTGGTCTAGCAAAGTGACCATATGAGGTTTAAAAGTCATAATGATTTGTCAGAAAGATTACCTTCTTGAATACAACTTAACTTTGAGGAGCCCTCCTTTTATTTATTGGAGCCTTATATCCAACACCACCTGTCCTAGAGGCTGAAAATCTATTAATGAGAAAAAGAACAGTCTTTGATTCCAAGAAGCTTTCTATAAGCTTCCTTTCAATCAATAACTTCTCTTCCAATTCATTTATGACCTTCTCTTTTAGACTTACTAACTCAGTAGAGCATTCTAGTTCCTATTTCAAGAATTAGATTTCATCCCTGAGAGAGGTCAATCTCACAATTTCATCCCTCAGTTCAGATTCTAATGCCTTGAGATTTGACTACCTTATGACATTTAAATAATCCCTTCAGTAATGCTCGATACCGCATCATTAGGTCTTAATCATCCTCAAAGAGGTGATCTTCATGCTCATCAGAGTCTACATCGGAATTAGATATAAGAGTGTTTGAATTTACCTTCCCATTATATTGGAAGTCGCAGTTATACTCATCTATATGTGCCATAAGCCCAAAGTAGGCTTCTTCATCTGAGCTTGACTCACTTGAGTTGCTATCATTAAAAGTCATTGACTTCTTTGCGATGAAGCTCTTTTCTTTTTTCTTCTTCCCTTTGAAGGATCTATTTTCTTCTTTCTTCGATCCTTCTTTCTTCTTGTGAGGACAATCAACAATCATGTGTCCTGGATTATTACAACAATAACAAAGAATGTCAGAAGAAATGTATTTGTTCTGTTTATATTTATACATGTCATTGCTGTTGGAGCTCTTCTTGTGATGATCACCATCACGACGAGATTTTCTGTAATCAGATGAGGATGGTTGATTTTTTATTTGCCTCATTTTGCTGAGCATCCTCTTAAATTGTCTAGGGAGTAAAGAAAACTCTTCATTTGTCATTTCAGAACAGGAGGTGCTTGACTCCGATTCTTTATGTTCATTTGATGCATGTGTCCTTGCTAGTGACACAACTCTGCCTTTCCTTAACCCTTTGGACTTCAGTGCTTCGGACTTCTCTCTAACGGAAGTCCCGCTTCATTCTTATTTTGCCTTTCTAGAGTTGAGTTGCATTTCATGAGAAAGAAGCTTCCCGAATAAGTACCGTTGATCTATCTTATCCAGATTACCAAACTCTCTTATAACACAAACCTTAATACCCCATTCTTTGGTCAGGGATCTCAAGAATTTGTCATTAAGTTTACCGTTGGTAAACACACGACCATAATTTATTAGGTCATTGAAGATCTTGAAGAACTTTTCGTAGCAGTCAGAAATAGTATCCATCTTACCTTGCTTGAAGGCCTCATACTCCGGATTAAGGAGGGATTTCCTATCATCCTTGACTTCCTCCATTCCTTCTATAAGAATAATTAGAGATTGCCATATCTCCTTAGCAAACTTATAATGGATTAAATTTTGCAGCATTGAATCGTCCACCGCACTAACAATGATGTTCTTCGCCTTCTTATACAGTGTGACGATAGCAATCTCATCCTTGTTCAAGTCCATCATCTTTTTGTGAACCATAAAATTTGGATCAATTGTTGACGGTGTCATAGGAACATGTTTACCTTCTTCAATAATTATGAAGATTCTGGGATTACAAGCTTCCATGAATAATTTAACTCTTTCCATCCATATAGAGAAATTTTCTTTGGAGCACAATGACAGTTTCATCGAGGATAAATTCTTGCTCTTGTCCATTCCAGACATGCTATTCTCCTTTGACAACTAGAACATGATCTATTCATGGGGTTAACCTTTAAACAAAGAACCTCGCTCTGATACAAATTGAAAGTATCTAGCTATGAACCTAAATCACCAAGAGGGGGGGGGGGAGTTAATAGATGAATCACACGACTTATAGAAGAATAAAAATCTAGTAAAAATTAAGCACACAAAACAAGAGAGTAAGCACAACACAAAAATAAGGATTTAGAGTGGTTCCCAAGAATAAGTATGTCCACTATCCCACCTCGCCTATCTAGCCCTACGGGCTACACTAACCCACTTCACCAAAACTCAGATTAATAATAATCTTACAATTCAGAGTCTTCCACTCTTACAAACTCGGAGAGCAACGTCTCCTACACTCGATTCTCTCAACTAAGATCTACAAAAACTCGGAAGCAAACAACTTCCTACAAGGTATAAAAAGATTTTACAATCTCTTCAGATCTGAAATCAACCCTTCTTCCTGGAGTGAAAGCTTTAATTTGAATCTTGAAGAAGAAGGATCGTCTTGCTTGAAGATCGATCTGAACTTAGCTTTGAAATGATCTCTGGAAGTATTATGGAGAATCTGACAACAAGAAATCAATCAAAGCTTTTCTTGCAGGAAGAATCACTGATCGAGAAAGTTATCACCACCGTGTTTTTCGTGAGAGCATATTCTTAATTCCCAAAAAATTCGAGCAATAACGATTAGGTTTTTTTGGAAAATAACCCTTTAATATATATATATATATATATATATATATATATATATATATATATATATATAGGTGATTCCTCTCTAACAACTAGATTTAAAACTCAGAGAAAACCTCCACGTGTACTGTACATGGTGCTAGGTCAAATTCTGGAAAGCTGTCTAGATCGAAAATGAAAAATGTTAAGTCCATTCATCGAGACCATACAAGACTTCTCGAGATGTTACGACGAATTAAACGAATTCACTTGACGAATATGACTTCTGAACTTATTGAACTTCACGAAAAGACTTGAAGCAGAAGTCACGATAACTATTGGAAGTACTCGATGAATTGATCAGTACTCTCGACAAATTAGTCGAGTGCTTACGTGAATATAATTGCTTTTAACTTAGCCAAAATTTGAAATCAGGTCTTCAAGAACTCTTGAGAAATACCAAGTACATTTGACAAATTTATCGAGTGCACACGTGAAGACTCGACGAATATGACGAGTACTCACCTGTTTACTCTACGAATGTACTTAAGAAATTTCTGACTATTTATAGTGAATGAAAACAATAAATTTTAATTATTCTATTGCTCTTGGAAATGAAGTACACCCCATTTGAAAGATTACACATGATTCAACACGATGTTCTATACAATGAGGAATTACATTGCATAGACCTGTGTTTGGTGACCCATTATAATTTGACAATGGTTTGTACTTAGCACTTAAGATGTCCCACAACATACATAACTAAATACAACATCAAATACACCCTCAATCCATCTTATTTCAAGGGGAACTTCTTCAAATTCAGGTAATTGTGGATACAATACCCAACAACCATCTAGAAAGATACACAAGAGAATCGAGTAAGAGAACAATCAAGCTAAATAAAAATGATTGATATTAGAGGTTTTAGCATTCTAATACTATTGAATACATAAATCATGTAATAGTTACAACATTTTCATTGGACAACTCTAGGTAATGACCATGCAAATGCAAATGCGATAATAAAATTACATGCGATAGAATAATGTTGTGTAAAATACATGTGCATACAATTGTCATCTATTGCTCTTAGCTTAATACTTGTGCAAAAATTTATGCTATGCATTCAATGTAATTGTGCATAAAATGCATTTCTAAGAATGTTCATGAATGGATATACATGCCATGTTTAAAGCCAATATCGCTTAACATGTCATGCATATTATGATACTAATATCATCACACTTGAAAATATTAAACTGCTCATATCCATTTAATATTTGCAAGGAGTGTATCATAGTGGAAATTCATATGCACATAAATGTTAAGTTTACCCATAACCCCTTATCATTCGTGTGTGAAATAAAGGGGGATAGATCTTAGCAGCACAAAGACAAAGAAGGAAAAACCAAGCACACAGATGACACAAGAAAATTATAGTGGTTCCCCAAATCTAGGTACATCCACTATTCTACCACCCTGGTAGGAATCCACTTAGGTTTTTGATCAGGTGCCCAATCACCATAAGATCTGCTTCAGGTTGATCTAGAGACCCTTCAGGATTTTGATCAGGTGCCTAAGAACCAATAGATTTTTGATCAGGTGACCTATCACCAATGAGTTCACTTTTAAAGGGAGTAATAACCTTATACACAGATGGGAAATATAAAGATGATGGTGTTCTTCTCTGTCAATGATCTGAGAGAAGACTAGTTGATTTGATGATGTCAAAGTTCCCCCTAAGATGAAGAATGGTTCAGGAGTGGAAGCTTTGCTTCAGGGTGTAGGCCTTCAAACTTGATGTTGCTCTCCAGCAAGCTTCTAGATTGATGTTGTATTTGTTGTCTCTTGAAATCCTGGAGAAGATGATGAAGAACATGATATGAGAGAAAGTTGTGTATTGTTCTTTTGAATCTCTGTTCTGATTACTGCTTGGTCTTATTGTCAGTAGATCCTCTATTCTTGTTATATTTCCTGCAAACTTCCAAAATAGTATATATTCCCCCTAGCCGTAATTCAAATGTTTGAATTAATTCTATCTTGAAATGGCTGAGGAATTCCCGAGAGAGAAAGATGCCTGAGGAATTAATCACATTAACTGCTGCTGTTAAACGGCTAAAAGAATGAAGTCTGAGAGATATTTAAATGCCTTAATTAATTCTACCAGCTGTAAATAACTCTGCTAGAATGCTGAACAGATTTCGTTGACCTTAGTATGCTATTCATGGACCTCAGCTCAGAGATCATCGACCTGAATAATCTTTGCATCGAGTTGAGATTCTGTCTTGTGATCAACGATCGTCGACTGGAGCTCGGAGATCGTCGAGCTCAACTCAGAGATAGAACTCTGAGTTTCGTCGACCTGAGTTCGACGTTCGTCGAACGTAGCTTGAAGATTTTCGAGCTCAATTCCTGCCTTTGTCAAACCTGATTTCCTCATGATTTCTTTTCTGCAATATTTCTCTGGAGTTCTTTTGAGGCAGACCTAGAATTAATCCTATGACCCTGACCATACATTTTGGGCCAATCTAAAAAACATCCTAATAGTACTCCTTGCCCAAATCCAAACTAGGCTTCCCACAATCTCCCCCTATTTGGGTGAGGATACTATTTACATAAAAGGAATAATAAAGCAAGTTTTAAAATGGGTGCTTTGAGAAATAAAATATACAACAACAAAGTTTTGAAAAATAAATAAGAAAAACTTCTGATAGGCTCTGTAGTTATTCTTTGCTTATCTTTAACTGAGCATATTTTAGATATGTTGCTCCCGCTGTATTCAACAATTTCCTTGATATCATCCCCTTGATTTCTAACTAATTGAAACTGCTGCTGCTGTATCCTTTAAAGCAGTCGACCCCTATACAACTACCCCTTTACTGAAGGGTCTTTTCCTGAAATAAGGGGTTAGGAGTTCTGGACCCAGATTATCTTGGGTCCCAGTTCTTTTTCATAATAATTAGATATAAAAGAACACACATGTTGATCTTTGTAACCTAGAGGGTGAAATTTCTTAAAAGGGATGAGCCATTGGGTAAAAGGATTGATAAAGTTTTGAGTTTGATTATAATTTTCAAAAGGATAAAAGTATCTATTTTGAAATTCTGAGTTCGATGAAAAATAATTTCGTCGACTTGAGTTCGACGAAGGGAATCGATTTTGTCAATCTCAGTTCACAGAATGATAATATCTATTTTCTGTGTTCCACGATCGTCGATCTCGGTTCGACGAAGCAAATTTCTTTCGTCGATCATAATTTCCAGACAAGTTAAAATTAAAATCTCTGTTCAGAGTTCGTCTTCCTGAGTTCGACGAAGAGTGTTGTTTTCGTCGAGCTTCGTTTGACGAATTAGGTTGAACACAAATTTCCTGAAATTGTTTAATTGTTTTTGGTAAAAATTCAGTTATATTGTCTAAATCTATTATATTTTCTTTGTCTTTAATTGTTTCTAAAGAAGCTAATTGTTCAGAAACATTTTTTAAATCTGCTTTAAGATTTTTGTTTTCAGAAGATAGATTATACACTTTCTCTCTGAGAAGTTTTATTTCCCTCTCAGATTGAATTAAATCATTGCATAAAATTTTAAAATCTTCTTTAAAATGTTCTGAAGAGAAATCAAAGGAAGAGATAACCTGATCCTCTTCCTACTCTGCTTCTGATTCAGATTCTTCATCATAGCTGCTGCAAGATGCATTTATTGCCATCAGACAAAACTCTATTGCTCTTGACTCTTCTTTGTCTTTAGTTGTACAGGATGAAGCTTCAGAGTCACTCCAAGATTCAGCCTTTAATGTTCTTTCTTTTGTTGATCCAGCAACCATTGCTGTGAGGGAGTCATAGATTTATTTTGCTGAAGTACATTCTGTAACTCCTTCAAAAATGTCATCAGACATTGATTGAGCAAGGATGTCCATTGCTCTTGCATCAGCAATCTTTTGCATTCTCTGGGCTTCTGTCCATTGAGGTGATGGAACAACATGGAAGCTTGTTGTTTCCAAAGATTGATAAGGACCTATCAAAATGGAATTAAAGATGGCTTCATCAATAGAGTTCATAAACAGCTTAATCCTTGCCTTCCATAGTGCAAGCTTATCCAGATTGCACTTAGGAGGTCTAGTGCTTGAAAATTCTTCATTTTATGCCATGATAACCTCTTAAGAAATATAAGATCCATCAGATCATTTTGGTTCAGGTGTTAGCCTGTATAACCAAATAGCGACCCTATGATACCAATTGAAAGAAAGGGGGATAGATCTCAACAACACAAAGATAAAGAAGGAAAAACCAAGCACACAGATGACACAAGGAAATTATAGTGGTTTCCCAAATCTGGGTACATCAACTCTTCTACCACCCTGGTAGGAATCCACTTAGGTTTTTGATCAGGTGCCCTATCACCACAAGATCTGTTTCAGGTAGATCTAGAGACCCTTCAGGTTTTTGATCAGGTGCCTAAAACAAATAGGTTTTTGATCAGGTGCCCTATCACCAATGAGTTCACTTTTAAAGGGAGTAATAACCCTGTACATAGATGGGAAATAGAAATATGATGGTGTTCTTCTCTGTGAGAAGCGAACTAAAACAAACTAGAAGCAGTTTAACTGAAACTTTATTATCCGAACAAGGTATCTATTACAAAGGTATGGCCTCCCTTATATAGAATGGAGGAGAGAAGAGAGAATACAAATAAGAGATGTGGGACTAAAAATTTACATGACACAAGCGGATTGTACAGACACAAACCGCACAAGCCGTGCAGTTAGACAAGAAGGGCTAACCGCTCGGTAACTACCAGAGAGAGAGAGAGATCGCCATGTGAGACCGCTAGACCGCCCAGTCTCCAAGTCGCCAGTTACAAACCGCTAGACCGCTTGGACAACAGACAGCAACACACAACAACCAGACCGCTGAAGGGAAACCGCCAGACCGCGCGGTCATCAACCCGCCAAGACAGACCGCCAGACCGCCCGGTCACCAACTTCAACACTCCCCCTCAAGCTGGAGCATATATATCGATCATGCCCAGCTTATCACAAATATGGAAAAATGAGGCGGATACTTGCTTGGTGAAGATGTCAGCCAGCTCTTTATCAGAAGTGATGAAGGGAGTGCAAATTTGTTCCTTCAAAATCTCTTCACGAATGAAATGACAGTCGACCTCAATGTGCTTGGTTCTTTCATGGAAGACTGGATTTTTGGAGATGTATATGACAGCCTTGTTGTCACAGAACATAGGTAGAGGATGGTTGTATACCTCTCCTAAATCAAGCATGAGAGCCCGTAGCCATTTTAACTCACAAGTGGTCGATGCCATACTCCGATACTCTGCTTTAGCACTGGACCTGGAAACAACAGACTGCTTCTTGCTCTTCCAGCTTACCAGATTTCCCCCAACAAAGGTGCAGAAACCCGAGGTAGACTTGCGATCCCCTTTGTCATCAGCGTAACTCGCATCTGAGAATGCTTCAACCCTCAGATGACCATTCTTCTGAAAGAGTAATCCTTTCCCAGGGGCTGCTTTGACATACTCTAAGATCCGCAAGGCGGACTGAAGATGACACTCCCTAGGTGCTTGCATGAATTGACTTACCTTGCCCACATCATAGGAAATGTCGGGCCTGGTCACTGTGAGATATATGAGCTTGCAACCTAGACGCCTGTACCGCGTAGTATCTGAAAGAAGAGGCGAATAATCTGCCCAGGTTTTGTCTTCTCCAATAGCCATAGGGTATCGAGCAGGTTTGGCTCCAGTCAATCCTGCTTCTTTTAGAAGGTCAAGGGCATACTTACGCTGGGAGAGGACTAAGGAGTTGGGATTCCGAGAGATTTCGATCCCCAAAAAGTACTTCAGAGAGCCCATATCTTTTGTGACCAGATGTTGACGAAGATGCCGCTTTGTCAAGGCTACCCCTTCTTTGTCATCGCTATTGAAAAGAATATTATCAACATACACAGCAAGAACCACCAGTCCTGAGGAGGTTTTGCGAATAAATAGAGAGTGATCGGCAGAGCTGCGCGCAAAACCAATGGCCGCCACAATGCTGCTGAACTTGTCAAACCAAGCTCGAGGGCTCTGCTTGAGACCATAGATTGCCTTCTTCAGCCGACATACTCGTGTCTCCCCCTGAGCAACATACCAAGGAGGTTGCTCCATGTAGACGGCCTCCTAAAGATCACCATAAAGGAAGGCATTCTTAACATCTAGCTGGGAAATTGGCCAATCTTTATTGACCGCCACAGAGAGAAGGACCCGTATAGTGCTGAGACGAGCCACGTGAGAGAAGGTGTCAAAGTAATCAACCCCATAGGTCTGAGTAAAGCCCTTAGCAACAAGACGAGCCTTATAACGGTCCACAGTGCCATCCGAGCTTTATTTGACCACAAAGACCCAGCGAAAGCCAACAACCTCAGTACCGAAGGGAGGAGGAACAAGAGTCCAGGTACCCCGCTCCGTTAGGGTCGCCATTTCCTCATCCATGGCCAGCTTCTAGTGAGGAATAGCAAGGGCCTCCTGGTAGGAATGAGGTGTGACAGTGGCAGAGATAGCCTGCGCAAAGGCCCCGCTAGATGAGGTAAGACGATCATATGAAACAATAGCAGCAACTGGGTGTAGGGTACACGTCCGCACCCCTTTGCGAAGAGCTACATGAAGATCCAGGTCGTCGGGTTCCTCGACATCCAGAGCATCCGTGGCAGAGAGAGCTGGCCTGAGAGGAGAGAGCGAAGACAGCAGAGATAAGGGAGATGGAGGCAGAGAGAGAGAGGAGTGGACGGAGATGGGGTAGGGGTGGATATCGCAGGAGGAGACGAGGGAACGAAGGGAATAACAGGAGAATCAGAGGCTGGGGTAAGAGAAGAGGGAGCTTGGGGAAGAGAAGAGAAGTCATTCGAGAAGTAGGAGGCATTCTTGAAGAAGGTAACGTCAGCGGAGACGAACTGCTTACGAAGAACAGGGTCAAAGCAACAATAGACTTTGAGTGGTGGAGTACCCAAGAAAGACACTTTTGGTGGAGCGAGGGGAGAGCTTATCACGGGTGGCAGATGGGGCATGCACAAATGCAGTGCACCCAAAGATTCAGAGAGGGAGAGGAAAAGGCTCCTTGCCCGGATACTGTATGGAGAATGGGGTTTTCCTGTGGAGAACTAAGGAGGGAATGCGATTGATGAGGTAGCAGGCAAGGAGAACAGCATAGACCTAATATGAGCGAGGGACATGCATCTGAGTCATCAATGTGCGAGCAAAATCGAGGAGGTGACAGTTTTTGCATTCCACCACCCCATTTTGTTGGGATGTATAGACACAGCTCGTCTGATGAATAATGCCATATTGCACACAAAAAGAGGAAAAAACATGACTCAAGTATTATTTAGCATTGTCAGAGCGAAATGTTTTAATAGAAACACCAAACTGATTTTTAATTAAATGATAAAAAGAGAGCCATACATCAAAAAGTTCAGAGCGATCTCATAAGAGATACACCCAAATACATCTAAGAAAAATCATCAATGAAAGTTACAAAATAAGAACTACCCCGACCAATGGTGAGGGTTGGAGCAGGTCCCCAGACATCGGAGTGGACTAGATCAAACGGACGAGTGGAGCCCCGACCTTGCTTCAGCGGGAAGGAGGAATGGTGATGCTTGCCAAGTTGACAAGCATCGTAGTTGAGAGGGGTACTGGAGGGAGGGAGGTGGGGTAGAAGCTGATGTAGAAGCCATGGTGGAGGATGACCAAGACGGAGATGCCATTGGAGAAGATCCGTACAAGAAGAAGAGAAGGCAGACAAAGCTGAAACGTTGTCGAGGAAGTAGAGGCCGCCACTCTAAGTCCCAGTAGCAATCGTCCGCTGGGAGCTCGGATCCTGAAAAGAACAAGAAGTCAGAGTAAACGTCACAGAACACTGAAGCTGCTTGCATAAAGAGGTAACCGATAATAGATTGCACGAAAACTTGGGCACATAGAGAGTGTCCGCTAGTCGAAGGGACGGAGTAACATGAACCACTCCCGATCCATGAACTGGGGAGGGAGAACCGTTTGCAACGAGGATCGGGGGCAACCGATCATGCTGTTCGAGGAGAGAGAAGCACTGAGGATTGCCCGTCATATGATTAGTTTCACCAGAGTCAATAAGCCATTTACCTTGAGTCACAACGTGGGCACTACCTGATAATGTGACCACAGAAGCAGACGGCTTGGAAGAGGAGGCGGAGGAGTCACCGGAGGGGCGAAGATGGGGATGCTTCGTCCAGCAGCGATCTGAAGAATGTACGGTGCGGCCACAGTGAGAGCAGAGGTAGGGGGAAGAAGTGCGTCCGCCAGACTAGTGACTGTAGATACCAGAGCCACTCCGCTGAGTTTGATGAGCATAGTTGTCTGGTGGAGAAGGAGCGGGCAGAAGCGGGCGCTGAAGGAGAGAGGTGAAAGCGGCGATGCGGGCAGCGGGGACATCTAAGGTAGGAGATTCTGCCTCACCCAGAATTTGCTGGCGGATCATGTCATAAGTATCAGGAAGCCAGAGCAGATAACACACAACCAGAAGCTCCTGGAAGTGCTTGTGTTGTTGAGCCAAATCCACAGAAAAGCGGCGATTTTGAAGAATCTCAGCCCCAAGAGCCTGAACCTGTTGGTTGGCAGCAATAGGAGATAAGGAAGGTCAGGCAAAGAGGTCCGCATACAACGTATATATGCGAGACGTCTGAGCCCCTTTGGAGTACAGAGCGGCCAGATGAAGCCAAGCGGCCTTGACCGTCTCATCATGATGGATGACGGGAAGGCACTCATCGGATAAGCTGTTAGCGAGCCAAGTATGCACAAGAGCGTCACTCGCATCCCAGTCATCAAAGAGAGGTGAAGTGGTAGGAGGAGGGTCATCAACGAGATGGTGGCGTTTGCGTTGCGAGCGAAGGAGAAAGGTGAAACAGACACTCCAATCCGGGTTGTTGGAGCCGACTAGCTTGGAAACGGTGCCAAGGTTCCCGGAATGAGAAGGAGGAAGAGGCGGAGCCGGATTGGCGACAGGGGTGGTGGCAGGAGTGGTGGCAGTAGAACCATCAGAAAGAGCCATAAGAGCAAACAACAGGAAGCCGCGCGGTTAGGAAACAAGCCGCGCGGTTAGGAAGAAGAAGATATGCAGCGGTCACGATGTCAGACACTAGCGGCAAGAGGAGCCACGACCAAGCTGTAGAATCAAGCAGAGGTATAGAAGTCGAGCGGCTAGAAAACGGTCCGCTCGAATAGAAGCAACAGGCAAAACAAGGCACAGGGCAACAAGTCGCGGCGAACAAGGCAACAGGTCACGACAAACAAGTGCGGCGACTAAGCACAGGAACAAAGAGGTCGCGCACACAGAGGGAAATGATAAGGAGAGAAAGAGACCGCACGGATAGGTCGCAAGCAAGCCGCGCAGACAGGGAGGGAGCACAATCAGGAGGAAAGGATCGAGTCCTTTGATACCATGTGAGAAACGAACTAAAACAAACCAGAAGCGATTTAACTGAAACTTTACTATCCGAACAAGGTATCTATTACAAAGGTATGGCCTCCCTTATATAGAATGGAGGAGAGAAGAGAGAATACAAATAAGAGATGTGGGACTAAAAATTTACATGACACAAGCGGACTGTACAGACACAAACTGCACAAGCCGCGCGGTTAGACAGAAGGGCTAACCGCTCGGCAACTGCCAGAGAGAGAGAGAGAGAGATCACCATGTGAGACTGCTAGACCTCTCGGTCTCCAAGTCGTTAGTGACAAACCGCTAGACCTCTTGAACCACAGACAACAACACACATCAACCAGACCGCTAAAGGGAAACCGCCAGACCGTGCGGTCATCAACCCGCCAAGCCAGACCGTAAGACTGCCCGGTCACCAACTTCAACATTCTCTATCAATGATCTGAGAGAAGACTAATGGATTCGATGATGTCAATGCGCCCCCTAAGATGAAGAATGGTTCAGGAGTGGAAGCTTTGCTTCAGGGTGCAGACCTTCAAACTTGATGTTGCTCTCCAACAAGCTTCTAGACTTATGTTGTATTTGTTGTCTCTTGAAAGCCTGGAGCAGATGATGAAGAATACGGTATGAGAGAAAGTTGTGTATTGTTCTTTTGAATCTCTGTTCTGACTACTGCTTGGTCTTATTGTCAGTAGATCCTCTGTTCTTGTTATATTTCCTGCAAACTTCCAAAATAGTATATATTCCCCCTAGCCGTAATTCAAATGTTTGAATTAATTCTATCTTGAAATGGCTGAGGCATTCCCGAGAGAGAAAGATGCCTGGGGAATTAATCACATTAACTGCTGCTGTTAAACGGCTAAAAGAATGAAGTCTGAGAGATATTTAAATGCCTTAATTAATTCTGCCAGCTGTAAATAACTCTGCTTGAATGCTGAACAGATTTCGTTGACCTCAGTTTGCTATTCATCGACCTCAGCTCAGAGATCATCAACCTGAATAATCTTTGCATCGAGCTGAGATTCTGTTTTCTGATAAGCGATCATCGACTGGAGCTCGGAGATCGTCGAGCTCAACTTAGATATAGAACTCTGAGTTTCGTCGACCTGAGTTCGACGTTCGTCGAACGCAGCTTGAAGATTGCCGAGCTCAATTCCTGCCTTTATCAGACCTGATTTCCTCATGATTTCTTTTCTGCAACATTTCTCCACTAGGTTTCAAACAGTGTGCATACTACTCATGCTTATGAGTGTAGTGTGAGTGCTTCAGCCTTGAACAACAGAAAATGACCAAGTGAGTGAAGAAATGATGCATGCATATATATATATATATATTTATATATTGTAAGTCAAAATATTTGATAATTGTAAAATATTTTATCTTTAGATGCTCAACCTTGCTTTGATACCAACTGTCACGACCTATTTAGTAACAACTATTAGAGTGCGTTATGAGCGGGTTGTGTTGCCACAGGTATGAGCGAAGGAAATTCGTTGTCTATTAGGCGAAAGCTGAAATTATCATATTAGATTTAAAATAATTTAATTTGAGAAAAACTAGTTTATTTGTATGCAAAAGGTTTGGCTTAAAGATGATGCACATGTGCATTAATAAAATCTCATACCATACAATACCGGTACAAAATGTAAATGCAATAAACAAAAAAATGAACCTGCCATTAATATTAGAATTCAATACATAAGAAATAGCCTAGTAGTTGTCTATTACTCAAAAAGAAGTAGCTGATCATAACTATTACATCATAACAAATCCAACAGTAAAATAAACAAAATATATAGAACTTGATACAATGACAAAAGGGTAAACCTCTAGGAACACAAGAACTTGACGCAGCTCAGGCTCATTTGGCAGGCAACACAGTCACAAATGCTAAGAGAAATTCCAAAATAGGAAGGAAAATACCTCAGAACATAAAAATAAATAGCGAGCAAGTTTTAAATTAAAGTATGTGCAGAGGAAAATAGAAATTTTAGAGTACCAATTTATCCTATACCAAAGCTATTAAAAAGACAAGTAACTAAATCAAGCAGAACTATCTAAAAGTATTAGCCTACTCCGGAGTACAACATAATCTTTCTTGCAATGACATAAGTTGTAATTGATGAAATGTATTTGTGTTCATAGTGAGTGCACATGGTTCACACTCAAGTTCAAGTACAAGTCTTACTAAAAACAAATACTTCATGCTTATTGTGATCATGAAAACAAGGCGATGCACCAAATAAGTACTACCTTTCAATGTTTGTTTATGACACTCATGACTTAAATACTTCATGATTGTTTAGAAACTTCTATCATAACATGACATGTTAAAGGGTTACAATTCATGCAGTGTCAGATACTATTTATAAATAAGTAACGGGTACGAAGAGTCTAAATTTCAATGTTTTCAAGCAAGATGAAATTCTCCACTTGCCTTAAGGAGTAGCCTAAAAATTATAGTGGGTTGAGCGGTGCAAGAAACACTTAAGGGCCTCAATTAACCTTCCCGGGAACAACATAATTGACATAACGAGAAAAACTATGCTAACACATGCAAAAAACTTTACAAAGCCTAAACATGAAGGGTTAACGATTTTACCTCCCTCAAGAGTGTAGGCAGAGGAGATTACCCCTTGGAAATCGAAAAATTGGCGCCGTCTTGGCTAGACATACCCCAAATTGAATAGGGTTTTAAGCATTCCTAACAATTTGATTGAAGCACGATGCCACAAATCACAAATATAAGGATGTTAGATGATTAACAGAGGGTAAGCACTTGAATTAATT
The DNA here is from genome assembly GCA_039513925.1 of Platanthera zijinensis. Taxonomy (NCBI): domain Eukaryota; kingdom Viridiplantae; phylum Streptophyta; class Magnoliopsida; order Asparagales; family Orchidaceae; genus Platanthera; species Platanthera zijinensis. The sequence continues at coordinate 101,801,001 of CM077095.1, forward strand.
TACACATGAAATTTAGGGCTCTAAAATTTCTAAAGAACGCAAGGAAATCTGAAGTAGGAGGGGAAAGAGGAGATCCTTACCCAAGGAGGATAAATCCGAGCCCAAGGAGGAGAAGGGAGGAAACCCTAGTCATCCATCTCGCAAAAACTCGACGAAGACAAAGGGTGGGAGGGTAAAAGATAACATGCCCTTAGAGAGAAGGGTCCCTATTGCTGACCCCTAGGAGGAGAAAGTGTTTTCGTCTTCTCGGAGGAAGGAGGAAGAAGCTTTGTTGCCATTGGTCCCTTGCTGATTGAAGGAGGAGGAGGGGAAAAAGGGCTAATGTTGACTCTATCGGTCTAAGGAAGTGGAGCAGGAGGCTCAACCGCCGGTTGGAGGCAGAAATTAGAGTAGGAGGGGCATTGGCGCTAGTATAGGAGCGGGAGATTCGGGATCGACACTGGATCGGGGTCTGGGCCGCGACTTACAATCTGCGGGAAACCCAAGACCAGGGGAAAGAATATTGGGGGAGGGGGGAGGGGCTGGATCGACTCGATATTCAGAATGGGAAAAAACCCTACCCTCTTATTTACAATATTGCCTCTAAGATTATTATTCTTATAATTTTTTGTTTCTCTTTTTTTGAGATGTTACAGGATGCCCGCACTTTACCATAAAGTGCAAGGGTGCATTTTACTCCCCCCGAGTCCTTGTTTTTGCCTTTTGTTTGTACATATTTTTATCATAGTATACCTGCACTATGTCTTTCAGTTTCCTTGCTACGGAGAGCTTTACTTATCCCTGAGCAGGATATCACTTCCACATTAGGCCCAGTATCATCGGACCGATGAGTTTATCTAGAGCCTGTCCGGATAAATGATACTGACGTCCGGTCCTGTAGCGGAAGAAGATCCTATTGATCAAGGTCCTATTGTCTAAACATAGACATGAGGAGCATACATGGGAGCCATTAGATCTCATACAACAATGATAATTAGAACTCTTTGCTTTAGGTACAACCTAAACTCAACTGAATATTTTCTTAATTTTACTATGCATAAAAACTTGATTTTTTATTGGGATTTGTAACACCCACATTCCCACTAGACCGCTAGAGTGTGGTAAGGCATGACATGTGATATGTCATGTGTATTAGGGCAAGGAGTTGACCCTTGGACTCAATAAGAAAAGGTGACCTTACTGGGTGCACTCGAAGAAGCACAAGCCAACTTAGGTCAATTCACCTGAAATCGAACGCATAAGCCCAAATTGATCTCACCAATACATTCTTAACCCTAAGGGAGACCCAATTGACCATAGACCATATGAATTGGTCAAACAAATTAGCTAAATAGACCATATGAATTGGGGCTCAATTGGACATCAATTGGTCAAATTGGCCTCACCTCCACCATCATAACCTCATTAGGGAGTCGATTGATCATGGATCTCAACATGGGGTCAACCAATTCACCCAATTTGACCAAAGTCCAACCTAAGTCAATTTAGGTCAAATCACACATATATGGATCAATTACCCCAATAGAGTTCCACCATATTCCAACATATATTGGGTGGTGCCATGAGACTCATGACCATCAAGTGGGCTCAACCACTCCATGAATTTGACAAAGTAAACTCTAAAGTCAACCATGTTCAAAATTGGTCTAAATATGAAATCAAAGGGGCGAATCCAATTTCAATGGGCTAAAAATCCCTTAAGGTCAGCCCATTCTACAACCCAATAGTTGAAATACCCCCATACCCTCTAAATTTGACATGTAATCACATAAATGTTGGCAATTTTTACTTTTGACCAAGTATGTTACACCCTGGCCTGGTAAGCTCGAATTAACGAGGCGGGAATAATAAATGTGAGTTGAGGATCTTTTTATAGTTTCACATTCCAAATCAAGAAATGAAAAATTAACAAAACTATTATTTTTATTCATAATCAAAGGAGATTACGTGAATACATCATTGATACTGCATCTTATTTATACATAATGCACACATACATGATATAATATATTTTCCTCACTGCCCATATTCGCCCTGGTCCGCATCGGTACCTAAAAACATAGTAAGCCGGTGAGCATTCTCACTCATCCTGAAAGAATAATACAGTACAATATCCATGAATGAATAAAGTGCAAGTTCATCATTAATAAAATACTTAATTTTACTTACATACTGAAAACATTTAATTTATACAAATCTTTTTTTGTCATGATTGTTGCATGTTAAATGTTGAATGTGCGTATCCAATATATATATATATGCTGTATATCATTTCATAGCATCGTGATGTTCCTGCACAATAGCGGTTTCATAGCATCGTGCGTTTTATGACACAATAGCGGTTTATTGCATAATAACGATTCCATAACATCATGTGTTTTACGACACAATAACACATATTTCAAAGTTTCAGAATGTATGCATGAATGTTACAACTTAGTATATCCTTATCACGTGAATACACGTAATTCCACCCTTCGTTATGCTTATCAAAATATTCAAAATATCTTATAATAAAATAAGCTGATATATAAAAACTGTATTATTTTCCACCTACCTCGATTTCAGCGCTTGAATTAATATCGGGTACTATCTTGATGTACTTTTATAAATTTGGGCTTCAGCTCTCAAAAACTGTACTTGGGCAACATTTTGACATAAATTTAGCCTGAAATATTTTTTTAGAAACTCTCCCGAAGCTTCCCCAAAATTTTTGCAGCATTCTGACACTTTCTCTCTCCTATATCTCACCTTCTCTCTTAATTTCCGAGAAAATTATAAGTATTTGAACATTGCATTGGATGTGTATTTATAATAACTTTCCAACGCCACCAAAATTGCCTCAATCGGAGCTCTAGAACTCCCAAAAACCTCAAAATACAGGCTTGCCCATTACAGGGCTTTTTCGGGCTTGACACGTGGTGCAGAGGCGCCACGTGTCGGCGCCACAAGCACCATCGCTGTTATGTGGCACTGCAGTAGCTCTATAGGCCACCACATGGTAGCCATGTGGTAGCACCTCATGAAGAAGCATTGCATGGCGGCGCTACGTGTCCGCCATGCAGCCCGCCACGTGGCGGCCAAATATCCTCCAAGCGCTGCTTTCATGCAGCGCCTGCATGGCGCTGCTCAATGCATCTCCTGTTTGGTGCTATATTGGAGTGCCACATGGTGCTAAACGCAACATGGCATGCCGTGGTGCAACCATGTGGCAATATGTGCCCGATTTCTTTTCGGGCTTTTTTTTTCCGGTTTTCGGTCCTCCGAAAATTATAAAAGCACCTATCCTGGCATTTTTTGATGTTCCGGACCTATTTCCAGCCCCCAGTTTATCAAATTCCAAATGGTTATTGCCTAATTTGCACCTTTTCATACATGGCCTGATTTTGACAAATAAAATATCGATTTTAATGGATTTTGTCATTTCAAGTCTAATGATGGATTTTGTTTTACCAAATTCGCATCGATTGCTCTTAAAATTGCACATTTTCTAATGAACTTTAATTTTAGCAAATTATATATCGATTTCTATGTCTTTTGACATTTTGGATTTACTTGCGAACTTTATTTTTTGAAATTTACGCTGGTTATGCCAAAAATTATGCTTCTTTAAAACTATCTGATTATAATAAATAATTTGTCAATCAAAGGTTTTTCGATCTTCTGAACCTAACCGCAGAGTCTATTTTTTGATATTCAACTTTGTTGGATAAGTTCGAACATGTTTATTACTGTAAAACAAAATTATTTAAACATATGATATTACATTCTTCCCCCTTTAAAAAATTTAGTCCACGAAATTTGTTATCTCAAACTAGGTTTGGGTATCTCTTCTTCATGTCTTCTTCAAGCTCCCAGGTTACTTATTCTGCCGAGTGTCCTTTCCAAGTAACCTTGATCATTGGTATAGATTTTCTACTTAGCTGCTTCTTCTTATGGTCTATGACCCGATCTGGGATAACTTTGTAGGAGAGGTCTGGATGCATTTCTAACAATTCAATGTCGAACTGGATGATCTGTGATGGATCATGGATGTATCATGTAATGACCTGGCCCGCTAGGAGCACAGCGCCGCCCAGCCCACTAGTAGCCCAGGGTTTAGGGTCAGAGGCCCACAACGTAGTTGTGCAGCTTGCCCGCCCCAAGGCGCTACAGTGGTACAGCCAGAATCTATAAGGCCTGCAGGCCGTACACCCCAAAGCCATCACTGTGCCTATTTCTCAACATAGTAGGTTGTTGGCATGGGGTTTCGAACCCGTAACCCTTAATAACAAACCTTCAATAGTTGCAGGTTCGAAACCCTTGATAACAAACCCGTAACCCTTGATAACAACTGTTGAAGGTTTGTTATCAAGGGTTGTGGGTTCGAAACCCATGCCAATAACCTACTGTGCTGAGAAATAGGCACAGTGATGGTGTTGGGGTGTACGGCCTGCATGCCTTGTAGATTCCGGCTGTACCACTGTAGTGCCTTGGGGCGGGCAAGCTGCACAGCTATGCTGTGCGCCTCTGACCCTAAACCTTGGGCTACTAGTGGGGCGGGCGGCGCTGTGCTCCTAGCGGGCTAGGTCATTACAAAAAAACTACAGCGCAGTTGGTGATAGAAACTGTTGAAGGTTTGTTATAAAGGGTTGCGGGTTCGAAACCTAGTGCCAACAACCTACTGTGCTGAGAAACAGGCACAATGATGGCGTTGGGGTGTACGGCCTGTAGGCCTTTTAGATTCCGGCAATACCACTGTAGCGCCTTGGGGCAGGCAAGCTGCACTACTATGCTGTGGGCCTTTGACCCTAAACCTTGGGATACTAGTGAGCCGGGCTGCGCTGTGCTACTAACGGGCCAGGTCATTACATATCGTCATAGCATCGATACTTGAAATACATTGTGTATACCACTCATAACCGGGGGTAATGCTAATCTGTAGGAGACTTGTCCGACTTTGTTGAGGATCTCGAATGGACCTATATATCTTGGTTTTAGTTTGCCGCTACAACCAAACCTTCGGATACTTGGTCTTGACTTCACTTTTAAGAATGCATGCTCTCCAATCTTGTAGTCTGCATCACGGTGTTTTTTGTCAAAATATTTCTTCTGCTTATCCTGAGAAATTTGGATTAGATCTCTGACTAATTGAATAATTCTCTAAGAGTCTTCGATTAACTGTGACCATAATACTGCCTTTTCTCCAATTTCAAACCAACATACAAGAGTTCAACATCTTATACCATATAAGGCCTCATATGGTGCCATCTGAATGATTGAATGATAACTATTGTTATATGTAAATTGCACTATATGAAGATATTGCTCCCAACTTCCACCGAAATCTAGGAAACACATTCTCAATAAATCCTCTAGTATTTGAATTGTTCTTTCAGTTTGTCCATCTGTCTGAGGATGATAAGCAGTACTGAAGTTGAGCTATGTTCCCAGAGCTTCTTTGAATGCCTTCCAAAATTTTGAAGTAAACCTTGGATCTCGATCTGATACCATCGATACTGGTACTCTATGAAGTGCCACAATGAGATTGGTGCATTTTTGGGCTAATCTTGACATTGAATCACCTACTCTTATGGGTAAGAAATGGGTAGATTTAGTGAGTCTGTCAACGATTAACCATATTGCATCATTTCTAGATGATGATCTTGGAATACCTACGACCATATCTATTGAGATGTCTTCCCATTTCCAAGTCGGAATTGGTAGGGGTTGAAGTACACCTCCTGGTTGATGGTGCTCAGTCTTAACCTATTGACAAGTTAAGCACTATTGCACAATTATCGCAACGTCTGCTTTCATACCCGGCCACCAAAAGTTCATTTTTAGGTCGTGGTATATTTTTATTGCACCAGGGTGAATAGAAAATTTGGATTGATGAGCTTCCTTCAATAATTGATTTCGAGCATCATTAATTGGTGGAATTCCATATCGATCTCCGTATCGCAAGATGCCACGTTCATCAATATGGAATTTGGATTGATATTTCTATATTAAAGATTTTGTCATCTTTCTTCATTCTTCATCTTGTTGCCCTTTATGAATCTTCTGCCACCAATCAGGGGATTTGGTCAGCTGCGTTAGAATTGATATGAAAGATGATGTTCCTGAATCTAACTTCAACCTCTCCATATCGGCTATAAGAGAGTAAGCCATCATCTTTGTCTCGGACCTTTGACTTAATGCATCTGCTACTATATTTGCCTTGCCTGGATGGTATAAAATCTCTCAGTCATGATCCTTAATAAGTTCGAGCCATCTTATTTATCGCATATTCAAATCCTTCTGGTTCAATAAATATTTTAAACTCTTGTGATCTATAAATTTTATCCCTAGAAGATAATGCCTCCATATTTTAGAGCAAAAACTACTACGACTAGCTCCAAATCATGCACAGGGTAAATCTTCTCGACCCCTTTCAACTATCGAGAATCATAGACTATGAAATTTCCTTGTTACATTTGTTCACACCCTAATCCTTGATAAGATGAGTCACTATAGATTTGAAAACCATCATAGCCATCAGGAAGAGATAAGATTGGTGCGTATACTAATAATAATTTGAGCTTTTGGAAGCTTTCTTCGCACTTATCACTACATTCAAATTTCACTGCCTTCTGGGTTAGTTGAGTTATTGGGGTTGCGATCTTTGAAAAGTCTTTCACTAACTTTCGATATTAACCTGATAGACCAATAAAACTTCAAACTTCAGTAACATTTTTCGGACGAGGCCACTTGACAATTGCAGAGATCTTTGCAGGATCTACAGTAATTCCTTTGGCACTAATGACATGGCCAAGGAAGGCCACTTCTTCCAACCAGAATTGACATTTTGAGAATTTGACATATAAGTGATGTTCTCTTAGTGTTTGAAGGACTTGCGGTAATTGATCTTCGTGCTCCTTATTACTCCTTGAATATACTAAAATATTGTCGATGAAAAAAATGACAAACAGATCAAGAAAAGGGTGCATAACTCGATTAATCATGTCCATGAATATCGCCAGAGCATTGGTGAATCCAAATGGCATTACAAGAAACTCATAATGACCATCTATTTTGCGAAATGCCGTCTTCGAGATATCTTCATCTTTCACTTGCAATTGATGATACTCAGATTGTAAGTTAATTTTTGAGAAAATTACTGCGCCTTGAAGATGGTCGAACAAGTCATCAATTCTTGGCAATGGATACCGATTCTTAATAGTGACTTTATTTAACTCATGATAATTAATACACATCCGCATGCTACCATCCTTATTTTTTATGAACAAAATTGGAGCTCTTTATGGAGAAATACTTGGACAGATAAACCCTTTATTTAAAAGTTCCTGCAACTGATCTTTCAATTCTTGCAGTTCAGGTATTGTTAAGCAAAAAGGAGGTTTAGAGATGGATTCTTATCCTAGGACTAGGTCAATTGAGAAGTCAATCTCCCTATTCGGAGGAAGTCCAGATAAGTCTTCAGGAAAGACGTCTGGATATTCTCGAACAATTGATACATCTCTGACACTTTGCTTTGTCCCTTCGAATTTGGATACACTAACGAGATAAGCTATGCATCCCTGCTTCATAAATTTGTTGGCCTTAAGAGCAGATATTTTAGGGATAATTCCGCCCTCCTAGAAACTTAAGAACGGGTTGGAGTGGCTGATGGAAAGTGATTTACTTCTTGGCACAATCGATTGTTGCTCATTGTTTCGTCAACCAATCCATACCCAGAATCACATCAAAATGGTTAAGAGGAAAAATAATAAGTGTGGTTTCAAAATTCCGTTCTCCAAGTTTTATATTGTCGTAGACGTAGTCATTAACCCCAAACTTCTCGCCGTTGGGTAAACTTATAAATTTTTTTTTCTTCTAACTTGTGTCTAGGTAATGTTAACCGTCTCGCAACCGCATCAGATATAAAAGAATGTGTTGTGCCAGAATTAAATAGTGCAGAAGAAGAGGTACTTTCAAACATTATTGTACCTGTAATCACATCAGTCACTTTACGTGTTGCTTCCTGATTCATCCCGTAAAGGCGAGGTAGGGATGGTGCCTACTGCCTTGGTCTTTTAATTGATTGCCCCTCAATTTCCTTCCTCTTAGGACAATTACTAATGCGATTGCCTGACTGATGACAATATAAACAAGCATTGTCCCTCCTATCAGAAGTATATGTGCCCCAATGCTGTTTATTGCATATAGGGCATGTTGGGGTAGGTTGCTTTTGGTTACTTTGGCACTTTGACTGATTCTGACGGCTTGTAACATCCCGATTCGCGCTAGGCCCCTCACGTGCATTTTTAAGTCAGGGGAGCTGACTTGGGCTCAGGGAGTGCTTGCAGCTAGGCTTACACTTGTGTAAGGGAGGTGAAGTTAGTCCAGAGAAGGACACGGGTAGTGATACTGGCGTGTCCATACCCGTGTGGTGCTCTGGTGCCAGGGTTGGAAATTCGTGGAATTTCCAGAGAAGAACACGGGTAGTGACACGGGCGTGTCCCTACCCGTGTGTATGTGGACACAGGTAGAGACATGGGCGTGTCCCCTACCCATGTGTTTAACTGACATCATCGATCCTGTTTCCCGAGTAGGATAAGGGTAGAGACACGAGCGTGTCTGATGGAGACAACGGCCCACAACATTTCGAGGACGGCGATGGCATTCTTGCGGATGACCATGCGGAGCGTCGGCATAGTAACCGTCCAGAACGCAAACCCATATATTATTATTTAATAATAATTATTATTAATTAATAATGCATTTCTATGTTTGGTATTTTATGTCGCAATGTTATTTTCATTTCATGTGTGATGGGTGTTTATAACCATCATTTGTTATTTTTATTTCTTGTTCTTAATTATTGTAATTGTTATGTCATGATGGGTGCAAATAGCCATCATTAGTGGTTTAATTTTCTATGGTGGAGATTGAGTGGTGTAGCCTATATATAGGCATGTATATTTCATATTTTTATTTATTGAATGAATGAAAGAAGAAACCGAATTTCAAGATTGAAATCTCCTCCCTCTCCAAGGCAAATTTCGGCCATCCTCTAGTCCTCTTCTTCTTTGGCCGCCGACCTCCAACTTCCCCTCCTCCTCCTCCCTCCTTCATATCTTCCTCTTCCTCTAGCTACCCAAGCCCTCCTCTTCCTTTACGAAGAAAACCGACCCCTTCCACCCAACACCAACAAGTCCGACCCCCCTCTTCATCCCCTTCCTAAATCGACCACCACCTTCCATATTAATCCCTACAACCTACCATATTTGCCCTCTCCTACTATATTTACATATATTTGTTACCAAATCTAGAAGACCTCCTCGTGGTGGATTTCCAATTCCGGCGTGACGCGACGAAGGCGGGCGAGTTTCTCTCCTACCGGCGCGACTCCGGTGGAGTCGTCGAAGAACGATCCTCGCCGAGAGAATCGGAATCATCCATTCCGGTTGGGTAACGAACTTTTCCACTCCCGTGTGTTCCTTTCTTTAGATAGTCTTGTGGTGGAATTTCTAGCGTTAATTTTGAAATCATTGAAACATCGTGGTTAGCTTTCATTGTAGTTGTGTTTTTCTTGGTTGATTTAATTTTCGTAAAAGGGTTTGGCGAGCCCTCGTTTTCTTTTGTTGGGAGAGATCTACCTTTTCCGAATCGTGTTTTATTCGGTAGATCTCTTTTGGTACAACACTGCTCGGTCGGATCCAATATTGGTCCTTTTAGCCGGAACGGATATTGGCCTATAGCCTCTATTCGGTCCCAAGTGGTTTGGCTACCCGTACGCTAGCGTATTATTGATTGGACATAATAACGTGGTGCAGCATAGAATGATTGTGTGAGCGTAGACTTTAGTTCGTGGAGAGATAGTCGTGTGCGTCCGTAATTATATTTCGGTCCAAACGTGTACGCCTACATCAATTTGGTATCAGAGGGAGGTTCTCGTCAATTTCCTAATTGGCACTCCTCCCCCTCTCAAAATTTAAAATTCAAAATTCAAAATTCAAATTTCCAATTTCAAATTTCAAAATTCAAATTTCGAAATTTCAAATTTCAAAAATCAAAATTCAAAATTCAAAATTCAAATTTCGAATTTTAAAATTCAAAATTGAAATTTCAAATTTCAAATTTCAAATTTCGAATTTCAATTTCAAAATTTAAAATTCAAAATTCAAATTTCAAATTTTCAATTTCAAATTTCAAATTTCAAATTTCAAATTTCGAAATTTCAAATTTCAAATTTCAAAATTAAAATTTAAAATTTCAAATTTAAAATTTCAAATTTCGAATTTCAAAATTCAAAATTAAAATTTCTAATTTCAAATTTCTAATTTCAAATTTCGAATTTCAATTTCAAATTTCAAAATTTAATATTCAAATTTCAAATTTAAAATTTCAAATTTCAAAATTTCAAATTTCAAATTTCAAATTTTTCTCCAAATTAAAATAAAAAAAATAATTTTGTGGTCTGCCAATAGCCGGCTAAATTTTATTTTCAGCAATAAAAAAATCAGAAAAAAATTAATTAATATCTCCATATTTTTGCCAACAAGAATATCAAAAAAAAATTATATATTATTTTGAAATATTAGTGGGAACAAATCTATCTTTTAAATTAAATAGGATCAGAATATATTTCTTTGTATTTGTGCACTTAATCCGCGTAGTTTATCCTCATTTTCTCGCTGGAAATTAAAACAAAAAAAAGCCTACGATGTTCACGTTTTCCGAATAAAATCTTTAGGTTCCGTCATGAACGTTAGAAAGCCTTTCCATTGTCCGGTAGTGGAAGAGATTAAGGGGTTGATTGGCCAACTAAAGGCTAATCAAGTTACACCGCACACCTCTAAGCGTGTTAGAATTCCTGCTCCGACATATGATGGGCTAGGTGGACCGCGAGTGTTTCTATGTTGGGTGAACGACATGGAGCGTTATTTTGAGCAATATCGTATTGTGGATCCCCACAGGATTCCCGTTGCGAGACTGCAATTATTTGGTCGAGCCCATACCTTCTGGCTCAATGAGGAAAGACGTTTAGGAATGCCCTCCGTCGACCCACGTATAGGTTGGCAGATTATGAAAAATTACTTAACGGATGAGTATTACCCTACCTACTGTCGTTCCCAGTTTCCTGATTGTAGGAATGATTATAAGCCTCATGCTAGATACTTGCCCCGAAAAGATCTGATTATCTCAAGCACGAGTACACCTACCTATGAGAGGAAAGAGAAACTTAGGACCTTTATCTCTAGGTCGTTAGACGTAAGTGCTAGGAATGCCATGAGCCCACGGGGTGAGAGTGTTCCTATTAGCATGATTGAGTCTGAGGCTGTGGTTACGAGTGTGCCTGTCACTAAAAACGAGACTATTGTCCCTGACGATTATAGCGACGATGAGGATATTGGTTACCCTAGTGACCTGGATGAGGATTCCACCACTGAGGAATCATCTCCACTCCCCGTCGACGACATTTTGGAGCCTACGGTTACTCCTGCTGAGATTACACCTGAATCGGTAGGCATTTTACCTGATGATGAGAGTTTACTTAGTAGTGACTTAGGAGATGATCTATTCGGACTCGAGCTGGTTCCTCTTAGACAGAGATATTTTGAGGACTGTTCTGATGATCCTGATATATTGGACGTTCCGACTGATTGGGAAGACTTACCGTGGGTGAACGGGTTATCCTTGGATGATTTTAGTGTTATGAGCCCGAACAATATTTCTTTGATGCAAACACCTTTATCTGACGTTCCTGATTTAAAGCTTCAGTCGGGCTCAATTTTACCCTCTTCTGAGACCATAATTGATTCTAAATTAAATAACTTGGATAGTGTGTCAGAAGAAATTGTAAGCAAGGAAGTTGCATTATTGGACGACTTTTTGAATTGTACCCTGGGTTTGATTTTACCGACTCGTCCCCCTGACCCGTTGACTCGACGTACTGATCATTTAGGACATGAGTGTAGTACGATTAATTTCAGGAGTTCTACGGTGCCCCCTGTGTTCATTCTGCCAGTACCCCCAGATGAGGTCCCGTTAGTGCCCCCAGATCTCGTATTATTGTTGCCGACCTATGACCCGACCACTGATTCTGAATTACATGATATATCTAATGAATTGGTAGACATTTCGGACGAATTTTCTGTAAGGGCAAATCCATTGTTTGAATTTTCATATGACTTTAATGGCTTGCAACCAGGTGATTTTTCTTGGACGTTAAACTCGTGTTTTGACAATGAGAATGACTTAGCTCCTCCTTTGGACATGTCCCCTTTGACGACCTATTACCCTACGAGTCCATCGTTGGTCACACCCTCGGATGTTTTAGATTTTATGTCTGTGGTGACTATTTCCTTTCTCCTAATTTTATCCTCCATGAATTTTAAAGAAAATCATTTATCGAATTATACGTTTAGGATAGGACCGCTTATAGTGCCTCCTAATGAGATTCCCTCGGTGCCACTAGATTTAGTTCCATTGGTACCGCCTTATGTCGTTCCGTTACCACTGAATGCACTAAGTACGTTTGCGCAAGATTATGCTTGCCATGAACATTATTTATGTAAGCACTTTAGTGAAGCGCTGCCCACGTCAAAAAACCCTTATCCATTTCTTGCTAGCTTACATAAAAGGGCGTCTTACGGTATAATTGGCAATTTTGTTTTGGTGCGTCTCGTCCCTGAATGGTTGCTTTCGGGCACTATAGAAAGTGGGCGAGTTGGTGAGCTGCACCTTTTGCGGACATTAATGAAATTAGGAGAACACGCATTTCTTTTGAGGTTTTCCACTGATTGGGGTAATACCCCTATTTTTAATGTTTCTGATTTAACGTTGCATGTTTCTCCACCACTTGAATTATCTGCCTGTCCGTTTGGTTCCACTTCGTTCTCTCATGGTTTGGGTAGTGAGTTTGGGCTTAGATCGCTTTCTTCTTCGATCTTCACTGGAGGTACGTTGGTAGTTGATGTTGAAACTTTTCTTCCTTTATTGCCTAATGCTTTTTCAAGGGTCCCCAGGACCAACATTTTGCATGACAGGATACGCCAGGTTGAAGTGCTCTCTTCTCCAAGTGGTGTTGTTCGCTGCTACGTGTCTTTTGTGGATGATGCTCTCTTGCACCGGTACTCTCAGACCAACTCATCGGTGATGAGTACTTTTGAGCGGGGGAGGATTGATGGAGACAACGGCCCACAACATTTCGAGGACGGCGATGGCATTCTTGCGGATGACCATGCGGAGCGTCGGCATAGTAACCGTCCAGAACGCAAACCCATATATTATTATTTAATAATAATTATTATTAATTAATAATGCATTTCTATGTTTGGTATTTTATGTCGCAATGTTATTTTCATTTCATGTGTGATGGGTGTTTATAACCATCATTTGTTATTTTTATTTCATGTTCTTAATTATTGTAATTGTTATGTCATGATGGGTGCAAATAGCCATCATTAGTGGTTTAATTTTCTATGGTGGAGATTGAGTGGTGTAGCCTATATATAGGCATGTATATTTCATATTTTTATTTATTAAGTGAATGAAAGAAGAAACCGAATTTCAAGATTGAAATCTCCTCCCTCTCCAAGGCAAATTTCGGCCATCCTCTAGTCCTCTTCTTCTTTGGCCGCCGACCTCCAACTTCCCCTCCTCCTCCCTCCTTCATATCTTCCTCTTCCTCTAGCTACCCAAGCCCTCCTCTTCCTCTACGAAGAAAACCGACCCCTTCCACCCAACACCAACAAGTCCGACCCCCCTCTTCATCCCCTTCCTAAATCGACCACCACCTTACATATTAATCCCTACAACCTACCATATTTGCCCTCTCCTACTATATTTACATATATTTGTTGCCAAATCTAAAAGACCTCCTCGTGGTGGATTTCCAATTCCGGCATGACGCGACGAAGGCGGGCGAGTTTCTCTCCTACCGGCGCGACTCCGGTGGAGTCGTCGAAGAACGATCCTCGCCGAGAGAATCGGAATCATCCATTCTGGTTGGGTAATGAACTTTTCCACTCCCGTGTGTTCCTTTCTTTAGATAGTCTTGTGGTGGAATTTCTAGCGTTAATTTTAAAATCATTGAAACATCGTGGTTAGCTTTCATTGTAGTTGCGTTTTTCTTGGTTGATTTAATTTTCGTAAAAGGGTTTGGCGAGCCCTCGTTTTCTTTTGTTGGGAGAGATCTACCTTTTCCGAATCGTGTTTTATTCGGCAGATCTCTTTTGGTACAACACTGCTCGGTCGTATCCAATATTGGTCCTTTTAGCCGGAACGGATATTGGCCTATAGCCTCTATTCGGTCCCAAGTGGTTTGGCTACCCGTACGCTAGCGTATTATTGATTGGACATAATAACGTGGTGCAGCGTAGAACGATTGTGTGAGCGTAGATTTTAGTTCGTGGAGAGATAGTCGTGTGCGTCCGTAATTATATTTCGGTCCAAACGTGTACGCCTACATCAGTGTCCCTACCCGTGTATATGTCTTCAGGCAGTAGGCCATGTTTCCCGAGCAGGATACGGGCAGCGACACGGGCATAAACACGGTCACGTCACGTGGACAAGGGTAAGGACACATGCGTATCCCTACCTATGTTTGTGTGTCCAAATGGCAGTCGAACCGCCGACGCCGCTTCACCCAAGCAGGACATGGGTAGGAACACGGGCGTGTCCCTACCCGTGTTGGTTCCATATAAAAGGGGTTGCTGAAACCTTGGCCATTTTTCATCCTCTTTCCAAGTCATTCCTGTAGGAAAAACTCTTAGAGAAGAAGAAGGTGCTGGACCCAACCCTCAACCCGTGAAGAACCAATACCGCTGAGGAGAAGAAGATGCCTCCGTGAAGGGTGACAAGATCCTCGGCGGGAAATGGTGGAAATGCCGGAAACGAGGTGAGCTTCCTCCCTTCTCCCTTGGTGCTAAATCTGTAGATATTTTTAGGTGAGATGTCGACTCAAAAGAGTCTTGACTTACGAGATGGTGATTTCTTAGGAAGAGGTCATTCTAGGGCTTGTGCTCTATGGATATTGATGTTTTCAACCTCTCTCGTCTTCTTGAGTAGAAGGTCGACTGGTTTCGTGAAGAGACATGGCCTTATAAGGGCGAATAAGGGAGGAGAATTTTTGGAGGTGATTTGGGAAGATTGGATAGAGGAGTAAGACAGACCGATGCCATTCGTTCCGCCTTAAGATGCGCGCAGAAATCTGCTTTCTGCACGCAGCGATCTTCGTGGCCATTTTAAGATATGATATGGCCAGATCTGGGCTTTTGACTAAACATGAAAGTCATATCCCACGGAAATACCTTTCCAACGGGCGGTTACACGTCTTTGTGAAAATTCTGTAGCCATGGGAAAGCCTGATCGAAATTGATGGCTGATATTATAAACGTGCAGAAACTGTATTCTGAACGTAGCAGTCTTAGAAACCGATTTCAAGTGTGTTACAGTCTTATCTGTGTGAAGGACCGAATACAAAAGTTGTGGTTCATGGAAATACCTTTCCATCGAATAGTTACACACCTTCACCGGGTTCCTGTAGCCTCAGGAATCCCCGGTCTAATTTGCTATCTAGAAAGTCCTACACTTAAAATTCTTGGGTTAGTGTAGAATCGAGTTTGGACTCGGTAGAGACATTGTAACAAATTAACATTGAGATTAGCTTAATTCTCTTTATGTGTAACTATGATAAATCAACGATTAATGGAATTTGTTTATAAATTCTTAGCAAACAAATGGCGTAGTGAAACGTACTTGAACGAAATAATTTGGTGGAAATTAGTGAACCATGATTGTACAAATGGTGTAGAGGAATTCAAGGAACAAATGGATTGGAAAATTTAATAAGTGAAGGATTAATGTGATTTTGTTGATAAATCCTTAAGTGAACCGGTGAGTGTTGTTATGTGGTACTAGGTGGCTTGCCACCTAAGGTTTACAAGGAACCCTTGAGTTCTTGGATGCATGAACATGTGGAAGGGTTGATAGTGCGTAAGTGGTTGCCACACTAGATCGATTGTATTGATAAGGGACTCAGTCAGGAGCCCTTGCATGCTGTTGAGCACGAGATGTGAATGATGAAATGAGACATAAGTGGACGGTTGATCTTGGTCCTCGGTGTACATTCCGGATGCTCCTCCAGTGCCACGATGATGTGAAATTGCATGCGGTGTGAGTCGACAAGAGGTGTCGTAATCCTGGGTTAAGGATAGTGTGGCAGGTCTACGGGCTCGCCAGTCGTCACACCGACGGGAGTTGATAGTTAGACCTTGGGCAATTGGGCTTGGTCCTCAGTGCTCATTCCCAGGGATCTTTCCGTGCCAAGTGAACGGTTGGGATTGGTCCTCGTGCTTTTTTTGAGGTTCCTTCCGGGTCACAACATAGGCCAATTCGAGGCTTGGTTCTCGGTACACATCTACCCGAGACTCCCGCTGAGCCGTAGTCCGCATGTGAGCTCCGCTATTGTGTTCTTAGAGTTGATGCGTACGGAGGCCTAGGCCAGGTAGTGTGGAGGCCAACCTAGTAATGGAGATGCCCGCTCTACTATCACCGCCTGGCCACGACGGATGACGCTTGAGAGGTTAACTACCTACTCGAAAAGTTGGAACTAAAAGTCTGTGTCGACATAACAATTGCTTGTGCATGATCATTGGTGAGTCATTGCATAGTATTCATGGCATTGCATTACATTGCATACTCAAGATCCTCATCGTATAAGTTTGTATGGGCACTCTTATATGATGAGTTACTTTACTGTTGAGCCAATCCTCAACTTATATGTTGTATGTGCATTCATATAAATTGAGTTACTTTCTATTGTAGCTTACACTTTCATATTCTGCTGTAGATGATAGAATTGCTAGGGCAAATGGTCTGCTCATTTATTGTGTTGATATATATATACATTGTTTACTAATCACTCCATACCACTTGTTTGTACTATTGCCTTATATAAATATATTATACCCTGTTCTTTTCTCCACCTGGTGCCGAGGAGTCACAAGGGGAGCGGATGTGATAGCCACTTAGTCTTTATGACTAACGGTTGCTATTTCTTCCTTTTTAGAAGGAAACCCCATAGACGAAGCAGCAACAGGTTTTGCAGCAGGACAACCAGGCCAAGACGATAGGGCCTAAAGGGATGGTACCGTCGTTACCGTCAGTGACTGATGTGAGTCTTTGAGAGACTTTTGATGTAGCCCTTTGGGCAAATTTTATCTGTACTCTAATATTTTAGAAGCTTATTGTAGCTTCTTTTATTTATTATACTTTTAGACTATTAACTTTGTATGGATTAACTTCTGATTTTTATTCTAGTTGGGTTGGTATTGGTTGATATATGTAATAGCCGGTAGAATAGGCGTATTGTAGTACATGTTAGCCCGAGTGCTAGCACTACTGCAAGGTGACTGTTCTGGGCATAAGACTCCCTTCGTGCCGTGTCTTATGTTTCGGGAAGGAGGTCTTACAAATGGTATCAGCTTGCTACGATCCTGAATTAGAGAAGTCATTTAACAATGGTGCCACCACCATTCGATTAGTTAGTTTGGGGACAACTGACTTAGCAGAAGCAGTGGTGGCGCCCATATGTAATTCACACTAAGTATGTATAACTTTGATCTTAAGATTAGCCAACCTGACCTTAGGTTTGTATTCTATGTGTAGATCCTAATGCACGTTGAGCCAGTGGGGGGCACCCCCGCCCCATCCGTACCCATACAGTTTCAGGAATGGAGCTAGGGCAAACACTCACAGCTATCCTGGATGCCTTCAGATCCCAATAAGTCCCCATACAACAACAAGCTCCGGGCTCCAATTGGGTAAGCACTTTCCGAGCTCTCTCTCCTCCTGCCTACCTTGGGAAAGAGTCGACAATGTGTACGGAGGAATGGCTCGACACCGTGTAAGAACTGTTGGCAGGAATTAGATGTCCAAGCAATATGGCTGTGACCCTGGTAGTGACACTCCTAGAACTGCATGCCAAGAGTTGGTGGAAGTCCCTCATGGGATCCACCTTTCAAGGGTGAGTGTATATGGAGATCATCTGGAATGAGTTCTCGGGAGCCTTTTTAGAGCACTTCATTCCCTCGTCTGCTCGAGATGAACTTGAAGAGAGATTTTTATAGCTAAAGCAAGGATCAAAGTCGGTCACAGAGTATCAACGAGAGTTCCAACATCTCGCGAGATTTGTTGACTCATATGACTTGGATGACAGAAGATACGCTAAGTGCTTCTACAAAGGGTTATAGGACCCCATGAGGTATGCCCTTTTATTTATAGTGGACTCTAGTTTGGCAGAAATAATTGACATGGCAAAGAGGCTAGAAGCAGACCACTTGGGAAGTGGTAAGAGACCTGCTGAGGGAGTGATGAAAGCTGACCCTAGTAATAGAAGGAGACACAAATATGGAGGAGGAAGAGGGCACCAGAGAGGTTGTAGGCATTTCCACCGGAATTTTAGAGTGGAGCACCCGGTTCCACAACCACCAGCATTGCCTCCACCACCACAGCCTCAACAGTTTCAGCAACCGGGGGGGGGGGGGGGGGGGTGTGGCATGAGCGAGTGTGCTTTGAATGCAACCAACCAAGCCATATTCTACGCTACTGCCCACAACTGTTTGGAAATGCGCCTCTTACTCTCCCCCTCCGGCAGTTCCTCTAGGGCGGGGACATATGCGTGGTCGAGGACGAGGACCACGAGGAGGAAACCCCAGACCTGCTCAAGAACAGGTGTTCGCACTGGAAAAGACACAGGAGCGGAACCCTCAGGAGGTGATTGCAGGTATGTTGCAGTTAGTTATCAAATTTTCATTATTAATCTTAAGTTTCTTAAGACATACTAGATATCTAGCCTTGAGTATTGCTATTGGTACTTAGGCACCGTGGTGGTCGGCGGGAAACCGGCCTATAGGTTATTCGATACCGGTGACTCACACTCGTTTATGTCTGCGAACTTCATTAAACACCTAGAAGGAGTGCAATACTTCACTTGTATTGCTCGAAGAGTACGCCTCCCAAACAGCTCTGAGATGACTGCAACCCCTAAGTGAGAATTGGAGATACTCTTTGGGGGAAATACCTTTGATACCCCTGCCACAGTTTTGAGAATACCAGAATTCGATCTCATTCTGGGCATGGCATGGCTGGATTGACACTACTCAAGAATTGACTGCGCGGAGAAGCGAGTTTACTTGAGACATGGGGATACCGATGTCATTTTCCAAGGTATAAAATTCGCACCCCATCTGTTATTATCCTCGATTCAGGCCACAAAAGCCCATATGGAGGGGGATGAATGTACAACCCCATATTCGCTGGGTAGGACCCAGAAGACAGACTTCAGGGGTCGGTGTTGGGCTAGTCCCGGGTTAGCCCAAGGGCAGACTAGCAGAGTTCTCGCCCTTAGGGAGCTCCCGCCAACCGGTAGGGCGGGAAGGCTAAAGAGCTCCTGCCGGGAAGGAACTCTCCCTGGGGGCGAGCGAGAGGGCGTTGGGAGAGCTCCACTCGCCCTGTGCCGCGCCCAGCGATAGTGGCATCAAGAATTTCTGGAGCGAGAACCCTCTCGGCAGGAGATCTCGCCAGGATAAGCCAAGCCGGGGCTCAGCGAGAGCCTTCTTGCTCAGGGTTCTCGCCAAGCAGGTCCAGGTGGTGGGGCCCAGCCCCCAGGAAAAGATTATTTGGATATTATTATCCCCGGGTAAAATTACCTGTATGCCCCCAGGATGACAGCGGGATCTGGCTATTGGCAGACCCTCCAGGGGTATTTCAGTATTTTCAGGTCAGGGAAAGACTATAAAAAGACCCATGGGGGCTCTTTGGAAGGCAGGCTTTTTCATTATTCTCCAACTCTAGTGCTTTCTGAAGAGCTCCCAGCCCGGCATTTGGCTTTAGAGGGGAAGCTCTCAGAGATCTTCCGGGTGTGAGGTGGGACCTCCCAGCTGAGGCTTTGGGTCAGTCTTAGAACCTTAGCAGCCAGTCAGGGGTCGAGATTTGGGAGAAGTAGGCGTTGGCTACACTTTGGTTCGTGAACATTCGTTGGGGGTCAATTTTGGCTTCAACAGTTCTGGTGCGGTGAGCGTGGAAGTAGTCGCCGCAAGAAAATCTTGAGTTAAGTCCCATGGCAGGAGGTGAAGGTGAAGGATCTGGCGCAGGAGGATCCCCCACCCGGGTAGACGAGACGACGAGGAAGATGTTTGAAGACTTCAGGCGAGAGGTCATGCAGACGATCAGCTTGGCCTTCTCGGTAAGGAACGAGTGGGAGACGCCGCAGGTTCCAGTGGAGGCGGTTCCGCTGTTAGGCAAGAACGCCCCAGGGCAACGCCCCGGGAAGGAAGTCCCGGTGGAGGCAGGCGAGAAGGACGTAGCCGCGCGGGAGCTTTTCCCAGGCCAGCGTCCCGAGAAGGAGCTTCCGGCGGATCTGGGCGAGAAGGAGGCGACAGTGCGGGAACTCTTCCCCGGGCATGGTCTCGCGGATCGATCCAGCCAGCCGAGGATGCGAGACATGCCTTCTCGCCAGGCGGGAGGCGAGACCCCTTTTAGCGAGCTCATCGTCTCGGCTCCAGTGCCGGAGGGGTTCCGGGAGCCAGACATGACCTACTACACCGGGAAGGATGACCCGGTTCAGCATGTGCAGTGGTTCGAAGACGTTGTGTCGATCAGGCAAATGTCCGATGCTTTTAAGTGTAGGCTTTTTGCCATCACCTTGAAGGAAAAGGCCAGGGATTGGTTCCACCAATTGCCGGCAAGCTCCATCTACAGTTTTGAAGATCTGCGCAGAGGTTTCTTGTTGAGGTTCTCGACTTCAAAGAAGCGGAAGAAGGAGGCTGAATGCCTGTTTGCAGTGAGGCAAGGGCCGGAGGAGACGTTGGGTCACTATGTCGACCGGTTCCAAGAGGAGGTTCTCCTAGTCCAGGAGGTCCCGGGGTATGCGCTGATGCTTGCCTTCACCCTGGGGCTGAGGCCAGGGTTTTTCAGCATGGAGTTGAAGAGAGTGCCCCCTCTCTCTTTTGAGGAGCTCATGGAGAGGGCGGCTAAGAAGATAGACTTTGAGAGGGCTAACCCGGCATTTGCAAGGAAGTTGGCCAGGTTGGCCGAGGACGATGCGAAGGAGCCGACGATAGGAAGGCAGAGGGAGCAAAGAGAGGATAGGAGAAGAGAAGAACCCCGAGGGCAGGGGCAGCAGCATGGGGGGGGGGGGCCAGGGAGCCAAACAATCGATTGGGTTGGAGGCCTCAGGAAGGTCGCCCCTAGGGCCAAGGGGGTCCTCAAGGAAGAGACATTTACCGGGAACCGAGAAGGTTGGAGCAAGGAGGATGGAGGCAGGGACCGAGGGGTCACTTCCCACCACCACAAGAAGCTATGGAGGTGGGAAGAGGAAGAGGGAGAGGAATTCGGGGAGCCGGGAGAAGAGGAGGAGTAGGAAGAGGGGGCAGAGTGGCGTTGCCTTATTGCGACTTCCATCAGGAGGAGGGCCACGCAACGACCACTTGTCCGGAGTTTCTGGAGATGAGGGAGGCCAGAGGTGCGGGGAGGCAAGATCTGCCTGCGAGGATCGTGGAGGTGCAGCGAGAAGAGGTTGAGGACAGATGTGAGGACAGGGTCGACGTGGGGACCCGAGGGGGGATCGGAGTGATCCATGGGGGAGTAGGGATCGAGGCAACCCGCAAGGGGAGCCTGCAAACCATGTTCCGCAGAGGGGTCGCCTCGACCTCCTTAGCTCCCCCCAGAAGAAAAGATCATCTTCTCATCCGCAGATATGCCAGACTATGAGGATCCGTTCTGCGACGCGTTAGTGATCCAGACAGCGGTGGAGAACTTCACCGTCTCCCGGATACTGGTGGACAATGGGAGCTCGGTGAACGTGATTTTCAAGAAGGCCTTTGACGAGATGGGGGTGGAAGGGAAAAGGGTCCTAGCCTTCGATGGACCGCTTTTCGGCTTCTCTGGGGAGAGAAAGGAAGTAGAAGGGGGAGTAGGCCTGCATGTAAGGCTTGGGGGCGTCTTACGGAACTGCAGGTTCGTGATCGTGGATGCCCCAAGTAGTTACAATGCCATCTTTGGACGTCCCCTCATCAGCACCTTTCGCTGTGTACCCTCCTCATTCCATCAATGCCTCAAGTTCAATAATAGAGGGGTGCAGGTTAGGATCAGGGGGGATCCAAAGGTGGCAAGGCAGTGCTACGTGACGGCGGTCAACACCGTGTCATGGATGGTGGAAGTGGAAGAGCTGGAGAAGGAGATGGCTGAGCAGGAAGGAGGTGTTGGGGAGGAGGAGACAAGCCCGGAGGAGGCGAAGGAGATTGTCGAAAAGCAAGCGGAAGAGGTGCAGGAGGCGAGCCCGCAGGAAGCGGAGGAGTCGGAGGCAGAGGATATGGAGGTAGAGGAAATTGGCCTGGAAGAAACAAGAGGGGCGGCAGAAGGAGGAGAGCAGAGGCAAGGTGAGAGTTTGGAAGAGGCGATAGAGGTTGATGAACTTGGAGGAGAAGAGCTTGAGCCAGAGGAGGCAAGGGCAGGTTAGGAACGGACGGGATTGGAGCCGGCCGAAGAGGTGATAGAGATGGAGGTGCACACCAGGGCGGGGCAGGTACAAAAGGTGCGGGTCAGCGGAGGCTTAAGCCTCGAGGATCAGGAGCGGATGTGAGCCTGCATCCAAAGCAACGTCGACATCTTCGCTTGGAGCGCGGCAGACATGCCGGGCATCGACGCAAACGTGGCTTGCCATCGCCTGAACCTGGACCCCAGGACTCGCCCCATATGCCAAAAGATGAGGGCCATCGCCACCAAGCTGGAGGAGCCGATCCGGGAAGAGGTCAAGAAGCTCTTGGAGGCGGGCTTCATCTCGGAGATCCAGTATCCAGGCTGGATCTCCAATGTGGTAATGGTAAAAAAGGGGGGGGGAGGAAAATGGCGCATGTGTATTGACTTTTCCTTGTTAAATAAATCATGTCCTAAGGATTGCTACCCCCTGCCTCGGATCGACGCGCTGGTTGACTCAGCCGTCGGTTTTTCTCTCATGAGTTTTTTAGATGCTTTTTCAGGTTACCATCAGATTCGGATGCACCCTCCCGATGTCAAGGATGTTTCCTTCATCACAAGAGAGGGATGCTTCAGCTACAAGATGATGCCCTTCGGGTTGAAGAACGCAGGGGCAACGTACCAACGCATGATGGATCGGGTCTTCCGGGATCAAAGAGGGAAGAATCTAGAGGTCTACGTCGACGACCTGATGGTAAAAAGCAAATGCTTGGAGTCCCACCTACGGGACTTGGAAGAGACGTTTGCCACCCTGCGGAGATTCAAGATGAGGTTGAATCCCTTGAAGTGTGTTTTCGGGGCCAGTCGCGGGAAATTCCTGGGACACCTCCTGACCCCGGCAGGGGTAGAACCTAACCCAGACAAAGTAAAGGCCATCTTGGACTTGGAATCACCTCGCAATGCCAAGGAGGTCCAGCGCTTAACCGGAAAGTTGGCCGGACTGAGCAGGTTCCTCTCTCGGTCCGGGGACAAGTGCTCCTCCTTTTTCAAAGTGCTTCGTGGTAATCAAGTGTTTGAATGGACGATTGAATGCGAAGAGGCTTTCCAAGGACTGAAGAGGCAACTCTCCCGGGCTCCGCTACTCCAGAGCCCCAAGGAGGGAGAAGACCTGACCTTATATCTCGGGGTGGGGGAAGAAGCTGTAAGCTCAGTCTTGGTTAGAGAAGAAGGGAAGAAGCAGCTACCCGTCTACTATGTGAGCCGAATCTTGAAAAAGGCGGAGCTCCGCTACCCCATCCTGGAGAAGCTGGCTTATGCCTTGGTCGTTTCGGCAAGGAAGCTCCGTCCGTATTTCCAAGCGCATTCGATTAAGGTTGTGACCGATCACCCTCTTCGCAAGGTCTTCGAGGGGGTGGAGCATTCGGGAAGGTTGGCAAAGTGGTCCATCGAGCTTAGCGAGTTTGACATTTCCTTTGTCCCAAGGCTCTCCATCAAAGCCCAGGCCGTGGCAGACTTTTTGGCGGATTATGTCACCGAGGCCGAGGAAGAAGAGCCGAGGTCGCAGGAAGCGTGGAGAATGATCGTCGACAGGGCTTCAGGAAGGCACTCCCTGGGAGGAGGTGTGGTGTTGGTAAGCCCCCAAGGGGTTACCATAGAACAGGCAGTGGCTTTCCACTTCCCTGTGACCAACAATCAAGCGGAGTATGAGGCCGTGATAGCCGGCCTTCGGTTGGCCAAGGAGCTTGAAATTCGGGATATAGAGGCCTTCACCGACTCGATGGTAGTTGCGTCACAAATCCGTGGGGAGTTTAAGGCTCGGGAGCCCACCCTCGCGAGATACTTATCAAAGGTAAGGACCATCATCGGAGGTTTCCGTTCCTTTTCTATTCAACATGTTCCCAGGGAGGAAAGCATGGCAGCTGACCGGTTAGCAAAGTTCGGGCCTCGGGGTGGGGGCACCCTAACCAAACTATTTCGGCCGGCCATTGAAGAGGGGGAGTTTATGGAGGTATGTCGGCGGCCCTCATGGATAGATCCGTTGGTGACCTTCTTAACCATGGGAGAGCTGTCGGAGGAAGTCAAAAATACAAAAAGCTTCAGGCACAAGGCGGCTCACTATCTGATGCTGGAGGGGAAATTGCATCAGAAGATGTTGTCAGGGCTCCTCGCGAGATGTGTAGCTGAGGAGGAAGTCCCTAAGATCCTGGAAGAGGTGCATTCTGGAGAGTGTGGCAGTCACTCAGGGGGAAGGACATTGGAGGCAAGGGTGATAAGGCAAGGATATTTTTGGCAGACCTTGAGGAAGGATACAGCTGAGTTTGCAAAGAGATGTCTGAAGTGTCAGGTACATGCTCCCCTCCAGCTCTCACCCGCCCAAAGGCTTCGAAGTATCACGGCACCATGGCCTTTCGCCATTTGGGGGATGGATCTAGTCGGGCCCTTTCCTCTAGCTAGCGGGCAAAGGAGGTTCCTCCTCGTCATGATTGATTACTTCTCGAAGTGGCTGGAAGTCAAAGCTCTAGCCAAGGTTACCTCTCAGGTAGTCAGGAACTTCGTTTGGGGGGAAATCATATGTAGGCATGGGCTACCCCAAGCAATAGTGACGGATAATGGTCCCCAGTTCGCTAGCGAAGAATTCATCAGCTTCTGCGCCCAATCGGGGATCGACCTCAGGTTCGCCTCTGTCCATCATCCTCGAAGCAATGGCCAGGTAGAAGCGGCAAACAAGATTATTGTCAACTTGCTCAAAAAGAAGGTGGAGAACCTGAAAGGTAACTGGGTGGAGCAACTCCCTTCCGTCCTGTGGGCCCTGCGAACAACTCCGAACACGACCACAGGGGAAACCCCCTTCAAGCTCTCTCATGGGTGCGAGGCAGTCCTCCCGGTGGAATTCGAGGTTCGGTCTCCGCGAGTCGCGACCACAGGTGAAGGAAGCGAAGCTTGGAGGCAGGAGAACGAGGAAGGGTTGCGCCTCTCGCTGGACATGGTAGAAGAACTACGGGACGTCGCTGCCATCAGGCAAGAAGAGATAAAGCGGCGGATGGCCAAGTACTTCGATAAGCACATTCGGGTCAAGCAATTCGCCGAAGGGGACCTTGTGCTGAAGAAGGTCGACGCAGCAGGGAGATCGGCCCCTGTTGGCAAGCTCAACCCTAGCTGGGAAGGGCCGTACATAATAGAGAAGGCTCTGGTTAACGGAGGTTACTACCTCCAGGATGTGGAGGGAAGAACCTTGAACCATACTTGGAGCGGTGATGATCTAAAGCGCTTCTACCCGTGAGGGGAAAGAAAGATTGTAATATTGTAAATAATTATTGTCGTTTCAATAAGTTCATTTCGAAATATTGACTATCTCCAGGAATACAAACACAATGCTTTTCGTTTTAACCGGCTATGTCTTCTCATCTTAATGATAAAATAGGTCCGATGGAAAGAATCTTCATCAATACCCCGAGCTCGGCTCGGCCCCAGGTAGACCCGCTGCGCAGGCTCTCATCTAGCTGGCAGGTCCGATGGCTTGCCTGTGGGGGAGAGGTTTGGAAATCTTCATTAATACCCCGAGCTCGGCTCGGCCCCAGGTAGACCCGCTGTGCAGACTCTCATCTAGCTGGCAGGTCCGAAGGCTCGCCTGTGGGGGAGAGGTTTGGAAATCTTCATCAATACCCTGAGCTCGGCTCGGCCCCAGGTAGACCCGCTGCGCAGTCTCTCATCTAGCTGGCAGGTCCGAAGGCTCGCCTGTGGGGGAGAGGTTTGGAAATCTTCATCAATACCCCGAGCTCGGCTCGGCCCCAGGTAGACCCGCTGCGCAGGCTCTCATCTAGCTGGCAGGTCCGAAGGCTCGCCTGTGGGGGAGAGGTTTGGAAATCTTCATCAATACCCCGAGCTCGGCTCGGCCCCAGGTAGACCCGCTGCGCAGGCTCTAATCTAGCTGGCAGGTCCGAAGGCTTGCCTGTGGGGGAGAGGTTTGGAAATCTTCATCAATACCCCGAGCTCGGCTCGGCCCCAGGTAGACCCGCTGCGTAGGCTGTCATCTAGCTGGCAGGTCCGAAGGATCGCCTGTGGGGGAGAGGATTGGAAGTCTTCATCAATACCCCGAGCTCGGCTCGGCCCCAGGTAGACCCGCTGCGCGGGCTCCCATCTAGCTGGCAGGTCCGAAGGCTCGCCTATGGGGGAGAGGTCTGGTTAGCTTCATCTAGTTGGCTGAAAGATATACGGGCAAGACTCTGGCCCGGACCGGAGGCAAGGCCCCAAAGATCTCGGTCCAAAAGGGTCTCGGCCCAAAAGGGTCTCGGCTGAAAGAAGCCTCGACTCGAAGGTCTCGGCTAGGGGGTTCTCGCAAAAGAAGGCTCCCTGGCAGACCTAGGCAAGATAGCTCAATCAAGAGCGCAAGGCTCCCGCCCGGTCAATCCCCAAGGAAAGTTAACTTAAAGAGACTAAGGGTCTCGACGGAAGCTCGCGCGGAAGCCGCTCGGCTGACTAATCTACTCGTTCGAACACACACCGGCAATAAAAATAAAACACTGCATTATACTCAACGATTACAGGGGTTTAGAGCTTCTCGCTCGTTACAAAAGAATATCAAAAGCAAAAAGGCGCTTCACAGGGATGCGCTATAATCCCCGCTGGTGCTCTCGCCAGAGTCCTCGCCAGAGCTCACTTCGGACGTCTCGCCAGCCTCGGTGGAAGACTTCGGAACATCGGAGGGAGGAGAGTCCGGCGCGCCCGGGGGCTTCGGCACTGGGTCGAACAGCCAGGGGAGGAGTTGGCGAGCGTTGATGGTTGCACCATCCTCCCGAAGCAGCTTCGCGTCACGCAACGTCTCGATGGTCAACTTGACGGTGGCCTGAGCATTCGCCTGCAGCAGCTTGTCGATGTCGTACACCGAGAACTGGCGGCTCTTCAGTCTTTCGTCAAGCGTCGAAGGTGGGCCTTTCGCCGCTTCCGCACGCTGGAGTTGGTCCCTCAGCAGGACATTCGCGTATCGAGCATCAGCCAACTCCGCGCGAAGCGTCGCGGCTTGGGCGGAATCCTGTGAAGAAGAGATCAGCTCAGTGAATATCGCGCAAACAAGACTTCGAGAGGCGAGAGCAGGGGGCCGAGAAGATCTCGCTTACCTCGACGACGGGACGCAGAGACAATGCCTCTAGGGCTTTCGCCAACTCCTGGTGAGCATTCGCAAGCTCTGCTTCCGATGCGCGTGCTCGGGCCACCGCCTCTTCCCTCGCCTTGTACATGTCAGCGAAGTTCTTGTCGATGCTGATGCTTCGACGCGCGCACATATGCGCAAGCTCGAACCCGCGTAGTAGGGCCCGGATAGAATCGAAATCCAGGATCCGGGTGGGCATCTGGTCGAAGATGCTGGCGTCCTCTCGGCTGTAGAGGCCATAGCCAAGCGCGAAGGCTTCGCCAGTAACCTCCTCCCGCTCCACCCAACTGGGAAGGAGCGTTGAAACCTTGACCAGGTTGGCTTCGGGATCCCATTGGAGCAGGGGCTTCCCCTCGGCGTCGAGGTGCTTCACGCCAAAGCCGTAGTTTCTGTGCCCTTTCGACACTTCCTTAGGCGCGGTCCGGGCGGAGGTCTCGACGACCGCCCCCTCTCCTCCCGCCGCGTCAGCGGCCGGTGGGTTCTCGCCGGCCTCGATGCGCCTCCTGGCGGCAGCGCCCATCTCGCTGGCCCTCTAGAGCAGTCCTTCGAAGGACTCGCCCGGGGCGGGAGGCCGGGCGGGCGAGACGGCCAAGCCCTTACCCTTATCCGCACCGGATGGCTTCAGCCTCTTCAGCGGTCGCGGGGCGGGAGCGGGGCCTTTCCGCTTCTGCGCTCCGGTCGACAAGGTTGGAGCAGGCTCATCCCGGTAGGCGGTAGCGCTAGCCTCCGCGAGAGCGAGATAGCCTCTCGCGGCCAGACCCTCGGCACCTCGGACTTCAGCAAAGGGTTGGCGTAGGGGGACCTCCCGCTCTCCTGCAAAATTAAAATACTTCAGCACAAGGAGATCCTTGACAAGGGATTGAACCTGGGGCGAGACCGTACCTTCGCCCGGGTGGACAGGTGGAAGGGAGTCGACGTCTCGCCTGAGGAAGAGAACGTCAAACTCCTTGGTCCCAAAGAATTCTAGGATTGCGCTCTCGCGCGATCCCAAGGTAGGCGGTTTGTAGGCGGCGTTCTCATATTGAACCGGCTGAAGCGAGACGTTGCCGAAGTCCCCGCTGACATAGACGAACTTCTCGCTTCAGTGATGATGCTTGTTGGCGAGACCGGTGGTCTTGAGCAGCTGCCCGGAAAAGAAGACCACCCCTCCCTTGGCGCGGAAGTTGAACAGCTTCCGGAAGATTGCCAAACTGAACTCGATTCTCTCGGATCACATGTAGCATATGAATGCTACAAGGATCGCGACTGAGTTCGGGTTCAGTTGGGCGGGAACCACCCCATAGTAGCGGAGAGCAAGCCGAACCTCCGGCCAAAGAGGAAGGCGGAAGCCCACCTCGAAATGCTCGAGGGGGATGGCGAGCTCTCCCGCCTCCGGAGTATTCACCTTATCGTGATTACCCGGGTTCCGCGCCGAGAAGCCGGCGGGAATGTAGCGGCTGACGATCAGGTTATATTCATCTAAGGTGAGCGTGCAGGAAGGGAAGAGGTGTTTTCGGAAGGCTTCCGCGCAGTGGGCGCGACCCTCGTTCTCGCCAGGCATAGTGGGTTTGCAAGTGAGAGCGAGAGCTGAAGGAAGTTGAAAGCGGAAGCAAGAACGCGAGAGCAAGAAAAGGGGGTTGAGATTCCGGATCGGAGAAATAAATGCGGTTGGTAGGCATCCCTATTTATAGGAAACCATGATCATGGCGGCTCCGTCCGATAGAGAGAGAAAATGACGGCGGAGCGCAGCTGTCACGATCTGAACCGGCGACGCCTCGGTTTTCCCCCTCAGAATGACAGCAGTCGACGATCGTCCCGCATAGGCGCGAGCCTCTTGGTTTTGGCGCAAGCTTCTTAGCTTTGGCGCAAGCGACCTAATTCTAGCAGGTTCTTAAAATTCATAGCGTAAAGAGGGGAAAAATAAGTAACGGCGTGCTCTCGTGGCCGAGAGCTGGACAAAGTTAACAATAGCAGTTATTACATTCGTTAAGGGTACACGGAGGAAGGGAAGGCTAAAGAGGAAGAAGGGGCGAGACCTAGAAGAACTAATACGGCTCCCAGCGCCATCGCCCTCGTTCTCGCCGCCTGGTTCGCGGAGGGGCCAGCGGGTTGAAGTAAGAGGACAGCGTGGTGCACCCCAGGTTGATCCGCCTAGCGTGATCTCGGATCTGCGCGATGCATCTCCCTGGCAAAGATTGGGTGGAAGGTCCTCCCGGCCGATCAGCCTCGCCCAAGAAGAAATCCCGTTCCAGGGCCTCTAGCCTTTGTTCCACGGACTCGCGGAACGCTCTTGCCGCGGCAGCATGGGCGCGGTCTCGCCGGATGAGCTTGGCCAAAATGGCCGAGATCTTCTTCCTCCGCTCCTTCGCATTCCCGGCGCCGTTCAAGGTTTCCTCTATCTCACTAGACGAAGGAGGAAGGGAATCGTCTTCCTCCTCTTCTTCGTCTTCTTCTCCTTCTTCTTCTTCTTCCTCTTCTCCTTCTCCCTCCTCATTAGCTCCCGGCCGAGAGCTGGGGTCCCCTGCGAAAAGTGAGCTCAAGGTCATGATTAAGGCTTAATGATCAGTCGACAAAAGTATCTCCCATACCTGTAGCCGGGCGGGAGCCATGGACTGGCAACAGATGAGAAGGCCCGACCCCTCCGTCGGTACTATAAAGAAGGTGGAGAGGCTTACCCCGCCCTGGGCGAAAGGGTTTACGCACAGGGGTCCCGGCCAGGCCGGAAGCGTGGAAAGGGTTGTCCTCTCCCAAGGTATGATCGGCATCCTTAGGGGTAGTGAAGGGCTCGAGGGCCACCCCTCCCGCCAGCAGGGCGGGATTTGCCACAGAAGAAAGCGCCGCACCAGTTCTCGCTCCATCTTCCCGGGTGGCGAAACTCGGGAGAGCGGAAGCTGGCTCTGCGAGAAGGTAGTTCAGAAAGGGAAAGGCATGATTGAATTAGCGAGAAGTAGCGGAAAGCGTACCTATCACCTGGGTCCCGGCCGGAGGAATTTCCTCTGAGACCCTTGTTAGATCCTCGGGAGGGGGAGCTGACAAATCGGGGGGAATCGGGGGGGACCCGGCGTCGTCGTTAGGAAGGGATTCCTGCGAGAGGCCATGTTAGCTGTCGGGCCTATAGCGTAAGCATCTCGGTAAGCTTGGCCGGAAGGCATACCTTCTGCGGGGAGGGGGCCTCCGCGGGATTGGGAGTAGGAGAAGGTGGGTCCCTGTTCTCTCAAGCAAGGTCTCGCCGGACCACCTTCGCTTTTCGTTTTCCCTTTTTCTTTTTCGGCTCCGAAGGACCGGCGTTGGGAGATTTCCTCGATAGCGAGGGCGCCACACCAGCGCAGTTAGCCAAGGCTCGTGCTTGAGCCACGGCCAGCCGATCCCGAAGGTCCGGCGGAAGTGGCTTGCCGGCG
Source organism: Platanthera zijinensis (assembly GCA_039513925.1). Taxonomy (NCBI): domain Eukaryota; kingdom Viridiplantae; phylum Streptophyta; class Magnoliopsida; order Asparagales; family Orchidaceae; genus Platanthera; species Platanthera zijinensis. The sequence continues at coordinate 101,831,973 of CM077095.1, forward strand.
CGCTTAGCATGCATCTTGGTCTCGCACAGAAAGTCCTAGGCGAGAGCTCAGTAAAGAAGCAGTGGATCGGAGGCAAGACTTATGGCCACCCGACGGCGTGTATTTATAGCCGCAGTGGGGCCCGCCAAAAGTTTCTCTTGGCAGTCAGGCACGTGTCCAGCGAATATTTTGGGGGTTGAACTTGTCTTGTCGAGCGCAGAGCTAGCTCGAAAAGAGCGGGGATTGTGTACAACCCCATATTCGCTGGGTAGGAACCAGAAGACAGACTTCAGGGGTCGGTGTTGGGCTAGTCCCGGGTTAGCCCAAGGGCAGACTAGCAGAGTTCTCGCCCTTAGGGAGCTCCCGCCAACCGGTAGGGGGGAAGGCTAAAGAGCTCCCGCCGGGAAGGAACTCTCCCTGGGGGCGAGCGAGAGGGCGTTGGGAGAGCTCCATTCGCCCCGCGCCGCGCCCAACGATAGTGGCATCAAGAATTCCGGGAGCGAGAACCCTCTCGGCGGGAGATCTCGCCAGGATAAGCCAAGCCGGGGCTCAGCGAGAGCCTTCTTGCTCAGGGTTCTCGCCAAGCAGGTCCAGGTGGTGGGGCCCAGCCCCCAGGAAAAGATTATTTGGATATTATTATCCCCGGGTAAAATTACCTGTATGCCCCCAGGATGACAGCGGGATCTGGCTATTGGCAGACCCTCCATGGGTATTTCAGTATTTTCAGGTCAGGGAAAGACTATAAAAAGACCCATGGGGGCTCTTTGGAAGGCAGGCTTTTTCATTATTCTCCAACTCTAGTGCTTTCTGAAGAGCTCCCAGCCCGGCATTTGGCTTTGGAGGGGAAGCTCTCAGAGATCTTCCAGGTGTGAGGTGGGACCTCCCAGCTGAGGCTTTGGGTCAGTCTTAGAACCTTAGCAGTCAGTCAGGGGTCGAGATTTGGGAGAAGTAGGTGTTGGCTACACTTTGGTTCGTGAACATTCGTTGGGGTCAATTTTGGCTTCAACAATGAAGTCTTTATGATTTATTTTGAGTTGAAAGAGATGACATTGGATATCAAGGAGGTGCGGGTGGTGCGAGATTTTCCCGAGGTATTTCCTGAGAAACTACAAGGATTACCCCCGCATAGAGAGGTAGATTTCCAAATTAAGTTAGTACCGGGTGCCAAGCCCGTCTCCAGGACTCCTTACCAAATCGACCCGAAGGAACTCGCAGAATTTAGAGTTCAGTTACAAGAACTGGTGGAATTAGGGTTTGTTTGCCCCAGCTCATCACCTTGGGGAGCCCCTGTTCTATTCATTAAGAAGAAGGATGGAACCTTGCGATTATGAATAGACTATCAGGAGCTTAACCGACTGACAGTGCCGAACACCTATCCGCTACCTCAGATCGATGAGTTATTCGACCAATTTGTAGGTGCGCATTGGTTTTCCAAATTGGATTTGCGCTCGGGGTATTATCAGTTGAGAATATAGGAGGAAGACATTCAGAAAATGGCCTTTAGCTCAAAGTACAGCTTGTACGAGTTTACAGTGATGCCGTTTGGGCTCAAAAATGCCCCTTCAGCTTTCATGAGCTTGATGAACAAGGTGTTCGAGCCTTATCTGGACATCTTCATCATAGTTTTCATCGACGACATCTTGGTTTACTCAAAGACAGAGGAAGAACATACCGAACATCTGACCTTAGTACTGAAGAAGATAAAAGAGCACGCCTTGTTTGCCAAGTTCTTTTTGGCTCCAAGAGGTTGCCTTCTTGAGCCATGTGATCAATGGGGCTGGCTTAGCCGTGGATCCGGCCAAGGTGCGTACCGTTAAGGAGTGGTCGCCATTGAATTCAGCGGCCGATGTGCAGAGCTTCCTTAGACTTGCCGGGTACTATCACAAGTTTGTAAAAGGGTTCTCAATGATTGCCCTTCCTCTTACTACACTGACAAAGAAAGGTGTGCCGTATGAGTGGACAACTCAGTGTGAAGCTGCGTTTCAAGAACTTATGGACCGAATTACATCTGCACCCATCCTAGCCCTTCCATCTGGGAGGGAGGGATTTCAAGTTTACACTGACGTATCGTATCAAGGGATGTGAGCAGTATTGATGCAGCACTGGCATGTGATTGCATATGCTTGAAGAAGTATGAGATCAACTACCTGGTACATGATCTAGAATTGAGAGCGGTGGTGTTCGCCCTGAAGATTTGGAGACACTATCTATACGACGTCCACTGAGAAATCTTTTCGGACCACAAAAATCTTATGTACGTCCATACCCAGAAGGAATTGAATTTGAGACAGTGGCGGTGGTTAGAGTTTTTATGCGATTATGAATTCTACTTGAGCTACCACCCCGGAAAGGCAAATTCCGTAGCTGACGCTTTGAGCAGAAAGGTACCGAAATTGAACACTGAGTTCCGATTGAGGAGTATGGAGATAGCTTGGATGCTCGAAGAGATGAAGATTACCCTAGTATGTAAAGACCAACCGAAAGGGTATACAAATTACTTAATCGCGATGAGCATAGTCTGTGATATTCGAGACTGAATCCGAGCAGAGCAAGAAAAGGATGCGGCTTTGGCCCCGACAATCAAGTCAATTGAAGATGGGACAACTGACGAGTACTCCCTAAAAGACGGCCTCGTCCATCTCCACGGCCGACTTTACATTCCGAAGGGAGGTAAAATTCGGGAAGATATCCTGAGAGAGGCACATTGCACTCAGTATTCTATGCATCCTGGGATTTCCAAGATGTACGCCGACTTGCTGAAGACCATGTGTTGGCCAGGAATGAAGAGGGACGTCCGATATTTTGTTACGCACTGCGAGGCCTGTCAAAGAGTGAAGGCAGAATGCAGGAGCCCCGGTGGATTATTACAGTCATTGCCCATCCCCAAGTGGAAGTTCGAGGATGTCTCCATAGACTTCGTCCATGGTTTGCCTCGCTCACGCTTAGGGAATGATTCAGTATGGGTAATCGTTGACCGCCTGACGAAGGTAGCCCGGTTTATTTATATGAAGAAAGAAGCTCATGTGGATGTTTTGGTACGCCTCTTTGTGGAGTAGTTCGTACGGTATCATGGTGTGCCAAAGACAATTGTTTCTGACTGGGATAGTCGGTTTACCTCTAAGGAATGGAGGGCCGTACAGTCATACCGTAGTTCACGTCTTACCTTTAGTATAGAATTCCATCCTTAGATGGACGGGCAGTCTGAGAGGACCATCAGAACATTGGAGGACCTATTGAGACTGTGTGTGTTGGATAGAGGAGAGCCATGGGAAAGGCTCTTACCCCTCGTAGAATTCTCCTATAACAATAGTCACCATGCCAGCATCGGGATGACACCCCATAAAGCCCTTTACAGAAGAAGGTATAGAAACCCTTGTCATGGGTACAAGATCAAGAACCGAAGGTTTTTGGTATTGAATACATCGATGACACTAATGCGCTGGTTAGAATAATACGAGACCGCATGCTCGAGGCTCAAAGTCAGCATGCTAAATATTATAATGCAAAGCACCGGGTGGTGGAATTTCAAGTGGGTGACAAAGTGTTTCTAAAAATCTGGCTGATGCATGGAGTGTCACAGGTACGTGGTATGAAGAAGCTCAACCCAAGGTACGTTGGACCTTACACCATATTGGAGAGGATTGGCCCTTTGGCCTACCGGTTAGAGTTACCACCAGAGCTGGAGAACCTTCATGACATGTTCTATGTGTCGTCTCTCCGGAAGGCGCTGTTGCGGCCCGATCAACATATCCTAACCGCTGATTGAGCAGTATCCACCAATAGGTCTGTGCGACTGGAGCCGGTGCAGATAGTAGACAATGAGACTAGGATTTTGCGTCGTAAGAGTGTTCCTTTGGTAAAGGTGCTGTGGTCTAACCATGGGAAAGATGAGTATACATGGGAGCCGGTGGACTTGATGTAAAAGCGTTACCCAGAGTTGTTTCATCAAGGTAATATTTTAAAAGCACATGTTTATTTTATTTCAAGCTTTTCTCTCCCCATAGCCTTAGCCTGATTTTGGGGACGGAATATTCTATTTAGTTTATAGGATTTGTAACGTCCCGATTCGCGCTAGGCCCCTCGCACGCATTTTTAAGTCAGGAAAGCTGACTTGGGATCAGGGAGTGCTGACAGCTAGGCTTACACTTGTGTAAGGGAGGTGAAGTAAGTCCAGAGATGGACACGGGTAGTGATACAGGCGTGTCCATACCCATGTGGTGCTCTGGTGCCAGGGTTGGAAATTCGTGGAATTTCCAAAGAAGAACACGGGTAGTGACACCGGCGTGTCCCTACTTGTGTGTATGTGTACACGGGTAAAGGAATGGGCGTGTCCCCTACCCGTGTGTGTAACTGACATCATCGATCGTGTTTCTCGAGAAGGACACAGGTAGAGACACGGGCGTGTCCCTACCCGTGTGTATGTCTCCAGGAAGCAGGCCGTATTTCCCGAGCAGGACATGGGCAGCGACACAGGTATAAACACGGCCGTGTCACGTGGACATGGGTAGGGACACGGGTGTGTCCCTACCCGTGTTTGTGTGTCCAAATGGCAGTCGAACCGTTGACGCCGCTTCGCCCGAGCAGGACACGGGTAGGAACACGGGCGTGTCCTTACTCGCATTGGTTCCAGATAAAAGGGGCTGCTGAAACCTTGGCCGTTTTTCATCCTCTTTACAAGTCATTCCTGTAGGAAAAACTCCTGGAGAATAAGAAGGTGCTGGAGCCAACCCTCAACCCATGAAGAACCGACGCTGCCAAGGAGAAGAAGATGCCGCCGCGAAGGGTGACAAGATCATCGGCCAGAAATGGTGGAAATGTCAGAAACGAGGTGAGCTTCCTCCCCTCTCCCTTGGTGCTAGATCTGTAGATATTTCTAGGTGAGATGTCGACTCAAAAGAGTCTTGAATTGCGAGATGGTGATTTCCTAGGAAGAGGCCATTCTAGGGCTTGTGCTCTATGGATAGTGATGTCTTCAACCTCTCCCCTCTTCTTGAGTAGAAGGTGGACTGGTTTCGTGAAGAGACATGGCCTTATGAGGGTGAATAAGGAAGGAGAAGTTCTGGAGGTGATTTACGAAGATAGGCTAGAGGAGGAATACAGACCGATGTCGTTTGTTCCGCCTTAAGATGTGCGCAGAAATCTGCTTTTTCCGCGCAGCGATCTTCGTGGCCATTTTCAGATATGATACTGCTAGATATGGGATTTCGACTAAACAAAAAAGTCATATCCCACGGAAATACCTTTCCAACGAGTGGTTACACGTCTTCGTGCGAAGTCTGTAGCCACAGGAAAGCCTGATCGAAATTGATGGCTGATATTATAAACGTGCAAAAACTGTATTCTGAGCGTAGCAGTCTTAGAAGCCGATTTCAAGTGTTTTACAGGCTGATCTGGGTGAAGGACCAAATACAAAAGTTATGGTACATTGAAATACCTTTCCATCGAATCGTTACACGCCTTCACTGGGTTCCTGTAGCCTCGGGAATCCCCAGTCGAAGTTGCTATCCATAAAGTATCATGCACTTAAAATTCTTGGGTTGGTGTAGAATCGAGTTTGGACTCGGTAGAGACATTGTAACAAATTAACATTAAGGTTGGCTGAATTCTCTTTATGTGTAACCATGATAAATCAACGATTAATGGAATTTGTTGATGAATTCTCAGCAAACAAATGGCGTAGTGAAACGTACTTGAACGAAATAATTTGGTGGAAATTAGTGAACTACGATTGTACAAATGGTGTGGAGGAATTCAAGAAACAAATGGATTAGAAAATTTAATAAGTGAAGGATTAATGTGATTTGGTTGATAAATCCTTAAGTGAACTGCTGAGTGTTGTTATGTGGTACTAGGTGGCTTGCAACCTAAGGTTTACAAGGAACCCTTGAGTGCTTGAATGCATGAACATGTGGAAGGGTTGATAGTGCGTGAGTGGTTGCCGTACTAGATCAATTGTGTTGATAAGGGACTCAGTGAGGAGCCCTTGCATGCTGTTTAGTACGAGATATGAATGATGAAATGAGACGTAAGTGGACGGTTGGCCTTGGTCCTCTGTGCACATTCCTGAGGCTCCTCCCGTGCCACGATGATGTGAAATTGCATGCAGTGTGCGTCGACACACGGTGTCATAATCCTGAGTTAAGGATAGTGTGGCAGGTCTACGGGCTCGCCAGTCGTCACACCAACGGGAGTTGACGGTTAGACCTTGGGCGGTTGGGATTGGTCCTCGGTGCCCATTCCCGAGGCTCCTTCCATGCCAAGTGAACGGTTGGGCTTGGTCCTCGTGCTTTTTCTGAGGCTCCATCCGGGTCACAACATAGGCCAGTTCGGGGCTTGGTTCTTAGTGCAAATCTACCAGAGACTCCCGCTGAGCCATAATATGCGTGTGAGCTCTGGTGTTTTGTTCTTAGCGTTGAGGCGTACAGAGGCCTAGGCCAGGTAGTTTGGAGGCCAGTCTAGTAGTGGAGATGCCCGCTCTACTTTCACCGTCTGGCCATGATGGATGATGCCTGAGAAGTTAGCTACCTACTCAAAAAGTGGAAACTTAAAGTCTGTGTCGACATAGTAATTGCTTGTGCGTGTTCATGGGTGAGTCATTCATATCATTTATGGCATTGCATTACATTGCATACTCAAGATCCTCATCATATAAGTTTGTGTGAGCACTCTTATACGATGAGTTATTTTACTGTTGAGCCGATCCTCAACTTATATGTTTGTATGAGCATTCATATAAGTTGAGTTACTTTCTGCTGTAGCTTTACACTTTCATATTCTGCTGTAGATGATAGAACTGCTAGGGCAAATGGTCTGCTTATTTATCATGCTGCTATATATATATGCATTGTTTACTGATCACTCTATACCACTTGTTTGTACTATTACCTTATATAAATATATTGTACCCTTTTCTTTTCTCCGCCAGGTGCTAAGGAGTTGCCGGGGGAGCAGATGTGATAGCCACTTAGTCTTTATGACTAACGGTTGCTACGTCTTCCTTTTTAGGAGGAAACCCTGCAGACAGAGTAGCAATAGGTTTTGCAGCAGGACAACCAGGCCAGGACGACAGGGCCTGAAGGGACGGTACCGTCGTTACCATCAGTGACTGATGTGAGTCTTTGAGAGACTTTTGATGTAGCCCATTGGGTAAATTTTATTCGTACTATGATATTTTAGAAGCTTGTTGTAGCTTCTTTTATTTTTTGTACTTTTGGACTATTTACTTTGTGTGGATTGACTTCTGATTTTTATTCATGTTGGGGCTACATTAGTTGATATTGGTAATAGCCGGCAGAATAGGCGTCTTGTATTACAGGTTAGCCCGAGTACTAGCGCTACTGCAAGGCAGCTATTCTGGGCATAAGAATCCCTTCGTGCCGTGTCTTGTGTTCTGGGAAGGGGGTCTTACACGGCTAAAGTCTTGATTTTTGCGCTTCTCCCCGGATTGAGGTTGGCGTGCTATTCATTGTCTTTCTTCTACTTGACCAGCCGCCTCGACGAGTGCTTCATAATCAGATAAAGTAAAAGGGGACAAAACATCTTGGATAGATTCTTTAAACCCTCGTCGTAGCATAAACATTTGATGATCCAATGAACCAGCAACATCAGGTACGTGTTCGAGCATTGCAGAAAACTTAGATTCATACTCAGTAACCGATAAGGTTCCCTGAGTCAAATGTGGTAGTTGCTCCTTCATCCTTTATTGAGTTGACACAGGCCAATACCACTTGTGGAATTCATTGACGAATTCACTCCAAGCGATAACTGCTGCCTTCTTTTCCTTTAGGTGAATGCACCTACGGTTGTTCCACTATGTTGTGACATCCTTTTATAGCACAAAATTTATTAATGTCACTCTCTTTTCTTCTGGACATTTTATGCCTTCGAAGATTCGTTCTTTTTGATGAATCCAATCTTCAACAATGAGTGGGTTTGGTGAACCTGCAAACTTTGGGGGACTCGTCTGCATGAAGATGTCTAGCCATCTTTCAATATGGATAGTATGATTCTGTTCTAGGAGGTGGGGCTGATCCTCTTTATAGAGTTCTTGCCAGAACTACTGCCAAATGCGTAACAACATCCATATTTTGGGTTATTATGGGCAACCTCGGAGGGTGACTATCCTGGCCACTACCTCCATTGGTATGTTCATTCACTTGCGAATCGGTATTGGCCATTCCTTGAAAAGAAAATAGGAACCTTAGAACGAGAAAACTAAATCTCATATACACTAATTATTTACTTACGTAATTAACTCGCAATTTCTAGTTTAATGTGCCAATTGGCCAAGTAAGCGTATGGTTTGTGGTCGCACTATGTACCGTTATACACCACTTTTCTTTCGGGGGATACTAGCTCACCCCTAACCACTTTCCTAGACACCAATTAGACAACTTAAATTTTGATCTTGTAAGCATACATTTTATTAATTGATCTTATCTGCTCCTAATTGTGTCTACCCCAACTCAAATTGACTAACCTAAATTCAAGTGGTCTAATTCTTACTATTTCCTTATTTTGCTAATTTTGTTGTCTCCGCTCTTTTATGTGTAACCTCCATCTAATACCAACTTGTCACACCCTGACCCGGTAAGCTCGAATTAATGAGGCGGGAACAGTAAATATGAGTTGACGATTTTTTATAGTTACACATTTCAAAACAAGAAATGATAAAATTAACAAAACTATTATTTTTATTCATAATAAATGGAGATTACATGGATACATCATTGATACAACATCTTATTTATATATAGTGCACACATACATGATATAATATATTTTCCTCACTGCCCAAAATCGCCCTGGTCCGTATCGGTACCTTAAAACATAGTAGGCCGGTGAGCATTCTCACTCACCCTGAAAGAATAATACAGTAAAATATGCATGAATGAATAAAGTACAAGTTCATCATTAATAAAATACTTAATTTTACTTACATATTGAAAACATTTAATTTTACAAATCTTTTTTTGACATGATTTTTGAATGTTAAATGTTTAATGTACGCATCCAACACACACACACACACACACACACACACACACACACACACACACACACACACACACACACACACACACACACACACACACACACACACACACACACACACACACACACACACACACACACACATTGTACATCATTTCATAGCAACGTGCTATTCCTGCACAATAGCGGTTTCATGCCATCGTGCATTTATGACACAATAGCGGTTTATCGCAAAATAATAATTTTTTGCATCATGCGTTTTATGACACAATAACACATATTTTAGAGTTTCAAAATGTATGCATGAATGTTACAACTTAGGATATCCTTATCACATGAATACACGTAATTCCACCCTTTGTTATCAAAATATTCAAATTATCTTATAATAAAGTAAGATGATATATAAAAACTGAATTATTTTCCACCTAGCTTGATTTCGACGCTTGAATTTATATCAGATACTACTTGACGCACTTTTAGAAATTTGAGCTTCAGCTCTCAAAAATAGTACTTGGCCAGCACTTTGACACAAATTAAGCCTGAAATCGTTTTTTAGAAACTCTCCCGAAGCTTCCCCTAAATTTTCGCAGCATTCTGTCACTTTCTCTCTCCTATATATCCCCTTCTCTCTTAATTTCCTGGAAAATGATAAGTATTTAAACTGATTTGAACATTCTATTGGATGCGTATTTAAAATACCTTTCCAATGCCACCAAAATCGCCTCAATCGAAGCTCTAGAACTCCCAAAAACCTCAAAATACTGGTTTGCCCATTACTGGGCTTCTCCGGCCTTGACATGTGGCGCCTAGCAGAGGAGCCACATGTCAGCGCCACAAGTGCCAGCGCTGTTGTGTGGCGCTGCAGCAACGCTGGAGACTGCCACATGATGGCCATATGGCAGAGCCTCATGAAGTGGCGCTGCATGGCGGCGCTACGTGGCCGCCATGTAGCCCGTCACGTGGCGGCCAAATAGCCTCCAGGCGCTGCTTGGTGCTGAACGCCACATGGCGTGCCATGGTGCATCCATGTGGCAATATACCCCGATTTCTTTTTTTTTTTTTCGGTCCTCCAAAAATTATGAAAGTACCTATCCTACCGTTTTTCGACGTTCCAGACCTATTTTCGGCTTCCGTTTTGCCAAATTCCAAACGATTATTGCCTAATTTGAAATTTTTTCATACATGACCCGATTTTGACAAATAAAATATCGATTTTCATGGATTTTTTCATTTCGAGTCTAATGATGGATTTTGTTTTACCAAATTTGCATCGATTGCACCGAAAATTGCACATTTTCTAACGAACTCTAATTTTAGCAAATTATATATCGATTTCTATGTCTTTTGACATTCTGGATTTACTTGCGAACTTTATTTTTCGAAATTTATGCTGGTTGCGCCAAAAATTATGCTTTTTCAATATTACCTGATTATAATAAATAATATGTAAATTTTAAAGTTTTTCGACCTTCTGAATCTAACCATGGAGTCTATTTTTTGATATTCAGCTTTGTTGGATAAGTTTGAACATATTTATTACAGTAAAACATAATTATTTAAACATTGGATATTACAAAGTCTCCATATAAGACATAGATGAAATAAAGGAAAAGAGGTCACTTGGCCCTCCTCTCCTCATTCCAAGCCTATATCTGAGCTTCACTAATTAATTCTAGTCATTTTTGTGTTGTAAGGGTGACAAATGGCATCTCAGAGGAGCAAACTATGCATGGTCGAAATCCCATAATGGAGGAAACCCCATTTCAGCCCTCACCTCACTGATTTCACCCTCTCATCCCCTTCCTCATCTCCCAAGCAAGGAAATAGAGCTTCGAATCAAGGAAATTGATGGAGAAATGTGGAAATCCCATGTTGGACGAGCTCCAAGCCACCGCCATCCCAACATGAAGAGATCTCTGTCCAAACATCCCCATTAAGGTCCGTTTCCACCCCTATCCCTTTGTGCTAGCTTCTTAGATCAATTGGGAAGAGAATCAAGCTCAATTGAGCTTGATTCCATTGGAATCCATGAAGATATTTGGGTTTTGAAATCTTGCTGAAAAATACCACTCCGACCAGCCCATGTCATCGGACCACCACCCATCATTCGTTCTTGCCGAGAGGAAGGAGTTGGTGTGGTTGGAGAGACATGAGAGGGCTTAACTTGCTGTAGGAAAGCCAAAACTCCACCTCCAGGTCGGGCAAATCATGACCTTTGGCTGGAGGAAGAATACAACTGGATGCCTTTGATTTTACTTCAAGATTCGTGTTATATTGATTTTTATAAACTATAACATTATTAATTTTTCTACCACACTTTATTTTAGTGATTTCAAGCTTCATTCAAGGCCTCTTAGATGCATATTTAGAAAAAGTGCAAGGACTAAAAATTGTAGCTTATTGTCTCTCCTTTCTATAGGATTTTGAATCACTTTATTTAGTGCCCTAAAACTAGAAAGTGCATTCTTATGGGCTGTGGCCTAAAGAAGACGTAGACCATATTTTGTGTGTATCTTTTCCTAGGTTGTTTGAATGTCACTGAAATTTTGGACATGCATGAGCTGTACCTAGATGGACCTACCATCCAAAAATAATGATTTCTTAATGAAATTTTTCTATAGTTCGTGAAAAAATTTAAATAAGCATGTACGAGTAAATTACTTGGCTTAAAAATTCAAATTGACTCAAATCTTGTGTGGTATGCAGATTAGGTCATCATAAGACACTAGTCAAAAATTAGGACTATTTGAACCTCTACATGTTGGTGTATTCCACTCACATGAAGTTAGTAGACATGAAAATTATTAGATTTGTAGAGTTCAGCAGACTGACGGATTAGTCCAGGTGGTCTCATAGTGATGAACTGGCGATTAAGTTTGGCGGTCTGGCGATTAGCGGACTGGCGACTTGGTCTAAGAAGTCTAGTAATTTGACGGTCTGGCGGTTAAGAATAGCGGTCTGGTGACTAGCGGGCTGGTGGATTGGTCTTGGCGCTCTGACTGTATTCTAGCAAAATTATTCATGAAGCTTGACAACTATGTTGGCAGACTAATTCCAACAGTGTTATGGTCTGCATATAGTAGACTGATCAGAGAGTCTAGCCGGCCTAGATCTCATTGAGGTCATCTCCCTGATAGTTCAAGCAGACATGTTCTTTCCACTATTTGGGGTTGGCGGACAGGAGACTGAAGCTGATACGGTTAGAGACCATGATCTGAGCAGCAGTTGAATCTGTGGTTAGAGACGGAGCTGAAGCTACAGTTAGAGGCTTTTGTTGTGGCCTAATGATCAAGGAAGTTGTGTTCATAGAGATTGGCGAATCGGAGCAGCAGTCCACTTATGTTTTGTTTTTATCATCAGCGAGAGACTGAGTAAAGACCGATGGACACTTGTGTAGATAGGACAGTGTGTCTAACCGCTTAAGATATGGAAGTTAGAAAATTTTTAACTGCCTATCCGCGTGTTGTATTTTAGTCTCACATCATCTGTTGTATTTTCTTTTTTCTTTTCTCCCTATAAATAGGGGGTCAAACCCGTATAACATAACTTTTTGTGGAATGCAAAGCTTGTTATTTAGATTTCTCACATAGTTTAGAGCTCACCTGATCCTTGCGGTTTTTGTTTGCCCATCCAACTTTAACTCTTATTGCTGCTTATAAGGAGGTGTAAGCTCTTGAAGCTGAAATTCTATAATATTGTCCGTTCTCTACTGATCTTGCTGAGCAGCACAAACACTTCCAGGAACTTCTGATTGTGTGTTATCTTCTTCTCCATCCAGAATCTTATGACATAATCAGACAAAAAATTCTTGGTGAAGCTGATTCTCGAACCCTTGCTGCTACTACTGCCTGTATTGCAGCTATTACCACTCTCCTTCAGCGCTCTCTGCTTGCCTCCCCACCACATCCTGAAACCTATGCTAATCAAGTTTGCTATGGTAATTCGAGTGGCTGTGGAGGTCATTCTAGTTGGCGTGGTGTCTTGTCATGTCTGCTTTTATTGCAGCAAGACAAGCCATCTTGTTGATCATTGCTGGGCTAAATATCCTCATCTTTACCCTTCTGCGGGTGACGATACCAAGAAGTCCACGTCCCCTGCCTCTTCTTCTTCTTCTGGCAATTCTAATGTGGTCACTCAGGGTAAGTGGCTAATTGATTCGGGAGCTACTAATCACATGATAGGTGATCCTGGTTTATTCTCTTACTTAGAAAAGCATAATCAGTCTCCTTTGAATTTTGTTGTGGATGGAAATCAGTCTCCTGTATGCGGACTGGTATAGTCCATGTCACTCCAAATATGTGGCTTGAGTACACGATTTACGTCATGTCTTTTCCTTGCAATTTACTCTCTGTTCCCGCTCTCTGTAAATAACTAAACTGCATAGTTACCTTTAAATATACTACTTGTTCATTTCGGGATCCACACTCCAAGGAGAAGATTGCTACTGGGACTAAAAATGATGGGCTATTCTTCCTAGATAATGTCACTACTTTCTCCACTTCTCTTCTACAATGAAATCTTCGCCTTGGTCATCCCCCTCTCCGTCTTATCTACCAACTCCTACCATTTGCCTTAGCAAGACACATCTTTGAACTGTGAGGCCTACCAACTTGGAAAGCATCATCGTTCTTCCTTTCCAGCATGATAAGAATGTAGTTTTTCTCGTCCATTTGAATTTGTTCATTCAGATATTTGGCATCCCGCTCCTATTAAGTCTATTGGTAGGTAGAGTTTATTTTTTGTTACTTTTGTTGATGATTTCTCTCGATGTACTTTGTTGTATCTTTTGAGAGAATGTTCTGAACTTTATTTTATGTTCATGACCTTTTGTCATGATAAACAAACTCAATTTGATGTTTATATTAAAGTTCTTTGAACTGATAATGCTCGAGAATGTATAAGTAAAAAAATTTATAATATTTGCATGCATCAGGGCATAGTTCATCAAACTAGTTGTCCATACACGTCTCAACAAATTGGGGTTACTTAGAGCAAAAATCGACATCTCCTGGATGTTAATCAAACCCTTCTCACACAAATGAATGTTCCCTGGTCATATTGAGGACATGTTGTACTTCATCCCGTCTATCTGATCAACCGAATTCCCTCATCTGCTCCTTAGGGAGATGCCCTATTCTCCATTTTACATTCAGGAGCTCAACCTTTCTCTTTAACTCTCCAAGTTTTTGGCTGCACAACATTCGTGCATTTTCCTTTCCCTGGTCATGACAAACTTTTACCTCACTCGATAAATTACATATTTTTGGCCTACTGTCCGACACAAGAGGGGTATCGATGCTTTGACCCTCTGCTCAAGAAATAGTTTGTTTATGGTGATGTTACGTTCTTTGAAGATATGTCTTGTTTTTCTCGAGCTTTTACTCTCTCACCATCTGATGTTTCACCATCTCTTCCTATTGTTTTTGCACCTTCACCCGCATTTGTTCTACCTTCTACGCCACTACCTTCTATTCCTATAACAGTTTCTCTTTCTTTTCCTCTCAATTCAGAATCTTCTCTTCATTTGGAGCCCTTATCAACTTTTCCCAGGCCAGTAATATCTCTGATAGATGGACCTACTGTTGGGTATTGCATCCACAATAGCCTTGATTCTGTCTAAGTTAAATTCGTCGAGTGAACATGTGAGGTCTCGTTAAATTCATCGAGTACTCACGTAACCACTTGAAGAATTCGTCGAGTGATCTTAGGAGTACTTGAGAGATCTCTGAGAACTACTGACCAGAAGTCCTTTCGAGAAGTCCAAAGAAAGTTGATGTTAGCCGATTCTAAGTATAATTCGTCGAGATGACAAGTAAATTCGTCGAGTACTCTCGGGAGCTTTCAGCTAATTCATCGAAAGGTCTCACGTAGTCTCAAATTCTCACTCAAGTTCTTTCCAAGTTATTTCGACGAGTTCAACAAGTAGTCTGGAAAGTACACGTGATATCTCGACGAATTTCACTTTAGTAATTTTTCTTCCAGCATCGTTCTCGTTTTTCATGGCTTTCCTAAATTAGGGTTTCCGCCATGTATAGTACACATGGACGGTAGACCTTAGTTTGAAATCAAGAGGTTGGTGAAGAATTGTCTATAAATAGACTTGTATTATTTCAAAAAACCAAGAATCACAAATCAATTTATTATTGCCAAAAATGACTGAGATTTTAAATCAAGTTTCACAAAGAATGCTGTCGCTGACTCTCTCCCGATCTGCGATTTATCTTGGAAAGAGAGATCTCGATCGATCTCAAGATTTTAGATTTACATTCATTTAAAGATCAAACGTTTCTCAGATCTGATTCGTGCAGATAAGTCATATTCTTCTTCTTCTTTCAGTCAAAAATTTCAAGAAATGAAGAACCATTTTTCAGATCTGATAAAAAAGAGTTCTCTTTTCAAACAAGTTTTTTCCCTTATTACTTTGTAGGAAGATTGTTCTTCCGAGTTTGTTTTGTAGATCCTTGTTGAAGGATCGAGTGTAGGGAAAGTTTTTCTCCAAGTTTGTTGGACTGGAAGACTCAAAGTTGTAAGATTATATTTAACCTAAGATTTTGGTGAAGTAGCTGAGTCTAGCCCAAAGTGATTGATGGGTAAGGCGGGACAGTGGGCATACCCAATTTGGGGAATCCCTATAAATCTTTGTGTCCGTGTTGAGCTTATTTTCTCGTTCTATGTGCTTTACTTTTATTTGATTTTTATTCTACTAAAAGCCACAGGATTCACCCATTCTCCCCCTCTAGGTCATTTAGGTTGACAACTAGATACTTTCAATAGATATCAGAGGAAGTTTGTTCGTTAAGAGGTTAACCCCCCTCTAGGTAAAATTATTCATAGAAGCTTCTGATCCTAGAATCTTCATCATTGATGAAGAAGTCCCGCATGTTCCCATGACTCTGTCAACCATTGATCCAAATTTGATGGTTCCTAAAAGAATAATTAATTTGAACAAAGATGAGATATCACTCGTTGCTCTAGACAAGAAGAAAAAGAACTTCATTGCCAATGCGGTGGATGATTTTATATTGCAAAACTTAATCCACTGCAAGTTTGCAAATGAGATATGACGATCTCTAATTGTTCTCATGAAAAGAATAGAAGAAGTAAGGGATGATCAAAGATCTCTCTTAAATCTAGAATATGAAGCCTTCAAGCAAGGCAAGTGGGATACTATTGTTGACTATTATGAGAAATTTTTCAAGATCGTCAATGGCCTAAGAAATTATGGTCGAGAGTTTACCAATGGTGAGCTTAATGGAAAATTCCTGAGATCCCTGACGAAAGAATAAGATACTAAGGTAGTTGCTATCAGGGAATTTGCTAAAATAGCAATAATAAAGCCATAGATCTTGTTCGGGAAGCTACTATATTATGAGCTAAAACTCAATATCAGGAAGATAGAAGAAGATGGAATAAAGATGTAAGCCAGAGATAGATCTGTAACACTAAATGCTGAAGGGACAAGAAAAGGGAGAGCTATGTCACCAACTAGGACCCCGAACTCAGTTGAATATGAAGATTTAGAGCCAAGCACCTCTAGTTCTGAAATGTCAGATTGAGAGTTCTCCTTACTCTCTAGACTATTTAATAGGTTGCTCAGCAAGAGGAGGCAAATAAAGAATCAACCCTCCTCATCAGATAATAGAAGAGAACGACGTGATGGTGATAATCACAAGAGAAGCTTCAACAATAATGACATGTATAAGTCTAAACAAAACAAATACGTTTCTTCTGACATTGTTTGTTACTGTTGTAATAAACCAGGATAGATGATCGCAGACTGTCCTCACAAGTAGAAGGAAGAGTCAAAGAAAGAAGAGAAGAGATTCTTCAAAGGAAAGAAGAAAGAAGAAAAGAGCTTCATTGCAAAGAAGTCAAAGACTCTCAACTATAGTGACTCAAGTGAGTCCAGCTCAGATGAAGAAGCCTACTTCAGGCTTATGGAACACTCAAATCAGGATAACAATGACTTTCAAAATAATAGGAAGGTAAATTATCACACTCTCCCATCTGATTCCGATGTAGACTTTAACGGTCATGAAGATCACCTCTCTGAGGATAAGTCGGACTTAATGATGTAGTATCAAACACTACTGAAGGGATTTGACAAATGCCGTAAGGCAGTCAAATCTCAAGCTAAAGAGATGGTATCTCTCAAGGAATTGGAGTCTGAACTGAGGGTAGAAATTGAAAGATTAACTCTCCTTAGAGAAGAAATCTAATCCTTGAAAGTGGAGCTGGAATGCTCTACTGAGTTGATAAGTATGAAAATAAAGGCTATAGATGAGCTTGAAGAGAAGTTGTTGATTAAAAGGAAGCTTGTTGAAAGCTTCTTGAAACCAAAGACTATTTTTCCTCTCATCGATGATTTACAGCCTCTAAGACAGGTGGCGTTGGATATAAAGCTCCTACAAACAGAAGGTGGGCTCCTCAATGTCAATCAATATTTAAGAAGGTAATCCTTTCCACCAATCAATATAACCTTGAAACATCCTATGGTCATTTTGCTAAGCCAACGCATATTGTCTCTAACAAATTTAACCATGGATGGAGCCTTCCCAGAAATCCCGAAATAAGAGCTCTCAAGGCACCTTATGAAGAGATTGTTCTGAAGCACTATGGCCTATTTGTTCATGGACTGAAGGAGAAGAAATCATCGAAAGATAAGCAAGTTTCTATGCAGCTACATGAGATAATGAAGCCTACCACTTGTTGTTCTTATGAGGCTTCTATTTTAGATCAACAACTCCTTCTAGACCTCCCGCTCAAATGGTAAAGTAGGAGAAGAAAAGAAGGTACAAAAAGTTTGACTGTTGGTGCTGTGGCAAAATTGGTCACTTTGCCATAGATTCCTGGTACAATCTCGTTGAGTATAAGACATCCCAAGTTAACAATGCTAGAATGTACCCTCATAACGTTAACATTCCCAGCGGTGTTAATCTAACAAGAAACCAAGGACCCAAATCAGTTTGGGTTCCCAAGGGAAATTAATCTGTGGATGCAGGTATGTCCAAAGGCCAACCAAAATCCTATCTGGTACTTGGATAGTAGATGTTCTAGACATATGACTAGAACAAGAAGCCTAGTTCAAGAGTATACCTCAGTCAAAGACAATCCAAAGTTTATCTTTGGGGGCTCTGACAAAGGAATCACAAAAGGCTATGGTATGATTACCAATTGTATAGTCTCTTTCACAAACGCGACTTATGTTAAAGGATTAGAACATAATCTCATAAGCATAAGTCAATTATATGACAAAGGATACATGGTGTATTTATACAAGGACAAGTGTCTGATAAAAATTTCTGATAAATTAAAAACCATTTTAACAGACACTCGGAGTAAAAATATTTTCTATCTTAATTTTCTTTGTTTGGAGTCTTCTACACCAGTGTGTTTTTTGGCAATAGATAGTGCATCTCTTTGTGATCAATGGCACAAGAGAATTGCACATATTAATTTTAAAAATAAAAATATGCTATTTTCTCACAATTTAGTGTGTGATGCACCCAATATTAAGTGCATTAAAGAGAGACCTTATCATGCATGACAAATGAGTAAGCAGACAAGAACTACCTTTAAAAGCATCATCTCCAAAGATTCTTCCAGATATCTCTCTCTGCTCCATATAGACTTATTCGGTCTCTTGCCAGTTCATAGTTTAGGAGGTAAAGCTTAAACCTTTATTATTGTTGATGACTACTCATTTTTTGCATGTGTGTTTTTCTGAAACACAAGTCAGATACCTTTGACTCTTTCACTAGCTTTGTCAGCAGACACATAATGAGTTGAACTGCTCTGTGGTCAAAATTAGAAGTGATCATGTAACAGAATTTGAATATGATGCCATGTCAGTGTTTTGTGCAAGCTAAGGTATCTTTCATGAGTTTTCCTCTCCTCGTACTCCATAACAAAATGGGGTTGCCGAGAAAAAGAACAGAACACTCATTGAGGCAGGCAAAACAATGTTGAATGATTCTTCATTACTAGAATACTTATGGGCTGAAGCAATCAATACAACTTGTCACGTGAAAAATTGAGCTCAAGTAAACATGAATCATCATGAGACACCTTATGAACTTCTGAAAGGCAAGAAACCGACTGTGACCTACTTCAAAATCTTTGGAAGCAAATGCTTTGTACTTAATAATGGGAAGTATTACAAAACTAAGTTTAGTGAAAAATGTTTTGAAGGTGTTTTGGTAGGATATAGTAGCCATAGTAAGGCATATAGGATTTTTAATAAGAAAGCCCTGGTTGTAGAAGAATCCATTAATATTGTATTTGATGAGACGAGTATGCTTCATAATAGCTCTTCCAGTGTTCTTGTTGAAGTTGCAAGTTTGTAGATAAAAGAGCTGAGATTAGAAGTAACAGTTAAAAAAGATGTCTCAAGCTCCATCAAAGTTAATACTCCAAGCTTGATTGATGATGAAGAACTTCAAGTTGAAGAACATGCACTAGAAGAAGCATACCCTCCTGCTGGCAATGCAAGGAATCTAGTGATCAAATATTTAAGAGATCACCCCGCTGATCTGATCATTAGAGATCCTAGTGAAGGAGTTCGAAAAAGAAGAGGTACAACTAATGAAGTATTGCATTTGAGTATTCTTTCCTAAATTTAGCCGAAGAAGTTTGAAGAAGCAAATAAGGATGCTTTATAGATCATCACATTATAAGAAGAGCTCAATCAGTTCAAAAGAAGCAAGGTGTGGGAGCTAGTACTAAGGCCCAAAGTTCACAATGTTATAGGGACAAAATGACTCTTCAGAAACAAGCTCGACAAGAATGGAGTAATTATAAAGAACACAAATAGACTTGTAGCACAAGGTTATCGACAAGAAGAAGGAATCAACTTCGATCAAACTTTTGTGTTGGGGTCCAGACTCGAAGTGATCAGATTGTTCCTAGCATATGCTGCTCATAAAGGCTTCAAAATCTATCAAATGAATGTGAAGTCAACCTTCCTTAATGGTAATTTAAAGGAAGAAGTATACGTGGAATAACACCCAGGTTTTGTTGATTCATCCCTTCTTGATTATGTTTTTTTCTTCACAAAGTATTATATGGTTTAAAACAAGCTCCACGAGCTTGGTATGATACATAGTCTAGATTTCCTCTTGAAAATAAGTTTACGAGATGAAAGATAAACAAGACATTATTTCTTAGGGAAGTAAAATACAAGAATTTTCTAGTACAAATATATGCCGATGAAATTATATTTGAGTTTACATATGATAACTTTTGCAAGAAGTTTTTCATCTTAATGCAAGTGAAGTTTGAAATGAGTAGTATGGGTGAGCTGAAGTATTTCTTAGGACTTCAGGTGAAGAAATCTGAAGATGGAATTTTCATCTCTAAGACGAAGTTCACCAAGGAGTTACTTAAAAATTTGGAATAGAGAATGTAACCTCTATGAGGACTCCAATGGGTTTAACTATGTCTTTAGACAAGGGTGAGAAAGGGAAACCTTTTGATGAAACCAAGTACAGAAGCATAATTGGATCCTTACTCTATCTCACTGCCAGTAGACCAGATATAATGTTTTCAACATGTGTATGCACTAGATTTCAGGTGAATTCTAAGGAAACTTATTATGCTGTTTCAAAGAGGATTCTAAGATACTTTAACGGAACACCCAATCATGGCTTATGGTACCCAAGAAGTAATGACTGCGAGCTAATAGATTTTTCAGATGCTGATTTTTCAGGAAGCAGGGATGACATGAAAAGAACTTCCGAGACATGTCAATTCCTTGAAAGAAGGCTTATCTCATGGAGTAGCAAGAAGCAAAATTGTGTGGCAATCTCGACTGCCAAGTCAGAATATATCTCAACAAGTAGTTGTTGAGCACAACTTCTATGGATAATAAATCAGCTTGAAGATTATAACATGAAGTTGAAGGAGATTCCTATGTTTTGTGACTCATCAAGCTCAATTGTAATAGATAACAATCCAGTTTCTCATAGCCAAACAAAACATATCGAGATACACTATCACTTCATCTTGGAGCATGCAGAAAATTTGGACATCAACCTTTGCTATGTGTCAACGGACAAGCAGGTTGCAGATATTTTCACCAAGCCACTAGATGAAGCCAAGTTCACATACTTAAAAAATAAACTTGGAATTCTCAATAAG
The DNA here is from genome assembly GCA_039513925.1 of Platanthera zijinensis. Classification (NCBI taxonomy): domain Eukaryota; kingdom Viridiplantae; phylum Streptophyta; class Magnoliopsida; order Asparagales; family Orchidaceae; genus Platanthera; species Platanthera zijinensis. The sequence goes on from CM077095.1 coordinate 101,853,087, forward strand.
GACTCTTAAAGTGGTCAAAGAATCAAAATAAATCTGCCCAAGTGAAGGATCAATTCATCAAGTCGTCATAGAAGCACTCGTGAAATTAATCAGGAAGTTACAAGTACATTCGATGAATATTCATGAACACTAGACAATTCGATGAGAGGTCATCGACTCTTTCAATAAATTAGACATATAATCACATAAGCATTCGACGAATTTGACTTGTGCTCCCGTAAGCTTTCAGCGAATTAGACTTGGTTCACTTTCATTATTATTGGATTCAAAGATTTTTTTTGTTATCAACACCTCAGGTACGCGCCTTTCCAGTTTTAATCAAAATAAAAAAATATATATAAACGTTCATAGGCATTCAAGACTTCACGCGACATATCTTCCTTCATCGAGACCTCACTGCTCTCCTGACTATTTAGTTCTCCATCGACCTATAGCAAGCCCCATCTGTCCGTATCAATTCTGTCAGAAAACTCCTCTATTTCTTCTCAAATCAAATCACAGATGGCACTGGAAATCTCTAAGTGGGAGGAGAACTTTGTCGATCTGGATTCTTAATAGCATCAGATGAATTTCGTAATGTCATCCAATTGATGGAAACCGTCAGATTGACATTCATACTAGAGAAAGATTGTAGAGTCCTGGATACAGAGGTACTGGAATTCTTCAAAAATGCTTGAACTCAAACGTGAAGGTACTTTGATTAAGAGCAGTGTGCACAATTTTGAAGTAAGGATGATGCCAAGCTTCTTGAACAAGTTTCCGAGGATTCCTGAGATTGAAGGAGACGATGAACTTTCTGATGCTGATTATGACAGAGTACTTTCTTTATGTGACCTAGAAAAGAAGACTATAACCATCAGATGGAAGGAAATGAATGATGAAGGCATGCTTCTCACTGAAATCATCGGGAAAGTGTTCTTATTCAAAACAGGATCACATAACCATGTCTAAGGAGACATGTTCAAATTCCTGACAGTGGTGATCTACAGGAAGAAAATGAACTAGGTAATAGTTCTTTTTGATAGAATAAAGGCTTGTTTCCCGACCCCAAATTTTGGAAAGATCATCTGGCTCTATCTAAATCAATTGGACATAGATCAGTTTGATATGTCCATATGAATTCAAATTCACAACCCGAAGAAGATTGATGCCTCAATATTTGCTTGATGGAAAAGGAGGATTCCCAGGCAAGGGACAGAGAAGATAGGTGAAGGCTCTGGAGTACATGACAGACCTCTCACTGAAGATATAGAGAGGGATATACCATCTCCCCATGAAACAATTGAGATTGCTGATGCAGTGGCTGAGTCAATATATAGATGCTGAGATAGCTGTTAGTCCACCAATGCATGTTGAAGTTCCACACCCTGTTCCTAATTTTCAGAGAGAGCCAGAGGTTTAGCTAGAAGTACTAGATTACTTGGGATTGACACCTGATGGAGTGTATGATTAGGTAGAATTGCATGCTGAGTCTGATGGGGATTCATTAGCTAAAGACTCTCTCCTAGAGGACCTCCATACTGAGAGGATTTATGTTGAGGGGGAGGAGTTGATAGTGCACTCTGAGGATGTCAGAGAGACTGTAGTAAAGTCTCATGCCCAAGAACTAGTCTTCCTCAAGGATTTATTTGGGGGAGCACAGTATAGTAGTATAAAGACCAATTTTAACAATGTTTCTTCTTCTAGTGCTCAAGTTGAAAGTGCCCCTCCTATTGAAAAATCTTTGTTGAAGTCAATTGAAGAAATGCTGAAGAAGTAGAAAGAACATTTTGATTTCTCACTGTAACAAGTATTTGACAGAGTGGAAAAAGTTAAAAAAGATCTAACTTATAGCATGGCTCAGGTAAACCACAATATGGGCAAGTTGCAAGCGTCTATGATTGAATGGTTAACTCAAGGTGGTAAGGCCATCGACCATTCAATAAAGAGCATCAATCAAGTGTACAATGAAGCAGCTCATTTATCTAAATCTCATGATGCCATGATACATTCACATGATGCGAGCATGCATCACATTGAAAAGCAGATGGGAATTTACAAAGCGGAGATCATTTAAACCCTAATTTCTTAAGTAAGAAAGGGTGAGGGTAGATTATAGAGAAGGAAGAGCGAGCTAACTCAGGATGTGCATAAAAAAATGCATAGTGCCAATGTTTACACATATCATAATATTAAGTGGCTTCATGAATAATTGATAGGAAAAGTTACAGCTCAAGTCCTATCTTTTGAGGTTGAACAACCTGCTGAAGGTTGAGAATTCCATATTGAGGGTACATAGTACTTTGAGCAGCATCCTGAAGGTGGAGTGTATGTCTCTCATGAGGAATACACTCAGTTATGGTCTGGTACTATTGAGACAGAGGTAGAAATTCTTGAAGATTTATCTAAACGTCCTTAAAAGAAAATAGGATATGGGGAAGGTCCATCTGCCAAAAGATTTGAACCTAATAGAGAGAAAAGAGAATATGTTGAAGTGTGGAGTCCCATTTCCAAAGGAATTATTTTGGACACTTTCAGTATTGTTGATCTAACAAATGAAGAGCCAGGAAATATTATAGCAAAGTGGAATGGGATAAACATAAAGTGTCAAATGTGAAGAGGAGGCGACACTTTAGAAAGCATGGAAGAGAAAATCCTAATGCTCCTCCTCCTCCACCAAAATACTATCCTAAGCACTATGCTTACTTTGAAAGGTAGCATGAGAAGACTATGAGCAAGGATCACTCTTGAGATTATTATATTCTGGATTTTTATGAATGTGTTAGAATACCTCTCAAAACTTTTATATAAATATTGACATTATGTTTATCTCTAGATAACTTTAAATTTTATATATCTGTTAAATGCATTTTATTTCCTTACTTTAGTGTCAATACAATTCAGCTTAGTATATAGAGTTCTGACTTCTTCAAATATGGAGAGATTGTTGGGTATTATATCTATAATAGCCCTTATTTGAAGAAGTGTCCCTTGAACTAAGTTGAATTAAGGGTGTATTTGATATTAATTTCAGTAATGTGTAGTGCATGTTATTATTGACAAGTACAAACCATTGTCAGGTTACAATGGGTCTTCAAACATGGTTCTATACAATGTAATCCTTCATTGCATAGAACATCATGTTGACCCATGTGTAATCTCTCTAATGGAGTGTACTTCTTTTAACATCACAAATGATATGGACATTCAAAAGTTGCAGATTCTGTCAAAGTTAAATTCATCGAGTGAACACGTGAGGTCTCGTTAAATTCATCGAGTACTCACGTAACCACTCATAGAATTCATCAAGTGATCTCAGGAGTACTTGAGATGTCACTAAGAACTACTGACCAGAATGACTAAGTACCATTCGTCGAGTACTCAATGGAATTTGTAGAGTACTTATGTGAGTACTCGTAGAATTTGTTGAGTCCTTTTGAGAAGTCTAAATAAAGTTGATGTTAGCCAGTTCTAAGTATAATTTGTCGAGATGACAAGTAAATTCGTCGAGTACTCTCGAGAGCTTTTAGGTAATTTGTCGAAAGGTCTCGTGTAGTCTCAACTTCTCATGCAAGTTCTTTCCAAGTTATTTTGACGAGTTCGTCGAGTAGTCTGGAAAGTACACGTGATATCTCGATGAATTAGACTTAGGTAATTTTTCTTCCAGCATCATTCTCGTTTTTCACGGCTTTCCTAAATTAGGGTTTCCACCATATACAATACATGTGGACATTAGACCTTGGTTTGAAATCAAGCTGTTGGTGAAGAATCGTCAATAAATATACTTGGATTATTTTAGAAAACTAAGAATCGCAAATCAATTTATTATTGCGAAAAATGATCGGGATTTCAAATCAAGTTTCACGAAGAACATTGTCGCCGACTCTCTCCCAATCCGTGATTGATCTTGGAAAGATAAAAACTAGATCAATCTCAAGATTTTTGATTTACATTCATTTAAAGATCAATCGTTTCTCAGATCCGATTCGTGTAGAAAAGTCAGATTCCTCTTCTTCTTCTTTCAGTAAAAAATTTCAAGCAACGAATAAGAACCATTTTCAAATCTGAGAAAAAGGAGTTCTCTTATCAAATAAGTTTTTTTTCTTATTACTTTGTAGGAAGATTGTTCTTCTGAGTTTCTTTTATATATCCTTGTTAATATGAGATTTTGGTGAAGTAGCCGAGTCTGGCCCAAAGTACTAGATAGGCAAGGCGGCACCGTGGACGTACCAAGTTTGGAGAACCACTATAAATCCTTGTGTCTATGCTGTGCTTATTTTCTCATTATGTGCACTTTACTTTTACTTGATTTTTATTCCACTAAAAGATGCAGGATTCACCTATTCACCCCCTCTAGTTAATTTAGGGTTACAAATAGACACTTTCATCTTCTATAGATGACAAGTCGGATCTTGACCTTCCAAATTCTCTACAAAAGGTGGTTAGAACGTGCACTAAACATTCAATTCATGATGACTTTTATGCTCGACTTTCCCCAATTGGAAGGACGTTTGCTCTTGATCTCTCGGCAAATACTGTCATGGTTAACTATCAGGAGGCTCTTGCTATTTTGCATTAGAAAGCAGCAATGGATGAGGAAATGAAGGCAATAACAACTATAAATCTAGCAAATGAATATAGCAAATGAAACACTTACAACCATTATTCTTTTTATTTAGGTTTAAATTTTAATATTTTTAATTTTAAAATAAGAATTTATTAATAAATACATAATAATTTTAATTATTTTGAGTTGATTTGAATGATATTTTGAGCGATTCAGGGTTGGCTCGAAATCGAATCAAAATTAGATTCAAGTCAGATTGAATCGACTCAAATTGAGTCGGATCAATTTTAAACGATTCTGATTCGGCTCAATTTTTGAGCGATTTTGAGTTTGAAAAATATGCTCAGGCCTAATACCCCATACTTAAGCTTTTGTTATTCTATAGCAAAAATAATAGAATATTCATAAGGTATTTACAAAAGTTCTAAAAAACAAAAATTCTATCTAAATCAAAACTAAGCTAAAAAAAACTTTCGAGATTAAAGAAGTATGTCCTACACCATGATAATGATTTAAAACGAGTGAAATACTTTCGCCAAAAGAATTCTTGAAGTTAACGAACAAAAATTGCAATCATTAGCGATAAGATTAAACTTGAATTATAAAAACTTTAATCTTTTAAAGAAATTTATAAGGAAAAATAAAACTACTAATTATGCTCTCCCAAAATTTTAATTTATTTATAAACTTCAATTAAATTGGCTAGGGGGGGGGGGGGTTTAAACTTGACATATGACGAGATTCTTGATTGGTGGTGATGAATTTTATCCTCTCATCCCACTTAATATTTATTTTATTTATATATTTTTAGGAAATAAAAATCTTATTTCCATGAAACATAGTATTTTAGAATTCATTCTACAAAATATCTATGTTTAGTAGTACATAATTCATGCCATATAATCTTTTAGTGAAATTGGGTGCATACGTTAGAGAACAAAATCTTATTCTTAAAACATTTGATCTTTTAATACATCTTTTATTTTGGTAGGGGAAGGATAATGAATAAGTGTTTAAAAGAAATGTTAGATTTATAAAATAAAATAGTTTGAGAGCAACTTTAGTAGATTGAATATTCTTGAGTTTCTAAAAGTTTGAAGTAAAGATAATTAAACAATAAAGATGATTTTCTAACATAATAAAATATAAAACTATTTAAAATAAATGATCTAAAGTAGTGTTAAACAATTTTTTTAATTAGATTAAAATCATAAAGTGCTCCTTAAAACTAAATCTCCAACAATTTGAATTTAACAAACTATCAAAAAATAAATGTTTTCGTAAATAAAAAATAATGAAAATTCTCACAAATAAACTCAAACTAGCCTTGGAAGTAACAAAAAAGCTAAGTAAGGCTTTTATTAAATTTTTGAATTTTTCTAATTTTTTATATATTTGTTTTTGGAAATTTTGAAATATGATCTTTTTTTGGATTTAGAAATTTTGTATATACCTTTTTTAATTTTTACTTTATATATACATACTAATACAGTAATACTTAAGGAAAAAAATAAAATAAACGAAACTTAAGTTTATTCATAACAAAAATATAGTTTTTGGCTATTTCTTAGACTTCTCGAGGTATACCTGATGAAGGGCTCGCAAGGTACTAAGAGATGCGATTACATGACGTCTCAAACCTCTCTTTCCAAGAAATTAAAATTTTAAAATAATTAAGTTTTTTAATTTTCTAATTTACATGAAAGGAAAAAGATTTATACAAAAGGGAAAACACTCTCATACTTAAAACTCAACATTGTCCACAATGTTGAACCCTACGTATGAAGACATAACCAAAAAAAAATACAATAAGGAAATAATTACAGTACAACATAAAATAAAAAGGAAACAATAATAATAGCAACAACAGAACCCATATAGTCCCCAATCATTGGGGGTATGGGCTAGGGAAGATTGGAAACAGGCTTAACCTTTGGAACTATGCACAGAGTGGCTTCTCTCAGAGGAGAAAGACCTAACCTTTGACAATAAATATACAAAGATAAAATAAAAAGGAAATAGAAATAAAATTTAAGACGAGGGAAAAGGGCACGTCCCTGATTTTTGAGATGGGGTGGCAGCACGAGCACATGCAAAATATATTAAAATTAAAAGTAAGACTATATAATAACAAAACATTTAAATAAGATAACAATTTTTTTGTTTATTTTTAATGTTTAATGATTTTTTTCTTTTTTTTAACATAAAGAAAATATGCAAAACTTAATTTTATATACAAAAATAAACTATACAAAAAAAAACCAATACAAAACAAAAGAAAGATTTTTTGTTGTTGCAATTTTTATAAATTTTATACATCTCTTACTTATACACTACGTTAAAGGTAAGCACACCTATCACATATAACATAGGATATGAAAGTCGGGACATAAAAACGAAAGAACATGTAACTCATATCAGTAGGAGGAGGTACACTCTATGGGCTTATGCCCTTTTGGTCGGTGGCCTAGTTCTAGATTACGATCCTTACCCTACAACCCTCACAAAAGATGTGATATAACGTGGGTCAACAATGGATGACCACCACATATAACAACACCCCTCTTCCCGGCCATCTCTAGCGGACCCCGATACACTCCATCACCCTACAAGTTAGCAATTCGTATGCATATATAATGAATCTTAAGTTAATATAGAAATAACAGGAATGAGTGTTACAAACATTAAACCCATTTTTATGTTGAGTATTTAAATAAAAAGGGCCTATTAATGCAACATTAACACAATCTTGGGTTTCACCCAAGGCACCCTATATCGTGCATGATTCTAACATATCATCACACATCATCACATCATATCAATCACATAGGTACTTCCATTTCCTTAACGACCTTCAATCCGTAAATGGAATTCATGCATAGGCCCCACCCGCTCATGTGTCTCAAGTCTCGGGCTTACCCATAAGCTTTGACGCTCTCGTCAGTTCTACCAAAACATCCAACTGATTCTAAGAACCCTTGCTTTAACTCTGCTAACTCTTGGGTTGCATCACCTGAGCTTGTCCAAAAGTACATGAGTTCTTGTTTGTCTTTATAAAGGGAACTTGCCTTACCGGGACACCCTCCACAGTTGATTCATAACATCAAGGGATAAGCCAACTGACCACAAAGACCAAGCCACGCCTTAACGTAGTATTCAACACACATAATTTTCCTCTCCCTAAGCCACCATTCATTCTCATACAAAAATAAGGCTGTAACAACGACGATTTCTCCATAATAGGATTTCTAACTAAAATCTCTAAAATGCACGCCAAGCAACTTCACTGAATCGAACCACCGATCGTGATTATGACATCACCCATATTGCATAATCTACTAGTGGGTCGATTTTTAATACAAAGAATGTCAGGTATAGACACAATTGACCCAGTGGTTCATCTTATACTAAGAAGACCCGAACACCTCTAATTTTAGAGATTTTATGCCAAGATATTATAGGAAAAATAAAGACATGAAGAAAAAATGTCATGCACACATCCTAAGACCGGTAGGAGAGATGTCACACCTTACAAAACCTCTTACTTTCCATAGAATCATTGGATAACATGGATGCAAATGCGAGCTTTCAAGGCCTCTTTGCAAAGCCGGTCTAAGATTATCAAATAGAGCTCTAAAGCTCCAGTGATGGCATGATCTTTCACTTCTTCCTCCTTTGAGATCTTACACACACCCTAGCCTCAAAGTCACAAAAGACCTAGAGAATGAGAGGGGAGAACTCCTCTGCCCTATTTAGGGTTCACGATGAAAGATCTGGGCCATTAGATCAAGTTCCAAGAAGATCAAAAGCATAAAAAATGCTTATTTGCAAAACCGGTTCACAAATAACCCGAAATATTTCTTTGACTCATGTAATTAAGTTCATATGATAAAACACTTGTTAACATGATGATAGACTTGTTCACACAAAAACAATCTATAACTCAGTGGTAGCACTAATGCTAACGTTAACTCCAGGCTCTCACGTGCACTACAAAATGACACAGTTTTGTTAACATGGTAGATTGGAGTGCACATGACAATATATTAGGTGAACATGATGGCATACATACAAATACAATGATATGGATGTACAAACAACTACATGGCTATGTACATGACAACCTTACTTATGCCATTTAGTTAAGGGAAAAAGGGTTACCTGATGCACTTGACCCATCAAATCAAGAAAATTCAAATGATGATGCTAAAAATTCAGTCCATGTTTCTATCCATAATCAAGTGCTAAATACTAAATTAGAAACTACTATTAAAAAGAAAGATATTGAAGAATAGCTGAATTGGAAGTAATATGATGAATGCTCTAACAAGGATTCCTATCTATACAAGGTATTTGATGTCCTATCAAAATTTCTACATGAGTTCAAGAAATAATTGATTCAATCTCCTATTCCTGAAATGGTGTTTAAATCTTCCTTCAAGGATCTAAAGAAGCGGGAGTAAATCATGTCAGTCCCAAGAATTGGAATCAGGATGACATTATTGCTAATAATCAAATTCTAGAGAGAGAGATATCAATGGTCACTATCTATATCATAGTGTATGATTCTTACTGTGCCTATGTATTTGATGTGGAGTCAACAATATCATGGATGATGATTCTTTCTCTCCCAATGTATTTGACGGGGGTCAGCTATTGAGGGAGAGTCAACTAATAATTCTAAAGCTCAGGGGGAGTAAGAAATTATTATAACATAAGCTGGACTGGAGCCATGAATTGTTGATATGATTCCTATACCTCAAAAAAGTTCATTTTAGATGGAATTGAAGTTAAAATAAGAATAGAAGAATCCAATAGATACTCTCACTAGTGGAATCAACTTTTAAACTTATGTCAAAATAGAAGATACAGTAAGTATTACACAAATCTCTCAGTTGCCAGACATTCTTTATGTTCACAAAAATACTTCTTATTTATCTTTTCATGCTTAAAATCACTTTAAACTAATGTAAAATTTGTTAAGCTAAATATGAGAGATTGTTGGGAAAACCCTGGATTTAACTTAACAAATTAACTCTAAGTGATTTTATATTCTAGGATAATTATCGATGTTGTATAATGATGGTAATTCGGTTATTAGAAGTCATATGCAGTCAGCATAATCAAAGGCAGAAGGAGGTATACTAAAATTGAGAAGTAAAATAGTTAAGGTGAATATGCGTCAACTAGAAGTCGACGTAACTCTATTTGGTATTCAACACATTCTCTAAAGTAAAGTCAATGCTCCTCCAATGTAGAAGTCGATGCAAGCGATGATAAAAAGTGGATTTAATGTAGATTACTCAGTTATATTGCATACTCTTCTTCTAAGTCAGAATTTGACGCACCTTCGGTAAAAACTCAACGTAGCGTCAATATCCAGTCAGAAAGGAATGTATAAAAGATTTATTCTAGTAATATTTGAAGATTATGCTTATGGTATATATATTTAAATATTAAGAGCTATTAAAAGATCAGTTATGAAAAAGGATCTTTATTGAATTTCTAAAGCAATGTTTGGAAGAAAATGAAAAGAGATTGACTGGATCTTGAAGACCTATTTTAAAAAGTTCTTCTCAAAGATTATTCCATTCCTTCTAAAGGAAATCAACAAAATAAAGTATTTCAAAATGATGAAAACATACAAATACTCATATACTGAAAATAATATGCAGGGGAGACAGTCATAATACAAAGATAATATGAAGAGATATAAAACACTATACACTGAAGATAGAATTCAGATTGTCGACTGCAGAGACTTCTTCCTCTCCTCTCTGCTGCAACTACATGTGATCTAAGAACAATCTGAAATATAAGTAGATCAAAAGCTTATAATACTTGCACCTTCTTCTCAGCAATGATTTATCATATAGTGAAGATACAAAAAACTTAGTGCCTGGAGAGTTCCCAAAAATTTGCTGAAAGAGAACTCAAATTTAAAGACAATTCTTCTTTATTTTCTTCCTACTTTTCTTTTTTACTTTCTCTCTTTCTATAATAGAGAAGTGTTTTAAGAATATCTCTTCAAAGGATTTAGTGTGGTTCTAAGAGTCTATTCACAAAAAGACTCAGGTATTGGTTCAAGATCTCAATATCAAAAGATTTCGACTTGGTTTTTGGAGTCTCCTTGTTTAAAAAACTAGTTTGTGGTTTTGAGAGTCTCCTTATCAAAAGACTCAGGCACTAGGATAGTGTATTCCAACTAAAGTGGTAGAAAAGAAGATGTACCCAGATTTTGGGGAATCACTATAGCTTTGGTGTTTTTGTGATTGTGTTTTTTGTGTTTATTTTGTTGTGCTATATTTTATTTACTGTAATATATTTCTGGTCATATGCTTATGAATGAAAAATTTGAGCGAAGTACAAAATCATTAACTTGTTCTAAGACAATCTCTTAAATCACTATTCACCCCATCTAGAGAATTCTTAGAGGACTTACACACAACTGTTCACACTTTCAATATCCTCTTTCTGAAATATAGTAGCACGTTCTATAACTCTTCTTGGATTGAAATTTATGGTTGTTTTAATATTCAATAATCAACACTCATCTTTTTAATATTTTTAAAGTGTACACGCCCTTGGGTCATGGTCATGTCCGAGGGATTGTCTCCTCATTCAATCCATGCTTATACTTTTATGACTTGTAGATTATAAACACACACAATACTAAATCAAATACATAATGGTATTTGTTATTCTCAAATAAAGAGATTTAAAATGCATGCACCAACAAACACCCCATTTTGATAATAATAAATACCTGTATGTAAAATTAGTGAATTTAAGAATATTTTTGTTTATATATATTTGTGGTAAATTATATGCATGAAAAACAGGTTTATAACGCGATAGATTTAATGAAATAATGCATAATCTTCCTTAAGGAATTCTCCCCCTACATAAGTGTTCCTTATATATGTTACTCCCCTAAATATCTATTCCCGTAGATTTCTCATATTATTCTCCCTCTTTTGTTATTAGCAAAAGTTGGTAGGGATGAGTGTATAGTCATGAAGTTAACTTGGGTCCACTTAATGATGGATTTTCATGATCGAGCAAAGAGTAAAGTATGCACCTTCTATAGATTGTCCCTATATAGTTGCTTCATATGAAATTTTCAATGTACTCCCCCTAATTTTTTGGATTTTTGCAAGATAATCTCCCCCTTTTAGTAGTATCTGAAGATGATAAAGGAGAGTGTATGTGATATGAATTAATAAAAACTTTGTAGAGAAAATAATGTGATATAATATGTAAGATCATAGAGATCACTCTACTACTTGTTGAGAAAATGTATGCATGATTGAATATAATATCCGAGAGTATGAAAATACCACTTGTTTATACTACTTTATGGGAACATAATAATCATGATTATGCACAAGTAGTAAGTATAAAAAGATGATAACCACTCTTGAAATAAATATCTTTTTAGAAAATGAAAACACATAACGATAATGAGTTTTGAAATTATTTTTCAAGGTAGAATTGAGTTGCTTTTCATTTCCACTCTTCTTTTTTATACAGACCTTTATGATTAAATATTCCACCATGTGTATAATTTATAAGATTTAAAACACTAGTAGAACCCTTATATAATTTTGAAGAAAAAACTAAAAAATAAAGGATTTTTTATCACTTGAAAAATTTTCAACAAACAATTTTAATGATTCAAGTTTATTAATTAGAGCATTATTTTCCTTTATCAATTATTTCATTATGCCCTTTTGAAATTAAAAGCCCTTTTTCAAGATCCTTAAATTTGTCTTTAAGTTAATTGCAATCAAAACAAAGTGTAGTATTTTCAACTAAAGAGCAATGGGAGAATTAAACACATTAAAAATGGAATTTGCATAACACTTGCTTTTAAATATTTATTTTTTAAATGTAATTTGTAATTATCAATTTCTTAATTGAAAGTCGTGGGATGTCACTTCACCTAACGGGGGGGGGGGGGGCGTCTATTTCGAATGTTTTATGTGGAATAATTGAATTAAGAGTGACAAACACAAATCACATAGAAATCACAGCATAAACACAAGAAACTATAGTGGTTCCCTAAGTTGGGTACATCCACTTTCCCCCTCTATAAATATAACAGCTAACTTACCTTGATAAACTCCTATAATAGCTCAGATCTACAGATCATATAACTCAGAGACCACATCTCATACCTCAGATCCACAGAGTATCCTACCTCAGATTCCACATTTGGAATCCTACAACTCAGATTTACTATAAGGAATCCAACCTCAAAAGCACTGACTTGCTTCCTATAACAGACCGTAATCGACCCTATAATTCAGGTTCACTTCAAAACCTTACGTCTCAGATCCCCCGCAATGAATCCTACTGTTGATAAAGTTTAGTAATAAGGAATAACTTTCTATAGACTCTGTTAAGAATTTTGTGCTTGAACTGGAGTCCTCTTAAAGCTTTGATGTTGAACAACTTCTTCCATGATCTTCAGCTTGAGAAATATTGATCTTATCAATAAAAGATTCTTAACACTACTGAAGATCCTTCTGCTGCTTCAGAAATATAAACATGGGTCAATATTTTGCGATTGAATAACAGTCTTCTTGAAGCTTCGATGCTAAGCAACTTCTTCCTTGATCTTTAGCATGAGAAATATCGATCTCATCAATGAAAGCTTTTCAGCACTATAGAAGATCCTTCTACGTCTTTGGAAATATGAACATGGTTGAGTATAATACGCAACGAATCAATCTTCTTCTTATGGAGAATCTGAGATGTATTCTACAGATAATATTCTCTGGATTTATGGTTTTTAATAGTTCTGGCATAAAAACTCTTCATATTCATTAAATTTGTTCCTCGTTTGTTAGGGTTATAGATCTTATCCTTTTCTATTTATAAAATTTAGGCATAACAGTCATTTCTTGCACGACAGTTGTCAGAAAATTTTAATCCACAAAGAACAGATCCAGTTGCCCCATTCTACTATGGTATTTAATGTTATAGGACAAATTTACGTGTAATTAAAATTTCTATCTTTATTGGAAAGTTCGACCTGATTAACTTTCATTAAGTTGAATTGCTCTTATCAATCCGAATTCAAATTATTCAGCCGAATTTCTTTTTCAAAACTCCATCAGGTCGAATCTTTGATACCTAGCCGAATTCTCTCTATTGCTCTTGAAGTGTTTTGTCCTTAGAGATTCCTTTTATTCATATTTGGACCATTTTGAAGTGTGATAAATCTTTTCTATATCATTTTTGATTTGGCCATGTTTTATCCATGCATTCATGATCAGTGTTTTGGAATCATCACTTCAATATTCATAATCAGGATCATTTTCTATCTCCGTTCTTCTTTTATCCAAGAATTCTTCGGGATGCATCACTCCTTCTCTTTCCCTTTTTCTGGCTTTTTACACATACCGTGCATCCCTTTCTTTATCAATAAAGTCTTCACTCAAGTCTAGGTTAGGTAGATTTAGAGCCATCCATACTCCTTGAAGAACCCAGATAGCTTGATCAGTATTCACACTCTCCCCCTCTTTGACTTCTTCAAATATCTTCTGCTCAAGATCATCTTTCGAGGCATCAATTCTGCTTACCACTCTTTTAAAAATGTTTTACTGCTCTTGAAGGTCATCTTTGCTACTTCTAATGTTCTACAATAATTCATTTTGACATCCAAGGATGTATTGCTGTAAATTATTGAGGCCACTCTCTGAAAATTCATTTGAAGTGATGGTATACTGCTTAATATTTGTAATATCTTGAGTACAGATGCCCAAACTATTCATATATGTAATTCATGACTTTGATATTGTTGTGAGCTACTCCATATACTTTAATAAACCATCTAGTTATCTTAGAGTTGATATGATATATGTTTTCCTTAATTAGTGTGATTTCTCCCATCAACTCATCATTTACTGTCTTTACTAATTTTATGACATAATATTCAATGGATTTTCCCTATTCATTTAGAATCATTTTCATCTGCTTTAGGATTGAGCTAGAATAAGCTCAGGTGAGCCTGGAGTAATTTCAGGAACTAAATTGTCAACTCTTGTTGAATCTATTATACCATTAAAAAGAATCAAGTCATTGCAGACATTTTCAACAATTTATCTCACAAAATTAACTACTAGGTTCTCCTGGACCCCCAACCCAGTATCGGTTGCATCCTCATCCTCTAGATTCTCAACAATCCATTCAACACCTTGAGCAGGGAGCTCATTCTGAGACTCTCCCTCAACTGTAGCATCATCTTAATCCTAATCTTCAGACTCTAGTTCTAGGTACCCATCAAGATTTTCATTAGCATCCACAAGATCAGTTTGTTCTTCTTCTTTAGTGTGTTTAGCTGGAATCTTCTTCTCAGCCTCCCCCTCAACTATGACACTCTTCTCCATAGAGTTTTTCACCTTTTATTCAATACCCTTCCTGGCTTTAGAGCTGACTCTTTCCAGCTTCTTTCTTGCTTTTGAAAAGCTTTCTACCACATAACAACACCTTTGAGATCAATCCCTATTGTGTAGTAGATTGCAACACCCTAAGGATTGGTTCAGTTCTAGTTCCTCTACTCCACCATTGAAGAGAAAGCAAAATAGGACTCTTCCAAAACTTGGGTTTTTATAGATCTCTTAACTTTCTCAAACAATATCTACTCCCACCCCGTCTTTTTATTCAGAATAATCCTCATCATTAATTCAAACATCTCCTTACAAATCTGATCATGCGAGCCTGGCTTACATATAAGTACTTTCCCTACTATGTTTGCCAATAGCTTTCCTAGTGTGGATAGTTTGTTTTTTTATAAGGTACTTAGAGGTATACCTAAATACCTGTATGAATCAAGGACTTGTGAAGTGTTGCTTGACTTACTTCATCATATTCCTCTCCCTTGAGAACTTACAAAATCATCAGGACCTTGGTTAGGGCACATAAGAAGACCTTTACCTGGTGCCCGACAATCTCAGATCGAATAACCCTACCAGTCTTTGACACTTTGGAATTCTGATAGAATTATACTATGTGACCCTCAAAAATTTTGGATGGCTCGGACATTATGAATTCTAATCCCACAGAAGGACACAATACGATAATCTCCTTCAAACTTGCTTCTCCTCCATCAAACCGTCCTCAAACAAGATCGTAGCCGATATTGAATAACTCAGCTAATTTATTTTGTGTCATTTCAGTTGGACTCTTGAGTGAGAGCGAGAATAGGGGTGTATCTCAAATATAGGGGATTAGGGTTGATGAAGATTTAATTCATTTTTAACATCTAGGTTGATTTACATATATGACAGGTTTTGGAACACCAAGGGGAACACACTTTTAACCTATCTCTACGGTCTAAATTAATTAAGTGTAGATCGATGATAAAGATTAATTGCTTTACTTTTTGGAAGGATTTCCTGTCAAATCATTTTTGATTAAACCTACCTTTTGCAACTCAGTGCAGAAGTCAATTCGACTTGATATCAAATTTAGCTACTTCTAATTTTGATGTCTATAACAATTATCTAAATTTACAAAAAGTGATTTCCTTCTGCATTGAGTGTGCCAAACTACACTTAGAATGAGCCAATTTTACCTGATACTAGAGGAATGATCTCAGTCTCTAGTCATCGCTTGAGATAGCAAACTCTTGATAGAACTAACATCACTAGAAGTGTTCGAAATCAAAGAACCCTAGACCCCCTAATATATAAGAACCAAATTTTATTATTTGATGGTATTGGATATGCTTGCAAGACAAAATTACTTTTTCTTAGGAACTAGACATTTTTTGGTCCTAGATTCTTGTTAGAATTATTTACTATCATGTTTTTGGCAAACTCCACATTTTTTGCTCTAGGTATAGTTGGGTTAAACCAATAGTCTATAGCAAAGTGCCCAATCTTTCAACAACACTAGCAATCATATCTATTATATCTTCTCCTTTGGTTCACTTGATGGATTCCAACATGATATTATTGATGTCTAGAGGTGAAGCCATATGCGACTTGAACATTTCAATTATGGAAATGGTAACTATGTGCATAATAAAAGTGGGTAAAACATTTACAACCCTCTTTGTCGAAACATGCCTTTGAAATACTAGTTTTCCCTTAACTTTAGATACTTTGCCAGATGCACTAGCTATAAATAGTCCATGATCTTTCATCATAATTTATTCTTAAGGCACATTGAAAGCAATCTGCCCAATATCTCTTCTTCCTCCCCAGTGTTGTGCATTTTTCACTCCACTAGAGGAGCAGTCATTCTTCTAATGCCCATAAGAAAGATCATGATCATAGTAAGTACTTGGCAGTAAAACCTTCTAGAAACAGTTCGATCCATTGGAAATTTCCCATTGATCTTTCTTTTGGTTGTTCTTCCCTTGAACCCAGCTCCTCTCCTACACTGACTAGAGAAACTGTCAATAATGAGGAGGACGGTCTTTGGCTTAGAGAATTGTACTACAAGCTTTCTTTCCCAGAGAAGCTTGTCATCCAGGTCCTTGATGGCTTTCTCCTTTTGTTCACCAAGTCTAATTGATCTATAAATTTCTTTTAGAGTATTTTTAAGATTGACGCTTAAGCGCACCATCTCCCCGATCTTCTCATTCACTTGGGATTTGAATGACATGAGGATTTCTAATTCCTTAGCCTAGTCTTTAGCAAGCGTCTTACTCGTCTTGAATGCTTCTAAGAGAGCCCCATAATATTTTATTAACTCATCATAATCTTTATTTTTATACGAAGAGTCATCTTTTGATTCTACATTAGATTCATTCTTATTAATTTGCGTGTTAGCTTTTGATGTATTATTAGGCTCAGAATTACATAGGGAAGGTGAAGTATTTGTGCAAAGCTGGGCAGGGTGAGGATCATCTTGTTCTTCATCATTCGAAAGGCCTACATGCCCAAAACATTCTTCTTCCCATTCATCCATTGAGAGGGTTAGGGGTGCCCTGATCCCCACTCTAACAACAGGATAGTTATCCTGATCTTCTACATTGCTAAATGCATTAAGCATAATATTGGCTTCTTCTTCTAATTCTGAAGAGTTGGAGCTGTTGTTGTCACTCAAGGCTTTTGGCTTGGTGGCAATCAAGCTCCTTTCATGCTTCTTTACCTTCTGTGCCTTTAATGGCCACGGAACAGAGACTGACTGTGGGTGGTTTGAAATGGTCAGATTCCGCGGGCCAGTTAGAAGATCGAGTTTTCTAACGAGAGGAGGCAAGTGCACCTATCGCAAGTAGTACTCGGTATTTGGGAAAATACCGAGGTCGTATTATTCTCGGGGACGCGTAGATTATATCTACTCTTCCAGGAACACTATTATCTTACTATCAGTAAGGTGGGATTTTTTAGTCTAATTAAAACGGAAAGAAAGAGAGCTGAATTTTACTAAGTTAGTTCGATGACGGGTTAACGCTCGGCATCGAATCGGATAAAGACTAAAATAATTCTCAACAATTATTAAACCTTGTTTTTAAATTAATAAAAGGCACTTGGCCGTGGGGGTTCCAAAAATATGAGCACACTTATCTCTAGGAATATTGCTCACTTAAACATTAAGACTATTCGACCGATCGTTAGACCGACGAAGGATTCCTCTTAATTCCCGCTTTACGCTAAGAACCCCGCTATTGGGTGGGGAACCCAATCCGGCAGAACTACGCTTCTCCTCTTTCGAGGGGGCGTACGCAGTTCTCTTTACACAAGGGGGATCGGTCCATACGTGCAGCCTCTCGGCGTCGCGTATGGATAACGAAAATAGAGCCCACACATCGATTATGTGGTCCTATGCGTCGTTAACCCGGGGTAAACCTTAAGTCCTTAAATTAAAATAAAAATAAAGTTTTTTAATTATTTCAAATAATTTTATATGTCCCAATGCTCTTCGATGCCGAAGGCTAATAGAGATTTGCCACTCATCGGTATGGGGACGACTTTATGTTTTTAGGTGAAGCGTGAGTGTTAAACTAAGCACTGAACAATTATAAGAGAAAACACAAAAAATAGGACAATTAGATAAATTGAAGGCTAATTGATGCAGGCACTCACGCACACTTCAAAACCATAAAGAAAATTAAATAAAGCAAGCCCTACTCAAATGAGTAGGCGGAAATAAATGCACACACGCACACACTCTTCTTAATTGAAGAAAGCGATAAATAAAGCGTCAAAATTATCTCCTACACGCACGCACTCTACATAATTTAGAAAGCGATAAAATTGCAAGTCCCGAATCAAATGAGTGGGTGGGGGTAAATTTATCTCATACACGCACACACTCTACTTGAAAGTAAAACACACACACACACTCTACATAAATGAAAACACAAACGCACGCACCCTAAGTTTCCTTCTCAAGTGAGTAGGAGAAAATAAAAGCAATAGAAAAACATGTCCCACTCAAATGAGTGGGCGGGAAATGAAAGCAGAGCGCCATTTAACTCTTAATGAGTAGGCGGAAATAAATGCATATGCACACACGCACTCTACAGAAGTTGAAATAAAGCAATAAAACCTAACTCATACACGCACACACACTTGCAAAAATAAGAAAAACAAAGTTGCCGAAAAATTAATGCAACTGCATTTCTACCGCTAGTATGCGGTAGAAATGCATAAAAAGATGAAATAAAAATTAAAGGGACTAAAAGTTTTACAAATAAAAAGCTAAAATGAAGTGAGCGAAAAATTATAACGACTACATTTTTTATTCATAAGTTTTTATAAAACCTCCAAAAAAGTGAGAATAAAACTAAAAAAAGAACGAGAAGTTTTACATTCCTAAGAGCCTAAGTTAAAGAAAATAAAAACAAACACTTTTAGGGGAGTTTTTATAAAACCTATATGAATGAAAATGATAAAGAAGAAAAAGCTAAAGCTAAAAAGTGCGGAAAACGAAAACTAAACGGACGGCACAACGGCTAGAAATGCCGATAAATCCTAAATCTAACCAAGTTATCAAGGCTATAAAATTGAAAACATAAAAGAAACACAAAAAGATGAACGAAAAATTGCTTAAGTAGGCACATTCAAATGGATTTTTCATACTAAGGAAGAGAGAAAATTTCAAATTTTATTAAAGCGAACACCCTAATACAATCTAAGAGAGAGAGGGGGGGAGAAATTCTCCTTACATAAGCATGGAATCCAAATGGGCAGCACCTCCCCTAAGCAAAGTGGTCAAAAAAGGAGACAAGAAAAGCTTCCTGGAAGCTCTTATTTATAGGCAAATTTTCGGGTGGGTCACGCCCGTGACTAGGGCATGATAGGGGGGCATGTCGATACTGTACATGAGCTGATCGGGTGACTTGACTGGAAAGTTGACTTCGGCTGAAAATGTGGCGGTCATGCCCTAGGTCACGGGCGTGACATGTGTTAGTCATGGGCGTGCCTGGGGCGTGTCGGGGAGGTCGATCTGGGCGCGGTCCGGCCACAAAGTCGCGCGCGTCATGTCGGGCCAGGTGGCTAAGTCACGCCCGTGTCACACCTTGACACGGGCGTGTCTAGGGGTGTGTCGAGCTTGGTTTGATGATCGCCGATCGTCGAGCTGGCACCTATGGTCGGCGATCGTCGAGGGCGTGACATGGGCGTGTCGGTCATGTGACAGGGGCGTGTCAGTCTACATTTTGACTTTTTCTGGAATTTTTCTGGAATAAAAATAAAGCTAAGTTAGAAATAATATTTACAAAAATAAGCAATTTATTGAATAAAACTAATAAAAAAGACAAAAAATAAACAAAATTGACTTAAATAAAATACGAAAATATAGGTATATTTACAACTCATCAAACACCCCCATACTTAAGCTTTTGCTATTCTGGAGCAAAAGTTTGAGATGAACTTATAAGGAATAATAAAAAACCCTAAGTTCTGCTACCGCTAAATTAATTATAAGAGAGATCAAATAAAAATATACGGGGTATAAGAGTTAAGTCCTAAAATCATTTAGATGATTTAAACAGGGCAAAAGTTTTGGCCAAAAGACTTCTTGATGTAATCAAATAGAAAGCAATAATTGTATTGGTTAGATTAACAGAAAATAGTTTGGAGTTATACGAGCTTTAGCTTATAGGAGTGTTACTGGAAATAATGCAATTTACGAATTATGCTCTCAAAAAGATTTTTGAATTAATTCTAGAGTCATGAAATTGGCTAAGGGGGTGGATGTTGGTTTATGAAGATGCTTGGATTTTAAGGCGAGGTTATTATTTTTTTTGAACCTCCATTTTTTTTTGATTTGGATGTTAAAGGAAAACGAAATCTTATTTTCCTTAACATAAAATTTTTTTCTTCTTCATAAAAATAACCCAATGTATATGTGTTGGAGTAATGAATTTTATCCTCTTACTCTGTAACATATAATCTTTTAAATTATTGGGTGCCTATGTTTACGGAATGAAATCTTATTCCCATTGACATAAGATCTTTTTCTTTTTGGGGAAATATTTTTATCATACCAAGTAGGTTATGATAGGTAAGGGGAGAAAAGAGAACTAGATTTTTAATTGAAAAATAATTGAGAGCAACCTTTATAAATTGTACGTTCCAATTTTTCAGAAAGCTAAAAGCAAGCATAATTGAATTCTATAGTCGTTATTTTCTAACATGGTACACATGCTCCTATCTATGAAAAATTAGAAGTAGTGCCTAAAGCGAGTCCCCTATTTTTAACAAAGTATAATAAAATCTTTAAAACTTAACCCCGACTATTTAGATTTTTCAATCTATAATTAACAAATGAATAGTGAACAAAGAATTGATCAAATTCGCATATAAATAAACTCAAAACAAAAGTTTTGGATAGCAAGAAACTTAAGAATGAAATGTTTGATTTATTTGTTTCATAACTTACATAAATTTTTTGAATTTTTTTTTTGAAGTTATGCTCTTTTTTTTGTATTTTTGTATTTATATCTTTAATATATACATACTAAAAAGAAAGAAAAAAATGTGAAAATAAATTTTTTTTGGATTTTTAAGTTTTGTGAATTTTTTTGTATTTTTATGTTTTGTGAATTTTTTGTATTTTTAATGAAATTTTCATTCTATTTACAAAATTTTGGGAAAAAGAAATTTTTTTTTACAAGGATGAGAGAGAAAAAGGGAGAGGGGAAAGAGAAAGAATATTTACAAAAAGTACTTATAAAAATTATTTACAAAAATATTTACAAGAATATTTACAAAAATATAAACTAGGTAGCCGTGAGATGACTCGTTATGTGGATGGCTCGATGAGCCGGATCTCGCGGACCGAGTTAAAAATAAGTCAAAGTTTCAAAAATGAAACTTCAAAATTTTTAATTAAAATTTTTGATTTTTTTGTGTTATATATATATATATATATTTTTGAAGTTTTGTTTTTTTTAAATTTTTTTTTTGTTTTGTTTTTGTAAAAAAAAAGAAAGTACGAAAATACGAAAACACCCCCATACTTAGATCCAACATTGTCCCCAATGTTGTATGCTAAGCATGAGGGACAAGACAGCAGGTATATGTGCAAAAAAAGGAAAAGGGGGGGGGGGGCAGAAAACGTCCCTGATCCGCGCTCGGGGAAGCCCATTAGAAACCCTGCATTTATTAGAAAAATAGAAAACATAATAAATAAAGACGTAAAAAAGATAGACGTGGGGTGCCTCCCAGGAGCGCTTTGTTTATAGTCGCGTAGCTTGACTATAATGGCGGGTTTATAAGTCGAGGAGGGATATGGTTTCGTTATACTCGATCACAGGGTCGCCCGCTATGTAAGTCTTTAATCGATGACCGTTTACTTTAAACGAGCCTTTTTCCGGGTGGGAGACGAGTACGGTCCCATATGGAAAAACTTCTTCAACTAAGAAGGGACCGGACCAACGGGATTTGAGTTTGCCAGGAAAAAGTTTAAGACGAGAATTATAAAGAAGGACTAGATCGCTCGGAGAAAAAATTTTGGGGGTTTTAATTTTTCGATCGTGATAAAACTTAGAATGCTCCTTATAGAACTTATTGCTCTCGTAAGCGTTCGCATGCCATTCATCGAGCTCATTTAGTTGCAGTTTTCTATTCTGAGCGGCTAAGTTAGAGTCGAGGTTTAAGAGTTTTAATGCCAAAAGTGCGCGGTGCTCCAGTTCTACGGGTAAATGGCACGCTTTGCCATAGACTAATCGAAATGGAGTACAACTGGTAGCGGTTTTGTACGCAGTACGATGCGCCCATAACGCGTCGTCAAGCTTAGCGGACCAATCTTTCCTATTAAGTGAAACAGTTTTTTCTAATATGCGTTTTATCTCTCGATTTACTACCTCAACTTGGCCACTTGTTTGCTGGTGGTAGGGGTGGCAAGCTTGTGCGTGACTCCGTATTTAGCTAACGTCTTAGCCATTAGAGCGTTACAGAAATGCGTTCCCCTATCACTAACAATAGCGCGAGACGTGCTGAAGCGAGAAAATAATTTTTTTAGAAATGTAACGACGACTCGCGCATCGTTGGTGGGGAGAGCTTGCGCTTCCGCCCACCGTGATACGTAGTCGACCGCCACTAAAATATATGAATTTTTATAAGAAGGAGGTAGGGGCCAACAAAATCTATACCCCATAAATCGAAGACTTCGCATTCTAAAAATATATTTTGGGGCATCTCGTCACGACGTGAGATGTTACCCGACCGCTGACAGCTATCGCAAGCGCGCACAAAATTGTGCGCGTCTTTGAAGAGAGTGGGCCAAAAGTATCCCGCCTCTAGCGCCTTCCTAGCGGTCCGGTTGGCTTGATAATGCCCCCCGGTTGGACCCTCGTGGCAGTGCCTCAATATTTGTGTGCACTTCACTCCCGCGACGCATCTTCGAACCGCTTGGTCCGCGCAGATACGGAAAAGAAAGGGGTCATCCCAAAAGAAATTTTTCAAGTCGGAAAAGAATTTCTTCTTTTGATGACTTGAAAAATCTTTTGGAAGTACCCGCGCGACTAAGTAGTTCGCAAAATCTGCGAACCAAGGCGAAGATGACGAAGACGAACGAATGGCGAGAAGGCGTTCCTCGGGGAATCTGTCATTTATTTCAGATTCGACGAGCGGTTCTGCACCCGGATTTTCTAAACGGGAGAGGTGGTCTGCCGCTAGATTCTCCGCGCCCTTCTTATCCCGGATCTCCAAGTCAAACTCTTGTAGGAGGAGAATCCATCGAAGAAGGCGGGGCTTCGCGTCGGTTTTGGTTAGTAAATACTTAAGGGCGGAGTGATCGGTGAAAACGATAACTTTAGATAGCGTACGGTACGAGCGAAACTTATCGAAAGCGAAAACGACGGCTAAGAGTTCCTTTTCCGTCGTCGTGTAATTCACTTGTGCGGAAGTGAGCGTCTTGCTAGCGTAATAAATAGTATGAAAATGTTTTTCTACGCGTTGGCCAAGAACGGCGCCTATGGCAATATCACTAGCGTCGCACATGATTTCGAACGAAAGGGACCAATTAGGGGCCACTAGAATTGGATAATTGATAAGTTTTTGTTTTATAAAATTATAAGCAGACTCGCAATCGCTACTAAAGACAAAAGGTGATTCCTTTTCCAAGAGGTGAGTAAGCAGCTTTTTTATTTTTGAAAAATCTTGAATGAAGCGCCTATAAAAGCCCGCGTGGCCTAAGAAACTCCTAATGGATTTTATGTTTGTCGGCTGAGGAAGTTTTTCTATGATTTCTACTTTGGCCTTATCGACCTCTATCCCCTTAATCAAAATCTTATGGCCGAGGACCAAACCTCCTCGAACAATAAAGTTACACTTTTCCCAATTTAAAATAAGATGCGTGTCCTCACATCGCTGGAGGACACGATCGAGATTACGAAGACAATCCGGGAATGAGCATCCGAATACAGAAAATTCATCCATAAATACTTCCATAATATCTTCTACTAGCTCGCCAAAGATTGCCAGCATATATCTTTGGAATGTAGCTGGCGCATTGCAGAGGCCAAATGGCATCCTTCGGTAGGCGAAGGTGCCAAAGGGGCAAGTAAAAGTTGTTTTCTCTTGGTCTTTGGGGGAAAATGGGGATTTGGAAAAACCCCGATAAACCGTCGAGAAAACAATAAAAAGGATGACCGGAAAGACGCTCAAGAATTTGGTCAAGGAACGGTAGTGGAAAATGGTCTTTACGGGTGGCATCATTAAGTTAGCGATAATCGATGACCACACGCCAACCCGTAACAGTACGAGTTGGGATGAGCTCGTTGTGCTCATTCGCCACTATGGTTAGACCGCCCTTCTTGGGCACGACATGAATGGGACTAACCCATGCACTATCAGAAATGGGATAAATAATCCCCGCATCTAATAATTTAATTATCTCAGCTTTCACGTCTTTCATGTTTGGATTAAGACGCCGCTGCGGCTGAATGGTTTTGCGGCAATTATCGTTTAAAAAAATTTTATGAGTGCAGAAAGAAGGGTTAATCCCCTTTAGGTCAGAAATTTGCCACGCAATTGCGTGGCGATGTT
Source organism: Platanthera zijinensis (assembly GCA_039513925.1). NCBI lineage: Eukaryota > Viridiplantae > Streptophyta > Magnoliopsida > Asparagales > Orchidaceae > Platanthera > Platanthera zijinensis. The sequence continues at coordinate 101,878,092 of CM077095.1, forward strand.
TAAGCAAAACCTCCAATAAATCGGAGGTCTTCGAATCGCTTAAATACGAAGAAATGATTACCGGGAGTGTATCATTTTTCCCCAAAAGGCATATTTTAGGGATTCGGGTAATGGTTTGAGTTATAGGGTGGGCGGTTCTTCTAGTGAGGTTTTAGTGCTAATGTCTTTTGAACCAATTGGTTCAAAAGGCATATTCGTAGACTCGTCCTCATCGCAATAAAAATTTTCGAGCGAAAAAATATTTTCGTTTAAAAATTCGGACTCGAAAACCGGAGAAGAACAATCTCCATATAAAGAATCTAAAGAGTAGCAGAAATCGTCGCTCGGCGACGAGTCTTCCATAGAGGAGTTAATAGAAAAAGTAACTTGGTCGTCTCCTACCCGAAGGAGAAGCTGACCATTACTTACATCGATTAACGCACGTGAGGTCGCGAGGAAAGGGCGATCAAGTATTATTGGTACGTTGGCGTCTTCCTCGATGTCCAAGATGACGAAGTCCACCGGGAAGGTGAACTTGTCTACTCGGACAAGGACATCCTCAACAACCCCGACGGGGAACCTAACCGAGCGATCCGCTAGTTGGATGCGCATATTGGTAGGAGCAGGAGTACCCACACCTAAACGCAGGAAGAGCGAGAACGACATCAAATTAATGCTCGCGCCTAAGTCTGCTCAGGCGTATTTTACTAATACATCGCCAAAAAGGCACGGGATGGAGAACCGTCCCGGGTCGTTTTGTTTTGAGGGCAATTTACTAGTAAGAGCCGCCGAGCAGACAGCGTTGAGAGATATATTCGAAATATCCTCGAGTTTGCGTTTATTAGAAAGTAGTTCTTTTAAAAATTTCGCATATTTAGGCATTTGCGAGATAGCCTCGCAAAAAGGGACATTAATATGAATTTGTTTAAGTAATAAAATAAATTTTTCATATTGCGCGTTCACTCGCTCGTTATCTAACTTATGCGGGTCGGGCAACGCCTTGTTTAAAATAGTTTTGTCATTAAAAATCGGTAAGGGTTGCGTAATCGAAGAAGAGGGAAGAGGGGTCGGAGGTGAAATATGTACCTGAGGATCGATCCGTTTTGGATCGACCACCTCCTTACCGCTATGGAGGGTTATAGCGTTGGCGGTTTCCCTTAGATTGGGCTCCGTGTTCCCTGGCAGTGCCCCCAGAGCGCGTTCCGACATAAGTCGCGCCAGCTGTCCAACCTGGATTTCTAAATTTTTTAGCGATATGGTGATGTTCCGGATATTGGACTCGTTGGACGCGACATAACGATTAAAATTTTCCTCCACCGGGGATGGCTTCATAAGAGGGGGAGGAGGAAACGTTGGCGCAAAAGGAGGGGGAGGGGGACGCTGCGCGTTGTTCGGGTTGCTCTAGGAGAAATTCGGATGGTTCCTCCAACCCGGATTATAGTGGCTACTATAAGGGTTGTTTTGAAAGGAGGGACGCACCGGATTTCCCATGTAGTCCACGAACTCGTCGACTATGCAGACGTTAGAGGGGGGGGGGGGGAGAAAACAAGGCGGAGTGGAGGAGGCAACAGACATCTCCGCCACCTGCTTAGTTAGCCTTTCCACTTGGAGGGCTAGCTGAGCGCGCCCGCGGGACATTCCACAGGTAGGCGTTCACTGCCATTTCCTCGAAAAGAGCCTGGGCAGCCTCGGGGGTCTTATTGTTCAGAGTGCCCCCGGCAGCCGCGTCAATCATTTGACGCGTCTGACTATTCAGTCCATTATAAAAAATTTGTACCTGTAACCACGTTGGCAGAGCGTGGTGCGGGCACCGGCGAAGAAACTCCTTAAAGCGTTCCCAAGTCTCGTAAAGAGACTCGGAGTCGTTTTAGATGAACGAAGATATGTCCGCCCGCAATCTTGCAGTTTTCGCGGGCGGAAAATACTTCGTAAGGAATTTCTCTACCAACTCCGCCCAGGACGTGATGGATCCCCGCGGGAGGGAGAGTAACCACGCCTTAGCCTTGGACTTAAGAGAGAAGGGAAAAAGGCATAAACGAATGGCATCATCAGTGACGCCATTAATTTTAAAAGTATCGCAAATCTCAAGAAAATTAGACAAGTGGTTATTGGGGTCCTCATCCGGCAGTCCGTCGAACTACACGGCATTTTTGATCATTTGAATAACACTCGACTTAATTTCAAAATTATTGTTGGCCACAGCGGGCCGAACAATACTCGACCCCGTATCATCCAAGTTGGGCCGAGCATAGTAAGACATAGTACGCTCGGCCGGTTGGGCATTATTTGGGTCGCCCATAGAAGAAGAGGGTTCTCCGATGGATTCTGCGGGGTCTAAAAAGGGAATTCGACGGAGAGAACGGATACGCGCAAGAGAGCGGTCGATCTCGGGGTCGAATTCAAGATTTTCAGAACTCGAAGGTTGTCCACGGGTCATACACCCTAAAAAAAACGAAAGGGGGAAGGATTTTTTTTGTATAAATTTTTTTTTGAAAATAAAGTAAAACTAATAGAGTCCCGAATTCAATATAACAACCGTGTTTCCCGGCAACGACGCCAAAAACTTGATGGCCGCGGAATAGAGACCGACTGTGGGTGGTTCGAAATGGTCAGATTCCGCGGGCCGGTTAGAAGATCGAGTTTTCTAACGAGAGGAGGCAAGTGCACCTATCGCAAGTAGTACTCGGTATTCGGGAAAATACCGAGGTCGTATTATTCTCGGGGACGCGTTGATTATATCTACTCTTCCAGGAACACTATTATCCTACTATCAGTAAGGTGGGATTTTTTAGTCTAATTAAAACGGAAAGAAAGAGAGCTGAATTTTACTAAGTTAGTTCGATGACGGGTTAACGCTCGGCATCGAATCGGATAAAGACTAAAATAATTCTCAACAATTATTAAACCTTGTTTTTAAATTAATAAAAGGCACTTGGCCGTGGGGGTTCCAAAAATATGAGCGCACTTATCTCTAGGAATATTGCTCACCTAAACATTAAGACTATTCGACCGATCGTTAGACCGACGAAGGATTCCCCTTAATGCCCGCTTTACGCTAAGAACCCCGCTATTGGGTGGGGAACCCAATCCGGCAGAACTACGCTTCTCCTCTTTCGAGGGGGCGTACGCAGTTCTCTTTACCCAAGGGGGATCGGTCCATAGGTGCAGCCTCTCGGCATCACATATGGATAACGGAAATAGAGCCCACACATCGATTATGTGGTCCTATGCGTCGTTAACCCGGGGTAAACCTTAAGTCCTTAAATTAAAATAAAAATAAAGTTTTTTAATTATTTCAAATCATTTTATATGTCCCAATGCTCTTCGATGCCGAAGGCTAATAGAGATTAGCCACTCATCGGTATGGGGACGGCTTTATGTTTTTAGGTGAAGCGTGAGTGTTAAACTAAGCACTGAACAATTATAAGAGAAAACACAAAAAATAGGACAATTAGATAAATTGAAGGCTAATTGATGCAGGCACTCACGCACACTTCAAAACCATAAAGAAAATTAAATAAAGCAAGCCCTACTCAAATGAGTAGGCGGAAATAAATGCACACACGCACACACTCTTCTTAATTGAAGAAAGCGATAAATAAAGCGTCAAAATTATCTCCTACACGCACGCACTCTACATAATTTAGAAAGCGATAAAATTGCAAGTCCCGGCTCAAATGAGTGGGCGGGGGTAAATTTATCTCATACACGCACACACTCTACTTGAAAGTAAAACACACACACACACTCTACATAAATGAAAACACAAACGCACGCACCCTAAGTTTCCTTCTCAAGTGAGTAGGAGAAAATAAAAGCAATAGAAAAACATGTCCCACTCAAATGAGTGGGCGGGAAATGAAAGCAGAGCGCCATTTAACTCTTAATGAGTAGGCGAAAATAAATGCATACGCACACACGCACTCTACAGAAGTTGAAATAAAGCAATAAAACCTAACTCATACACGCACACACACTTGCAAAAATAAGAAAAACAAAGTTGCCGAAAAATTAATACAACTGCATTTCTACCGCTAGAATGCGGTAGAAATGCATAAAAAGATGAAATAAAAATTAAAGGGACTAAAAGTTTTACAAATAAAAAGCTAAAATGAAGTGAGCGAAAAATTATAACGACTACATTTTTATTCATAAGTTTTTATAAAACCTCCAAAAAAGTGAGAATAAACTAAAAAAGAACGAGAAATTTTACATTCCTAAGAGCCTAAGTTAAAGAAAATAAAAACAAACACTTTTAGGGGAGTTTTTATAAAACCTATATGAATGAAAATGATAAAGAAGAAAAAGCTAAAGCTAAAAAGTGCGGAAAATGAAAACTAAACGGACGGCACAACGGCTAGAAATGCCGATAAATCCTAAATCTAACCAAGTTATCAAGGCTATAAAAATGAAAACATAAAAGAAACACAAAAAGATGAACGAAAAATTGCTTAAGGCGCATTCAAATGGATTTTTCATACTAAGGAAGAGAGAAAATTTCAAATTTTATTAAAGCAAACACCCTAATACAAACTAAGAGAGAGAGAGGGGGGAGAAATTCTCCTTACATAAGCATGGAATCCAAATGGGCAGCACCTCCCCTAAGCAAAGTGGTCAAAAAAGGAGACAAGAAAAGCTTCCTGGAAGCTCTTATTTATAGGCAAATTTTCGGGTGGGTCACGCCCGTGACTAGGGCGTGACAGGGGGGTGTGTCGATACTGTACATGAGCTGATCGGGTGACTTGACTAGAAAGTTAACTTCGGCTGAAAACGTGGCGGTCACGCCCTAGGTCACGGGCGTGACATGTGTCAGTCACGGGCGTGCCTGGGGCGTGTCGGGGAGGTCGATCTGGGCGCGGTCCGGCAGCAAAGTCGCGTGCGTCACGTCGGGCCAGGTGGCTAAGTCACGCCCGTGTCACACCTTGACACGGGCGTGTCTAGGGGCGTGTCGAGCTTGGTTTGATGATCGCCGATCGTCGAGCTGGCACCTGTGGTCGGCGATCGTCGAGGGCGTGACACGGGCGTGTCGGTCATGTGACACGGGCGTGTTAGTCAACATTTTGACTTTTTCTGGAATTTTTCTGGAATAAAAATAAAGCTAAGTTAGAAATAATATTTACAAAAATAAGCAATTTATTGAATAAAACTAATAAAAAAGACAAAAAATAAACAAAATTGACTTAAATAAAATACGAAAATATAGGTATATTTACAACTCATCAGCCTTCTTCCCTTCTGCCCTTTCATTCTCCCTCATTCTTGAGGGAAAGTTAGCTATTATGTGATATGTCTTCTTGCAGGAGTAGCAGATAATGCCAATAAATAATGTTTAGGCATACCTGTCATCCTAAAGCTTGGAATTCTCCTTGGAGTAGCTATACCACCTGGCATTAGAAGATAATGAAGGTTCGTTCTTCTATTATCTTCTCTTGCCAAAGATCTTTTTGAACTTCTTGGTGAAGAGAGCCATATCTTCATCAGATAGCTCCAACCCTGACGTATTAGGTTCAAAGTCTTCCTTCTCAGCATGTCCCCCATGGGAAATGGGAGATTTCCCTCTGCCTCTTCTAGAGCTTTTGGCCTTGAAAGCCATCTGCTTTATCTTGGAGTGGGATCTGACGGCTGTTGGGTACATTGGAAAATATGTACTAGATTTGGAGAAGCCACAACTTAGTCAATGATATACAACAATTTGTTTTTGATAGAAATTTTGAGTTTCATTGTGCAGGTTTAAGAATTTGAAGAAAAATTTTCTAAGCACAAGTGTCGACACTTGTGAAGAAACTGTATCGACACTAAGGAAACTTGTGTCGACACTCAGGCAAGCTGTGTCGACACACGGGCAAATTGTGTCGACACTCAGGGAAGTTGTGTAGACACCCAGAATTTGTGTCGACACTTATAAAGAAGCTGTGTCGACACTCAAAGATTTGTCGACACCAAAAGAAGCAGTTGTGTCGACATCCAGAAATGTGTCGACATCTGAAGCATGACGTGTGTCGACACTTAAAACTGAAGCTATGTCGACATTTAGGAGATATGTTGACACCTGAAGCAATTGTGTCGACACACAGGACTTGTGTCGATACACCAACTCTCAAAAGGCTGTGTCGAGTTCATAAGTAATTGTGTCGACACACAAGACTTGTGTCGACACACACTCAATGCCATTTGACAAACACTCAACACCAACTGTCTGCAACAGAAATGTCTAGATAAGAAGCTGCCGTGTCAACACACACATGACTTGTGTAGACACATACAACATAAGCAGTGTCGAGAAGCAGAAGTATGACTGTGTCAACACTTGGAGTAATTGTGTCAACACCATGAAGACTTGTGTCGACACTTAGTCTATATGTGTCGACACATGTGAAGCAGTCTACTGAGTGTTGTGTGTTGAGTCTAAAAGACATTGAAGAACCTGGTGACGTGACTGGTGGCTTGACAGCTGTCATAACTAGCCGGTCTGACACCACTGTCAAAACTGTCAGAAGTTTGTTATGAATCGGATCAGCCGGTAACCGTGAAGAAAGCTCTATATAAGAGACAGATCGGAAACGACAATCAATAACATGAACAAGAATGTGAGGCATCAATAAGAAGAATTCTGACAGATAAGGGGCTGTCTGCAAGAAAGATTCAGAGTTCTATCTGAATTTAAGGAAGAAGCTGATTGAAGATCATCTTCATTAACAGAGAAAATCCACCTTATTTTGTTCTAATCAAGAAGCTTTGAAAAGCGAAGTTAGGTTGGATCAGAAGGATCAGTCAATCCAAGAACTGATCAAGAAGACAACATTAACAGAGAAATCTAGCTGGTGAAGTTTTCAGTTACTCTTTACTCACAAATTCTTGTAGGATCTACTGTTAGATCTGAGATTATAAGCCTAAAATTATAAAGGCTGAGGTAGAGCTGTGTGCCTTTGGTAGGATTTGTGGAAAGTCTGAGTTGTAAGCCTAATTATAAAGGCTTAGGAAGGGCTGAGGCTTGAGGGAGGTTTCTGGAGAAGAATCTGAGGTAGGACTTGTGTTAAGTCTGAGGTGTAGGAACCATCTTTGGTTCTGAGATTGTAAGATCTGAGGATCTGAGCCGGTGGAAGGAAGTTAGGCTGAATCCAGCTATCTGCTGGATAGGCGAAGGGGGAAAGTGGATGTACCCATATCTTGGGGAACCACTATAAGTCTGGTGTTTACTGTGATGTGTTTATTTTCTATAGACTGATTAATCTATGCTGAAAGAAGTCTTGTAACTGCTTGCCTAAAAATTTAAAAGACAAAAAGATTAGAACCTATTCACCCTCCCCTCTAGGTGTTTAGGCTCTTTAAATAAAGTCTTTCAAGTGGTATCAGAGGGATGTTCCTCAAAATTTGACCTAACAGTCAGAGGATTTCTCCAGGCAAATAATAGATAATAAAAATGGGTTCAAGTTAAAATCAAAAGGAATTTGGATCTATGAAATTGCCCATATGCAGGAAAGAATCATTTGGCATTTGGAAAGAAAGGATCAGACTATTTATGGAAGCATCTGATCCAAGAATTTATATCACAGTACAGGAAGGCCCCTTCATCCCAATGAAGGTTTCAGTTCTTGATGCAAACATTCAAACTCCAAAGAGTTATTCAGAGATGACTAAGGATGAAATCATCTTGGCTACATTAGATAAAAGAGCTCAGAATATAATTATAAGTGCCATAGATGATGCAACATTCCAGAATCTTATGCACTGTAAAACTTCCAAAGAAATATGGGATACATCGATTGTCTATATGGAAGGCACAGAAGATGTCAGAGAGAATAGAAAGTCTATGCTAAATCAGGAGTATGAGAGCTTTAGGCAGACTAAAACTTACAACATAGCTGAATGCTATAAAAAGTTTTTCAGAATAGTGAATGAACTGATGACATATGGAAGAGTCTTCAGTACTTATGAACTGAATGACAAGTTTCTTAGGTCCCTAACAAAGGATTGGGACACTAAGATATGTGCCATTAGGGAAGTGGCCAAATTGGCTGACACACCACCACCTACACTCTTTGGAAAACTGCTTTCATATGAAATGCAGCTTACTATTAGAAAAGAGGAAGAGAAGGGCAGCAGATCTGAACATAAAGAAAAGTCAGTAGCCTTCAAGGCTGAGGGCTCAAGGAAGGGTAGGAGAAAATCTCCTTCTCCACCTAGAAGGAGTACTGAAGCATAAGAAGGTGTTCCTGAAACAAGTACATCAGATAGTCATACATCTGATGAAGACTTTGCTGCCTTCTAAAGACAATTCCAAAGGTTCATGAAGAAAAAGAATTGGAGAACCAGACCTTCATCTACATCCTATTCCAAGGATGAATACTACAGGAAGAAGAAAACACCTAAGGAGGACAGGTATGCTTCTAAACCTGGTAAACAATCTAATTCTAAGATTGTGTGTTATTGCTGCAACAAGTCTAGGCATGTCATAGCTGACTGTCCTGACAAAAGAAAGGAGTCAAAGGACAAGAAGAAGATGCTGGTCAAAGGCAAGAAGGAGAAGTCTCTAGTGGCTCAGAAGGAGAAGAGTTGGACAGACTCTTCATCTTCAGAATCTGAAGAAGAAGAGGCAGAAGCATATGTTGGACCAACAGAAGAGGATTCTAGGGAACTAGAATTCCTACAGATGCTGGACTCCATAAATGGAGTGGAAGAATATTGCTGTAAAGGGCTAATGGCTCAATCTGAAGAAGATAAGTGTCAGGATCAGCCTGGACCAAGTAAGGTAAATAATTTTCTTCTAGTCTCGGATTACTTTACTGGATCAGAATCAGAAGCATCTTCTTTAAAATAAGTGGATGGATCTGAGTCTGAGGGGGATGTTCACCAACTCATTAATGAGTATGGTGGGTTGTTGCATGCTCTAAAGAAGAGCAAGTTTCTTGTTAAAGAGCAAGCCAAAGAGATTGAGTCTCTTAAGCTGGCTGTAATAGATTCAGCAAAACTGCTGGATCAAAAACTGAATGAGGTTGCCAAATTGAAAAACATTACAGTTATTCAGATGGGCACAATCTCATTCAAAGAGAATCATATCAAGAAACTGGATGGAAAACTTCAGCAAGAGAGAGAGCTAGTGGTTAAATTCCTGAAGCCAAAATCAGTCTTACCTTTGATAGATAATTTTGTTTCACAAAAAGGGAATACTGGTCTAGGATTTAAGTGAAGAACTAGGGCTACAAATTCTCATAGAAAAGGTAAAGCCACAGTTCAGCCTCTAGTTGTTAATCCCCCTATTTTCTTTAAGAAGGTAGTGAATCCTACTAAAGGGTATGACCATGACATTACACATGGTCACTGTAAGCATGAAAATTTCATGAGTAAGGGTGCTAATGCCAATAGACCAATCTATAGGCATGCCCATCATATTCAAGAGGAGTTCTTGAAGAATGGTGTTCCAGCACCAACACTTAATAAGTTTACTAGCAATAAAGTAAGAAGGCCTGTACCTAAGAATAGGTATAATAGGTTTGAGTTTTGGTATTGTGGCAAGGTGGGCCACTTTGCCATGGATTGCTGGTTTAACTTAAGTGTTAAAACCAAAAGTAGGATTTTTGTTAGATCAGTCACAAGATTTCAAACTAACAAGAACTTAGGACCCACTAACAAGTTGGGTTCTAAGGGTAAGTGATTCTTTATTTGTTGCAGGTGAATCCAAGTGACCATACCCCTATATGGTACTTGGATAGTGGCTGTTCCAGACATATGATTGGAACATGGAGAATGTTGAGGGACTATGTGCCCATAAAGAATGGACCAAAAGTTATCTTTGGTGAATCAGAAAAGGGAATCATCAAAGGATTTGGTAACATATCTTGTGATTCAATTATAATCACTCAAGTGGCTTATATGAAGGGTCTAAAACATAACCTGATTAGCATAAGTCAACTTAGTGATCTAGGTTATGATATTTCTTTCCTTAAAGGGGAGTGCCTAGTAAAAAGGTCAAGTGATCAAGAGATCATTTTGCCTGGCACTAGGAAAGGAAATGTGTATTGCCTTAACCTAGATTGTGAGTCTAACAACTCATCTATTTGTTTGGTTGCAGGAGAGAAAGCTTCTCTATGTGTCAAATGTCAAAAGAGGCTAGCTCAGCTGAACTATAAGTCAATTGGACTGCTGTTCAGCATGGGATTAGTGAGGAATGGTCCTCAAGTTTAGTGCATAAAAGAGGGTGTGTGTTCAGCTTGCCAAAAAGGAAAACAGACTAAGTACTCTTTTCAGTCACTTGACATCAAAGATTCAAAGAGATGTTTGTATCTCATGCATATGGATTTGTTTGGTCCTATGCCAGTCCATAATCTTGGTAGGAAAGCATACACATTTGTTGTTATGGATGACTATTCTAGATTTACATGGGTATTCTTCTTGAGGCAGAAATCTGAAACCCCATCTATGTTCCAGACTTTTATCAGACAAATACAGAATGAGTACAACAACTCAGTGGTCAAAATCAGAAGTGATCATGGAAGTAAATTTCAGTCTGAATGTATGACAAAATTCTGTGAAGAACTTGGGATTCATCAGGAATTCTCTTCACCTAGAACTCCTTAGTAAAATGGTGTTGTTGAAGGAAAGAATAGGACTGTAATTGAAGCCAGTAAAACTCTACTGAATGACACTACTCTCCCTGAATACTTCTGGGCTGAGGCAGTAAATACTGCATTTCATGTGCTCAATAGGGCCTCCATCAACAAGAAATACAAGATGACTCCCTACCAGATTTTGAAAGGCAGAAAACTAAACATATCTTATTTCAGAATCTTTGGTAGTAAGTGTTTTGTACTAGTCAATGGTAAACACTACAAAACTAAGTTTGCTGCCAAATCCCTAGAAGGGATATTTGTTGGGTAAATCAACCAGAGTAGAGCATACAGGATCTACAACTTGACTACTCAAGTTGTATAAGAATTTGTGCATGTTGTATTTGATGAGTCAATGTTTATTAACAGTGAATTGTCTAGTTCTTCAGTTAGTTCTACAGGTCTAATAGATAAGCTAGACAAGCTGACCATCAATGAAGATGTTCCTGCTAAACTGGATGAGGATAAAGATATCAGCTATCCAGGGGGAGATAAAGTCCCTCTAGATGAAGAAGAAAATGTAGAGCATCAAGATGAGGAAACTGGAGATAGCCATAATGCTGACAGAATTCCTCTAGCAAGGAGACACCTGAAGGATCATCCAGCTCACAATATAATTGGTGATACAAGTCAGGGTGTTCTAACAAGAAGCAGGAGCATGAACACAGTTCTATGTTCTAGCTTCCTATCTCAGATATAACCCAGGAAGATTGAAGAGGGCATGCAAGACACCAACTGGATTGATGCAATGCAAGAAGAGCTCAATCAGTTAACCAGGTGTAAGGTCTGGGAACTGGTGCCAAAACCTAAGGATCATAACATAATAGGAACTAAGTTGATCTACAGGAACAAGCTTGATGAGAATGGCACTATAGTCAAGAACAAGGCTAGACTGGTAGCAAAAGGCTACAAACAAGAGGAATGTATTGATTTTGATCAAACCTTTGCTCCAGTGGCAAGGCTAGAGGCAATAAGGCTGTTCTTAGCCTATGCTGCCTATCAAGGGTTCAAAGTATATCAAATGGATGTGAAATCAACATTTTTGAATGGTGATTTAAAAGAAGAAGTCAATGTAGAATAACCCTCAGGTTTTGTAGACTCTCACTTTCCTGATTATGTATATAGGCTTAGGAAAGCACTATATTGTTTGAAACAAGCTCCAAGGGCTTGGTATGAAACCTTGTCTGCCTTCCTCATTGAGAATAAATTCTCTAGAGGAAAGATAGACAAAACTCTATTCTATAAGGAATCAAAAGGCAAGATAATACTAGTCTAGATATATGTAGATGACATTATCTTTGGTCCTACTGAAAATAGCCTTTGTAGGAAGTTTGCCAAACTTATGCAAGGGAAGTTTGAGATGAGCGGTATGGGTGAGCTGAAGTTCTTATTGGGACTTCAAGTTAGACATACTGAGAGTGGGTTGTCCATATCCCAGTCTAAGTTCACTAAGGAGTTGGTTAAGAAGTATAGTTTGGACTTTGCTTCTACAATGAAAACTCCAATGGGAACAAGTATGCCTATATGCAGAGATGAAGCAGGGACACCTGTTGATGAGTCTTTGTATAGAGGGATAATTGGCTCCCTTCTATACTTGACTGCTAGTAGACCTGCCATCATGTATGCAACATGTGTCTGTACTAGGTATCAAGCATGCCCTAAGGAATCTCATTATACTGCAATTAAAAGGATTTTGAGATATCTTAAGGGCACACCTAATCTAGGCCTTTGGTACCTTAAGAATAGAGATTTTCTATTAACAGGTTTCTCAGATGCAGATTTTGCTGGATGCAAAGAAGACAAAAAAAGTACCATAGGAACCTGTCAATTCCTTGGTGGGAGGCTGGTGTCATGGAGCAGCAAGAAGCAAACCAGTATAGCTATATCAACAACTGAATCAAAGTATATAGCTGTAGGTAGCTGCTGTGCACAATTGATGTGGATAAATCATCAACTAGAAGATTATGACATCCAGGTTAGTAGAATATCACTATTTTGTGTTCATACAAGTGATATTTCTATTGGTAAGAATCATGTATCACACAGTAGGACCAAGCATATAGATATTAAGTTTCATTTTATCAGAGAACTTGTAGAGAAGGAAGATATTAATCTAGAGTTTGTAAAAACTGATAATCAAATAGCTGATATTTTTACAAAACCACTGGATGAAACTAAATTCAATAATTTCAAAATTGAATTAGGTATGTTGAACCTAGACTAGGTTAACATAAGTTTCCATTAGTAGCATATGTAAGCACCAAATTTCTATTGAAATTTGGCTAAGTACAAAGTTTGTGTCGACACAAGCAAGTTGTGTTGACACAGAACAAGGATATGTCTACACAGAAACAGTATCTGTGTTGACAAAAGAATAGGTGTCGACACAACCTTTTCGAGACTATATATCGAGAGGATATCTGTGTCGACACAAAGAGTTGATGTCAACACAACTCTGTCGAGACTAAAGTGGTCAGTGTCGACACAGACGCAAGTATGCCGACACAGACTCAAGTATGTCGACACAGACTCAAGTGTGTCGACACATAGATGTGTCGACTTAAAATTCGTTTTGTCGACTTAGACATTAGTATGTCGACACATAGTCATGTCGACTTAACTTAAGTTCTGTCAAGACCTTGGTCAATTTTGCCGACACAAAAACTTATTTGTCGACTTAGACCTGACTTTTGATCTGCCCTTGACTCAAGTACTATAAATAGGTGAAGCCAAAATTTGGTCGACTACGCTATCAGAATTTTTTACTCTACACCTTCTGTCGACATTGACCTTCTCTTCTCTTCTCCTCTATCACTTACGTCAATGGCGCCAAACCAAGAAGATAAGGTTAATGAAGGTTATGAACTGGTTCGCAAAGGATTCACGACTGCTTCTGATGAAATTCAGGGAGTTATTGCCCTACTTTCTGAAAATGGATTAGAATTTTTGGTCTCCGAACCGACCAAAATATGGAAAAAGGAAGTCATGGAGTTCTACTCAACCATTACTGTGGTCACAGAAGCAAAGAAAATCAAGGCGTCTATTCAAGATACCCGGGTGAAGCTCACATTGAAATCTATCAGAAAAGCACTACATCTACCATTGATCAAGGATACAGAAGAAATAACTCCTACCCAGATAACTGAAGCTTTATGCTGGTGTGGACTGAGTCCCAGTATTAAGATTGGATCATCTATCAATAGAAAAGGGATGAATTCCCAAGGAAAATTTCTTTCAGAAGTTGTGGGCAAAGTGATAATCTGCAAGACTGGTGGACATGATAGGATTTCTGCCCACATGTTCAATCTTATGGTGAGGATTATATTCAAGATAAACACTGACTGGGCAGCAGTAGTGTTTGATAAAATACAAGAGGGATTTAAGAAACCTAACCTGGGAAGGATCCTCAGTTTATGCTTGACATCAGTAATTCCAGATGTTCTGAAACAAGCAAATGGCTCTAAGATAAACCACATGAGGAAAATGGATGTGAGGATACTGTCAAGATGGTACAGAGTTCTGACAAAGGAAGTCCCTGCTCCTAAGGAGCAAACTAAGAAGACAAGAAGAAAAAGAAGGTGGTTGTACAGGCTGATTCCTCTAGTGATTCTGAAGAGGAAGTGGTCTTTAGTTCTGATGAAGACCAACACCAATAGGAAGCACATGATCAAGTAAAGGACAGTGAGCCCCAGGAGCAACAAGTTGATTCCACTCAAGGGGGAGAACACTTTGAACAAGGAATTGAGCTGCCTGCCCAAGGGAAAGGTATTGATGATGCTGTCCTAGATAGTGACTTAGCTGTAGATACAATCATGAATGTAGTATCTGAAATCAACATTGCAGTTGAAGAAACTGATAAGACAGATGCTCAAAATGAGCCAGTAAGTATCTTCTCCACAGTCTAGTGATATATTATAGTATTCTTCTCAATAATTGTTCAAGGGGGAAACTTTTGTGTAAAAATAAAGTCATTAAATCAAAACTAACCTTATTCCTTCTGTACAGATTCAGCAGGAATTTATAATGGAAGAATTGTTCCCGGATCTTCCTCCAGATAGGACTGAGGGGGAGCATATTGAAAAAGTAAAAGATATTCCAAGGACTGAGGGGGAGTTATCAAAGGATACAGAGGAGGATACCCTAGCTGAAAAGAATACTGTTAATATTAATAGTACAACTGAATCTTCTGAAGATGAAGAAGCAACATTGGATAAGAAAAGGAAGCTAACTGTTTTAAAGAAAAAGAGTTCTGGATACAAGAAGGCTTTGCAAATGGGAACAGCACCATCTACATCAAGTGTGGACTTCAGTTCTTTACTGGTCCAGATGCAAATAAAACTGGATAATCAAAGACAGTCTATAGAGTAATAATGTGGATGAAACTCATAAGGAGTTATAGTTTCAATTGGCCCATGACATCAAATCCATTAGATTTGAAGTGAATAAAAATAAGAAGGAGATGACAGACTGTTTCCATAAAGGAGGTAATGCTGTGGTGTTCCTGGCCAAGCAACAGCAAAATATCCAAGCTAAAGTGGATGAACTTGAAGTGAAGCAGGGATATATACTGGAGAATCAATTAAGGATGAATGAAAATCTCAAGGATTCACATCATGAAATATTGACAAAGCTCACTGATTCTAGCACTACTCTGAAGGCTGAAATCTCCAAGCAAATCCAGGATGATATATCTGCTGTCAAAGCCACATTTCAAGAATCTCAGGAGAAAATTAAAACTTTCCTGGCAAAATTCAGAGCTTATTTTTAAGAGGGAACTGAATATATAGCTGATCAAGTCAGATTCCAGAAAGAAGATTTAAGAGATCATGTTGCAAGAGAAGTCATAAAGGGGGAGAGATTACTAGTCAAAGCCAGCTCTTACCATGGTAAATGGACTACCAATAGCATCAGAGCTACTCTTGGATATCCTCCACTTTGTGATGATGATAATGTAGCTGAGTCTGGGATACAACCTGAATATTTTGAAGGAGATCAGCCTGAAGTTGCTCAGGTGATCTACCCCCCAGCCGATTTTGAGATGGTTCAAGAAGAAGTGCTGAAAATGTATAGTCCTCCACCAGAGGCATAAAATGTAATTCTGGAAAAGGTTGAAATGTCAGAAGCTGCATTAGAAGTTCAGAAGGAAGCTCAACTTTCCAAGAAGAGATTCAGAGAGCAGGCTGAGCTGAAGCTAGATTTTAAGCAGTGGAGCCCAACTTCTAGAAACATCATACTTACTGCCTGGAAAGCTGTAAAGGATAAAACCCATGACAGGGGTAAGTGGTATTCTGAACAAGAGTGGAATAAATATCAAGTAGGACAAGAAGCAATTCTTCAACATAGAGGAAGTGCTAAGGCTGGGAAGCTACCTGCTAATGCTCAAGAGCCAAGCAAGTACTTCCCCAAACCTTTCCACTATTTTGAAAGATAGAAGATCAAGGCATAAGAATTAAAGAAGAAAGCTCTAAAAGGGAAAAAGCCAGCTGAGGTTGCGGAACCTTCTGTGCAGGCTAAAATAGAGTCTAGCAAAGGAATAGTTATTAAGGAGCCTAGTCAGTAATAGGATTGCTAGGTTTATATAATAGAACAATGTACTAATTTGTTTCTTTTGTTCTATAAGATATTCATGTAAACCAAAGTTTTTTCTGATTAATGAAATCTATTTCAGTATTAAGTGTTTGTTGTTTACAATGATTATGTGATAACCTGCTCTGAAATGTTTTTACATCTATTTCAATTTTGTTTTATCTTAAGAGATGTATATCTTTGACTAAGGGTTATGACTTCTCCAAATAGAGGGAGATTGTTGGGTACATTGGAAAATGTGTACTAGATTTGGAGAAGCCACAACTTAATCAATGATATACATCAATTTGTTTTTGATAGAAATTTTGAGTTTCATTGTACAGGTTTAAGAATTTGAAGAAACATTTTCTAAGCACAAGTGTCGACACTTGTGAAGAAATTGTGTCGACACTCAGGAAACTTGTGTCGACACTCAGGCAAGCTGTGTCGACACACAGGCAAATTGTGTCGACACTCAGGGAAGTTGTGTCGATACCCAAAATTTGTGTCGACACTTATAAAGAAGCTGTGTCGACACTCAAAGCTTTATAGACACCTAAAGAAGCATTTGTGTCGACATCTAAAAATGTGTCGACATCTGAAGCAGGACTTGTGTCGACACTTAAAACTGAAGCTATGTCGACATTCAGGAGATATGTCGACACCTGAAGCAATTGTGTCGACACACAGGACTTGTGTCGACACACCAACTCTCAAAAGGCTGTGTCGAGTTCAGAAGTAATTGTGTCGACACACAGGACTTGTGTCGACACACACTTAACGCCATTTGATACACACTCAACACCAACTGTCTGCAATAAAAATGTCGAGACAAGAAGCTGCCGTGTCGACACACAGGACTTGTGTTGACACATACAACATAAGCAGTGTCGAGAAGCAGAAGTATGACTGTGTCGATAATTGGAGTAATTGTGTCGACACCATGGAGACTTGTGTAGACACTTAGTCTATATGTGTTGACACATGTGAAGTAGTCTGTTGAGTGTTGTGTGCTGAGTTAAAAAGAAAGTGAAGAACCCGGTGACGTGACTGGTGACTTGACAACTATCATAACTAGCCGGTCTGACACCACTGTCAGAACTGTCAGAAGTTTGTTATGAACAGGATCAGCCGGTAACCATGAAGCAAGCTTTATATAAGAGACAGATCGGAAATGACAATCAACAACATGAACAAGAACGTGAGGCATCAATAAGAAGAATTCTTACAGATCAAGGGCTGTCTGCAAGAAAGATTCAGAGTTCTATCTGAATTTAAGGAAGAAGCTGATTGAAGATCATCTTCATCAACAGAGAAGATCCACCTTATTTTGTTCTAATCAAGAAGCTTTGAAAAGCTAAGTTAGGTTGGATCAGAAGGACCAGCCAATCCAAGAACTGATCAAGAAGACAACATCAATAAAGAAATCTTGCTGGTGAAGTTTTCAGTTACTCTTTACTCACAAATTCTTGTAGGATCTACTATTAGATCTGAGATTGTAAGCCTAAAATTATAAAGGCTGAGGTAGGGCTGTGTGCCTTAGGTAGGAATTGTGGAAAGTCTGAGTTGTAAGACTAATTATAAAGGCTGAGGTAGGGCTGAGGACTGAGGTAGGATTCTGGAGAAGAATCTGAGGTAGGACTTGTGTTAAGTCTGAGGTGTAGGAACCATCTTTGGTTCTAAGATTGTAAGATCTGAGGATCTGAGCCAGTGGAAGGAAGTTAGGCTGAATCCAGTTATCTGCTGGATAGGCGAAGGGGGAAGTGGATGTAACCATATCTTGGGGAACCACTATAAGTCTGGTGTTTACTGTGATGTGTTTATTTTCTGTAGATTGATTAATCTGTGCTGAAAGAAGTCTTGTAACTATTTGCCTAAAAATTAAAAAGACTAAAAGATTAGAACCTATTCACCCCCCTCTAGGTGTTTAGGCTCTTGAAATAAAGTCTTTCAGCGGCAATATCCTCTTTCTTGCTTATATTGAACTGCTTCTCATGGGATAGTAGCTTCCCAAACAGAATATAGGACCTGATATTTCTAGATTTTTCATCTCCTTAATGACACAAATCTTGATGTCCCGCTCCTTATTGTGGGATCTCAAGAATTTATCATAAAGATCTTTGTTATTGAATTATTTGCCACAATTCTTCAGCCATTGGCTATCTTAAAGAACTTTTTATAGTACTTGTTAATGGAATCTTTCTTCCCTTGCCCGAAGGCTTTATATTTTTAGTTTAGAAGGGATTTCCTATCATTCCTGACTTCCTCAACCTCTTCCATATATACAATCAGATTCTCCCACATTTCCTTAGAAGTTTAACAATCAATTAGGTTATGAAATGTGGAGTCATCAATATCACTTACTATAACACCCCAAATTTCCCACAGTTGAAAATAACAAAATGCATTTTTGGAGCTATCGCCAGCAATAGCGATATCGCCCAGTGATAGTGTTCAGAATAATGCAGTCGATGAAGTCGATTTGCTACCGCTAATGATATTGATATTGTTGGCATTAGTGATCAAGTCGATAGTGATCAAGTCAATGACGCTGAGACGATATCGCTTGGCGATAGCTAGTAGCGCTGGCGATAGTGTGCCACGTGGCAGGATGTTACGCGTTAGTCGGCTGTAAAGGGGTCATTAAGAGGTACTAACTTGGTCAAGCAGCCATCGCTGGAGGTATTGCGCCGTAATAGCGATATCATCCGACGATAATATTTTTGAGTAAATCTCTCAATGCAAATCAAGCCATCTATTTCTTTTGAATTGGGGATCCTATGGCTGAGCTTAAGTACTGGATTGATAAGGTGGTTGATGAGATATGGCTTCTCATTTTATCTTCTCACACACTCTCTAAATTAAAGAAGAAGAAAAGGAAAGGAAAGGAGAGGAAGAAGAAGGATATTCTAAGCCTTTGAAAGAGCTTTGGAGGATTTCTTGTGGTTGGAATTGCGAGTCGAGGCTAGATCCGTAGAGAGGACAGCAATGCGAGTGACTCCATCTAGATCAATTAAAAGTTTATTGCTCTGAAATGTGCTTCGAGGTTAATGATCTTTCTTTTGATTACTAGGACATGCATGTACTTTTAATATGCATAAGTTGCATGAAGGTTCCTCCACTAATTGATGGAGTTAAGACTTTCAATGGGGGAGATATGAATTATCCCCGGTTGAAATTATATATAGAGCTCAGATCATTGTACATGCAAACATGTTGTGTGAAGCCTATCAAGACAAGTTAGTCTAGATTGGTGATGATTAATTTGCCTTTTAGAGAAGACTCTGTGAAAATTGAATAGATTTTAGTGTTACTGGGGTACTGCAGGTTGCTGTAGAAGTACTAGAGAGTGTCTCCAAGAAACACTTGAGATTGCAATAGAGAATGAGATTTTTTTGCTATCGCCTACAATAGCGATATTTCTAGTAATAGCTCTTCTAAAAGTGAGTAGTTGAATGTGCTGGTTAGGAACCCGAGCCTGATATAGATTAATGGTCTTTTGATATCGCGTGGCGAAAGTGATATCACTGGAGATAGCCCCAGAGAGCATTTTTTGTGGTTGTGAATCCTGTGTCTTGGGGACTAGGTGGGTAGCATGATGAGCTATTTAGAAGCTTTGGTGGCCGTGAGTGCCGACCATGGAATATAACATTGGTTATGAGATGAACAGGAAATGGGAGGCTGACCTTTATCATTTCATCCACCTAGATTATTTGGATTTCAACAATAGCATGGAGATTTGAGCAACCAGATGTGGCTGAACTGTACATGCGCCTTGTCGTTCGACTTAGATTGCCTAAGGTAACTGTCTTTCCTCATTGGCTTAGGGAGAGTGCTTGATTTGATCTTGGACTGGTGAATGCTCAAAATTGTATCGTCTTAGTATGAGACTAATGGATGGTGGTGGAACTCGGGGAGTACACCTAAACGGTGCTTTGAGAGCATAGAATACGCGATTAAAAGAGTCGACATTTGTGGTGGTTGTGCACATATGGAAAGGTGCTTAACTTGCACATTCTTGTGGATATATATACACACACACACATACACACACACACACACATATATATATATATGCTGCTATATATTGCTTGGTTGCAGGGAAGGAGAACTGCCTCCCCGAGAAAGGGCTAGGGTCATTACAACACCATAGTCAGCTTTCGCTAACCACTCTTTTGTTTTCCATGTCTGTATGGATTGTACCTGCGTAGGTACTGGCGAGCCGAGCAGGAAATAGTGGGCTGAAGGTCTGATGTCTTGCTGGCCCTCAAAGGCCTAAGTGTTTGTTTTGTTTTTCATGTGTTGTTGGCTTGTGTGTCGAAGTATGGAAATCACATGTTTTGTAAACATTTGAAAGTATTTAATTGAAGGATAACTAAATTACCTAGAGGGGGGGGGGGTGGTGAATATGTTATGGTCTCTTTATGAGTTCTTTAATGTTTCTTCTTTTAGAGATTTGGCTTTTAGTTATTTTATGCATTCAAGATGTACATAACATGCATAAAGAAAACAACACAGCAAAGCACACAGATATTTATAGTGGTTCCCCAACTGGGTACATCCACTTTCCCTCCCACCTTATTGGATCCCTATTTTGGATTTGGGCTAGGTTCACTATTAGGATGTTTGACCCCCCTTGTATAGCCAAGGTTAAGTCTGTTAGTCCTAGAGTTTAGGCTAGTCATTAGAATCAATCTTCATAGACCAGCCTGTAGTGAACTTCAAGAGAATCAAGACTTAGAAGAATTCAGAGTTCGGATTATCAGTTCAAAGTTCTTCAAACTCAGCTCGACGATCGTCGATCTCAGATCGACAAACTCAGAGTTCTTTCTCTGAGTTGAGCTCGACGATATTCGAGCTCAGGTCGACGATTTCTTCCTCTAGACAGATTCTCTGATCGACGATCTTAGAGCACAGATTTATCAAGATATTTCCAGATTGAGGTTTGCTGAGCTTAAGTCGACGAACAAGATTTCTCAGCTCAACGAACTTGGAACTCTTGTCGACAAAATCTGCCAGAGGTCAACGAACTCTATCCCAAGTCAGAATAATAAGTTTTCCCTCTTTTGTCCCTAATTTATTCTATTATTTGGCAGTAATTCTCTGAGAAATTAATGCTCATATTCTCAATAATATAGCCGTTCATTGTAGCATTAATTATGGATTTCATCAGAGTTAATTACTTGCTTATTTTATTGGGATAGTTGGGGAAACTCATTAAAGAGTATATTTCATGTCGTTTCATTCTCTAGAATCCAATCAGCAATTAATGCTTATAATTCAAAATTCAAAGCAAAATTAGTGAGCAGTATACAAAAGAGATTTTTCAGACGGCTCTCAACAAGACACACACATACACAGAGAAAAAGATATACAAACATACATAATAGATATATAGAATAACATCATTTCATTCTCTGTGCAGAAAAGCAATCCTTTTTCCCCTTGATCTTACAGAAGACTGAAGAAGAACATCAATCAGATATCATTTGTCTTCTTCAATTTCTACTCTAGGAATCATCAAAGAAAACAACTCTAGATCTGTCTACAAGTTCCTGGATTTCAACAAGTCAAGGCTGAAGACCTACTCCCTGTGCAAAGCTTCTAGCATTTCCTAAACTATAATCATCTAAGGGTGAGCTTTGACAACTGTAATCCACTAAGTCTTTTTTGTTGATTAGAGAAAAGAGAAGACAACATCACCTTTCTTACCTTACTGTAAAAAGGGTTTATTAACTCCCTTCAAAAGTTCTTGTGTTGGTTTTTGGGCACCTGATCAAAAGCCTAAAGGGTTGTGAGATCTCCATGCAAATAAATCTTGTGGTGACAAGGAACCTGAGCAAAAACTTATGGTGGCAGTCACCTAATCAAAAACCTGATAGTGGATTCCTACCAGGGTGGTAGAAGAGTGAATGTACCCAGATTTGGGGAACCACTATAAAATTCTTGTGGTTTTTGTGTGTTCATTTTCTCTTTGTTTTGCTGTGCTGTGATAGTGTAGTTTAGCTTAGTTTCAATTTCATTTCACATTACTACTATCACTTAATTTCTCTAATAAAGTTTAAAATCAACCAAAAATTTTAAATCACTCTATTCACCCCCCCTCTAGAGTAAATCAGGTCTATCCCCTATCTTTTAATTGGTATCAGAGGTGTGTTCCTTTGGTTTCATAAGCTAACACTTGAACCAAAAGATCCTAGATAGATCTGATTTATTTTTCTGTAGTTATTTTGTTTATTATATATCATGGCACATAACAAGGATTATGCAAGCAGCAGACCTCCAGTTTGTAATCTGAACAAGTTTGCAATCTGGAAGGCAAGAATTAAATTATATATGAACTCCATTAATGAAGAAATCTTTAATTCTATCTTGACAGGTCCACTAGATTTAGTGGCTACATCTACTGTAACTTCTAGCACTCATGTTGTTCCACCACCTGAGTGGACAGATGCATAAAAGAAGGCCAAGATAGTTGATGCCAAGGCCATGAACATTCTGGCTCAGACAATGTCAGATGACATTTTCCAGAAAATGGCAGAGTGCACCTCAGCTAAAGCCATATTGGATTCACTAAACTAGATGGTTGTTGGATCTGCAGATGAGAGAAAAGACAGGAGATCAACTCTCATCTCCCAATAAGAGAACTTCATGAAATAATACTCAGAGTCAGTGAGTGATATATACAATAGACTTAGCTCAATTATCAATGAGCTAAAAACTTTGGATAAGGACATAACCCTTACTGAGGTCAATGATAAAATTCTCATGTACTTCCCCAGCTCATCAGATTCCAGAATCTGGCCAATCAAAGAGGCCAGAAGTCTAAATGAGATTTCCACTAAATCTTTGCTAGGAAAGCTCAAATCCTATGAGTAAATAAAGACCAGAGAAGTTTCTGAGCAGAAGACTCCCTCATCAGCTAGAAAGGAGCAAAACATAGCATTCAAAGCATTTGAAGAAATAGAAGCTCCATTACCTAGTGAAGAATTTCTGAGTCTCCTAGCAGAAAGATTCTACAAAATGGGCAAGAAGGATTTCAGAAGGAAGTCATCTAGACAGGATGACAAACCAAGGTATGACAAAACACCTACTAAAGAGATAATGTGTTTTGGATGCAGGAAACCTAGACATATCATTTCAGAATGTCTAGAGAATAAAAGTAAGGAGAAAAGAAGAGAAAAGGAATCTAGAAGGCATTACAACAAGCCTTCCTCCAGCAAGCACAAAAGAAAAGGCAAGGGCTTTGTTGCTAAAACCTAGAGTGATACTAAAGAAGAATCCTCATCTCCCAGCTCCAGTGAAGATGAAGAGGAAGCAATAGCAAAAGAGGTTTGCTTGATGTCTATCAATGCATTAGGCAGCCTTTCTGAAGATGAGCAATTTGAAAAGAAATCTGAATCTTAAGAGGATCAGGTAATCTCTTCATTTGATTTTAATTCATATAGTTTTAAAATTGAATTCAAATAATTGTGTAATGACTTGATAAATTCTGAGAAGGAAATCAAACTACTTAGAGATAGGATAACTGATCGAGACAATCTTCTATCAGAAAACATCAAATTAAAGGATGAACTAACTATTGCTAATGAACAAATCATTTTACTAAAAACTGAATTATATGAGGCAAAGCAACTTGAGGAATCTCTCAATAGGAGAAGCCTTACGCTGATGGACATCACAAACACTGTTAATGGCAGATTAAATGGCAAGCTGGGCTTAGGTGCTTCATCAAGCTTACCCCCCGTATTAAAAAAAATATACTTTCTAAACCTATCAAATTTATCTCTGAAAAAGGCAAAGAGAAATTACATGAGAACAAACCAACTGAAATTACCAAGAAATCTAAGAAAAAGAAAAAGAACAAGAAGAATGTAAATTATAACAATGTTCAGCAGATTTCGTTGAACTCAGATCGATGAAATGTGTACAGTTCGTCGAACTCAAGTCGACGAACTCCAAATACAAACTTTTATTATGATTATTCTCTGAACTGCAATCGGCAAAATCAATATGGTTCTTCGAGCCGAGATCGACGATATTGGGGCACAGAGAATGAATACTTTCACTCTCTGAGCGAAGTTTGATGAACTTATCCTCGTTCGTCAACCTCAGATCGACGAACTTACCAGACTTCGTCGAACCCAATTCAAGATAATAAAAATTTTAATTCTTACAGATCATTTAATCAACTAAGAGAATATATTAATCCATTCACCCAGTGGATAATTCCACCATGAAGATATCACCCCCTAGGGTATAAAAATCAACCTGAATATTCTTATATTCCAGTTTTAACTATGAAAAGAAACAAGGACCCAAGGTAACCTGGGTCAAGAATAGCTAATCTGTATAATTGTAGGTGAAAGACTATCCCACCATAGAGGAACAGTGGTACCTAGATAGTGGCTGTTCAAAGCACATAACTAGAAGCTAGGACAATCTAATCAACTACAAGTCTAAGCTAGGTCCAAAAGTAACATTTGGTGACTCCAACTATGGCCAAACTGAAGGCTATGGGAAGGTTAATATTGGATCTGTCACTTTTAGGAAGGTAGCATATGTAAATGGACTGAAGCACAACCTGATATCCATAAGTCAATTATGTGATGAAAGGTTTCAGGTATCATTTAATAAATCCTCCTGTATTATTACTTCAGTAGATAATAACAAAGTTTAGTTAACTGGAACTAGAGTAGGAAACATTTATATAGTTAACTTTAAGTCTGCTAAATCTGAAATATGTCTATTTAATCAAAAAAGCAACAACAATGAACTTTGGCATAAGAGATTAGGACATGTTAACTTGAAAATATTTCTAAACTCTCTAGGTACAACCTTGTTAGAGGATTGCCTTCTTGCCCCTACAAGAAGGAAAGCCTTTGTAGGGCTTGTCAATTAGGCAAGCAAACTAAAAATAGTTTTAAAGCCATTAATAAGAGTGATTCACCTAGGATTTTGTATTTGCTCCATATGTATCTTTTTGGACCCATTGATGTACAGAGCCTAGGAGGGAAATCTTATACCTTAGTGATTGTAGATGACTTCTCAAGGTTCACTTGGGTTTTCTTCTTGAGAAACAAGTCTGATAACTTTAAGGTTCTTACAGATTTTCTTAAAAGCATAAGGATTGAGTATTCTACTCCAATTATAATGATCAGAAGTGATCATGGTACTGAGTTTGAATCTCTTCCCATGTAAGAGTTCTGTGAGAAGGAAGGTCTCAGACACTACTTCTTTGCTCCTAGAACTCCTCAACAAAATGAGTTAGCTGAAAGGAAAAACAGGACCCTAATTGAAGCTATAGGCACATTACTTGCAGATGCTTACTTGCCCCTATCCTTTTGGGCAGAGGCTCTAAGCACAACAAATTATGTGCTTAATAGGAGTCTGATACATAAGCTTAAGGGCAAGGCACCCTATGAACTACTCAAAGGGAAGCAACCTAAAGTAGATTATTTTTGAATTTTTGGTTGTATTTGCTACATTCACAATAACAATAAGAAACACCATAGAAAGTTTGAAGCCAAAGCTGAAATAGGAAGTTTTCTTGGATATTCCTAAGTCAGCAAGGCATATAGGGTTTATAATAAATCAACTATGAAAATGGAAGAATCTATACATTTTTGTTTTGATGAAACTAACATGTTTTATAAGGAGAAGAATCCTTTTACCAGTGAAACTTTGCAGGAACCATATTTGTGTGAGAAGTTGGATGAGTTGACTCACACAAATGAGGATGCTGCACATCCTTCTCCACATATTGTTGAGGATAGTGAATATGAATCCACTGAAGTGGATGTTGAACCAATAACAACTCCCATAATTCCACAAGAGGAATTAATTCCCTAAGCTTTTGCTGAACCAACACCTCATATTGAATTTGTCACACTTAGAGATCACCCTGCATCTCAAGTGATTGGAGACATGTTAGTGGGTGTACAGAAAATGCATCAACTCCACCAAGGCATGATGCATGCTTGCTTCATATCTCAAACTGAGCCCCAATCCATAAAATATGCTGAGCAAGATCCACACTAGATTATTGCAATGCAAGAGGAGCTCAACCAGTTTGAGAGATGTAGAGTTTGGGATTTAGTTCCAAGACCCAAAGACTACCCAATCATTGGAACTAAATGGGTATTCAAAAATAAACTAGATGCCCAAGGTATTATTGTCAGGAACAAGGTAAGGCTAGTTGTTCAAGGCTATAGACAAGAGGAAGGCATTGACTATGACCAGACATTTACACCGGTTGCAAGGCTGAAAGCAATCAGAATCTTCCTTGCTTATGCTGCCTACAAGAAGTTCAAAGTATATCAAATGGATGTCAAAAGTGCATTCTTATATGGTGAACTTAAAGAAGAGGTTTATGTGGAGAAACCACCAGGAAGACAATGACGATTCCAGCAAGTTCCCTCACCAGCTTGAAATTCGACATCGGTTTTGATATTGATTTTGATATTTCCAACATTCTGATCAGATATTCTTGGATATATTGAAGTTGTTCGAAGATCAATAGTTGAAGAAGTTCATGACTACCAGGATCAAGATATAAGCGAATGAGATTAGAGAATGGGTATATACATAAACTACTCCAGACGCCGACTCCATGACCGGCACTATCTCTGGAAATCAGGTTACTTTGACTCCCACAGTCTTAACTGAAATTTTTGGTTTAGTAAATGGCGAAGAAGATATTGAGATAGAAAGTTCTTATTTTGATAATATGTTAATTAAAATGGGTCATACTGGTGAGAACCCTAACAAGCTCCTTAAAAAGAACTTGTCCACTGAATACAAGTTTCTTGCTGATGTTGTGGGAAAAGTCTTGTTAGGCAAGCATACTGCTCATGATTACATTACCAGGCACCAATTTTTGGTAATGTGTGCTGTGGTGAATAAGAAAGCAGTGAATTGGGCAAGGATTCTGTTTGATTTAATTAAAATGAAAAATACAAAGAAGGAAGTTTGTTTTGGGAGAATTCTTTGGATTTTCCTTCAGGAAAAGGCATATGAATCACTAGTCTCCTAGATCATATTCAAAAATGCTTCCAAAAGGCTGACTTGTGCCTTGTTTGTAAGATGGGAGAGGACAATCATTAAGCCATCCAAGGCTTCATCCTCTTCCAGAACTACTGAGGACACCAGGGCAGTGACAACCACTCCACCCCTCCAGAAGATATTCCCTCCATTCAGATTCCATTACCTCCCTCTAAACAATAACCTACTCCTCCAAAGGATTCAATTCCTTCATCAACTCCTCTCCAACAACCCTCCACATCAAAAATTCATACTCCAACACCACCTGTCTCTCCAGTGCATGAACCAACTCCCATTGCATCTCCAGAGCACACCACACCACCTTCATCTCCACTACCACATCATCTTGTTGACATACCTCTCTCCAACCTCATGTCAATTCCATCTTTTAACCTACTAACATCATCTCCCATCCACACACCATCATCCACAGATGAACCAATGACTGACACCACACCTTTCCCTTCATCATCCATCCTTCTGTATCTACTCAGACACCTTCTGAGTTTATACAATTAGATTCTCCTTTCATTTCCTCAATCCTGAAGCTCATCACTCCTATCCTAAAAAATCTCATAGCAGAGGCAATTTAACCTCTTGTTGATTCCATTTCCTCTCTCTGCTCTCTTTGCTACTGCCCCTACTATCCCCTCTTCTTCTGGGGGCCTGGCTTCAGGACCCTCTGAAACCAGGTAGGGGGAGATGCCTAATGAAGAAGTTCCAGTGCTCTCTCCTCCAGCAGCAATAACAACAGCAGATGCAGATGTATATATTGATACAACAACAGCAGATGACATGATTTGTATAGATGAACAAGAAGATCTACCAGAGATCTTAACTATTGGTGATTGCTTTGTCAATCCCACAGTAGATTTATTTAGTTTATTGAACTCTTTTGATTATGCATATATAAATTATCTTCCAGAAGTTTTTCAAGAGAAATCTATGGCTATAGTCTGCTATACCTCTCCAATAAGTCCTGAAGTTGTAAAGCAACTAAGAGCAAGTTTTATAGTTCCTCTGATTTTTGATACTCTAGTTACTGAGAATGTTGTGGAACCAGTTTCTACTTCTGAGTAAAATGCTCTCTCACCTCCTACTTTCTCTTAGGCTGAGTCCCCTTTACTAAATATCGCTGACTTTTTGTTTGCTGATATGGAAGAAAATGATATTCAGATAGTTACTGAAAGTATTGCTGAACCAGAAGTTCCAGAAGTTCAAGTTCTACCTCAAGCTAAAAAGTAAATCTCCAAGGAAGCCTTGAAAGAGATTGATGATATGTATGATAATCCTCCTGAATCTTCTGAAGATAATAATGATTATAAAGACTCTGAAGACTCTGATGATACAAAAGCTAAGAAGAAAATATCTAAGAATAGGAAAGCTGTTCCTAAGGCTGTTCCCAAGCCTAATCCAACTCATGACACACCATACTATATTCTGAACAAGATTTCTCCTTATCCCGACATGCCTCAATGGATATGGCTGTCTAAGAATGAACAGAAAGCTAGGAAGAAGAGCAGAAGATACTCTCCTCCTCCTTCTAAAAGGATCTGGAGAGGTACTCCTCCTCCTCCTCCTCCTCCAACAGTAGGTGCTTCAGGAAATATATCACAAAGATCTACCTCATACACCCAAACATACCAAAGGCAAGACAGATCTTCAAGATCTTATTTTCAAGGAAGCAGTCAGCAACTACATCAATATCATAAATCTTCAAGAAGCAGTCCTTATCTTCCTCCTAGACTAGCAAGTCCTCCAAAAGCACTAGTTGAACATGAAAAAGAGAAGAGTCCAAAAAGGCCAGAATCTCCTCCAATTCCCTGTGGATCCAGAACAAGAGACCACTGACAAAATGGCCAGATATCAAGAGTTAATTGGACTATAATTGATTAACAAATCAAAAGCAGAAGGCAAGGATCCATGTCAGTACTCCACTATGTCCTCCTACAGAAAAGAAGAGTTAAAAAGGTATGATAAAGCAAATCAATTTTTCAATGTAGATGCTTACGTGAGTCTCCACCCAGAAGCTGTTGTGCCAAGAGCTACCTCTTACAATATTATTGGAGCAGTTGATATGACATTTTCCAAGAAAGAAGCTGCTAATCCTAACAGAGAAATCATATTCAAATAGCCTTCTAAGAAAGCCGAGAAAGAAAAGTCCAAGAAAAACAAATAACTTTTTGATAAGTTTATTTTCTGAACTATTTATGTTAATTCATCATGAAGCACTTGTTGTATGTATCTACTAGATTTTTATTCTCTTCCAGATATTTGTCTTCATGCTTTATGATTGTATTTTATCTTTTTGTTTAGTGACCTCACCCAAATTGGGGGAGATTGTAGGATCCCTAGTTTGGATTTGGGCTAGGTTCACTATTAGGATGTTTGACCCACCTTGTATAGCCAGGGTCAAGTCTGTTAGTCCTAGAGTTTAGGCTAGTAATTAGAATCAATCTTCATGGACCAGCCTGCAGTGGACTTCAAGAGACTCAAGACTTAGAAGAATTCAGAGTTCAAATTATCAGTTCGAAGTTATTCGAACTCAGCTCGATGATCGTCGATCTCAGATCGACGAACTCAGAGTTCTTTCTCTGAGTTGAGCTCAATGATATTCGAGCTCAGGTCGATGATTTCTTCCTCTAGACAGATTCTCTGATCGACGATCTTGGAGCACAGATTTATCAAGATATTTCCAGATTGAGGTTTGCTGAGCTCAGGTTGACGAACAAGATTTTTCAACTCGACAAACTTGGAACTCCGGTCGACGAAATATGCCCAGAGGTCGACGAACTCTATCCCAAGTCAGAATGATAAGTTTTCCCTCGTCTGTCCCTAATTGATTCTATTATTTGGCAGTAATTCTCTGAGTAATTAATGCTCAATTCTCAAGAATATAGCCGTTCTTGGCAGCATTAATTATAAATTTCATCAGAGTTAATTACTTGCTTATTTTATTGGGATAGTTGGGGAAACTCATTAAAGAGTATATTTTCAGCCATTTCATTCTCAAAAATCCAATCAGCAATTAATGCTAATAATTCAAAATTCAAAGCAAAATTAGTGAGCAACATGCAAAAGTGATTTTTTCAGACGGCTCTCAATAAGACACACACATACACAGAGAAAAAGAGATACAGACATACAAAACAGATATACAGAATAACATCATTTCTTTCTCTATGCAGAAAATTAATCTGTTTTCCCCTTGATCTTATGGAAGACTGAAGATGAACATCAATCAGATATCATTTGTCTTCTTCAACTTCTACTCTAGGAATCATCAAAGACAACAACCCTAAATCTGTCTATAAGTTCCTGGATTTCAATAAGTCAAGGCTGAAGACCTATACCCCGTGCATAACTTCCAGCATTTTCTAAACTATAATCATCTTAGGGGGAGCTTTGACAACTACAATCCACTAAGTCTTCTCTGTTGATTAGATAAAAGAGAATACAACATCACCTTTCTTACCTCACTATAAAAAGGGTTTATTAACTCCCTTCAAAAGTTCTTGTGTTGGTTTTTGGGCACCTGATCAAAAGCCTAAAGGGTTGTGAGATCTCCCTATAAATAGATCTTGTGGTGATAGGGCACCTGAGCAAAACCTGTGGTGGCAGTCACCTTATCAAAAACCTGATAGTGGATTTCTACTAGGGTGGTAGAAGAGTGGATGTACCAAGATTTGGGGAACCACTATAAAATTCTTGTGTTGTCTGTGTGTTCATTTTTTCTTTGTTTTGCTATGTTGTGATAGTGTAGTTTATCTTAGTTTCTATTTCATTTCACATAACTACTACTATCACTTAATTTCTCTGATAAAGTTTAAAATCAGCAAAAAGTTTTAAATCACTCTATTCACCCCCTCTAGAGTAAATCAGGTCTATCCCCTATCTTTCACACCTATCAAACTATCTTGTTGGACTAGGCACTTCTATAAAACCTGCTCCAAAGAGCCTACACCTCAGATCCCTCAGGATCTCTAAGTCTCCTCTAAGACTTACTTCTCATCCACAAGGGCCTATAACTCTGTGGTCTATAAACCACCTACCTCAGGCTATTAAGCCCTACACTCATGCTGGGAGGACAGCCCTACCTCAAATCCACTAGGGATCCTACCTCAGAGCTCTGTAGTGCTCCTACACTCAGTAACCCTCAAGCCACCTACCTCAGCATTATCTCTAAGGCCTACAGCTCAGAATTCTCAGCCCTACAACTTCAGGCATAGGGCCCTACTCTTAGAGTGCTGCAACACTCCTATAGCTCAGTACCCATAGGAAGCTACCTCAGTGCACTTCTAAGCACCTACAACTTAGTTACAAGCTTGTTACCTACCTCAGGACAAAATGCCCTACACTCAGATCCACACTTGGATCCTACCTCAAAGAGCAGCACTCTCCTACCTAAGAAAATTAAGCCCTACAGCTTAGATCCACACTTGGATCCTACCTCAGAGATCAACGCTCTCCTACCTCAATTAATTAAGCCCCATAACTCAGATCTACACTTGGATCCTACCTCAGAGAGCAGCACTCTCCTAACTCAGGAAATTAAGCCTTACAGCTCAGATCCACACTTGGATCCTACAGGATGAATGTAGGTTGGTGTGATGATTGGCCACAAGTGAAATTTCACTGTGCCAATCTATCTGGACTGAGATAAACCCAGCCTAACCTTGACTCCAGGAAATATATTTCTTGAGTCTACTTATCTAGTTTGAGAGAATACTTAGACCTAACTTCCTCTTCTCAGCACCAGGGATTTTATCCAGCTGGACTAGAGAAGTAACTACAGCAGATCTTGCTACAACCTGAGCTGGGAGAATCCCAACCCAACTCCTTTCTTCACAGCAACAAGGATGAAGATCTCTTTGGCCTGTGCTGGAAGTAACTTGCAGATCAGCTTCTCTGCCCCTTTCTGAACTGAGCCAACTTCTCAGCCCTATCTCCTTCTTTACAACTTCCTTAGAGAATGATCTTTAGGTTTGTTGGCTGAGCCTATGAAGCACCTGTAGCAAGGGTCAGGCCAAACTGCTAACTTTTTTTTCCAGAGAATCCTTCTAAGCTAACTTGCTAGTGTAGATGAAGATCACACCATCTATCTTACTGTTGAAGATGTTTTTCCAACAACTAACTTGCTTTTTATCGTGTAGACTTGAGCTTCCTATTATTTAGCTCCACAACAATGGCGGAGAAGAAGAATTGCCTTGTTGCTTTCTCCAAAAAGCTCTTTTCTTTTATTGATTTTGTCCCAATGACTCTTGAGCAGTGGGCCTTACATAATTAATGGCCAGCAGTAACTTTGCTTTAATGCCAACTATCGTACAGTAGGTATGTGGCAACATTTGTCGCGTACTGTAGCCATCCCGCCACTAATTTGAAATACGTTGACTTGTTGACTTGTTGACATCATCAGCTGTGGACTTAGCCAAAAATCAAACAACATTAGCATAGGCGTTGAGTGAGTAAACATCACTCAATGCCAAAACACTTAGATAGATTTACCTTCTCTTGGCGTTGAGTGAGTAACCTTCACTCAATGCCAAACTACTTAGAATATAAATCTGTTTCTTGGCATTGAGTGATTCAACTTCACTCAATGCCAACTTGCTTTATCAGCTTTTTGTTGCTTGACGTTGAGTGAGTGAGCATCACTTAACGCCAAACTTTTAGACAAAAGTCTATCTCCACTAGGCGTTGACAACGTTGAGTGAGAAACCACCACTCAATGCCTTTTTCCTTAACCATATTTTTGCCTCTACAACATCTTAGGTGTTGAGAGCGTTGAGTGAGCACTCCTCAGTTAACTCTTTCTACCTTAGGCATTTTTGTGCTTAACTGTATCAGCACTTTCTTGTTCTCTACTAAGACAAACACTTGTCTCAGTGGTTATGCTGAGACTAACTCTTGTCTCAGTTGTTATGCTGAGACTAACACTTGTCTCAGGGGTTTTTGCCTTAGATAAAATCTTCCTGCTTTTCTGGCGTTGAGAGCGTTTAGTGTGTCTTCATCACTCAACGCTTTTTGCCTTCGCCAATTTTCTGTTTTTAAAAACACTGGCTTAGACTATCTTACTTTGAACTTAGTTCGACGAATGGTGAATTGAGCTCGACGAACTCTGAACTCAGTCCGACGAAT
Source organism: Platanthera zijinensis (assembly GCA_039513925.1). Lineage (NCBI taxonomy): Eukaryota > Viridiplantae > Streptophyta > Magnoliopsida > Asparagales > Orchidaceae > Platanthera > Platanthera zijinensis. The sequence continues at coordinate 101,911,421 of CM077095.1, forward strand.
TATCAACTGAGCTCGATGAACTCAGAATCTCAGCCTCTGAATTTAGCTCGACAAATGGTGAGCTGAGATCGACGAACTTTGAACTCAGTTCAAAGAATTCTGAACTGAGCTTGACAAATTATTTCTCAGCAGTCTTAGCGGTTATGCTGAGACATTCTTCTCAGCTATCTCGACACTTTTGCCTTAGTCAAATTATCTGACTTCAAGCTTACTCTTTGTGTTCACCTGTCCAATCAAGGACAACCTGCATTGACAGTCTCAACGCTTCCTTTTCAGCTGTCTCAGTGGTTATGTTGAGACATTCTTCTCAGTTTTCTCAGTTGTCTCAATGTTTTTGCCTTAGTCAAATTAGCTGACTTCTAGCTTACTCTTTTTGTTCACCTGTCCAATCAAGGACAACCTGCATGCATGAGCTTAAGCACACATAAAATACAACTATGCTCTTAGTCATGATGGTGATGCCTCTTCATATCCACTCTAGGGAAAATTGTGGGCAATGGACCAAACAATCTCCCCCTATTTGAAGAAGGCAGAACACCCAGCAATACTAAGAGGCATTATCATGATAGGCAGAATAATTTCATGCAGCTCTAGACATTTCTACACACCTACTAGCTTATGTTATATTAATACAATATGCTCTAATTAATTGCATTGACTTAATAAGTTAAGTCAACGCATCCTCATACTACTTGAGCAATTTCTCAAGTAACCTGAACTCTCCTTTCTAAAACTTAATGTTTAAATGGAGCACTACTAGAAGCATTACCCCTTATGTATTGCCACATATTTCCCCATTTCTGTCTTCTTCAATTGGTATATCTATTGAGGGAGTAGAAAGTATCATAGGAGAGATTATCATAGACAAAGTCCTATGTTGATACTACTAAGGAAATCATCCTAGTGACCAGTCAACTTGATTAGGAGTCATACCTTATGTGTTGATACATTGATACAATACAACACTACAGCATTAGAGCTTGCTGCACACATAGTTCCACATGCTGATGTTGTATCTACACAATCAGCATCCACCTGTGGTGATATCATTGATACACAACATCACTGCAGCCCCTTGGCACTTGATTGACCCATGGATCGACTTGAGCTGGCTGGTAGCTGTCTCTCTTCTCATGATCTCCCCCTTAGTCTATGCATTGTCCTTAAGACAAACTGATCAACAGTTTTGACAGCTGATATACTGGAGCAGCTGTCTGCTCCCCCTCAACTAAGGCATCCTTTGTCAGATTCCTGGTAGACATTCTAGTCTATGCCAGTCTGGATACCACTTGATGGTCTTTATAGTCTTGATATCACATCAAGGACTTATCTACCTGCAAGAAAAGTAAATCCTGCAACACAAACTGGAGTTTGGAGCTGCTGAAGCTATCCTAAGTTTCACATACCCAACTAAACCAAGAGGGTGTTGAACTTGACTTCATCTAGAGGCATGATAATCATGACAACCACTTATTAGTCAGGGCAAACTCAGGATTGAGTTCTTCCTTATGCTCCTAAACTTATTGATACTTAATCTACATATGCATAGTCCTGCTATGACAATCACGATTCCTAGCAACTTAGATTACACTAGTAGAATATCAATAAGAAGAAATTCTACTTATCTGGAGCTAATGGTTCTGATGCCATAAATTTCTGTTTGACAATCTTGAGTTTGACGAATTATTCAGATTTCGTCGAGCTCCATTCGATGAATGAAGGTGATTTCGTCAAGCTCCGTTCGACAAATGAAGGTTATTTCGTCGAGCTCCATTCATGCTGATGCTTAGCAACTCCCTTACACCTTGCACAGTCTCTTTTTGCTGAGCCAGATCTTCTCCCCTTATTTAGCAACAGACTTGCCTTTTGTCACAACCCGCATTTTCTAAACAATTAAATTATATCAGAGTAAGGGAAAATATGCGCCGTGATGCCACGCCGTGTAGGGGATAACTGCAAACGCTCAGGCAAGAATCAAAACTCAATAGTTTAAAAGGAGAACATATGTTGTTATGATTGAAATTCAGTTTAAGTTAAGAAGATAGCCGTATCCCTCGGCTCATTGGATCAACTAGTCCATGATTCAAAATATAATTATATGCTTGTGGAAGATACTTGTTTAAATTGACTCTAACATCCTACATGAGTACAAATGTCCCCGAGGAACAACTCATGCTATGCAAACCCTAGATTTATAATAAGTATACAAAAAAGTCTTTACGCTAAACATAAAGTAGTGACTTAGTTTTGAAAGAGATGACATGTATGCTTTACTAATAGTAGGGTTTTATAGGTTAAAAATATCTAACATGCAATCCTAGTAATAAATCATCCTAGAGAGCAAGTAATCTAAACGAAACATAAGAAAACCACATCAGCTAGCAAGTGTAAAATATCAACAATCCCGTGGGCATCAACAACAAGACACGAACCCACAGTACAAAGAATGTCTGAAACAAGGAAAAGAAAACTGAAATAAAAAACTACCTCGCTACGGCGAGGGGAAAAACCATAGCCGACACTACTGCTTCAAGAACTCCAAAACCAACTCTACTACCTGCTAATGCTCCGAACCCGAGGCATTCTAAAGACAGAACACCACAGCAAGAAGGTACAAATGGTGGCAGAAAAAGTAAGCAAAAGAAAACAAAGGTCAAACAGTGTACCAACCCAGGACTAAGAGTACTGAAGTAAGGTACATAAATAAAACTCAAGAAATAAATCAAAAGAAAAGAACTTACGTGAATCGTCACGTACAACAAATCATGCTGGATACCCAAAGCAAGGAGAGAGCATGATTAAATCATAAGAAAGAATACTTCAAAACTTTATTAGCCACCTGTGGTCAACTCTACCCATACACACAGGCAGGGTGGTCACTTCTCTATATACACCCCTCACAGATGTTAAAATCCATCTAACTGCGGGGGAGACTTACACACACCACCAATCACCGCAGATGCTCGAAACCCAGTAGAGTTTCACGAGCTACTAATAAAGGAAAAAAACCTTATGGTCGGTGGATTTACCCCTAACACCCGCAACAAAGAAACACCATGAAATAAATCTCAAGATTTGGAACATCGGATTCTACTCAACATTTCTTAGATTAAAGACACGGTTGATCAACCTTTAGAATGATTTATAATCCTATATAAACTCTGATGCATCCTATGATAATGGTTAGGGGCGATTAAATCTAATGATATAACATCTCATTATTCACTACAACTCTACAAGGTTAAGTTTTCTCTTCATGACAAGAACTCATAAATTCGAGTAAACTTCAAATAAGGATTATATATTTCTATAACTTGGAAAGACAGAAAAAGAATGTAGTAAAAATTAAAGAACAAAAAGCTTATTCGTTACCATCAAATCAGACAAGGAGAAAAGAGGGTAAACCACCACTTGCCTTGATTTTACCGGAGAATATCACCAAATCGCACCTCGGCGTAGATCGGGACCAAGGAAGATGAGAGAAATCGACAACTAACAAGAATGGCCAAAAGTAAGAGTTAGGGCCAAAAATCCTAGCGAGAAAAATCAAGGATTGAGGAAGATTTTACCACGATGATGAAGCCCTCGCCGAGAGCTTTCCAGATCTATACTCGGTCGAAAATTTGGAGCACTGTCGGCGGCCACCAGAATATTCACGAAAAGATTTCTCTCTCTCGCTCACGCCGCTCTGGTTTGGGAGGAAATCCGAGAAGATGAAGTGTTTATTCTTTTCTAATAACCTAAGTATAAGAGTATATATATATATATAGTACTTATAAAATATTTTGTTTAAATATATAAAAAAAACGTATTGTTTACAAGTTGATTCGCGGAAATCAAAAATAGATGCCTAGGATGGATTCAAACAAAAAAGTACCCAACATGAAAGTTGTAGATCTCATCGAGACGAACAAATTTTATGTTAACAACATTTCCATAGAACAACGTTTTAACCCTCAAAATGGCGCCCGAACTCAAACTGTACAGGACAATTTGAGAAGAAATAGAGCAGAACTCGAGAGGTTAAAAGCAAGCACTCGAGAGGCGAAAAGCTAGCACTCGAGAGAAATGGATTTACTAGAGAATGAACAGTAAAAGCACTCGAGAGCAGGTAGACCCACACGAGAGATGCACAGGGGAAACACTCGAGAAGACTCAGACCACTCGAGAAGAAACGTGCAAACAATTAAAAGAACAGTTTTCTTTTGTCCTTCGTGAATAGTGCTTTTTACAAAAATATCCAAAAAATAAACTATAGAGATGAATAGGAATTTACATTTTTGAATAGTGCTTTAATATTATAATAATCATATTTTCATATTTTGAACAAGAAAACACGAGTTCAAAACGGAGGCCCAAACGTGCTCCGAATTAAACGAAACCCACACCGTAGGCGAATGTTGATGCTACGAACCCAACGGCGAAGTCAAAATCTAAATCCGACATGCCATTCCCGAGATATAAATTTTAAAAGTCTACGACGAACATAGACTATACCAAACTTCAGAAAATCGCTGAGCCCCGAATATAGCTCGGATTGCGACGAAACTTGACGAGCAAGTCCAAAATTACTTAACTTAATTTCCAAATGCAAAAAATTTCAATAACAACAAGAATTCGGCCGAAACGACTGCACGGACGCAAATATTCCTTAACGGCGCTGCGCCTTCAACTCGGCGTTAAAAGTAACGTCATGATGTCATAAATATGACGATACTAAAATAAATAAAATCATCGAAAAAATCGGGGGCGTTACAGTCACTCCCCCTAAAAATAAGTTTCATCCCGAAATTTAACACAATACCAAAACCAAACGAAACAAGAACTCAAACATAATCAAAAACATAAAGACATACCAGAACTAGGAGAAGAGATGTAGATGAGATTCCCTCATCGCTGATTCCAATTCCCACGTCGCGCTCTTGACGTCTTGATTTCTCCAAAGAATCTTGACCATGGGGATGGTCTTCCTCCGCAACACACGCTCTTGAGAATCCAGAATACGAACTGATTCTTTCACATACATAAGGTTGGGCTGAATCTGGGGAACCTAGTCAAGGACTTGACGACCACTACGAAAACACTTCCACAACCCGCTCATATGGAACACATCATGGACTCTAGGGAAGGTAGTTGTCAATTCCAGTCTATAAGCTGATACTCCGATGCGCTCAAGAATCTGGAAAGGTCCCACATACTGGGGGTCTAACTTGTGGTTCCTTCCAAATCTTTTAACCCCTGGCATCAGAGAGATTTTCAGGAAAACCAAGTCCCGAACAACAAACTCCAGATCGACCCTTCGTCGATTAGCATACTTCTCATAACGCTCTTGTGCTACATAGAGCTTCTCTCGAATATGAGTTACAACACAATTCATCTCTTCAAGGGCTTCTGGACCAAGCAACGGTCTCTCTCCAACTTCAGCCCAAAACAAAGGAGTCCTACAACGACTCCCATACAAGGCCTCAAACGGGGCCATCTGCAGAATCTCTTGATAACTATTATTGTAAGCAAATTTCATGAGTCTGAGATGCTCATCCCAAGCACCACCGTGATCCAATATGTAACACCTTATCATATCTTCCACGATCTGATTAACTCGTTGTATTTGACCATTCGTCTGCGGATGATAGGCGATGGAGTACCTTAAATCGGTACCAAACCCCTCCTGTAAACTCTTCCAAAAGCGAGACGTAAATTTGGAGTCTCGATCTAATACAATTCTCACAAGCACTCCATGCAATCTGATGACCTCTTCAAGATATAGCTCAACTATCTTCTTCATTGAATACCCAATCTTTAAGGGAACGAAGTGAGCACACTTTGTCAATCTATCGACTATTACCCAAATAGAATCGTGCCCACGGGGATATTTTGGTAGACCGGTGATGAAATCCATCAAAATACTCTCCCACTTCCAATGTGGAATATCAAGCGGTGTCAATTTACCACCATGCCTTCTATGATCAGCCTTAACACACTGACACGTAAAACATTCCGATACAAACTTCGCGATATCATTCTTCATTCCTGGCCACCAAACAATTTGCTTTAGATCCTTATACATCTTAGTGGAACAAAGATGGTAGGCTACACTGGAACCATGAGCTTCAGCACAGAATTTAGCCCGAATGTCGCCAAAGGCAGGGACGCAAAATCTACCCTGATACTTCAAGGTATCCAACTCATCCAAGGAGAAATCCGATAGCTCTCCCTTCACTGTTCTATTCCGGAGGTGTAAAAAATACATATCATCCTTCTGATGTACTTGAGTAAGGGAAATCGAAGAGGGCTCTTCTGCTTCTAGACTAGCAGACACAGTACCACTCCCAACCTCAATATCCATCAATAGGAATTCTTCCACCAAGGAATGTACCGACAGATTAAAATTTTTGGCAGTCTTTCTACTCAAAGTATCGGCTACTATATTAGCCTTTCCTGGATGATAAAGAATTTTCACTTCATAATCAGCCACATATTCTAACCACCGATGCTGGCACAGATTTAATTCCTTCTGAGTGAAGACGTACTTCAAACTCTTATGGTCGGTATAAATCTTGCATAACATGCCATACAATAAGTTTCGCTAAAGCTTTAGGGCAAAAATTATAGCAGTGAACTCCAAATCGTGCATAGGATAGTTTCTCTCATGAATCTTTAGTTGCCTCGATCCATATGCGATCATCTTACCATCTTGCATTAAAACACAACCAAGTACGATTTGTGATGCATCAACATACACAACATACTCAACTCCTTCAGTAGGTAGGGTTAAAATTGGAGCATTACATAATCTCTTCTTCAACTCTTGGAAGGCTTCTTCACACATATCGCTCCAAATAAATGCAATATTCTTCTGGGTAAGTCTAGTTAAAGGAGCAAACAACACCGAAAACCCTTCCTTGAATCTTCTATAATAGCCAGCCAGGCCTAAAAAGCTCCTAATCTCCTTAGGTGTAGAAGGACTCTCCCATTCCATCACAATAGATATTTTAGTCAGGTCTACAGAAATACCGTCCTTGCTTACAACATGACTCAGAAAGGACACCTGAGGTAGCCAGAACTCACATTTGCTCAACTTTGCATATAACTTATGCTCCATCAGGGCCGACAAAACCAAACGCAAATGCTGAGTATGCTCCTCAACACTGCGGGAATACACCAAGACATCATCTATGAACATAATAATAAATCGGTCTAAGAAGTTATAAGACCCCATTTTTTTCTTTTTAAACACCAGGGTCTTAGGCCCAGAACCGCCCCTTTGCGGTGACACCTTCACGCCCAAGAAGGCCGTCACTACAAAGCGCCGATCCTGCCGGCCAAATCGATCTTAACCACAGCAAGGAAATAGAGAACAACCAGTCCACATAGATCACATATATAGAAATAAAAGTCTCCACGAAGGGAGTGTCCAACAAATAATATATCAGAGTACTAAAATACGGGCTTATGCCCGATACATCATGTCCTCACCACAAATCACTCATGCGGAAGCAAAAACAGAACATCTACTTAAGGTCGAGACTCACGGTCCCAGCTGTATGAACTCCGGAGCTAGACTGCCCCATCTCCAAGCGGGCCGACCTACGGGGCTGCTCCTCCATGCTGGGCTCCACGATTCCCTAAAATGATGCGGTTCGAAAATCGTTAGTCATAAAGACTACGCCCTTTCATCCCCTACCCCTTCCCCCATGGCTCCTAAGTACCGAGCAGAGAGGAAGAAAGGGAAGGACATGAAGGTGGAGATTAAATCAAAAGAAACAGGTGGCGGCAGAACTAATCTAGAAATTCTATAATAAATAATTGCAATAATATGAAATATGAAAAGTAACCTTCACTTATGTGAGAACACATAAGCCAAGGGGTCTTCTACAAGGCTCCCATCGTATATGAGAACTTCAAGAATGGTGAAACTGAATCAGTGGCAGACATATACACTAGACTCAGTCTCATCATTAATGAGTTGAAAATCTTTGAGAAGGATATCACATTGACAGAAGTCAATTTTAAGATCCTCATGTGTTTCCCTAGCACATGGGATTACAGAATCTGGCCAATTAAAGAAGCCAGAAGTGTCAATGAGATATCTACTGAGACCCTATTGTGCAATCTCAAATCTTATGAGTAACTCATCAAAACTAGGGAAGCTGAGCAAAAGGCTTCACCTTCAGCTAGGAAAGAAAAGAGCATTGCTTTCCAAGAAACAGATGAAGCAGAAGCTCTTCCAGAGAATGAAGACCTTCTAAGTCTACTAGCTAAGAGATTCTACAAAATAGCCTGAAAAGACTTCAGGAGAAGACCTTCTAGAGACCAGGACAAACCAAGGTATGAAAGAACTCCTACTAAAGAAATAGTTTGTTATGGATGCAGGAAACTAGGAAATATCCTTCCAGAATGTCCTGAGAATAAGAAGGAGGAAAAGAAGAAGGAGATAGAATCCAGGAAGCATTCACACAAGCCCTCTTCCAGCAAATACAAGAAGAAGGAAAGAGGATTTATTGCTAAGACTTGGAGTGAATCAGACTCTAAGTCTTCATCCAGTTCAAGTGATGATGAAGAAGAAAAAGCAAGAGCTAAAGAAATCTGTATGATGGCAATCAATGCCTCATGCAGTAATCTTGAGGAAGAGTCTGAATTAGAATCAGAAGAAGATCAGGTAATCTCTACCTTTGATTTTAACATAGAACAATTTAAAACTGGTTTTAAATTGCTATGTAAAGACCTGATTCAGTCTGAGAAGGAAATAAAACTTCTCAGAGAGAAATTAGTTAAATTAGACAATTTTTCTTCTAAAAACATATAACTTAAAAAAGATTTAAAAACTACTAATGATCAAATACTTTCTTTAGAAAATAAATTAAAAGAGGCTAAGTTGTTTGAAGAATCCCTTAATGGGAGAAGTATCAAATTGATGGATATCACAAGCACAGTGAATGCCAGATTAAATGGCAAACTAGGCTTGGGAGCTTCATCTAGTCAACCTCATATTTTGCGGAAAAATATTCTATCAACTCCTACAAATTTTATATCTGCTAAAGGAAAAGAAGTATTACAAGTTACAAATAAAGATACTAAAATTTTTCAAAAGAATAAACCATAAAAAAAATAAAAGTTCTCAGAAAAATTATGTTCCACAATATTCATCGAACCAAGATAGACGAAATCAGTATCATTCGTAGAACGGAGATCAACGAACTATGAACCCAGATTTTGGGTACAACTACTCAACTGCAGGTGATCGACGAAATCAATATGATTTGTTGAATAGAGATCGATGAAAGTGGAACACAAATAATGAATTCTATCATTCTGTGAGCTGAGTTCGACGAAATCGATACTTTTCGTCGAACAAAGCTCGATGATATCAACTTAATTCGTCGAACCCAGTATTTCAAAAAAAAAGTCTAATTATTTTCAAAACAATAATCAATCACAAAAAATTGTTAATCCTTTTACCCAGTGGATTATTCCTCCTAGGAGATTTCATCCACTAGGTTATAAGGATCAACCAGATTATTCCTACATTTCTAGTTATCATTATGTGAGTAAACAAGGACCCAAGGTAACCTGGGTTAATAACAACTAATCTATTTTTATACAGGAAAAAACTATCCGACCACAAAGGAACAATGGTACTTGGAAAGTGGGCGTTCAAAACACATGACAGGATCAAAAGAAAACCTGAGCGATTTCAAAGAAAAGGTTGGACATAAAGTGATCTTTGGAGACTCTAATTGTAGACAGACATAAGGCTATGACAATGTCAAAGTTGGAGCAGTTACCTTCAAGAAGGTAGCCTATGTGAATGGTCTCAAGCATAACCTCATCTCAATCAGCCAATTATGTGATGAAGGTTATTAGGTAACATTTAATAAGTCTTTATGTTCAATTACTTCTGATAGAAACAAAATTGTTTTAACTGGAATTAGACAAGGAAATATTTATCTAGTTAATTTTAACTCAACAAAATCTGAAATTTTTTTATTTAATAAAATTAGTAAATCTAGTGAACTGTGTCATAAGAGATTAGGAACTGTGTAAATCTTAGGACTATAGCTAAATTATCTAAGGACAATCTTTTTAGAGGACTACCTTCTGGTTCCTACAAGAAGGACTTTGTAGGGCTTGTCAATTAGGTAAGCAAACTAAAAATAGTTTTAAATCCATCTCTAAAAGTAATTTACCCAAAATCTTGTACTTGCTACATATGGATCTATTTGGACCCATTACAATAATGAGTCTGGGAGGGAAATCTTATACTTTAGTTGTTGTAGATAATTTCTCTAGATTCACTTGGGTGTTCTTTCTGAGAAACAAGTCAGATAACTCTAAAGTTCTTACAGACTTTCTTAGGAGCATCAAGATTGAGTACTCTACTCAAATTGCATTGATCAGAAGTGATCATGACACTGAGTTTGAATATCTTCTGATGCAAGAATTCTATGATAGGAAGGTATCAAGCATTGTTTTTCTGCTCCTAGAACTCAACAAAATGGGGTAGCTGAAAGGAAAAATAGAACCCTGATTGAATCTGCTGTGACATTACTTGTAGATGGTCACTTACCCATATTCTTTTGGGCAGAGGCAATAAGCACAAAAAATTATGTTTTGAATAGAAGTCTAATTCATAAGCTAAAGGGTAAGACCCCCTATGAATTACTTAAATCTAAGAAACCTAAAGTAAATTATTTTAAAAAATTTGGCTGTAAATGTTACATTCATAATAATGATAAGAAATACTTAAAGAAATTTGAAGCCAAAGATGCATAGAAAATTTTTCTTGGATATTCTCAAGTTAGCAAGGCTTATAGGATTTATAATAAATCATCTCTTAAAATAGAAGAATCTATACATGTTTCATTTGATGAGACTAACATGTTTTTGCAAGGAGAGAGACATCTCTACCATAGACAAATTTCAGGTACCAAATCTGTGTGAGAAATTGGATGATTTAATCCTAACATAAGAGGATATATCACATCCTTCTCAACAGATTGCTGATGATGACAGTGATGAAGAAATTCAGGAAATTTATGCTGAAAATATTATGGAAAATGAAATTCCAACAGAGGAATTAAAACCACAAATAGTTGAAGAACCAACTCTACCCACTGACTTTATCACACTTAGGGATCACCCTAGATCTCAAGTGATTGGAGACATGTCAGCTGGTGTGCAAACAAGGCATCAATTAAATTAAGAACAGATGCATGCTTGTTTCATTTCTCAGATGGAACCCCAATCCATCACAGATGCAGATAAAGATCCCCACTAGATCATTGCTATGTAAGAGGAACTCAAGCAGTTTGAGAAATGTACAGTTTGGGACTTAGTTTCGAGACCCAAAGACCATCCAGTCATTGGAACCAAATGATTCTTTAAGAACAAGTTGGATGCTCAAGAAGTAATTGTAAGGAATAAAGCAAGATTAGTAGCTCAAGGATACTGTTGGAACCCCATTTTAGATTTGGGCTAGGTTCACTAATTAGGATTGTTGACCCATTATGTATAGTTTAGGGTCAATTTATTGGTTCTAAGGTAAGGTCAGTCTGATTAGGTTAGACTCTTATGTTCCAGCCTTCAGAAGACTCCTGAGACTCAGATTTAGTAGAAATGCAGTTTTAAAGAGTACAGAAATTAGTTCGAAGTTCTTCGAACTCAGCTCGACGATCATCGATCGCAGATCGACAAACTCAGAGTTTCAACTCTGAGCTGAGCTCGATGATATCCGAGCTCAGGTCGACGAACTCCCTCCTCTAATTAGTTCGTCTGATCGACGAAAGTCTATCTCAGGTCAAAGAACTTTGAGCTCAGCATTGACAGATACTTTCCAGATCATTTATCTCTGAGCTCAGCTTAACGAAGGAGATTTCTTAGCTCGATGAACTTGGAGTTCAGGTCAACGAAATCTGTTCTGAGATCGACTAATTCATATCAAAACCAGTTTGCTGTTTTCTCTCTCAGTTTGAATTCTAATTATATTAGTCTAAGGAAGTAATTCTCTGAATAATTAATGCTTATATTCTCAATAATATAGCCATTTCTTGGCTGCATTAATTATGGTTTTTCACAGAGGTAATTACTTGACTTATTTACTGGGACAGTTGAGGAAACTCATTAAAGATTTTTTCCAGCCATTTCAACCCCCATATTCTGAGTTGTAATTCAAGGATTTTATTCAAATTTCAAAAGGCTGATTATTGCACAGAATATAAAAAGGGTTTTCTTTTTCCTCTAAATAGAGATACACAAGGTATAGTGATACAGAGAAGAAAAGCATACAGAGAATAACAGATATACATAATACATTCTCTGTGCAGATTATTGCTAGTGTGCTTATAGGAAATTGAAGAAGAAGAATAACAAAAAGATCATTAGTCTTCTTCAGTTTCTGGCTTCAGGATTCTTCAGAGACAAACAACATTCATCTGTCTAAAAGCTTCCTGAAGAAACATCAAACTAGTTGAAGGACTACACCCTGAGGAAAGCTCCCTTCCTTCCAAAACCATTCAACATCTCAGGGGGAGCTTTGACAACAGCAATCCACTTGTATTCTCGAGTTTTTTGAGAAAGAGAAGACACCATCACTTTCTTTACCTCACTGTAAAAAGGGTTTTTAACTCCCTTCAAAAGTTATCACCTGGTTGTCAAGTCTCCTTAACAGAAGACTTGTGTTGGTTTTTGTTCACCTGATCAAAAGCCTAAAGGGTTATGAGATCTCCCTTTAAATAGATCTTGTGGTGACAGGGCACCTGAGAAAAAACCTGTGGTGGCAGGTCACTTGATCAAAAACTTGTTAGTGGATTCCTATCAGGGTTGTAGAAGAGTGGATGTACCCAGTTTTGGGGAACCACTATAATTTCTTTGTGTCGTCTGGTTGTTCCATTTCTTGTTTTGCTATGCTGTGATAATTTTGGTTTTTTACTTCTCCTTATATACTTTAATATCACTTATTTTAATTCCGTTATAAAAACTAATCAAAGTTTTAAAAATACTCTATTCACCCCCCTCTAGAGTTAAGTAGATGTATCACCTCACTTTCAGATACTCATAGGAGGAAGGCATAGATTATGACCAGACTTTTGCCCCTGTTACAAGGTTAGAGTCTATCAGATTATTTCTTGCATATGCAACATTCAAGAAATTCATAGTATATCAGATGGATGTCAACAATGCTTTTCTAAATGGATAACTCAAAGAGGATGTTTATGTTGAACAACCTCCTAGTTTTATCTCTCCAACTCACTCTTCTTATGTATTTAGACTTAACAAAGCTCTCGATGGTCTTAAACAAGCTCCAAGAGCTTGGTATGAGACTCTTGCTAGTTTCTTGTTAGAAAATAAGTTTAGCAGAGTCCTAGTAGATAGGACATTATTTGTTAGACATCATAAATCTAAAATCTTATTAGTTCAAATATATGTAGATGATATAATATTTGGTTCTACTGTTTCTAAACTTTGCAAAAGGTTTTCTGACTTGATGCATTCAAAGTTTGAAATGAGTAGCATGGGTGAACTATCCTACTTCTTTGGTCTCCAAGTGAAGTAATCCCCTGATGGTATTTTCATATCCCAATCTAAATATTCTAAGGAGCTTATTAAAATATTTGGGATGTCAGATGCCTCAGCTATGAAAACACTCATGCCCTCAAATGTTATAGTTGATAATGATGAATAAGGCAAGCCTATTAATCAAAAAATATATAGAGCCATCATTTGGTCTTTATTATATTTAACAGCAAGTAGACCAGACATTATGTTTGCTACCTGTATTTGTGTTAGATTCCAAATAAATCTTAAAGAATCTCATCTAATTTTAGTAAAAAGAATTTTTAGATATATAAAGGGTTGTCCCAATCTAGGACTTTGGTATCCTACAGAGTCAGAATTTGAATTATCTGGACTCTCAAATGCTGACTATGTTGGTTGCAGAGTTGACAGAAAAAGCACATCAGGAACTTGTCAGTTTCTTGGTGATAGGCTTGTCTTATGGTTTTGCAAGAAGCAAACATCTGTGTCTACTAAAACTGCTGAAGCTGAATATATAACAACTGATAGTTGTTGCTCACAGATTTTGTGGATTCAAAATTAGCTTCTAGATTATGGTTTCAACTTAAATAATTCAACTATATTTTGTTATAATAATAGTGCAATTTCTATTGCACAAAATCCAGTTTTTCATAGTAGGACTAATCATATAGAAATTAGACATCCTTTTCTTAGAGATAATGTAGACAAAAATAAAATTAATCTTGTTTTCATTTCTACTGATATACAAAGGGCAGATATTTTCACTAAACCCTTAGATGAAAAGAAACATCTTTTCTTTTTAAATCAGTTAGGCAGGATTAATGAAGAATCATTAATTTGATTTTTGTCTGTGCTCGACGAATTGTCCACCTTTTTTCGAACGAAGATCGATGAATTGTGAGCTATTCGCAAAACTTTCGTCGAATGGAGATCGACGAAACACATTTCTTTTTTAGGATTTATCGTCGAACAAGAGTTCGATGTCTTGTTTTCATCGGACAGAGTTTGTCTTTTCAACTTCTGCAAACCTATAACTAGGTTTTCATCGAACTCTATCACGTGCCTTTTAATTTCACCTTACACTTGATCTCTTCTATTTTGGCAGGGAATGACGATTTCTCCAGCAACTCTCTCGGCGATGAAGTTTGATGAAGGCTTCGACATTGACATAGACTTATTTAGACTTTCTGATCAAATATTCCAAGAAATTCTGAAACTATTCGAAGATCAAAACTTGAAGAAGTTTATGACAACAAGATTGAAACTTCCAGTTACTGAAATTAAAGAGTGGGTACATACTACAAAGTTTGCTGATCAGACAACAATCACTGGAACAATCTCTGGCAATCAGGTTTCTCTAACACCTGATAGTTTATCTAAAGTTTTTGGATTTATTAATAGTGAAGATGACTTGGAAATTTCTAGCACTGAGTTTACTGAAATGCTAGATAGAATGGGTCATAATCAAGGAAACCCTAATCATCTTTTAAAGAAAAATCTCTCTATAGAATATAAATTTTTGGCTGTTATTGTTGGAAAAGTCATATTGGGCAAACACTCTGCCCATGAATATGTAACTAGGCACCAGTTCTTGGTGATTTGTGCCTTAGTTAATCAGAAATTTGTTAATTGGGGCTTGATTTTTTTTTAATCAATTAAGAAGAAAATCAATGAAAAGGATGCTGGTTATGGAAGGGTTCTGGGCATCTTCCTGTAAGCCAAGTGCCCTGAACTCCTGGTCTCCCAGACCATCCACATAAATGCATCCAAGAGGCTGACATCTGCCTTTTTTGGAAGATGGGAGAGGGTCATCCCTAAGCCTTCCAGGGCTACTTCTTCCAGAATAGCTTCTGAAGAAACTAGGGCTTCTCCAGCCACTCACCAATCCTCTGGAGAAGTTTCTGTTCCACCTCATTCTTCTCCTCCTCCATCTCTCCATAGTTCTCCTAGGCCATCATCACCTTCTCAACAACAAATTCTCACTGAAGATGCTCCATCCACATATTTCCACACTGTCTCCCCAATTCATCATTCTCCTCAGTCATCACCTCTGCCACCTATAATATCTGTAGATATTCAATCCACCTCATTTCTTTTTGACTCACCCACTCATCAGTCACCCACATATCCACTTCTCTTTAATCTACCTAACTTCAATCTTCTTCCACCATCTCCATCCCATTCCCTCATCCAGGAAATAATTCCTAAAATCATCCCTGATGATATTCCCTCTATCATGCCTCCATCATCCACACCTTTTAATCCTCAAGCCTTTACCATCTGTCCAACTTGCTCCACACCAGCTTCTTCTACTGCTAATCCACCTTCCACATCTTCTATTCCTAATGATTATATGTATGTAGATTTTTCTTCTATCTCTGCAAACATTCTTGAATTCATCACTCCTACACTCAAAAAGCTGATAGGCGATGTCGTGGCTCCTCTTATTGCTATCATCAATACTCTTTCTTCAAAGCTTGCCTCCTCCTCTTTTATCCCTTCTTCTAGGGGCCTAGATTCAGGTCTCCATGGATATAGATAGGGGGAGATGTCTAATGAAGAAGCTCCTCAAGCAGCAGTCTCAGTTTCTACAGCAGCAAAAGTAGTTGTTGATAATGAAGATTCAGAAATGCTTGAAATTATAGTTGCAGAAAAGTTGACAGAAGTTCCAGCTCCGGAAATCATTCCTGTTGGTGATGTTTTCATTAATCCCACAGTTGATTTATTTTCTCTTTTATCAAATTTTGATACTCTGCACAGTAGTTATCTAGTTTTTGAGAATGAGCTTGTTAAAGCTATAGTATGTTATACTGCTCTAGTAGATTTTTCAGTTTTAGAAGAGATTAAATCTAGTTTCAATAATATTCCTACTAGTATCTCTTTAGTCTCTGAGAGTATAACAATTGAGAATATAATAAATGTCATAGAGAAAGGTTTTTCCCCTCCCACTCATGTGCTGGATGAAACTCCAATGCCAAATATGGATGACATTATGTTTGTTGATATGCATGAAGATGATAATATGCAAACTCAAGCTGTTACAGAGATTATGAATGTACAACCAGAAGTGCAAGTAAAGAATAATGCTGATTTAATTAAATAGTTAGATGATTTATATGATTATACTGAGGAATAATTTGATGATGATGATGTTGAATCAGATGATTCAGAAGACTTTGGTTCAAAGAAAAGGAAAGCCAAGAAAAAGGCTCATGTTAAGGTTACTCCTAAACCTTCTTCAAAGGATGATATTCCTTACTATATTCAGCATAATATACCCCTCACTCCAGATTTCCCCACTGGATGAGGTATTCTATAAATGAGCTAAAGGACAGGAAAAAGATGAACATATATAATTCTCCACCTCAGAAGAATTGGAAAGGACCTCCTCCTCCTCCAGCAGTAGGAGCAGCAGGAAGTGTTTCTCAGTCTCACAGGTCTGCCTATCACTCTCATCATCATTCCAGACCATCTCAGAGCAGCAGCCAACAACATTCAGGTCAAATAAGACAGCAACAACAGCAAAGAAATCAGCCAACAGCAGACATCTCAAAGTAATCAGCAGGATAAATCAATTCCAGAGAGGCCTCCTTCATCAACTTATGATCCAAATTTGGATCCCAACTTTAGAATGACCAGGTTTAATGAGCTTATTGCTCTATCCCAAATTAAAAAAGCCAAGGCAGAAGGGAAGGACACTTCTTAATTTTAAACTATATCATCCTATAGATATAAGAGCTGGACAAGTATTAGGTAAAGAACCTATTTAATGTTGATAAATATATTAGTTTACACGCAGAGGCAGTTGTGCCTAGAGCTACTTCCTTAATGATTATTGGCTCTTAAGATCTGAAGATGACTAAACAGGAAGCTGCAGATCCTACTAGGAAGTTGATCTTTAATAAATTCTCTTCAGATTCTCCTTCAGATGCTTCTAAAAAGGATTCTTAGTTTTCTGCTTTTATTCTGAACTTTATTGTTATTATTTTTGAACTCTCATAGCACTATATCATATATCTGATGAAAATTTTAATTCTGCTAGATATATTTTTTTGTATTTTGTGTAAATAGTATCCTCACCCAAACAGGGGGAGATTGTTAGAACCCTAGTTTTGATTTGGGCTAGGATTATTATTAGGATTTTTAGATTGACCCAACATGTATAGTCTAGGATCATAGGTTTTTCCAGGGTCATTTGCCTTAAAAGAATTCCAGAGTTCAGAAAATCAGTTCGACAAAAGTTGAGCGCAGTTCGACGAACGCCAAGCTCAGCTCGATGAACTTAGAGTTCTAACTCTGAGTTGAGCTAGACGAAAGCTGAGCTCCGGTCGACGAACTCTGACCTCAACTCTGAAACTCCAGTCGACGAAAGTCAAGCTCAGCTCGAGAAACTCTGAGCTCAGGTCAACGAATATGAAGAATCAGCTCGATGAAATCTGAGCTCAGGTCGACGAATATGAATAATCAGTTCGACGAACTCCAGGCTCAGGTCAACGAAATGTATGCTGAGTTCGACGATTTCTAAGTAGTGTTTTAGGCAGTTTTCTTTGTAGATGGCAGAAAAGTTTCAGGCTTAATTTCTCGCTATTATATATTCTGAAGGCAGAATAAATTCAAAGGCTTAATTACAGACAACCTTGACTCTGATATTTAATGCTAAATATTCTATCGAATATAGCCGTTTGGAGGCAGCATTAAATATGGATTTAATCACAGAGTTCTTATTTCCATTCTAACCAATTTCCAAGGCAGTTACCTTCTCAGGAATTCTCCAGCCATTTCAGGGTTAATGAATTCAAATATTTGAATTCTTCTCATGATTCAAAATATATGCTCATAAGTTTTCTACTTCAGAAAGAGACAGTTACAGTTTTGAGATACAACTTATTTTACAGATTTCACACTCTGTTAGGGTTACAGAGAATAAGCTTTCTGCTTCAAGTTCATATCTCTCAGAAACATTTACTGGAAGAAGAAGTTTTCAAAGAAGGCCTATACCCTGAAGAAAGGACTCCCTCACCTGATCATAAACTCTATTCAAATCAGGGGGAGCTTTCTGCTTCAGCAATCTACTAGTTTTCTTAGAGATTATTGACAGAGAAGAATATCATCACCTTTTTGTTTATTCAATAAACTGTGTATAGGGTTTTAACTCCCTTCAAAAGTTAGATCTTTGGTTCATAAGTCACCTGATCAAAAGACTTAAGGTTTAGTTTTGTGTCACCTGATCAAAAGCTTAATGGGTTGCCTGATCTCCCTTAGAAAAATTGATCTTGTGGTGGTAGGGCACCTGAGCAAAAACCTGTGGTGATAGGGCACTTGATCAAAAACCTGTAGTGGATTCCTACCAGAGTGGTAGAAGAGTGGATGTACCCAGATTTATTAGGAAACCACTATAATCTGTGTGTCATCTGTGCTGATTGCTTTCTTTATTTGTGTGCTGTGATCTTCTTTATATATATATATATCACTATCTTTTAATTCGCTATAAGAACAAGTTAATAATTTTTAATTCTCTATTCACGCCCCTCTAGAGTAAAGATAAAATCTATCCCTCACTATCAGATTGAGATGGCCTTTAGTTGGCTGACTTCCCACACTTTTTGATCCAGCAAGGATGTTGTCTCAGATTGCTGGGCAGCAACTAGCTGAAGAGAGATAATTTCCTCAGCTTGCATCTTGGCCAACATCTTGATTTTTCTCAAAGCATCCAAAATTTGACCATACTTGTCAATCAATTTATTGACATCTACCTCAGATTCAGATCCATCTTCATCACTAGGTGAGGATGCATCAGAATCTGGACTGGTCTCATGACCTGAGCATCTAGACAGAGATTATACCTATTCTTGACTAGGCTGATCCTGGTAGGATACTTCCTCTGTCAAAGCCATCCCATCACAACAGCCAATGATATATTCATCCACCTCAGTATCACTTTCTGAGTGTGATAGAGGGGCCCTGATCTCTATCTTCACTGGAGGATTGACTTCTCCTGCTACAATAGCTTCATCTTTAGCAGCAACAACAACTAGCCCATCGTAGGCTTCTTCTTCTTCTTTAGACTCTGAACCACTATTAGAAAGACTGACTTCCTCTGTCCCTTCCAGGTAGCCAGTGAGAGAATCCCACATCTCTTTGGTTGTCTTGTAGTGGACAAGCATTTGGAAGGTGGAGTCATCTTTGACAGTTACCATGATGTGTTGTACCCTCCTGTCCATTGATACCAAGTTGATTTCATCTTCAGACATCTCTGCATAACTCTTTTGGGTTTGGAAGCTTGCATCTGATGTAGAGACCCTCATGGGAATGAAGGGTCCTTCTTGAATTGAAGCCAAGACTCTAGGATCACTTGCTTCCATCTACCAGATCCTTTCTTTCCACATCCCAAAGTTCTCCTTATTACAGACTTGAAGCTCCATTGAACTCCACTCCTTATGGTTCTCTTTTGAACCTACCAATGCTAACCTTTTAGCTATCCTTTGAGGTCTACTCAGACTATTAAGTCCTTTTTGAGTAATCTCCCTCTGATACCACTTGAAAGTCTTTAATTCAAGGATAGTTAAATCACCTAGAGGGGGGGGGGGGGGTGAATAGGTTATTGGTCTCTTTACGAGTTCTTTTATGTTTATTATTTTAGAGCTTTGGCTTTTAGTTGTTTTATGCTTTCAAGATATACATAACCTGCATAAAGAAAACAACACAGCAAAACACAGATATTTATAGTGGTTCCCAAACTGGGTACATCCACTTTCCCTCCCACCTATCCTACTATCTTATTGGACTAGACACTTCTTCAAAACCTGCTCCAAAATGCTTACACCTCAGATCCCTCAGGATCTATAAGTCTCCTCCAAGACTTACTTCTCAGCCACAAGGGCCTAAAACTCAGTGGCATGTAAACCACCTACCTCAGGCTGTTAAGCCCTACACTCAGGTTGGGAGGAAAGCCCTACCTCAGAGCTCTGTAGTGCTCCTACACTCAGTGACCCTCAAGCCACCTACCTTAGCCTTATCTCTAAGGCCTACACCTTAGGCTTCACAGCCCTACAACTTCATGCATAAGGCCCTACTCTCAGAGTGCTGCAGCACTCTTACAACTCAGTACCCATAGGTACCTACATCAGTGCCCTTTTAGGCACCTAGAGCTCAGTGAAAAGCTTATCATCTACCTCAGGCCAAAAGGCCCTAAACTTAGATCAACACTTGGATCCTACCTCAGAGAGCAGCACTCTCCTACCTCAGACAATTAAGCCCTACAGCTCAGATCCACACTTGGATCCTACCTCAAAGAGCAGCACTCTCTTACCTTAGGAAATTATGCCCTACAGCTCAGATCCACACTTGGATCCTACCTCAAAGAGCAGCACTCTCCTACCTCAGGCAATTAAGACCTACAGCTCAGATCCACACTTGGATCCTATATGATTAATATTGGTTGGTGTGATGAATGGCCAAAGGTGAAATTTCACTGTGCCAATCTACATGGACTGAGATAAAACTAGCCCAACCTTGACTCCAGGAAATATATTTCCTGAGTCTACTTATTTAGTCTGAGAGAATACTTAGAGCTAACTTCCTCTTCTCAGCATAAAGGATTTTATCCAGCTAGAGCTAGAGAAGTACTTGCAGCAGATCTTGCTGCAACCTGAGCTGGGAGAATCCCATACCAAATCCTTTCTTCACAACAATAAGGATGAAGATCTCTTTGGCCTGTGCTGGAAGTAACTTGCAGATTAGCTTCTCTGCCCCTTTTTGAACTAAGCCAACTTCTCAGTCCTATCTCCTTCTTCACAGCTCCCCAAGAGAATGTTCTTTAGGTTTGTTGGCTGAGCCTGTGAGGCACCTGCAGTAAGGGTCGGCCCAAGCTGCTACCTTTTATTATCAGAGAGTCCTTCTGAGCTAACCTGCTGGTGCATATGAAGATCACACCAGCTATCTTGCTGTTGAAGATGTTTTCCCAATAGCTAACTTGCCCTCTGTCTTGTAGAATTGAGCTTCCTGTTCTTTAGCTCCACAACAATGGAGGAGAAGAAGAACTGTCTTGTTGCTTTCTCCAAAAAGCTCTTTTCTTTTATTGATTTTGTCCCAACGGCTCTTAAGCAATGGGCCCCACATAATTAATGGCAAGTAACAACTTTGCTTTAACGCCAACTGTCGTACATTAGGTCTGCAGCAACATTTGTCGGGTATTGTAGCCATCCCGCCACTAATTTGAAATTTGTTGACTTACTGATATCATCAGCTGTGGACTTAGCCAAAAATTAAATAACATTAGCATAGGCGTTGAGTGAGTAAGCATCACTCAATGCCAAAAAACTTAGACAGATTTACTGTCTCTTGGCGTTGAGTGAGTAACCTTCACTCAATGTCAAAATACTTAGAATATAGATCTGTTTGTAGGCATTGAGGGATTCAGCTTCACTCAATGCTAACTTGCTTCATCAACATTCTACTGCTTGGCATTGAGTGAGTGAGCATCACTCAACGCCAAACTCCTTAGACAAAATGCTGTCTCCACTAGGCATTGAAAACGTTGAGTGAGCAACCTCTACTCAACGCTTTTTGCCTTAACCATATTTCTGCCTCTGCAGTATCTTAGGAGTTGAGAGCGTTGAGTGAGCACTCCTCACTCAATGCTTTCTGCCTTAGGCATTTTCCTACTTAATTATCTCAACACTTTCTTGTTCTCTACTAAGACAAACACTTATCTCAGCGGTTATGCCGATACTAACACTTGTCTCAGCGGTTATGCTGAGACTAACACTTGTCTCAGCGGTTTTTGCCTTAGACAAAATCTTCGTACTTCTCTAGCATTGAGAGCATTGAGTGTGTCTTCATCAATCAACGCTTTTTGCCTTATCCAATTTTCCGTGTTTAAAAACACTAGCTTAGACTGTCTTACTTTGAACTGAGTTCGATGAATGGTGAACTGAGCTCGACGAACTCTGAACTCAGTTCGACGAATTCTCAACTGAGCTCGACGAACTTAGAATCTCAAGCTCTGAATTTTGCTCGATGAATGGTGAGTTGAGATCGACGAACTCTGAACTCAGTTCGACAAATTCTTAACTGAGCTTGACAAATTCTTTCTCAGCAGTCTCAGCGGTTATGCTGAGACATTACTCTAAGCTGTCTCAGTTGTCTCGACACTTTTGCCTTAGTCAAATTATCTAACTTCCACCTTACTCTTTGTGTTCACCTGTCAAGTCAAGGACAACCTGCATTGACTGTCTCAATGCTTTATTCTCATATGTCTCAACGGTTATGTTGAGACATTCTTCTCAGCTGTCTCGACATTTTTTCCTTAGTCAAATTAGCTGACTTTCAGCTTACTCTTTTTGTTCACTTGTCCAATCAAGGACAACCTGCATGCATGAGCTTAAGCACACATCAAATACAACTACGCTCTTAGTCTTGATGGTGATGCCTCTTCAAATCCACTCTAGGGAACATTGTCGGCAATGGACCCAACAACATTAACAAGTTGTAAGGCCTTAAGGCCAAATGTTTGTGTATATGTTCATTCCAGTGGTAGTAGTGGAAATTCCTTTGATGGGTTAAAAAATAAAATGCTTTCATTAGTTGTGAACTCTGTGTTAGGCTGTAATGATGTTTGGTTTCTTTTTAGTGCTGCTTTCTTTAGTTTGTGGAATATGGAATAGGGCTCCGACAAGGCCTTCTACTATATTCTTTGTGGTTGGCAGAGTATTACAATTTAGTATTAGCTTTTGGTGTCGTACCCTTCTTTTTAAAATTCGTGTCTGAATACTTTTAAAGGGTGGTGAACACGTGTGTGCATTTTTGTTACAATGTCAAATAACCCATGAATGTCCACTTAGGAATGAAAAATACTTATGTTTGAGGAACCAGCGTATTCCTATAATTGCTATTTGCAATGGTTGATGGTGGGTTAATTGTGTATTTCATGATTATATATGACTAGAAGTGGTGCAGGATAGTATCAACCCCAACACTCTATTGAGAGTAATGTATCAGCTGATGTGCCTACACCTCCTCCTTTTGTTGGGATAGTTCTCTTAGTTACTGAAGCTGTCTTTGCAAACATCAATGCACAACCAGAAAGGCTGGTGCAATCTCCTACTCCTAGAGTGGCCCAGGTGCTAGTTGACATAGTTAAGCCTATGATGGTGAGGCAAGTGGATGAAGAGCCATTTACAACAAGATGAGTGATAGAAAAGCAACTGAAGCACTTTTTGAGCTTTAATCCTCCTATATTTCCGGGTACTGGAACCCCAACTCAAGCTGAATATTTGCTCTCTCAAATAAAGAGAATGCTGACAATAATAGAGATGGAGGATGGGAAGAAAGACACCTTAGCTACTTTTCTGTTGGATAGAGAGGTGTGGCTTTGGTGTGACGAGCTAGGGCTGCATTAGTTTTCAGGCAAGAAACTGACTGATGTCTCGATGGATGAGTTCTTAAGATTGTTTATGGCTAGGTATCTCCCATTTGTATAGCAGGTTACGATGGAGAATCAGTTCTAGTAGTTGACTCAGGGTGACAGTTTAGTGGATGACTATTTTCACGAGTTTACTAGACTTAGTCATTATGCAAGCTCCACTTTTGCAGATAAGGAGACAAAGACAAATAGGTTTTATCAAGATCTGCAAGATGATCGGAGGTTACTTCTATCAGGTCTGATGACGTAGGGATTTCTGACCTTGGTGAACACTGCTCGATCCCTGAGGTATGATATGAAGCAGGTACAATATAAGAATGACTTGGCGGTTAAAATCTAGAGTTCAAGGTACCATGTTATGCAAAGTTTGAGTCCCGCAATATTTGGAAAAATAAGTCAAGTTCTATGGGGCCGACTTCTTATGATGCTTCTGGAGCAACTACTGGGTGAGGTCTGCCCACTTGCTATACTTGTGGCAAGAAAGGACACTATGCTTGAGATAGTTGTAGTGGTCCTCCAAAGACGGAGAAAAATATGGGAGCATCTTATGCTGAAAAGGGGAAGACAGTGGAGTCAACTGTGTCTCATTATGCTCCAGTGTAATCCCGAGTGTAAATTATTGGCCAATAGGAGGCCATTAAACAAGAAGATGTGGTGACAGGTACTATTTAGTATAAATTTTTTACTGCTTTATATATTATACTTGTGCATTGCTTATTTAACTTGTTCGTATTAGTATTTTTCGTAATCTTGAACTCTCTAGAGAGAGCACTATTCGATACAAGGGCTTCTCATTCTTTTATGTCTGAGGACTTCATATTTCATATTTGAGTTCCTTCAATCAAATCGACAAATAGAATGGAAGTCTTGCTGCCAAATGGGTGCTTGATGTATGCTGATAGAGATTGTTGTGTTAAGGTGCGGATAGGAAGTCATGAGTTTAGATTGGAAGCTTTTGTGCTGCTGATATCATATTTTCATTTGATTTTAGTATGGACTAGATTTCAGAGCACCGTGCATGCATTGATTGCAACTCTAAGGAAGTCACACAAGGAAAAAACACCTAATGCGAGACTAAGTTTGCTAGTATGCAAGGATCAAGTAAAATATTGATGTCAACTCTCCAAGTGGTCAAGACTGTTCGGATAGGCTTGGAGTTATTCATCATACTATTTGTGGCTTCAGAGCTGAAGCACGGTTTGAGTGACATTACTATTGTGTCGGAGTTTACGAATGTGTTTCCTAAAGATCTCCCTAGATTTCCACCTCAGTGAGAGATCGACTTCACTATTGAGTTGGTGCCTTGTGCAAAATCTGTGACAATCATTGTATCGGGTAGAGACAAAAGAGATGGCAGAATTGAAGGTTCAGTTACAAGAGTTACTAGAGCAAGGCTATATACGTCCAAGTATGTCTCCTTAGAGTATACCCGTCCTTTTTGTAAAAAAGAAGGACAGAAATCTACGTCTATATATCGACTATTGCGAACTAAATAAGCTAAGGGAGAAGAACAAGTATATGATTCCAAGAATCAATAATTTGTTTGATCAACTAGTTGTATTAACTGTTTATTTGAAGTCTAGTTATTTTCATTTGATGATTTGAGAAAGTGATATTCCCAAGACCGTGTATAGTTCACGCTATGGGCATTATGAGTTCACTGTGATGCGATTTAGGCTAACAAATGCGCCATCGATATTGATGGATCTAATGCACAGAACCTTTTAGGAGTACTTGGACCAGTTTGTGATCATCTGTTTATAGATGATATATTGGTGTACTCTCAGTAAGAAGAAGATCATGCAAACCATTTGCAGCTTGTTTTGCATACCCTAAGGAGAAATCGACTTTATGCCAAGTTCTCTTAGTATGAGTTTTAACTGTCATCATTGGAATTTCTTGGTCATGTTGTTAATGGAGAGGTTATTGCAGTGGATCCGACGAAGATAATTGTGATACGCGAGTGACCTGTTTTGACAACTGAGGCAGAAGTAAGAAGTTTTCTTGTACGTGCTGGCCACTATAGGTGCCTCGTAGAGAACTTTTTGCGGATAGCTCTACCTCTCACTACGTTAATAAGGAAGGATAAGAAGTTCATTTGTATTCTAGAGTGCGCATGAACTTTCGAAGTTTTGACTGACCACGACTCCTATTTTGTGTTCTCTATGTGGTACAAAAGGCTATAAGATCAATATCGACGCCTCAGGGAGCGTCTTAGGCTTCATTTTGCTTTAGTTTGGAAAGGTTATAGCTTATGACTTTCACCAGCTAAAGGTATATTGACATCTTTACGGACCATATAAGCCTAAATTATCTTTTGAATCAAGAGGATTTGAATATGCAACAAAGGAGGTAGATGGAGTTCCTTGGGGACTACACTTTTGAGATACATGATACTCTAGGGAAGGGGAATGTTGTCACAGATGAATTAAGTTACAAGGCTCCAACACAAGCTAACTAGATGCATATGCACGACGAGTGTCTTATTCGTGACTTGGAGGCCTTGGAGATCTCTTGTGTGGACAAGAGAACCAGTGTGAATGCATGTTTAAACTAGATAGAGGTGCAATATGATCTCGCGGATAGGATTCGACACATGTTGAAGTTTATTGAAAGTATGAAATGCTACTTGGCATAGACTGTGGATAGGTCAAATTCCCAGTTTTTTGTTGACAATGGTCTTTTATGGAAAGACGGTCGATTATACATCCCAAATGTTAGTAAATTACTAAAGGAATTGATGTACGAGGCATATTTCACAAAGTACTCAATCCACCCGGGGAGCATAAAAATGTTCAAGGACATGAAAAAGTTGTTCTAGTCACCAGGTATAAAGAAGACATAGCTCTCTATATGGTGAAGTATCAAACATGCGCACTAGTGAAAGCTAAATGTCAAAAACTTGGCGGTTTCTTAAAGTCATCGCCAATTCCGGAATGGAAGTTTGATCATATTTTGATGAATTTCATGCATGGTTAACCATGATCACAACATGGGAATGATGTCATATGGATGATTGTTGATCGATTGACAAAGGTATCACACTTCATTCCAAACATAAGGGACAATTCAGTGGAAAAATTGGCAAAGTTCTATGTTGACAACATAGTACAATTGCATGGTGTGTCCCATAGCATTGCAAGTGTCGAGATGGGCGATTTACATCAAATTATTGGAAGCTAATCCACCAACTGTTGGGTACCAAACTAAAGTTCAACACAACCTTTCATCCTCAAACGGATGGTCAGACCGAGAGGGTAAATAGGACAATGGAGGATATGATCCGGATATGCGCCTTAGATTTCGGCAAGAGGTGGGAGGACCATCTCTATATGATAAAGTTCACCTACAACAACAGTTACCAAACAAGTATTCAAATTGTGCCCTTAGAGGCTTTATGTGGCAGGAAGTGTCATACTCCACTAGCTTGGGTAGAAACGAGCGAAATAAAGTTGTTTAAGAGAAAAGACCTCAATGAGGCAAACTCAACAATACTGGGAGCGACTACAGATTGCTCAGGATGGGCAAGCGAACTATTACAACACTAAGCACCGTGATATTAAATTCGCTATTGGCGATTGGGTATATCTCAAAATCAAGCCTTTCAAGGGAGTGTTAAGGTTTTGACGCTTGAAAAAGCTAAGTTTGCGATACCTTGGACCGTTTGAAATTGTTGAATGCATTTGTGAGGCTGCCTATCGGCTTACTCTTTCATTGGAGTTAAGCGGGTTACATGATGCGTTCTACATATCAATGCTGAGGATGGCTATGTAAGAGCCTACTCAAGTGGTTGTTGTAGATCAGGTGTCGATCGATGGTGGGTTGAAGAAAAAAGTCAAGCTCATTCGTATCAAAGACACAAAGGTGAAATAATTGCAGAACAAGGCAATCAAGATGGTTAAAGTCCATTGGGATAATTATGGTTGCGAGGAATTTTTATAGGAGTGTGAGTAAACCATGAGAGAGGAGTTTCCTGAATTGTTCTTTTGAAGTACATTTTGTATAATTGTACTTGTGTTGTTTTTCTGCACTGAATAATTCTCGACGAAATTTCTTAAAAGGGGCTGGGGGAGATTTATAATTCCCAAGTTTTCCATAGTTGAAAAACAACAAAATGTGTTTTTGGAGCTATTGCTAGAGATAGTTATATCGACCGACGATAGTGTTCAAAATAATGCAGTCGACAAGTCGATGAATTCGATTTGCTACCACTAGCGATAGTGATACCATTGGTATTAATGATCAAGTCGATGACATCGAGACGATATCGCTTGGCGATAGTTGATATAGCTGGGGATAGTGTGCCATGTGGCAGTCTACTACGTGGCAGTCGGCTGTGAAGCAGCAGTTAAGCGACACTTACTTGGGCAAGATGCCACCACTGTAGCTATCACACTGCGATAGTGATATCGCCTAATGATAGTGTTTTTGAGTAAATCTCTCAATACAGATCGGTCCATCCATTTCATTTGAATTGGGGATCCTGTAGCTGAGCTTAAGCACGAGATTGATAAGGTGGTTGATGAAATAAGATTTCTCACTTTCTCTTCTCACACACACACTCTCTAAACTAAAGAAGAAGAAGAAGAAGAGGAAAAGAAAGGAGAAGAGTAAGAAGAAGGCTATTCTCAGCCTTTGTAAGAGATTTGGAGGAGTTCTTGTGGTCAGAATCGCGAGTCCAAGCTAGATCTACGGAGAGCAAAGCACTGCGAGTGATTCCATCCAGACAAATTACAAGCTCATGGCTCCAAAATGTACTTCGAGGGTAACGATCTTTCTCCTAATTACTAGGACATGCTCGTCCTTTTAATATGCATAAGTTGCATGAAGGTTCCTCCACTAATTGGTGGAGGTTAGACTTTCAATGAGTAAATATGAATTATCCCCAATAGAAATTGTATATAGAGCCTGGATCATTGTACGAGCATAGACATGATGTGTGAAGCCCATCTGAAAGAGTTGGTCTAGATTGGTGATGATTGATTTGCGTGCCAAATAAGACTCCATGGAAAACCTATAGATTTCAAAGTTTTTGGGGTATTACAGGTTACTACAAAAGTATTGGAGAGAGACTCCAGGAAATACCTGAGATTATAATAGAGAATGAGATTATATTATTATCGTTTGCGATAGCGATATCACTGGCTATAGCTCTTCTGGTATAGACTAGTGAGCAGTTGAATGTGCTGGGTGTGAACTCGAGCCTGAGACAGATTGGTGGTTTGTCTATATCACGCGACGATAGTGATATCACTGGAGATAGCTCCTAGAGATTTTTTTTGTAGTTGCAAAACCCGTGTTCTGGGGACTAGGTGAGTTGCATGATGAGCTATTGAGAAGATTTAGTGGTCGTGAGTGCTGACCATAGAACATAACGTTGGTTATGAGATGAACATGAAAGGGGAGATGACCCATGACATATCATCCTCCTAGATTACTTGGATTTTTATGTTGGCATGATGATTTGAGCAACAGAATGTGGCTGATCTGTACCTGGACCTTGTCATTCTACTTAGATTGCCTACAAAAACCAGATTTTGTCATTGGCTTGGGGAGAGTCCATGACTTGATCTTGGACTGGTGAATACTCAAAATTGTGTTGTAATAGTTTGTGATTAATGGATAGTGGTGGAACTCGGGGAGTACACAAAAAGAATTCCTTGAGAAACAAGAACGCATGGTTGTAAGTGCCGGTATTTATGGTGGTTGTACATATATAGAATTGTGTATAACTTGCACATTCTTGTGGATATATATATATATGCTGCTATATACTGCTTGCTTGCAGGGAAGGAGAACTGCTGCCCTAATAAAGGGGTGGTGTCGTTATAACACCGTGGTTAACTTTAGCTGACCACTCTTTTGTTTTTCATGTCTGTGTGGATTGTACCTGTGCAGGTGTTGGCGAACCGAGCAGGAAATAACGGGCTGAAGCTCTGATGTTGTGTTAGCCATCGAAGGCCTAAGTGCTTGTTTTATTTTTTATGTGTCGCCAACCTGCATGCTGAAGTATGGAAATCATATATTTTGTAAACATTAACAAGTTGTAAGGCCTTAAGGCTGAATGTTTGTGTATATATTCATTCCAGTGGTTGTAGCGGGCATTCCTTTAATGGGTTAGTAACTAAAATTCTTTCATTAGTTGTGAACTCTGGTTAAGCTGCGATGATGTTTGGTTTCATTTCGTACAACTCTCGTCTGTTTATGGAATATGGCATGGGGCCTTGGTTGGGCCTTCTATTATATTCTTCATTATGGGTAGAGTGTTACACTTATATTGATATTCTTGGCCCTCTTATCCATGGTAGATTGAACTACGTCATCCCTTATCATCTCAGAGTATTGCTTTTGCACTCTATAATTAGCATCAATGGCAAAGACCCTCATGGGGATGAAGGTTTCATCTTCAATAATAGTGAATATTTCAGGATAAGATACTTCCATAAATAACTTGACCATTTACTTCCAAATTCCAAAGGTTTCTTTTTTGCAAATGTGTAAATTCATAGAACTTAGTTCATTATAAATTTCTCCTCTAGCCATGGTGAGATATGACAACCCAATGGTAGATCTGTTTGAGTTGTAAAATCTTTTTGAACAACCTCGCTTTGATACTACCTAAAAGTTGTAGGATGTCAGTTCATCTAGAGTGGGGGGGGGGGTGAATAGGTGATGTCTTCTATTTCAGAAATTTTATGCTGAATAACATTAATAAGAGCAACGCTACAAATCACATAAAAACACATCGCAAACACAAGCAACTGTTGTGGTTCTCTAAGTTGGGTACATCCACTCCCCCCGCCTATCTAGCAACTGTCTAGCCTCGACAAACTCCTATAATATCATAAATATGTAGATCATACAACTTAGAGGCCATATATCCTACCTTAGATCCACGAAGGATCCTACCTCAGATTCCACACCTAGAATCCTACAACTCAGATTCCTTGCAAGGAATCCTACCTCAGAAGCGTTGACTAGCTTCCTAGCTCAGGCCACAATCAATAATACAACTTAGGTTCACTTCAGAACCCAACAACTCAGATCCCCATAAGGAATCTTACAGTTGATAAAGTTTACAAATAAGGAACAACTTTCTAAAGACTTTGTTAAGTATTTTCTGATTAAACAAGAGTCTTCTTGAAGCTTCAATGTTGAATAACTTCTTCCATGATCTCTAACTTGAGAAATATTGATCTTGTCAATGAATGTATCTCAGCACTGATGAACATCCTTCTATTGCTTGAAAAGACGAACTTGGTTGAGTATAAGAAGTGATGAATCAATCTTATTCTTCTATTGAATCTGAGAAGTGTTCTACGAATAATATTCTTCGACTTTAAGTTTTTTAATAGTTCCGACATAAAAACTATGCTTATTCTTTTGATTCGATCTTCATTCATTAGGGTTACAGATCTCATCCTTTTCTATTTATAAAATCGAGGCAAAACAGTCATTTTTTGGATGACAGTTGTCAGAAAAGCTTTATAAATAAAGAACAGATATGGTTGACCCATTCTGGGGTGGCATTTAATGTCATAGGACAAATTTTTGTGCAATTCAAATTTCCCTATTTACGACACAATTTTGATTTCAAAACCCCATCTGGTCGAATCATTGATATCTAACTGAATTCTCTTCTTCTCGTAGTTAAGGCTTCCTTCAACTCAATTCATTTTTACCTATCTATACGAGTCCTTCGAACCTTCTAATGAGTATAAAAATATACAATTTTGTATCGTATTAAATTTTCATATTTATTAATAAAACCTTAGTTTTGATATATAAAACTAACTATTTTTATTATATTGTATTTTTTATGTTTTAGATTTATTTTCTAAGTTTTTCTGAATTCTTTGTATTTTTTTTACTTAGGTCACGCCCCTAGGTCACGCCCGTGACCTAGGGCGTGACAGTTTTTTTAATCTTTTTTTTGTTTCTGTTTTTTCCCAGGAAAATCGGGAAATTGACGAACACGACCGTGACAGCTGGTCACGCCCGTGACAAAAGCGACACGCCCGTGACCTATTAAAGTTCTATCCAGAAATCCAGCAAGCTGTCGCGTTGTCGCCATGCCCTGTGCTGCCTGATGAATCATCTGCCTGACACGCCCGTGACATCTTCAGTCACACCCGTGACCTGCTCATATTCTATCCGAAGTTCCAACCAGCCCGACACCTGTCCCAACATGATGAAAGTCATGCCCGTGACCCTTTCACGCCCTAACCGACACGCCCGTATCATGGGGCGTATCACTTGAAATTTTATTCTATAAATAGGAGGGCAGGGCTGAGTGGAATTATTCGAACACTAGCAGCTTCTTTAAGAACTGTTAGGACTCCCCAGCTCTCTGACAAGGAAATGGTAGTAGCTTTCAAGTATTCTAAAGTTCTGTAAGTTGTAATATTTTAGCTTTCTTTTCAGCTTTTTAGAAAGTTGTAATAATTTTTTGGAATTTATAAAATAGACTTTCAATTTTAATTCTGAGTACTTTCCTGCTTTATTTTCAGTTTTTACTTTCTTTTTTTCATACAATCCCAAATGAAAGGCGAAGCTCTGCTTATATCTTGGATTAAGATAGTATGAAACTGCTTTAAAAATTATTTTCAAAACCTTATTATTTCATACTATCCTGAATGAAGGGCGAGGTGAAAGCCTATGACCTGGATTAAGATAGTGCGGAAGCTCTGCAAAATTTTACTACTCTATCCCAAAAACAAAGGTGAAGCGAAAGCTTAAATCCTGGATTGAGATAGATAGGTAGATATTATTTTTTGTACTTTATACCGCCCCCATCATGAGAAGAGGCTAAGAACCCTTAGCACTTGGTCAAGATGAGCTCTGGGCTGGATATTATTTTCAACTATTTCAACTCTACTTTCTAGTTATCCTAACTAGGGTTTTCTGTTAATTGATCATATACCAGGTGAAGAGACACTACGTTTACGTTAACCCATTTTAAACGCAAGCCTCCCCGGTCGAACTTTCGAGTCAGTGATACTACTAAAGGCACCCTCTCGTTATGTTAGGTAATAAAGAAATAAAGTTGTTCTTTAATAGCTGAATTAATATTCTCTTAAAGTAATTCTAAAATCAAGGACTACCTTCTAAGTCCCTATCTTAATAAAATCACATCTATATATTTTTCTATCTTTTGTTTTTAAATATAAACTCCACTCTGTTCGTTCGATAAAATAATAATCCATTCTAAAAGGTAGAATAATTAACACCGATCCCAGGAAAAATACGACCTTGATATTTTCTACAAAATACTATACTTCTATGCGATAGGTACTCTTGCCTTAATCCACAGGATATAAGTAAGTAAAAAAAGAGATAGACTTATATACGTAAAAGATTATATACAACCAAATCTATCTTCTTTAAAAAAACTTTACTTATCACCTTCTCAGACTTTCTTTCTTGAATATCAGCAAGAGTTGACTTGATAATTCAGCACGATAAACTTGATCATTCAATATGATCAACAAGATCTCTGCTCGAATCTATACTTGAGCTAATTTTAACCATTACGATGCTTTATCATAAATTGACTTCAACTTTTCGGAATGAGAGACTTGATTTTCTAATCGATTCCATACCTTTTTGATTCACTGGGATTTTCACATAAGACTTCTAACTTGTGATCATTCGGTTTGGCTGTCTTGTCGAATCATTCATTGACAAGAATTCCACACATTAATAATGAGCATGATTTGACTTGATTGATTTAACTGTTTGACTTGATTGTCTAACCAAAAGACTTGATATCAAGTCGAATTTTGACTTAACCGAAAATCAATCTTTTGAAATTGGTTTCTTTGCTCAACCCGATACTTCTTGAACTTGAATAACTGATTCTTTTCAGATTAAGTAACAAGTCCAACCTATTCTAGAACTTAGGTCGACATAGTATCTTGCACAATGAGGGATTACATTTGCAAGACTATGTCTGATGACACTAACTCTAGCCCTATGTTGGGCTTAAATTATTAAGTATTCGTCTACATCACAACATAAATACACATCCATCAAATACAAGTATGATTATCTATATTGTGAGGATCTTTTCAAATCAAGAACATTGTGGGCATTGTTCCCAACATTAATTTTATGTTTAGCAATTTGTAGCATGTGCAATATAAAAATTGATTTTTTTATAAAAAGAGATGATTTTGATTTTCTTACAGTGTTATTAGATGAGGCGAGATTTGAACACAAAGTTCTTTTGACAACTTATTGGCATTCCTCTTCCATAGTTGATTTTCTATCCTCTATCACATGATATGGTCTATTCCTCCTTTTCACTTGATGTGTACTCCATAGATCCATTAATAGAAGAGCTTTCTTGAATACATATGCAAGCTTGTATATTCTCCAATTCTTGCACTTATTTTATACTTGCAGATGAAAGATTATAAGTGTCGTCAAGAAATTCCTAAATTTTATAAGTAATAGGAAAAGTATATATATGTTTGAAAATGTTTTCATCCGGTGCACAAAATAAGTTATTTATAGATTTAGCATTTAAAACAATTTCATTTTTATTTAACATGCTTGAGGGCTCTTTAACTGTAATATTCCAAACTTCTATATCTAAAGATTTTAGAAAAAATTTCATTAAATTTTTTCACCCTTTGTAATTTTCATTCATAAATAAAGGTGTTACTAAATATTTTTCATTAAATAAACTTTCATCCCCTCTAGTAGAAACGAGATCATGAAGTGACATTATTCCCGATTGTGAAATCGTATCAGAATAACCTACCTCTGATACCATGTGTTAGTGTTGGGAATTGTGCCCTTCCATGTTCCTTAGGATTTGAAGAGGTATCACCAATCATGCTAAGGGGAATAATCTATTTGATGTATGCTTGAGTTACTGCATGCAGGTTGTACTTAATTGGACGGGTGAACGGGAAGAGGAAGCTGGAAGTCAGATAATTTAACTAAGTCATAACCACTGAGACAGCTGAGAAGAATGTCTCAACATAACTGTTGAGACAGCTGAGAAGCTCAACACATAT
The DNA here is from genome assembly GCA_039513925.1 of Platanthera zijinensis. Taxonomy (NCBI): domain Eukaryota; kingdom Viridiplantae; phylum Streptophyta; class Magnoliopsida; order Asparagales; family Orchidaceae; genus Platanthera; species Platanthera zijinensis. The sequence goes on from CM077095.1 coordinate 101,946,404, forward strand.
CGTTGAGAGAAGTGTTGGTCTCAGCTAAAATACTAAGACAGAAGATAGTCTTGGCTGTGAAGAAATAACCGCTGAGACAGAAGACAGTCTCAGCTGTGAAGAAGAAACCGCTGAGACAGTTGAGAAGAAACTGCTGAGACTAAGCTGGCAGAATTTCTTAAAGTCCATAAGTGTTGAGTGAGGCAGGCTCACTCAATGCTTCTAAAGAAGAAGATCAATTCAGTAATCGTTGAACCAAATTCTGAGTTCGTCGAGCTGAGCCCAGATTTCGTCGAGCTCAAGTTAAAGGTTGAAGTTCAGAGTTCGTTGAGCTCAGCTCACAGATCGTCGAGCTCAAGTAAAAGGTTGAAGACTCAGAGTTCATCGAGCTTAGCTCACCTTTCATTGAGGTCAAGTTAAAGTTTGAAGATTCAGAGTTCATCGAGAAGAGCTCACATTTCATCGAGCTAAATGTAAAGTTGGAGATTCTGAAATTCATCGAGCTCAGCACAGAGTTTGTCGATATCAGCTCGACGATCGTCGAGCTCAGTCCAAGTACTTCATACTATTGCGGGAAAGCTATAGTAGCGCCAGAAGCTACTGTTTGTCTTCTTCTGAGGGAGGTGGCACTCACCCATACTTGATTGGGCCCACATTCAAATTGTGTCATTGATTTAAATCAACAGATATAAGAGGAAGAGAAGAAAATAAGATTAGGGTTAACAGAAAAATAAGTATGAAAGCAGAAAATGAAAAAGAGGCGGCTGGACTTCATCTTCTTCGACAATCTTGAATGCAAAGTCCTGTAGTGAAAGCCAGAAGGAAAAGATAGCTTAAGTTTCTTCCAGTTCAGCAAGAGTGTTCCTTGAAGAACAAGTTGGCTAATTCAATCTATCAATAAGAGGAGTTAACTGTGTGAAGGGTAGTAAGCCTTCAATAACAATTAGTTGTCTTCAGTACAACAGAGAAATTGGTTTCTGTAGAAAAAGACTAATTCCTTCTACAACAAGTGGGCTTGAATGATATCCGCTCAGTCTAGCAAGTTGACTCAGAGATTTTTCTCTGAGTCAGTATTTTAACTTTCTTGATTACTTTCTTGTAGGATTCAGTTTATCTGAATCTGAGTGTAGCACACTCTTATCCTGAGTGGTAGGTGACTAATTTGTCACTGAGGTAGGTGCCCTGCCGGGGTACTGAGGTAGGATCCAAGTGTGGATCTGAGCTGTAGGGCTTAAGTGCCTGAAGTAGAAGAGTGCTGCCCTCTAAGGTAGGATACAAGTGTGGATCTGAGGTAGGTCTATCCTCCCAGCCTGAGTGTAGGGCCTAGTGTCTAAGGTAGGTGACTAGTTAGTCACTGAGCTGTAGGTGACAAGTGTGTCACTAAGTTGTAGGCTTTGGAGGAGGCTGAGCTGTAGGTGCCTGGAAGTGCACTTAGGTAGGTACCTTGATAGGTACTGAGTTGTAGGAGTGCTGCAACACTCTAAGAGTAGGGGTGTATTCCTGAAGTTGTAGGGATGAGAAGCCTAAGTTGTAGGCCTTAGAAATAAGGCTGAGCTAGGCGGTCAGTGGACCACTGAGCTGTAGGAGCACTGTAGGGCTCTGTGGTAGGAACCCTCGTAGTTTTGAGTTTGGATTCTGAAAAGAATCTGTGTGTAAGGATAAGGGCTTGAGGTGTAACCTCTGAGGAGCATATTGGTGGAGTTTGTGCCTAGTCTAACAAATCAGTTGGATAGGTGGGCGGGAAAGTGGATGTACCTAATTGGGGAGCCACTATAAATATTTGTGTTCTTGCTGTGTTGCTTGTTTCTTTCTTGTATTGTAGGTAATTAGGACAAGCTCTAGATCACTAAATTTATAAACAGCATAATGTTTTAAGAAAGCTTAAAAGACCTATTCACCCCCTCTAGGTAACTAGCTAAACTTGAAGTAATAACTTTCAAGTGGTATCAGAGGGAGGTTTCTCAAAAAGGATTTAATAATCTGAGTTTACCTACAAGGTTAGTTATAAGATATAAGTATGGGGTCAGGAATGAACTATAAGGATCTAGGGGCCATGAAACTACCAATCTCTAGGAAGGAAGGATTTGGCTTCTAGAAGCAAGGGGTAGGACTGTTCATGGAAGAATCTGATACTAGGATCTATGTAACAGTTGTGGAAGGTCCTTTTATCCCTACAAAGGCTTCCACCATAGATCTAAATCTGAGAGTATCCAAGGAAAATATAGATATGGATATAGATGAGGTAGTGTTGTCTACCATGGATAAGAGGGCACAAAATATTGTAGCCAGTGCCATTGATGACTCAACCTTCCAAAATCTTTACACTGAAAGACCTCCAAGGAAATGTGGGACACCCTTGTGGTCTATATGGAAGGCTCTGATGAAGTTAGAGATGATAGGAAGTCCATGCTCAACCAAGAGTATGAGGATTTCAGACAAAGCCAATCTGAAAAAAACAGCTGACTGCTTTGAGAGGTTCTTTAGGACAGTCAATGAACTAAGAACATAAGGTAGAGTCTTTAGCAACTATGAGCTAAATTACCAGTTCCTTAGATCTCTCACTAGAGACTGGAATACCAAGATTTGTGCCATTAGGGAAATGGCTAAGTTGGCAGACATTCCTCCACCAACTTTGTTTAGAAAGTTGCTATCCTATGAAATACAACTGGCTTCTATACTAGAAGAGGAGAGGAATAGCCAATCCAAGTCCAAGGATAAGTTTGTGGAATTCAAGGCAGAAGCATCAAGACGGATCAGAATAAAGACCCCCTCACCACCAAGGAGGGAAGCTAAATCAAGCTCAGAAAAATCTTAGTCAAGCTCATCAGACAACCACATGTCTGATAAAGATCTAGCTGCCTTCTCCAGGCAATTTCAGAAGTTCATGAAGAAGAAGGACTATAGGAGAAGGCCATCTTCATCCTCTTACCACATGAAGTCATCCAAGGATGACAGGTATGCCCCTAAAACTAATATACAGATTTCTTCTAATGTCATCTGTTATTATTGTAGTAAGGCTGGGCATGTCATTGCTGACTTCCCAGTCAAAAGGAAGGAAGAAGATGAGAATAAGAAGAAAAAGAATCACCATCACCACAAGGACAAGAAGAAGGATAAGTCCTTTGTGGCTAAGAAGGAGAGAAGCTGGACAGATTCTTCCTCCTCAGAATCTGAAGATGAAGAGGAAGAAGCCTATATAGGGTTGATATCTGTTGCTGCAGATCCAGAAGAAGAGGAATATCCTGCTGCCAGGATAGGGATAAGAGCCCCTCTGTCACACTCTGACAGTGAAAATGAGGAGGATGAAGAAGATTGTGGATGCCTGGGGCTGATGGCAATAATAGAAGAGGAAAGAATTCAGGCAGATTCAGAATCAGTCAAGGTACAACCCCTCTCCATTCTTTCATCTTCCTCTGAGTATGAAACCAGTCCAAACACTAATGTATCTTCATCATATGATGAAGATTGCTCAGATTCTGAGACTGATGTCAATCAATTGATTGACTAGTATGGACTACTACTAGATGCTCTAAGGAAGAGCAGAAATCTTGCCAAAAGGCAAGCAAAGGAAATTAAAGTACTGAAGCCTTATAAACTCTTTATAATAATAAATCGATTGAGTTTTATACGAAGAGTCATGAGGTTCCTGAACTCAAGAAAAGTCTTGAGTGTCAGACCGAGCTTCTAGAAGAGAAGAATAAGAAAATCAGATATCTGGAACAAACATTCATAGAGAGATTGCGGATATTGATTAACCATTCCCAGTAAAAGGGTCAGTTGCCAAAAGCTATAAATAGCCAAGTCCCTGGGAAGCTGGGTATTAATCACACTAATCATAATTTCAAATCTGAATTCCCTGATAAGTTGATAGTATTTCAAAAGGTGAATTTACCTTCTAAAACTGTCAAGTTTGCACCTCCCCATGAGGATCAAACAAATTTGTGCTCTACTAGTCGGGTAAAGACACATGATCTCAGAAGGAGTGTTTATGTACACTCTAGCCATAAAGCTCAGGATAACCTCTTTAGATTTGGATCCAAAAATCCTGTATCTAAAGAGATGAGAGAGACCACTAGATGGCAGGCTCCAAAAGTACAATTGGCCCATCCTAGAACAGCTGTATTTAGTTCTTCAACACCTTCATTTAGTAAGAAGGAAGCATCATCTTGCAAGGCTTTTCCAGCAAAATCTGTAGTTGCTCACATCCCTCATGGACAACAATTCTGTGGTCCTGAAGAGAAGATACAACATTCATAAATGTTGGTGTTGTGGGAAGGTGTTCCACTTTGCCATTGATTGTTGGCATAATCTGATTGTGGCTAGTGGACAGAAAGGTGGTCAGTCTAGGCAGAGAGTTGGGCAAAAGTTTTTTAATCCTAATAAGAACCTAGAACCCAACTATTGTTGGGTGCCTAAGGGTAAATAGATGTCTTTTTGCAGGTTAGTCCAAATGCCTATCTAGATAAGACTTGGTATTTGGACATTGGATGTTCCAGGAAAATGTCTTGGACAAAATGATTGCTCAAGGAACATGCTCCATGTAAAGCAATAATCAAAGATTGAGGTTGTTAGGTGTGTAATCCTCAAAAGCTAGAGGCAGTAAGTCTCAAGGTAAGTCTCTCTCTTTTGTTAAGAGACTAGGTTTGCATATTCATGAATTAAGTTAGATGCGCTTAGGATAAAACTAATCAAGCACACCAGTTAGATAACAATGATTTAATTATTCTTCATAATTACCTATATTGTTAACTTATGCAGCCTTTTTTCTCAAGACCAAATAACATATAAATCAGTGAATTATAAGTTTTCCAATAAAATTGACTTACTAGCATGTTAGGTATCCATCATACTTAGAATTGATAAAATATATGTATAATGGTGTGACAAATAGATTGAACATCCAGACAGTGAGGGAAGCTATAAATTAATCAGGCACTATGTGCCCTGTATCATAATAAAAATCGTAGAGCAAGCCGTAAAGTCTAAAAAAGTTTAATTGGCTAGTCAAATAAAAAAGGTAATCAAACTTTTCCATTGCATATATAAAGGCGACAAGAAACGAAAAGCCACATCGCTCTCAAAAGCCTTAACCTTAGCCGTCAAGACCAAAACCTTCTCAACGTCTTGCCGCACCGACTCAATGGCACTGAAGATCTCTAAGGATCTTCAGGAGGGCTATGAAATTGTGAGGAATGGATTCAGTCATGCCTCGCAGGAGATTAAGGAAGTGTTGAGGATGATTGAGACCGCGTGTTTGGAGTACGCCCTTTCTAAACCCTAAACCATTCTTAAAGAAGAGGTAGTGAAATTCTTCTCAAACATCAAGGTATCGTCCTCTCAAAACTCACTAAAATCTAAGATTATGAAAATCAAGATTAAGATAAATCCAAAGAGACTAGGCAATGCCCTTCATCTACCCTCCATCAACCCTAGCAAGGAAAAAGAACCCACCATCATGGATACAGACAATGATCTCAATTTGTATGAATATAGTGAGGCAAAATCCAGATCTCTTAAGAGGAAATTCTTCAATCAGAGAGGCAAACTGCAGGCAGATATAGTAGGGAAAGCCCTCATCTGCAAACCTGGATCACATGACACAATCTCTCGGTCAATGTTTGATGTCATGACCAGGATAATCTTTAGTAAGCAGACTTCTTGGTCATCAATCATCTACCAGAGAATAGTAGACTGCCTACACACTCCAAACATGGGCAGAATTCTTTCCTTATATCTAATAAATACCTACCCAGATACATTCAAGAAGGAGTAAGGAGTGAAGATTCACTACCTAAAAAGAATGGACATAAAAACTCTGAACAGATTCACTAGGGTCCTACAATTGAGCCAACCTTCAACAATAAAGAACTCATCTAAGGACACAAGGAAGAAACCTGCTGAGGAGGAAAGAACTGTCAGCTCTAAAACAGAACTTGGAACCTCCTCTCCAGCTGATGTTGGTCTGCAAGTTGACTTATCACTCAGTCAAGCCTTTGCAAACTTTCAACTCAAAGTTAGTGATATGCATGTTGATAAAATCCATGCAAGTCTTAAGTCAGGACAAGTTTCAAAGAATGCTAATGAAGAAGTAATTGCTGTAGAAGATGAGGCAAACATGAATAATACTGATGATGTAGCTGTAGTAGAAAAGAATGCACAGTCTGAGGGGGAGCATGATCAGATGGATCGACAACCTTAGATCAAGTGGTCAGCAGAGTGGTTGAGTCTGTACCCACTACTGGTACTACAAATACCCTCATATTTAATAGTGTTAAAACAACTTTAGGTAAGGAATTGTTTCCTTTTATAGGTGTTGTAGTTGAGGGGGAGTCTTCACAGACCCCTACTAAGGAAAATGTCCCACCTCTAGTAAGCCAACCAACCACCACTCAAATTTCAAATAATTTACTGCTAAGTAATATCAAAGAACTCTTGGATGCTCATACCACAACCTTCAAGGAGTATGTTGACCAATCTGTTGCCAAACTGAGAGATGAATTGTTAATCAAGGTCAAGGAAAACAAAGAAGAAATCTCTCACATAAATCACAGGTCACCACCTGGTTTGATAGGGCTGGAACTGCTGGCATCAAACTTACCACCATCATGAAATCCTTAGACACAAGTCAAAAACTCTCTACAGCTGACATAGGATATATCAAGAATTATGTGAGTACAACTGATGAGGTGATCAAGGGTTCAACAGATCATGTAAATCAACATGTCACCAATGTTGCTTTCCACTCTATGAAGGAGGCACTACTTCTGAAAAATGAGCTGCTTGCTGACAATGAGAGAACATTCCAATCCATATCAAGAAAAAATGAAGCCAACACAACCCTACTGCGAAATACCATCTGTGAAGAAGGCAGAAAGGGGGAGAGCAGCCATGCTAAGACAGTAGCACTCATTGAAGAACAAGCCTTCAATGTAATTCAAGGCACCAGGGTTGCACTACACCTGCCCCTCCTGGATAGAAAGAGGCCAGAGGACCTAGACTTCCCAGCACAAGCTAAAGTTACACAGGATGCATAACTTGTTGCCAAAATAAAGAGGGAAGGAACTCAAATGGCTAAAGAGTTCATGGAAAAGAGGAGACCTGAGAACAGAGATGATCCAGATTATGAACAACTAAGTAATGTCTCTGAATCCATCATTATAAATGCTTGGGTAAGCCATGGAAAAATTCAAAAGAATATTGATAGTGTATATCCTTCTGAGGAATGGATAAAGCATTTGGAAAGAAATTCTCTAAGGGAAAGAGTATTAAAAAAATCTGGTAAGGATGAGCAATCCTAAGAAAATGCCTTGCAGATATATTCCAAAACCTTTCCTTTACTTCAAGAGGCAGGAGAACAGAGCTAAAAATTTGAAGAAGACAATTGTCACCAAGGATGTTGCTTCAAGTTCTTCAAAGAAGAGCTGAGATGGGACTGCAAGACTTAGGATGATTTAAAACATGTAATAAATGCCTTGTAATGAATATCAAAAGTGTAACAATGACAAATCTTTATCAATAAAATTACTATGAGTTTGCCATGACTATATTGATGTGATAAATGTGTAATGCAACTCTCATTTATGTATCTGTGAAAAATGAATATGCTATTCTTTCATAGATATCTTGTAAGCACAAGTTTACTACTGTTGCTTGACTAAGTTAATGATTTGGTAGATCTTAATCAAAATGTTTACCTTATAAATAATTAATATAGCTGTTGATACTAATTATATAGTTACACTGATAATGATTGATAATTCAGTAGTGCTTTTGGTTAGTCAAACATAGTGTTATGCCATCCCACCTAGGGGAGTAATCCTATACTGGGATGGCCAGTTGTCATGGTAATATCTCTTTAGGCTCATCATGATATGTTTTTGTGTAGATGCACCTTAGCATGGATAAGTGTTCTGCCTTCTTAAAATAGAGGAAGATTGTTGGGAATTGTGTCCTTCAATGTTCCTTAGGATTTGAAGAGGCATCACAAATCATGCTAAGGGGCATAATGTATTTGATGTATGCTTGAGTTATTGTATGCAGGTTGTCCTTAATTGGATAGGTGAACAAGAAGAGGAAGTTGGAAGTCAGATAATTTGACTAAATTATAACCGCTGAGACAGCTGAGATAGCTGAGAAGAATGTCTCAGCATAACCACTGAGACAGCTGAGAAGCTCAACACATATCATTGAGAGAAGTGTTGGTCTCAGCTAAACTGCTGAGATAGAAGACAATCTCAGTTGTGAAGAAATAACCGCTTAGACAGAAGACCGTCTCAACTATGAAGAATAAACTGCTGAGACAGTTGAGAAGAAACCGCAGATACTAAGCCGACAGAATTTCTCTAAGTCCATAAGCATTGAGTGAGGCAGGATCACTCAACACTTCTAAAGAAGAAGCTTAATTAAGTAATCATTGAACTAAATTCTGAGTTCGTCAAGCTGAGCCCAGATTTCATCGAGCTCAAGTTAAAGGTTGAAGTTCAGAGTTCGTCAAGCTCAGCTCACAGATCGTCTAGCTCAAGTTAAAGGTTGAATACTCAGAGTTCATCGAGCTGAGCTCACCTTTCGTTGAGCTCAAGTTAAAATTTGAAGATTTAGAGTTCATCAAGCAGAGCTCACATTTTGTCGAGCTAAATGTAAAGTTAGAGATTATGAAATTCGTCGAGCTCAGCACAGAGTTCGTCGGTCTCAGCTAAACGATCGTCGAGCTCAGTCCAAGTACTTCATGTGGTTGCAGGAAAGCTACAGTAGCGCTGGAAGCTACTATTTGTCTTCTTCTGAGGGAGGTGGCACTCATCATACTTGACTGTACCCACATTCAAATTATGTCATTGATTCAAATCAACAGATATAAAAGGAAGAGAAGAGAAGAAGATTAGGGTTAATGAAAAATGAGAACGAAAGCAGAAAACAAAAAAGAGGTGGCTGGACTTCATCTCCTTCGACAAGCTTGAAAGCAAAGTCCAGCAGTGAAAGCCAGAAGGCAAAGATAACTGAAGCTTCTTCTAGTTTAGCAAGAGTGTTCCTTGAAGAGCAAGTTGGCTGATTCAATCTATCAACAAGATGAGTTAGCAGTGTGAAGGGCTGTAAGCCTTCAACAAAAGTTAGTTGTCTTCAGTATAATAGAGAAATTGGTTGGTGTAGAAGAAGACTAATTCTTTCTACACAAGTGGGCTGGACTGATATCTGCTTAGTCCAGCAAGTTGACACAGAGATTTTTCTCTGAGTCAGTATTTCAACTTTCTTGATTACTTTCCTATAGGATTCAGTTTATCTGAATCTAAGTGTAGGGCACTCTGTGCCTGAGTGGTAGATGACTAATTTGTCACTAAGGTAGGTGCCCTACTGGGTTATTGAGGTAGGATCCAAGTGTGGATCTGAGCTGTAGGGCTTAAGTGCCTGAAGTAGGAGAGTGCTGCTCTCTGAGGTAGGATCCAAGTGTGGATCTGAGGTAGGGTTGTCTTCCCAGCTTGAGTGTAGGGCCTAGTGCCTAAGGTAGGTGACTGGTGAGTCACTGAGCTATAGGTGACAAGCGTGTTACTAAGTTGTAGGCCTTATAGGAGACTGAGCTATAGGTTCCTTGAAGGGCACTGAGGTAGGTACCTGGATAGGTACTGAGTTGTAGAGTGTTGTAGCACTCTGAGAGTAGGGCTGTGTGCCTGAAGTTGTAGGACTAAGGAGCCTGAGATGTAGGACTTAGAAATAAGGCTGAGATAGGTGTTCAGTGGACTATTGAGCTGTAGTAGCACTGCACAACTCTGAGGTAGGAACCCTTGTGGTTCTGAGTTTTGATTCTGAAAATAATCTGTGTTTAAGGCTGAGGGCTTGAGGTGTAAGCTCTAAGGAACATATTGGTGAAGTTTGTGACTAGTCCAATAAATCAGTTGGATAGGTGGGAGGGAAAGTGGATGTACCCAATTGGGGAACCACTATAAATATTTTTGTTCTTGTTGTATTGCTTGTTTCTTTCTTGTATTGCAGGTAATTAGGACAAGCTTTAGATCACTAAATTTATGAACATCATAAAGTTCTGAGAAAGCTTAAAATACTCATTCACCCCCCTCTAGGTAACTAGCTAACCTTGAAGTAATAACTTTCAGTTAGATCTTACGACACCTTTAGAGGTGAGAGTTTTTTTGTATGGGTTCTAGGGCGACCAAGACTGCTTGCAGGCGAGCACTCATGATTTTTATTTTTCCTCTCGCGTGTCTTTGCTTTTTTTCTTGCCCATTGATATGTCCACGTGGCAACAATACCTTTCACCCATACAGAGATTTAGGAACGGAACCCGGTTGTAATACTCTCTCCCTTAGTTGGAGGGGGGTGAATAAGGGTGTTATGAAATTTAAAACTTAGTAAAAAATATCAGAATTAATTAATGAAGTTTCAGTATATTTTACAGCAGAATAATATAGTTTATATCTCAAAAAAATATTATATTAAAGATTAGATTTAGAGTATTCTAGAATTCAATTAATCTTCGCTACCTCCACCAACAAATCTTATTGTCGGGGGCTTGTAATGAAAAATTTAATTCCAATAGTGTATTCTACAAAAAACAATTTGCAATATATTTTGAGTTGAGCATTCGATTGAGAATTGCTATTTAAGGTAATTTATGGAATTAAATAAAGATCATGAGGCAAACTATGAACATGATTTTATTTCACAAGAGTTGAAAATTAAATCACATTAATAATAAAAAAAGAGAGATGTGAATTTTCATTTCAATAATGAGAATTACAAAACTTTTATCTTATGACACTAAGATCAAGGTGATAAAATAAAAATCATTTTAGTTGCTTCATCGATCCTCATAAGGATCGGTTGGTTATAACCTATCTTACCCCAAATACAACCTCTAGTCTCCCTTAGATCTAACCTCGACCTAGTTGATACACACATGATAATGAATTTTCCCTTAAACCATGCAAGGACTAGTCACCAAAACCAAGGAGAATTTTCCACGGAATCCTTCCCAAAATCCGACGTTCTCCCCAAATTATTTTTACAAACCCGATACTAAAAAATAAAATGAAAAGATTACAAGATATATAAAATGTAAGAGAAACTCCCCAAAAAATTCTGAAGGTGAAGACGAAGGTGATGTAGACGTCGACATTCTTGATGAGTTTGCCCTTCATATAAAATGTGTGTTGTAGCGCTTCTCCTTCAAAATATTCTTTCAATTTTCATGTTTGCCCAAGGGAGTTCTCACAATGGTTGGAGATGAGCCTTCATGAAAAGATTCAAAGTGGTAGCTTGGATGAATGTCATAGATCACAAAAGAAGGAGAGGAGCAACTCTTTAAATATACTTCGGGAGCTATCGTCGGCCATACCGATATTTCCCAGTAGTAGTTTGTCGTATTGACACATGGAAGATGGCATGAAGATCATGGCAGCATTTGCGAAGATCATGGGTGGTCGTGGTAACTATCACATGTAATATTGATATCATCCAGTGATATCTGCAAAGTGCGCTCTGTGCGTCTGGATTGAGCTGATCGTGGTAGCTCGTGGAGGATCGTAGCCAAACATGTCTGATCATAGTAGCTATCACAGATGATATGGATATCTCCCAATAATATTTAAAACTTTTCTAGACTGTAGATGACATCGTCTTCTTTCCAAAATGTGGTGGCACATTCCGTAACTCTTCCTTGATTGAAAGATATTCCCATTTTAATATTAAGCAATTAAGATTCGTCTTTTTGCTATTTTTAAAGTGTGCATGCCCTAAGGTCACACCCACGGCCGAGATCTTATCTTCTAATTCAATCTATGCTTATACATGTACGACATGCACACTATAAACACACAAAATACTAGATTGAATACATCATGTATTTGTTATTCTCAAACAAAGTGATGTGGAACACATGCTCCAATAGTGATAACCTCTGTGCAATACCTTCTATCGCGTGATAGCTGCCATGTGGTACCTGCCGCACCTATTCAGTGTGAAAAACTCCATGTCATGCTTCAATTGCAGAGTATATACCGTCATGCAGTAGCTATTATGTGGCATTTACCGTATCTCTCGACACCTCTTGACGCACTCGTCATCATGGGCATCACCCACGACGGCGCACATTGCCCATTTCCATACTTTTTATTAAACATCGTTTCCTCCTAAACATGGGGGTGTGCATAAGAAAATGTCCCACTATGGGTGTATGATAAAAAATCCCCCATCATTGGGTGTAGAAAGTAAAATCCCTCATCAATGGGTGTGAATAGTAAAATCCCCATGAGAAGGGTGTGCATGTCAACATTTATATACATTGGCGTGCATATGGAGAAATCTCCCATCGTGGCGCACACATATAAAAATCCATATAATAGGGGCCTGCATAACCAAATTTATGATCATTGGTGTACACATAAAGAAATCCCCCATCATGGTGGCACACATTGCTAAATCAATGATCATAGGCGTACAAATATCAAGACTCGTTAGCAACTTAATTACAAAAATTCCACTCTCAAAATCTATAAAAATGACCTAGAGCCCTCAGTTGAAAGCACCTTGTCTTCTACACATGAGAGATCTCTTAAAGATTCCTTCGAAGATCTCATTCAGTGCTTGAAGATCTCCTTCAGCGCTAGAATATCACCTTTAAAACTTAAAGATTCCTTTGAAGAACTCCTTAGGCACTGGAAGATCTCCTTCAGCGCTTGAAGATCTCCTTTGTTGCTTGAAGATCTCCTTCGAAGCTTGAAGATCTCTTCGAAGATCACCTTCAAATCTTGAAGATCTCTTTGAAGATCTCCTTAGATGTCTGAAGATCTCCTTCAATGCTTGAACATCCCTATGAAAATCTCCTTTGATATTCAAAGATATCCTTGAGTGCTTAAAGGTCTCTTTCGGAGTTAGAAAATCCATATAATATTTTACTTAGCTTCCAATGTTAATCTCCAAAGGAAACTTGAAGAGGAAGTCATATGTTAACTTCAAAATGGAAAATAGGGAGGACAAGCTCATCCTCTAACACTGTGTTCAGTCGCTCCCCTTGGCAAGGTAGTCTTGCTGAGTATCCTTCCAGAAAAAATAACTTGATGAAGTCGTCCAAATCCTTCTGAGCAGTAACCGACTTCTTGAATATGGCATTAGCAAAATTCCACACATGCTACATGCACTAATCAACAGTATCATTACCAATTTTGAAGAATACGAATGAAAGAAGTTTGTGTATATGTGGTGAGAAAGAAAAGAACCAGAGGTACTCATGGGAAGGAAGAGCAGATCGCTAAAAGCGTAATAAATAGGTAGGTACCACCACCCCCATTTATAGGTGGAGGCCAAGAAGGGGGTATTGGGTAACTCACCGCGAGTATCACATAACATCGCCACCAAATCGTAGCACATAGGAATTCGCCAACTCTATCTCACGAGGACCTAAATAAAATCATTTTAATACTCACTAAATCTATGCGCCTAACATCTATAATTAGAAAATTCAAAGGAAGCAATCAGAAGCATTATCGCAAAACATAAGCAATAAATCAAATGCGAGATCATAGCTAGCCAAATAGAAATTACAAAGTCAAAGTCTTATTATAAAGTTACCAAAGGATAACACTCAAAGAAGAAAAAACACAAAAGAATGCTAAAGCCTAGGAGGACACTTATCCAAAAGGGGAGGATATCGCCCGACCAACCCCATGTCATCCTCCTAAAGTGCTTGGTCATCGTGGAGATCCCCTCCTCGCCCTTGCAAAGCTTGTTCTCCATCCTTGCCAGCCTACCCACCAAACCCATACTCACCCTCACACTGACAGCTCGTCGTGATGAACCTGCTAGTGATACTCGATCATCGACACTTGCCTCTTTAGCTCGTTGATCATATATAAATGGGACTCTACTCTAGACAACCACTCACCGAACTCCTCCATCTTTGCTATTCAAACCTCCAGTGCGGAGATACGACAATGAGACTCACATATGATCAGTTGGTAATGCTTAGCCTCCAGCTCTATGCAGTCGCGATAACTTATCTCCCTATACTCGCAGGATGAAAGCCAAAGGGCATCAATGAAAGCAGTCTCTGTGGTAGAAGTGTAACCAGTAAAAAAATATAGTGATCCGGTTAGCGAAGACCCAAGCCAGAGAGTTGTCATTATGCATAAAAAAAGAATTACAGGTTATAAGAGTGTTAGTCCCCGCTCTTGGTGGGGACTAGAGAGCGCTTATAGTGAGGAGAGGGACTGGGATGAACAATATCTCGCCGCCTAGCCGAGGAGCCCTCATGACAATACCTGTTCGACAGAGCTAACTGCTATGGAGAAATCTCATGTGGCCTCGGGATATAGGGAACATTCCCTCTACCACGGTCATCCAGGTGTTGCCCTCCTACTCATGGAACAATGAAGCCCGAAGATGTCCCGAACCTCCTACCCTGTGACTTGGAGTAGACATCGAGCTGTGCAGAAAAAGATGAAAATAATGGCATCGATGGTTGAAGGTTGCATGCAGATGGTGTTGAGGTGCTCACTGGATGAGGCACCTCGCTCACCCTAGACCACGAGGCCTTCTCAGAAGGAGTCCTCTTATTGTCCATGGCATGAACTTGCTTACCTAATGATGTCATCGGTGATCCGAAGTTGACCCGAGCTTGTTGACAAGCACGTTGAGTAGACTGAGATTTGAGGGCAGACATAGGAATTGAGCATAGAGGAGGCACTAATTAATGCTCGACCAGAGCTCCAGTAGTCGAAAACACAAATAGAAGAGAAAAAGATAGTCAACATGAGTAAAATCAAAAGTGGTTACAAATCTAGAATAAGTGGCAACAAAGAACTAACCTCGAAGGAGGCGAGTTCTTGTTGGGTCATGGTCGATGACCTGGAGAGATCCATCGCAGGAGGGATCTTCTATGTGGGAGGGCAAGGTGACTTAGGAGCAGGTTGCTCCACTTCATCGCAAAGGCCCATTTGATCGATCACTCTCTGAGTACTTGCGGGGATCCCATGCTTGGTAGTCGACATGGAAACATTCTGAGGAGCAGGCGACCGGTTATCCTTCTTGGAGACAGGAATCTTCTTATTCGACAAAGAAAGCTCAACAATATCATCACCCTCTTGAGATAATTTTGGAGCCTTAGGCTCCAGGAACCCCTCCAGCTCGGCTATTCTCACCTCAAGATCTTGCTCGACGGTCTGTGACATCCTGTGCGAGTTTAGAGAACGTATCCTCAGAAGAAGCACCTCCTAATACTTGCCCAAAGAAGCTTGCCAAATATGGTTGGATATTTATTTCTGAGCTCCTACATAGCTCACAAAGACCGGGGATTGTGTACAAATCATAATCATCGATGGTGGGCCCAGTCAAGACTGAAGTCAAAGTCAACAGGTCAAGATTGGAGTAAAAGTTAGCATTCAAGTATTTAAATCAGAGGAAGGCCTGGGCGAGTATTGGCGAGATCCCTCGCATACTCGCTAGGTGGGTGGGCATGGGAGATACTCACTCAATTAAGTCGTGCGAGATCAACTCGTAGTCACGTAGTCACTAGGTGGTAGGATAAAAATAAGACCCCCACCCCACCCCTTGGATTTCCTTATAAATAAGACACAAGGGGTACAAGGTTTAGGACTTTTGGCTGAGCTTTTGAATCCTGCTATCAAAGATTTGAGCTGTGAGATAGTGATCATCCATCTTGGTCATCATCTTGCGATAGTCACCAAGTTAGTGTTGCCCTTGTTCCCTGCTCAACCATCTTTGGTTGTGGAAGGGAAGCTTGTTATAAGCACCTAATTATGTGGTGGGACCTCCATGCTGCAGCACCTAAGATCCTTTTAGTGTTCCCTTAGTCTCCCGATCCTTGCTCGTCAAGTCATCAAATCAGACAGTTAGACTAGTAACCTTAGGCTGCACTTAGATAAGAAATTTGGAATAGGGATTTTCCCGGCTTCAATAGTTGTCATTTTTGCAACAACCAAAATTGTTGTTGTTTTTGTATGTAAACACAAAATTCCTATAGCTAAATTTGATGCTAATTAGCAACAAATTATTCAGTTTTTTTATTTCCTTGCTAAATGACTTTTTTTCTTGTAGTGATCACACAATGGAAAGCAAAAGAATGAGCTCATTCGAAACACATAATGTATATATAAAAAATTAGGTTGGGGCACTACCCTTGGACCCCACAAGGGGCGATACACCCTTGACCCCCGTCAGCTGATCGGACTGTAGAACCCTCAAACCTCCAAATATAATGGCATTTAATATGAGGTTGGGCATGCGCGACAGATTAAAACCCCCCAAAACTTTGCGTTTGGGCATTTAATATGAGATTTTTGGATCTCAGAACCCCCAAAACTCTTCTTAAGTACGAGTATTTGATATAAGGTTGGGATCTCTCATCTCAGACTATTTATCTAATCAGCTCATCATTGATGTAGTCATCTTTATTGCTATCACGAATCTAGTACTACTCTTACCATAAAACATTGATCATTTAGCGCCAATTGATCGATGTAAATAGATTCTCCATATAGAAAGAAATAATTGTGTATGATCGCAGGGTATTCCATAGCTAGTAATAAGTTTACAAGATCATTGAGCTATAAGCCTAAAAATGAATGACTAGCTACCTGATGTATGTATAATACATGTGCCGACAACGTCGACCCTAAAATTACATATGATTGTAGAGACATTATATCCACAGGGAACACACACACACACACACATATATATATATATATATATATATATATATATATATATATATATATTATAAAGAAGTACTTAAAGGACCATCTTGAAGCTGAAATGTCCCAAAAAAAAACAATCTTGGTTGTTGGATCAACAACAAATGGCCATTTTGGTAGAAATTCTCTCCCTCGCATGCAGAAAAGTCTCGATGCCTTGTTTTCCAAAACCACAACTCATGGCTTGCCTCTGTGTAACACTCCAGGTTTCCCAAATATGAAAACAACAGTTTTTGAGTTACTGGAAGCTACCGCCAGGCGATAGCGATACCGCCAGCGATAACATGCCACATGTTGGATAAGGCTGAGGAAGTCGTTAAGCGGCAAAGCAGCGCTAATTGGGTCAAAAAGCCACCGCAGAGGCTATCGCACTGCAATAGCGTGCTACCATACGACGGTAGAGAAAGTAAAAAAGAATGGCCAATTAAATCAGGACATCCATTCCTTTTGGCCCGGAGATCAGATGGTTGAGGTTTGGCTCGTAGATGTCAAGGGTCAGAGGTGAGAAAACTCTTCTCATTTCTCTTTCACTCTCTCTCTCACTTTCTCTTGAACCTTAAGAAATAAGAAGAAGAAGGAAATGAGAGGAAGGAGTAGGCTGATTTTGTCAGATTTACGAGCCGAGGTTGGATTTGTGGAGAGGAAGGTGCTGCGAACACTTCCATTCGGATCTCTTGCAATTTCATGGCTCTTAAGCAATTGACAATGATAACGATCTTCTTTATTTGACAAGTGAAGTCCTTATTTAGCATGTGCATGGAAACCCTCACCATCTGGAAGTTTACAACAGGTATCCCTGATATTAAACTTGCATATAGAATCCATAATCGAAGTATGAATTAAGCATGTTATGTGAAGCCCATCCAGGCAAGTTAGTTTGGATTGGTGATTATTGATTTGCATTTCGGAGAAGAATCAACAGTTAAACATGTAGTTTTATGAAGTTTTGGGGTGTACAGCCTGCTGTAAGTTGAACTGGAGGTGTGCTCCAGGAAAACACCTAGTTTTGGGACAGGAACATTGTTCTATCCATTATCGCTCAGCGATATTGATACCACTAGCGATAGATCCTGGTCGTATTCAGTGAGCCAATTATGATGGATATGAAGCCCATGTCCCGAGTACGAGATGCGTAGTATCATACAATATGAAGGCCTATTGTGCCTAGCTGAAGACAAATGTTGTGATTTTGTTTGTTATCGCTAGACGATAGTGCTACAACTGGCGATAGCTCCCAGTGAGCTGATATGTGATTGCAAGCCCATGTCCTAGGCACAAGGTGGGTAGCATGTGGAGCTGAGTGCTTGGAGTGCTAGGGTTGGTTGCCATGGGAGCCAGCCTTGTTATATAATATTGGTTATATATGCGGTAACAAGTAAGGGGAAGCTGACCCACATCGTGCGTAGTACAAATAATGATTTGAGAAACGGGTTGTGGTCGAACTGTACCCATGCTATGTCGTTAGGGCTAGATTCCTAAAGTACCTAGAATCGTCGTTGTCATAGTAAGAGTCGTGGCTACATGCATAACTAGAGAATGCTCAATGTTGACCATCAGTCTGGGACTGAGGATGGTGGTGGGATCGGGACTTCAGTACACAAGTAATTCCCTGAGTGCACAGGGCATGTGGCCATGCTTGCCAATGTCTTTGGGTGAATGATTCTTAAATTATACGTTCTTGTACTAATATATATACATATTGTATACCTGCAAGGAAGGAGCATTGTCGCCCCAAGTGAGGGGTGAGGTTAATATAAATTGGACAGATCAAGCAGACCGTTGAATTATTTTCCACGTCTTTGTGGTTTTTCCTTATGCAGGTGCTAGAGACACAAGCAAGAAGTAGCGGGTTGAAGCCCTTTTGCTGTGCTTACTGGCCCTCGAAGGCTAAAATACTTGTTACTATTTTTATGTGTGGCCAACCTGTATGCCGATGTATGAAAAACACATTGTAAAGGAAATAATTTGTAAGGACTTAAGGACAAATGCTTTGTGTATTATATGTCATTCCTACATTTGGTTTGTGGACATTCCTGTGTTGAGTTCTAAATAATTTTAATGCTTGCGCTAGAATGCAACTATGAGTTAGGGTATGCGAATGTTTTGGTTTCAATGCATAACTCCACTGACTGTCCGTGAAATATGGCGTGGGTCCCTGACTAGAACTTCTATTATATTCTGTATGATGGATGAGGGTGTTATAATTTGGTATCAGTTTATACTGCCGTTCTTTCTTATTCGAATTCATGGTGGAATTCTTTTAAGGGGTGGTGAGCTCAAGTCTGTGCGTTATCATTATGACATGAAAGAACCCATGAATGTCCACTTAGGAATGAAAATACACTTGTTTGAAGATAGTATCTTATGGAATAATAGTCAGTTATGCATCCTGAATGTGGGCATATTACGCGAGGAAATGTTGTATGAGACACACTTTACAAAGAACTCATTCCACCCGGGGAGCACAAAGATGTTCAAGGATATGAAAAATCTATTTTGGTGGTTATTAATGAAGGATATAGCTTATTATGTGGTGAAATGTCAAACTTGCACTCTAGTGAAGGCTGAATGTCAAAACTCGGTGGTTTCCTCAAGTCATTACTGATACCAGAGTGAAAATTTGACGAGATATCTATGGATGTCATGTACGGCTTACCAAGATCACAGAGTGGGAATGATGACGATTGGGTGATCGTTTAACGATTGACAAAGGTGTCACACTTCATTCTGAACATGAGGGACTATTCAGTGGAAAAATTGGCGAAGCTTTATTTTTGATAATATAGTACGATTGCACGGTGTGCCCTATAGAATCGTAAGTGACTGAGATGTGCGTTTAACTTTATAAGATTGGAAGCTGATCCACTAATTTTTGGGTACTAAGCTGAAGTTTAGCACAAACATTCATCCACAAACAGATGGTCAGACCGAGAGGATAAACATGACAATGGAGGATATGCTTCGCATATGCGCCTTGGATTTAAGGAAGAGATGGGAAGATCATCTCTTTATGATCGAGTTTGTTATATTTATTGGCCAACCTTAGGGGGGGTGAATAAGGTTTACGACGTTTATTAGAAATTCGAATTATTTCTAACCCGGAAAACTAGTTATGGAAGCTATCGCGGGGCATTAGGTAGCTAACGCATGGAGGTATGTCACAGAACTCATTTTTCTAGGAAGATTCCTCCTTGGAGTTCTATGCACCTTTCAAAAAATTACAAGCTAACAATCACAACGTCATATACAGGAAAAGCAACAGAAAATGAATTCATTACAAACTAAACCACTAACTGTTTTTAACAATTACAAAAACTTGATCTCCGTGACGTCGGAGATCGAAGGAGGTGAACGAAAAACTTTTGGTTTTCTATACCGACCCACTCCCCGGATCGGTTGGCTCTCTCCCCTTCCATCCAAGAAAGGTCTTCGATCCGGATATTTACCCTTTCACAAGTAAGTGTCTTAGATCCCCGCTAGATCACCCGATCTAGACGTTCCTTCCCCGGGATGATTTCTCACGGTATCCTCCCCAGATTCTGATGACCTTCTCCGGTCGATTTTCCTCACTACAAAATTATAGAGAAAAGAAAAGAATACAATCAAAAGTATAGAAATATTTAAAATTGAATCCCCCTCATGACAATTCCTCCGTTGAGCGATCCATGACCAGTGCTTGAGATCTTAGTGTGCTCGCAACTGATCAACTCTTCGTAGTTGTTGAAGTCCTTGGCTCGCAAGAGTTCTTCGTGCGTGAATGTGAGTGAGTTGATTTTCTTTTCCTTCAACAAAGATGGTGGAATGGAGCACAGAGACGGCTACCGAACCCTAGGAATGTTAGAATTGAACCTCTTTTCATCTTGGTTAGGAATATAGAAAACAAGATGCCTTTTATATATCTTTGTAAAAATAGGCTACCGTCGGCGGTAAGTCTAGCGCCCAGCGGTAGGTTCACGTTCTTGATGCTGACAACTATCCTGCAAATTTGAAAAAAATATTCAAAACGAATATTTTCCTTTTTTTCAAAGCTAGTACGGCGCGGTAGGAAGGTAATGCCTTGAGGTAGTCCAGGCATCTCGACGATCGTTGAGTGGGCTAACGTAGTGTGGTAGAATGGTATCGCCTGGTAGTAGTATGGTATCGCCTAACAGTAGAGCAGGGGTCTTTGTGCTAGCGCAATACGATACAAAGTTAGTGCTTGCGCTGTAGCTTCCCGAGCGCCTGGTTGAAATTAATCCTCGAGCTAGCATGGGCGGTAGGACTAGCGCGATGCGGTAGTAACCCGAGCGCTATGACATCTAAATTCAGGCAACCTCCTGACGGTAACTACTACCGCTTGGTGGTAGGTGCCCGAGGAGAGCTTCTTGTAATTCTTGGACCTATAAACCTGCACACTCTACCAAACACAAAATGTGATCAAATACAACATGAGAATTGATATTATCAAACTGAGGATATGTGAACCGTCAGCTCCAACAATCTCGCCCTTTTGATAATATCAAATCCCGTTCATGAGATATAATAATGAAGTGCACGATACAACGTATATATAATAGATACTCTTTAAAGCTCAGGTTTCAGGTTACCTATAACTCCCCTACATGTGTTCTCCCCTTATATATGTGTTCTAAACACTCCCCCTATCTACGTGAACACATCAAACTAAGCTCCCCTACATGTGATCTACCCTTACCCATGACTCATGAACCATCTATTCTCCCCCTTTGATATTATCAAAAGGCAATGGGCGAGACCAAAAGTAAACATGCACATGCAGGAGAGAAACAGAATGTAGTATATAATGAGCATGATAAAGAAAGCAACAAGTGCACGTTATAGAAAGTGAAACGAGAGGAGAAAAATAATAGGGGTGACCAAAACGAAATCAGAGAGCATGAAACATAGAGGTCAAACTAATGAGTGAAGTACACAGAAATAGTTTTAAATCAGTTGTCAGAGTTAAAAAGAATTGAACAAAATAGATAAAGTAAGCACATAATGATTTAGAGTACGATGCTAAAAGAATTATAGAATTAATACAGAGGAACATTGTACATGTCATGAATAGAAATCGTGTACTAGAACTTACATGCTATAGACATATAATGTCGTTTCATTCCAATTCTTATGCATAGAAGCATTAGATAGAGCAATGACATGTGTACGTGTAGTATAAGAAGACAAACATCAAGTAGAGTTAACATTCATTATATGGTTTATCTCTGTAATTCACTATGTTATCGCGAGAGGAATAAAGTGAAAAATCATGTCACATTGTTATCTACGTTATACCAAGACTAGAACTAGGGGTACTAAGCTTAAGGTTCTAGTCTATACACAAGATTCTAAATGATTTTTTGGACCAAGGTGCACATCCTCACAATGATCATAAAGACTTATCAGGAGGAGTGAGTAGTACTTGGGGGTATCCTTGACACAAGGCTTGATAGCATTCATTTTTTATTTATACGCGTTGAGCTATCAATTTTATAGTTTGGATTGCAAGGACCCCAAATCAATCAAAATCTACCCACATAGATAGATACACTTTAACTTGTATACATAGGACTTGACCACTAGAGTTTTGGCCCAATGTTCTACCCTAATAGAAGCGCATATATATTGTGACATTGATTAGTCAGGTTATTTCTAACGTGGTTGACACAATATCTCGAGTTATAGCATGTAAGATTATAATTTCTACAAGAGTGCTCCATCTAGGGATGCATGAACAATGTAAAGTCATTCCGCTACCTAAATCCTCATATATACCTAGAGGCATATTCAACAAACACTAACATGTCTAGTCGCACTCAATAGCTACGCACCTATAGATTCGACACACCATGACATAGGCAGATAATGTTCACAGGGATTAACACACCAGAGTCTAACACTGTATGTAATCATTATGCTCTATGTTCTAGCCAAGTGTGTCATAAAAGTTAATGATCCATGGTTTTTTTTTGGGGTTTTATATTTTTTTTGTATTTTTCTGATATTACAAAATAAACATCACATGCAAGATAGAATAAACAAACAAAAATATTTTAAAGGGAACACTCAAACACACCTCAAAAACCAAAATGAATAGCTAGTACAAACAAAATAAACACATCGAATAGCTAGTACAGCGATAAAACCATGGACACCACGATAGAGTAGAATATAAGATATTGACAACCATGATAATAAGATATGAAATAATGCTTGTGCTATACTTATGGCCATTAAGAGGATACTCAAGACACAAATGACAAAAAAATATGTCAGCACTCTAGCCCCGTACTAAGTGACGGATGGGCATGAAGAGCTTCACAAATTTCATAGGGTGGGGTGTTAATCCCATGTGCATATAAAAGAACCCGCTCAACCTAATACTCTTTCCCCCCAGCACCACACAAGGACCTATTGGAACCCTCCCTGGTTAAGGACAAGACATGGTTTACAGGTTAGCATCTCTAAGACACACAACCCTACACCCCCGCTATTGTGAGACACACCATAGTGAAACTTGTGTTGTCATTTATATTAACTAAGTAATGAAGATACTGGGGCTGATCATCAAGAAATAGTATGAAAACGAGTGCTACAGCCAGCGGTAGAGATACTGCTCCGCAGTAACTCCCAGATCTATAAGAGTACCAGTTCAGAAGCAATTTTCCATTCCAGCTTGTGCACTCTCCTACCTCCGCATATCGAGCTTCTCCCTCCCACACCTCCAGATCTAAGGTACCTTCTCCCTGTTTCCCTTTTGTTTTGATGTAGTATTTAATTTAATATGGATTTCATGGAGTTTTGGGGATGATCCGTGAGGATTTTAGACATTTTTCATGTGTGATTTATGAATTTTCTCTTCGGATCAAGGTTATTTTCGCAGATCTACTTTGTGGAAGCTTGGATCTCTCTTCCTTACCATTTTTCAAATGAATTTTTTTTAAAAAAACTGAGTTTTGGGGAGATCTGAAGCTTATGCATGATCTATGGAGAGTTCAAACGTTTCCAAGTTTGATTTGTGGTTTTTCTCTATGGATCTTTTTCATAGATCTACTTTGTATGAGCTTGGATCTCTTCCCCTACTCATTTTTAAGTGAAAATCGCAGAAAACTTGACTTTTGGGGGAGATCTAATGGAAGAAGATGAAGCAAAGTCCGTCACACTACCGCGCGGCGGTATAAGATTATTGCACTGCGGTAGGATCCAGAGACTTACTATAATTTTTTAAAAATATAATTTTTTTTTAAAAATGAAAATTTTGTTTTCTTTTCAGGTTTAGGGGTCCTCTAGCTCCCAACTATCTCGCCAAAGTTTCTCAAATCGATCTCGAGTGCCCGCCTTTATATTTCCCACTATAGACGAGGCAACAGTAAGCGTGCCGATGGTCATTGATATCGATGATCGGTACGCTCACATCTATAGTTATTTGGAGAACTCGGTCATACTCTCTGTGATTTCCTCTAGCGATTCATTTTACTCGGTCCTTACTTGGGAGTTCTACAACAACCTTATAGATCCTACTCAAACGCAACTAGGTGGAGGAATGTAGTCCTATATCGGGACTGAAATTGAGACGACACTCCACGCGAATCTCGAGCGGAAATATGTCTGGACTCCCAATTCTTCATGCCTCGACATCGTGGAGTCCTTCAGAACCAGTATGAACTGGAGAGATGTAAATGAGGTTCTCCACGATATGGAGGAGCGTACAGATCTCATCTCTACAGTTGATATGCTCACTCCCAATACCTGTATCATCCAAGATTTCCTATGTCACTCTCTGATGTTCAAGGCTGGGGATACTAAGAAAATCACGGCCAAGCTCTCTATGGTGACATATTGTATCCTTGCTGAGAAAGCCTTCAGTACCTCAGATCTCATCCTCTTGATGATGCGCTATACTTATCGCCTCAAATCCCACGACCGCCAGCTGATGAACACACTGCCATTGGGCAGTGTGATCCAGAGCATCCTAATAGAGAAGTACCCTTCCATTGACTGGTTGGCATACCTATAAATATCCTCCCTCAAATCTACAAAGTAGGTGAGATTCCTACTACCTCACGAGCGCGACCACCTGCAGCACAACCTCGATTACACCATATAGGGTCCCTCCGGGAAACCAGCTGGGACATCTATGGTATGGTGGAGGAATAGGGCCGAGAGATTAGGCAGATGGAAAAAAAGATGAAAGGCATGAAGAAGATGATCAAGAAGATAATGATCAAGTTCAACATTTCTCCCACTTCTTCTGAGGAGTAACTTCCTAAGCTATTATATATATATATATGTATATATATATATATATGTATATATATATATATATGTATATATATATATATGTATATATATATATATATATATTATGTTGTAATATAAACAGGTTGAACACATGTGCCAGTAGTTAATTTCCATTATATGATTAATTTTACTTCGTTTAATTAGTTCTGTATTAACAACTGCTTATCATGACTTTTTCAGTTCATAGTTTCTTTGAGACTACCTATCGTGTTGAAAAAATCGTAGAGTAAAAAACATAATATGTACTGAAATAAACATTCTTACTAAAAACAAAAAAGAAAGAGGAAAGGAAAAAATAGTAGGCATATCGTGAAGTAAGATATAGTGTAGTTCGTTTAGAACTTACTTCACGCATATTATGGATGTTATAGGATATGTTGTTTTGGTATCCAACGACCTTGTGGGGCGGTTCTCTTGGGAACCCAAACATTGTGTGATACACCTGGGGATGATAATGGTGAGTGTGCCCTATCGAGTAGTGTAGGTCCATCATTTTTAACTATGTGCCTCCATTTATACTTCAGTTTAAGTTATGTTTATATTGCAGATTTTCATCTAGTTTTCTATGATTCTTTATGTGATGATCTTTACTTGAGTAGTATTGTGTTAGAGGTTTATAAATGTTGAAATGGTTATCTAAGTTACAATCTTCTTGCTTAACATAAGGACTCATAACATAGTAGTTGATTACAAAAAATCTACATTCATTTGTTTTTGAGTGGGGAGTAATTTGTTTTTCAAAGTGAAATTGATTTCTATAGTTAAGAGTTTCACCTGCTCTAGCTTGAGATTTTCTACTCCCTTTGATTAACTCAGCCTCTAGATGGTGGTTCATGTTCAACATGCTTTTAAGTTTTACTTTCAACTTAGGAGTTGGGCTTTGCGAGTTTTTAAGCATTATTTCCTTAAGCATGTTGATTTTTATAATTAGTTCTTTGTTTTTCTATTTGAGGTTATGTCTTACTTTGTTGTTTGCAATTATGCTATTTTTGAGAGTAGAGACTATAGATTCAATATGAGTTTAGTACTTACTGCTAAATTCATCAAATGTATCGTTTATCTCTTTAATTTCAACTTTATAATTCTTGCATTTAACACAATCCCTTGTGAATTATAAATTTTCTAAACATAGTTTATTATTTTGTTCTTTTGCAAAGAGGAGATCTTTTTTAAGGGACTTATATTTTTCTTCTGATTCATTACAGTCTACACATGATGTAGGAATGTTACCTAAAGCACATGCAGGTGAACTAGACACATGAACGATGGGCTCTATGTTAACTCTTGATTTCAAGCAGTTATTCTCTAAACATGGTTTTGAATTAATACTCAACAATTTCTTCATTTTATGCTTTGCCCTATCTAGTTCATTTAATACAGAAATAGAATTTCATACACGAAGGGAATTTGATTTTCTTATAGTGCTTTTGGGTGAGATTTTAGCTTCCATTTCCCATGACGTGGTTTCCATGTCCTTTTCCAAGAGCACGTCTCTACTTGGTTCTTTACTTGGATCCACGAGAAATTTCTCTAACTAATCATCTGCAAAAAGAGGACTATAAGTAGACTAAAGAAATTTCCATATGTCATAGGCAGTGGGAAAAGTATGGATGAGTTTAAAAATTTCATGACCAAGCCCACAAAATAAACTATTCATAGCTTTATCATTTATGTGGCACTTGTGCATAGTTAAGTCATTTGGCGGCTTAATACAAGTAATGTTCCACACCTCTATGTCTAGACTTATAAGAAATCTTCTCATTAACACTTTCCATCCTTCATAGTTTTTACCTAAAACTAGTGGTGGTGCTAGTGATTTTTCAGTGTACCAATTTCCATGCCCACTAGTCGATTCAAGAATAGGGTTGGCCATTATTCTCGGTGGTGAAACCATTTTGGAATAACCTCGCTCTGATACCACTTGTTGGATCTAGTGGCCAATATTAGAGGGGGGTGAATAAGGTTTATGGCGTTTATTAGATATTCAAATTATTTCAATCCATGAAAACTAGTTCTGGAAGCTACCGCGGTGCGTTAGGTAGCTAACGCGCGACGATATATCACAGAACTTGTTTTTTTTGGTAGATTCCTCCTTAGAGATCTATGTACCTATCATAAAATTACAAGCTAACAATCACAAAGTCATACGCAGGAAAAGAAATAGAAAATGAGTTTCATTACAAACTAAACCAATAATTGTTTTTAATAATTACAAAAACTTGATCTCCGTGACACCGGAGATCAAAGGCGTTGAATGAAAAACTTTTTGTTTTCTATACTGAACCACTCCCTAAACCGGTTGGCTCTCTCCCTTTCCCTCCAAGAAAGGTCTTCAAGCTGGCTCTTTACCTTCTCGCATGGAAGTGTCTTAGAGCCCCGCTAGATCACCCAATCTAGAAGTCTAATCCCCGGGATGATTTATCACAGAATCCTCCCCGGATTCTGACAACCTTTTCCGGTCGATTTCCCTCACCACAAGGTTATAGAGAAAATAAAAGAATACAATCCAAAGTATCGAAAGATTTAATATTGAATCTCCCTCTTGAAGATTCCTCTATTGAGTGATCCGGGACTAGTGCTTGAGATCTTTATGTGCTCACAACCGATCAAATCTTCGTAGTCATTGAAGTCCTTTGCTCGCCGGAGTTCTTCATGTGCGAACGGGAGGGAGGTGGTTTTCTTTTCCTTTGACGAAGATGGCGTAACAGAGCACATAGACGGCCACCAAACCCTAAGAATGTTAGAACTGAACCTCTTTTTGTCTTGGTTAGGAATATAGAAAATGAGACGCCTTTTATACATCTTGGAAAAATAGGCTACCACCGGCGGTATGACTAGCGCTCGACGGTAGGTTCACGCGCTTGATGCTGACAGCTGTCCTACAAATTTTAAAAAATATATTAAAAATGAATATTTTCCTTTTTTCAAAGCTAGCGCGACATGGTAGGAAGGTAATGCCTGGTGGTAGTCCAGGCATCTCGACGAATCCGTCTTGATGATTGATGAGTGGGCTAATGCGGCATGGTAGAATGGTATCGCCTAGCAGTAGTATGGTATCGCCTGGAGGTAGATCAGGCGTCTTTGTGCTAGCGTGGCGTAGTATAAAGTTAGTGTCTGAGCGGTAGCTTACCGAGCGCCTGGTTGAAATAAATCCTCAGGATAGCGCGGGTGGTAGTAACCAGAGTTCCATGATAATTAAATTCATGCTACTGCCCGACGGTAACTACTACCGCTCGGTGGTAGGTGCTAGAGGAGAGCATCTTGCAACGCTTGGACCTATAAACCTACACACTCCACCAAACACAAAATGTGATCAAATACAACATGGGAATTGATATTATCAAACTGAGGATATGTGAACCATCGGACCCAATAGAGTTCTCCTATAACAATAGCTACCAAGCGAGTATTAAGATGGCGCCCTTTGAGACTTATACAGTAGGAAGTGTCATACTCAGTTAGCTTGGGTAGAAATGGGTAAATCGAATCTTTATAAGGGTAAAGACATTGAAGACGCGACTTCAATGATACGTTTGATTTGGGAGCGACTGCTGATTGCTCAGGATAGGCAGACAAAGTACTATAATGTCAAACACCGAAACATTGAGTTTGTAGTTGGCGATTGGGTCTATCTCAAGATCAAGTCGATCAAAGGTGTATCTAAGATTCGATGCTTAAAAAAGTTAAGTCCCAGATACCTTGGGCCATTTGAAATCGTGGAGCGAATAAGTGAAGCTACCTATCAGCTAAATCTTTTAGCATAGTTAAGTGATTTGCACGATGTTTTTAACATACCAGTGCTACGGAAGGTGGTGCAAGAGCCTATGCAAGTGGTTGTTACAGATCTAGTGTCGATCGATAGTGGTCTGATAATGAAATTCAGACCCATTTGTATCTAATATATGGAGATCAGATAATGATGGAATAAGGCAATCAGGATGGTCAATGTCTGTTGGGACAACTATGGCCATGAGGAATTGTCATAGGAGCACGATAAAACTATGAGAGAGTTCTCTGAGCTATTTAATTGAGGTATATATTTATATAATTGATACTTCTGAAAGTATCTAGTTGTTAACCTAAATTACCTAGAGGGGTTGAATAGGTGAATCATGTGGCTTATAGCGGAATAAAAATCGAGTAAAAAATAAAGCGTACAGAATAAGAGAATAAGCCTAACGTAGACACAAGAATTTATAGTGGTTCCCCAAACTAGGTACGTCCACTACCCTTCCTCACCTATCTAGCACTTTGGGCTAGACTCGACTACTTCACCAAAACACAGATTAATAATAATCTTACAACTCAGAGGCTTGGGATAGTATTTTGATTGAGTAGGAGGAGGAGCATAAGGATTATCTCTTCCATGCTTTCTGAAATGTATCCTCCTCTTCACATTCAATACTTCATGTTTATCCCATTCCTCTTTACTGTAATATGTTCTTGGCTCTTCATTTGTCAGGGCAACTATGTTGAAAGTTTCCAAAATAATGCCTTTGGAAATGGGACTCCACACTTCAGCATATTCCCTATTTTCTCTGTTAGGATTAGATCTTTTAGCTGATGGACCTTCCCCATATTTTCTTTTCTTTTGAGGAGGTCTAGAAGGATCTTCAAGAATTTCTACCTCTTCCTTAATAGTATCAGACCATAATTGAGTGTATTCTTTAGGAGGTGCATATACTAATCCTTCAGGTTGTTGCTCAAAGTATTCTGCACCCACAACATGGAACTCTCCACCTTCTACATGTTGTTCAACCTCAAAGGGTGGAGCTTGAACTGGAACTTTCCCTTTCAACTCTTCATGTAGCCACTTAATATTATGATAGCTGTAAATATTGGCACTATGCATTCTGTTGAGCACATCCCAAATTAGCTCTCCCATCCTTCTTTGTAATTTACCCTCCCCCTTCTGACTTCTGAAATTAGGGTTTAGATGATCTCTTCCTTATAAACTCCCATCTTCCTGTCAATGTGATGCATGCTTGTATCATGTGAATGTATCATGGCATCATGAGATTGAGATACATGAACTGCCTAATTGTAAACTTGATCAATTTGATTGAATAGTTGATGGCCTTACAACCTTGAGTTAACCATTCAGTTAGAGATGTCTTAAACTTATCCATATTGTTGTTTACCTGATCCAGGATATAAATCCGATCTTTTTCAACTTCTGCAACTCTGACAAAGACTTGATGTAGTGAGAAATCAAAATGTTCCTTTTTCTTGACCAATATTTCTTCAATTGACTTTAACAAAGAAATTTTAGTAGTAGGGACACTCTCATACTGAGCCCTGAAAGCAGCAATGTTGTCAGCATTAGTCTTTACACTGCTAGAATGTGCTCCCCTTGAGTGATTCTTGAGGAAGACTGGTTCTTGGGCTAGATACTTTTCCACAACCTCTTTGGCTTATTTAGAGAGCACTACCAAGTAATCCCCCTCAATAGAAATTCTACTAGCATGGAGGTCCTATTAAAGCAAGTATTTTTCTAATGACTCCCCCTTAGACTTAGCATGCAATCCTTCTAGATCAGACACTCCATCTTGTATCAATCCCAAAACATCTTGTCCTTGTGGCTTAACCCGTGGATCTATCTGAATATCAGGTATTGGATGTGGAATTTTAGATTGCACTGGTAGAATATAATATTGTACTGGTGTAATAATAAGTGTCTCAGCATTTATAGGTAGACTCTCCCCCTCAGCTACTTCATAAGCAATCTCAGTTACTTTATGGGGGGGAGGGTTGATGGCACATCCCTCTCTATGGCTTAAGTGTGAGGTATGTCATGCACTCTAGAGACTTCACCCATCTCTTTCTCTGCCCCATGCCTGGGAATTCTCCCATCGAGCAAAGATTGATGCATTTATCTTTTTCAGGTGATGAATTTGAATACTAGTGGACATGTCAAACGGATTTATGTCCAGCTAGTTGAGGTAGAGAGATGATTCTTCCAAAATTTAGGGCTGTGAAACAAGCCTTAATTCTATCAAAAAGAACTGTTCCTCAGTTCATTCTCATTCTACAAATCATGGCTGTCAGCAATTTGAACATGTCTCCTGAGACATAATCATGTGACCCAATCTTGCAAAAGAACAATATCCCGATAATATCAGTGAGGAGAATGCCTTCATCAATCATTTCTTTTCGTATGAAGGTTGTAGTATTCTTTTCCAGGTCACATAAAGAGAGTGCTCTATCATAATCAACATTAGAAATTTCATCCTCTTCTTCAACATCATGCATTCTCAGAAACTAGTTGATGAAGCTTGGATTCATTCTTACTTCAAAATTTCATGCACTGCTCTTGATTAAAGTATCCTCACGTTTGAGTACTACATTCTTGAAGAATTCCAGTACCTCTTTGTCAAGAACTCTGTAATCTTTCTCTAGAACAAACGTTAATCCGATGGTTTCCAACATAAGGATGACATTTCAAAATTTGTCAGAAGTCATTGAGAATCCAGACTATACGAGTTCTCCTCCTACTTGAAGATTGCCAGCGCCTTTGCGGGCCATTTTTGATCTGATTCGAGGAGAAACAAAAGGAACTTCTGAAGAAATTGAGATGAACTGATAGAGTTTTCTGAGGTCAACGGAAAACTGAATAGTCGGAGAAGTCGCAACGAAATGAAGATAAGTAGTGTGATGTCTCGAATGCCCTTGAACCGTTTATATATATATATATATTTTTATTTTGAGTAAAACTAAAAAAGCACGTACCTGAGGTGCTGATAAAAAAAATTCTTCGGATTGAATAATAAATAAATTTTGAGCCAAGTCCAATTCTTCGAATGCTTATAGGAGTACATGTCTAATTGTCGAAAGAGTCGGAGACGTCTCATCAAATCATTGAGTATTCACGAGTATTCGTCGAATGTACTTGTGATTTCCCGTTTACTTTCACGAGTGCTTGTGTGATGACTTGGTGAATTGAACCTTCACTTGGGCAGATTTCTTTTGATTCCTTGACAACCTTAAGAGTCCTTGTTGAGCATTCCAAGTTCAGTTTTGAAATATGTGAACTTTACTACACCTAGCGGCATCGTGAAAATATCTACAACCTACTTATCCGTTGACACATAACAAAGGTTATTATCCCGATTCTCCATATGCTCCCAGATGAAGTGATAGAGTATCTCGATATATTTTGTCCGACTGTGAGAAACTGGATTATTGGCTTGTGTAATTGTTCTTGATGAATCACAAAATATAGGAATCTCCTTCAACTTAATGTTATAGTATTCAAGCTAATTTTTTATCCATAGAAGATGTGCACAACAACTTCCTGTAGAGATATACTCTGACTCGACAGTTGAAATTACCACACAATTTTGCTTATTGCTACTCCATGAGATAAGCCTCCTTCCAAGGAATTGACATGTTCTGGAAGTGCTTTTCTTGTCATCCCTGCTTTATGCAAAATAAGCATTTGAAAAACCAATTATCTCACATTCATTACTTCTTGGGTACCATAAGCCAAGATTAGGTGTGCCTTTAAGGTATCTCAAAATCTTCTTTGCAGTGGCATAATGAGATTCATTAGAGTTCACTTGAAATTTAGCGTAGACACATGTTGAAAACATTATATCTAGTCTATGATGAGTTGTAAATATACCTATATTTTCGTATTTTATTTAAGTCAATTTTGTTTGTTTTTTGTCTTTTTTTATTTGTTTTATCCAATAAATAGCTTATTTTTGTAAATATTATTTCTAACTTAGCTTTATTTTTATTCCAGAAAAATTCCAGAAAAGTCGAAAAATTGACTGACACGCCCGTGTCAATTGACCGACACGCCCGTGTCACCCCCCCCCGACGATCGCCGGCCATAGGTTCCCAGCTCGACGATCGGCGATCATCAAACCGAGCCCGACACGCCCAACGTCACGCCCGTGTCAACGCTTGTCACGCCCGTGTCGAGGCCGATACGCAAAGCTTAGTCAAACTGTCAACGCTGCCGACGTCGAACTGCCAGCTCCCCCGGTCACGCCCCGCTTACACGCCCGTGACAATGTCGTCACGCCCGTGACCTAGGGCGTGACCGCCACGTTTTCGCCCCGAAGTCAAAGCTCCAGTCAAGTCAACCGATCAGCTCATGAATAGTTGTGTCATGCCCCCCTGTCACGCCCTAGTCACGGGCGTGACCAACCCGAAATTTTGTCTATAAATAAGAGCTTCCAGGAAGCTTATTCTGTCCACTTTTTTGGTCCATCTTACTTAGGGGAGGTGCTGCCCGTTTGGCTTCTAAGCTATGTAAGGAGAATTTCTCCCTATCTTTCTTAGTTTGTATTAGGTTGTTTGTTTTAGTTTTTTCATGTAATAGCCTTTTTATTCAATAAAATAGTAGATTTTCTATCTTGCAAAGTTGAAATGTTCAATTGGAAGCGCCCTTCTTAAGTAATTTTTTCGTTCCCTTTTTGTGTTTCTTTTATGTTTTCATCTTTTTTAGCTTTCATAACTTAGTTAGATTTAGGATTTATCGGCATTTCTAGCCGTTGTGCCGTCCGTTTAGTTTTCATTCTCCACACTTTTTAGCTTTAGCTTTTTCTTCTTTATCATTTTCATTCATATAGGTTTTATAAAAACTCCCCTAAAAGTGTTCGTTTTTATTTTCTTTAACTTAAGCTCTTAGGAATGTAAAACTTCTCGTTCCTTTTTAGTTTTATTCTCACTTTTTTGGAGGTTTTATAAAAACTTATGAATAAAAATGTAGTCGTTATAATTTTTCGCTCACTTCATTTTAGCTTTTTATTCGTAAAACTTTTAGTCCGGTTAATTTTTATTTCATCTTTTTATGCATTTCTACCGCATTCTAGCGGTAGAAATGCAGTTGTATTAATTTTTCGAGTACTTTCATTTTGCGTTTATTTGCAAAACTTTTCGCTCCAGTTAATTTTTATTTTCACTTTTTATGCATTTCTACCGCATTCTAGCGGTAGAAATGCAGTCGTTTTAATTTTCTGAGCACTTTGTTTTTCTTATTTTTGCAAGTGTGTGTGCGTGTATGAGTTAGGTTTTACTGCTTTATTTCATTTCTGTAGAGTGCGTGTGTGCGTATGCATTTATTTCCGCCTACTCGTTAAGAGTTAAATGGCGCTTTGCTTTCATTTCCCGCCCACTCGTTTGAGTGGGACTTGTCTTTTTATTGCTTTCATTTTCTTCCTACTCACTTGAGTAGGAAAACTTTGTGTGGGTGCGTGTGTTTTCATTTCTGTAGAGTGCGTGTGTGTGTTTTACTTTCAAGTAGAGTGCGTGCGTGTATGAGATAAATTTACTCCCGCCCACTCATTTGAGCCGGGACTTGCAATTTTATCGCTTTCTCTATTATGTAGAGTGCGTGCGTGTAGGAGATAATTTTACCGCTTTATTTATCGCTTTCTTCAATTTCGAAGAGTGTGTGCGTGTGTGCATTTATTTCCGCCTACTCATTTGAGTAGGGCTTGCTTTATTTAATTTTCTTTATGGTTTTGAAGTGTGCGTGAGTGCCTGCATCAATTAGCCTTCAATTTATCTAATTGTCCTATTTTTCGTGTTTTCTCTTATAATTGTTCAGTGCTTAATTTAACACTCACGTTTCACCTAAAAACATAAAGCCGTCCCCATACCGATGAGTGGCTAATCTCTTTTAGCCTTCGGCATCGAAGAGCATTGGGACATAAAAAATGATTTGAAATAATTAAAAAACTTTATTTTTATTTTAATTTAAGGACTTGAGGTTTACCCCGGGTTAACGACGCATAGGACCACATAATCGATGTGTGGGCTCTATTTCCGTTATCCATACGCAACGCCGAGAGGCTGCACGTATGGACCGATCCCCCTTGGGTAAAGAGAACTGCGTACGCCCCCTAGAAAGAGGAGAAATGTAGTTCTGTCGAATTGGGTTCCCCACCCAATAGCGGGGTTCTTAGCGTAAAGCGGGCATTAAGAGGAATCCTTCGTCGGTCTAACGATCGGTCAAATAGTCTTAATGTTTAGGTGAGCAATATTCCTAGAGATAAGTGCGCTCATATTTTTGGAACCCCCACGGCCAAGTGCCTTTTATTAAATTAAAAACAAAGTTTAATAATTGTTAAGAATTATTTTAGTCTTAATCCGATTCGATGCCGAGCGTTAACCCGTCATCGAACTAGCTTAGCAAAATTCTGCTTTCTTTCTTTCCGTTTTAATTAAACTAAAAAATCTCACCTTACTGTTAGTAAGATAATAGTATTCCTGGAAGAGTAGATAATAGTGTTTAGGTGAGCAATTTTCCCGAATATCGAGTACTACTTGCGATAGGTGCGCTTGCCTCCTCTCGTTAGAAAACTCGATCTTCTAACCGGCCCGCGGAATCTGACCATTTCGAACCAACCACAGTTGGTCTTTGTTCTGCGGCCATCAAGTTTTTGGCGCCGTTGCCGGGGAAGCACGGTTGTTATATTGAATCCGGGACTCTATTAATTTTACTTTATTTTCAAATAAAAAATTTTATACAAAAAAAATCCTTCCCCCTTTCGTTTTTTTTAGGGTGCATGACCCGTGGACAACCTTCGAGTTCTGAAAATCTTGAATTCGACCCCGAGATCGACCGCTCTCTTGCGCGTATCCAATCTCTCCGTCGAATTCCCTTTTTAGACCCCGCAGAATCTATCGGAGAACCCTCTTCTTCTTCTATGGCCGACCCGAATAATGCCCAACCGGCCGAGCGCACTATGTCTTACTACGCTCGGCCCAACTTGGATGATACGGGGTCGAGTATTGTTCGGCCCGCTGTGGCCAACAATAATTTTGAAATTAAGTCAAGTGTGATTCAAATGATCCAAAATGCCGTGCAGTTCGACGGACTGACGGATGAGGACCCCAATAATCACTTGTCTAATTTTCTTGAAATTTGCGATACTTTTAAAATTAATGGCGTCACTGATGACGCCATTCGTTTGCGCCTTTTTCCCTTCTCTCTTAAGTCCAAGGCTAAGGCGTGGTTACTCTCCCTCCCGCGGGGATCCATCACGTCCTGGGCGGAATTGGATGAGAAATTCCTTACGAAATATTTTCCGCCCGCGAAAACTGCAAGACTGCGGGCGGACATATCTTCGTTCGTCCAAAACGACTCCGAGTCTCTTTACGAGACTTGGGAATGCTTTAAGGAGTTCCTCCGTCGGTGCCCGCACCACGCTCTGCCAACGTGGTTGCAGGTACAAATTTTTTATAATGGACTGAATAGTCAGACGCGTCAAATGATTGATGCGGCTGCTGGGGGCACTCTGAACAATAAGACCCCCGAGGCCGCCCAGGCCCTTTTCGAGGAAATGGCGGTGAACGCCTACTAGTGGAATGTCCCGTGGGCGCGCCCTAAGCAGGCGGGCATTTTTGAAGTGGATGCCACTGCTCAGCTAGCCATCCAAGTGGAAAGGCTAACTAAGCAGGTGGCGGAGATGTCTGTTGCCTCCTCCACTCCGCCTTGTTTTCTCCCCCCCTCCAACGTCTGCGTAGTCGACGAATTCGTGGACTACATGGGAAATACGGTGCGTCCCTCATTTCAAAACAACCCTTATAGTAGCCACTATAATCCGGGTTGGAGGAACCATCCGAATTTCTCCTGGAGCAACCCGAACAACGCGCAGCGTCCCCCTCCCCCTCCTTTTGCGCCAACGTTTCCTCCTCCCCCTCCTATGAAGCCATCCCCGGTGGAGGAAAATTTTAATCGTTATGTCGCGTCCAATGAGTCTAATATCCGGAACATCACCGGATCGCTAAAAAATTTAGAACTCCAGGTTGGATAGCTGGCGCGACTCATGTCAGAACGCGCCCTGGGGGCACTGCCAGGGAACACGGAGCCCAATCCAAGGGAAACCGCCAATGCTATAACCCTCCGTAGCGGTAAGGAGGTGGTCGATCCAAAACGGATCGATCCTCAGGTACATATTTCACCTCCGACCCCTCTTCCCTCTTCTTCGATTACGCAACCCTTACCGATTTTTAACGATAAAACTATTTTAAACAAGGCATTGCCCTACCCGCATAAGTTAGATAATGAGCGAGTAAACGCGCAATATGAAAAATTTATTTTATTACTTAAACAAATTCATATTAATGTTCCTTTTTGCGAGGCTATCTCGCAAATGCCTAAATATGCGAAATTTTTAAAAGAACTACTTTCTAATAAACGCAAACTCGAGGATATTTCACATATATCTCTCAACGCTGTCTGCTCGGCGGCTCTTACTAGTAAATTGCCCTTAAAACAAAACGACACGGGAAGGTTCTCCATCCCGTGCCTTTTTGGCGATGTATTAGTAAAATACGCCTTGGCAGACTTAGGCGCGAGCATTAATTTGATACCGTTCTCGCTCTTCCTGCGTTTAGGTTTGGGTACTCCTGCTCCTACCAATATGCGCATCCAACTAGCGGATCGCTCGGTTAGGTTCCCCATCGGGGTTGTTGAGGATGTCCTTGTCCGAGTAGACAAGTTCACCTTCCCGGTGGACTTCGTCATCTTGGACATCGAGGAAGACGCCAACGTACCAATAATACTTGGTCGCCCTTTCCTCGCGACCTCACGTGCGTTAATTGATGTAAGTAATGGTCAGCTTCTCCTTCGGGTAGGAGACGACCAAGTTACTTTTTCTATTAACTCCTCTATGGAAGACTCGTCGCCGAGCGACGATTTCTGCTATTCTTTAGATTTTTTTTATGGAGATAGTTCTTCTCCGGTTTTCGAGTCCGAATTTTTAAACGAAAATATTTTTTCGCTCGAAAATTTTTATTGCGATGAGCACGAGTCTACGAATATGCCTTTTGAACCAATTGGTTCAAAAGACATTAGCACTAAAACCTCACTAGAAGAACCGCCCATCCTAGAACTCAAACCACTACCCGAATCCCTAAAATACGCCTTTTTGGGGAAAAATGATACACTCCCGGTAATCATGTCTTCGTATTTAAGCGATTCGGAGACCTCCGATTTATTGGAGGTTTTGCTTAAACATCGCCACGCAATTGCGTGGCAAATTTCTGACCTAAAGGGGATTAACCCTTCTTTCTGCACTCACAAAATTTTCTTAAACGATAATTGCCGCAAAACCATTCAGCCACAGCGGCGTCTTAACCCAAACATGAAAGACGTCGTGAAAGCTGAGATAATTAAATTATTAGATGCGGGGATTATTTATCCCATTTCTGATAGTGCATGGGTTAGTCCCATTCATGTCGTGCCCAAAAAGGGCGGTCTAACCGTAGTGGCGAATGAGCACAACGAGCTCGTCCCAACTCGTACTGTTACGGGTTGGCGGGTGGTCATCGATTATCGCAAACTTAATGATGCCACCCGCAAAGACCATTTTCCACTACCGTTCCTTGACCAAATTCTTGAGCGTCTTTCCGGTCATCCTTTTTATTGTTTTCTCGACAGTTTATCGGGGTTTTTGCAAATCCCTATTTCCCCCGAAGACCAAGAGAAAACAACTTTTACTTGCCCCTTTGGCACCTTCGCCTATCGAAGAATGCCATTTGGCCTCTACAATGCGCCGGCTACATTCCAAAGATGTATGCTAGCAATTTTTGGTGAGCTAGTAGAAGATATTATGGAGATATTTATGGATGACTTTTCTGTATTCGGATGCTCATTCTCGGATTGTCTTCGTAATCTCGATCGTGTCCTCCAGCGATGCGAGGACACGAATCTTGTTTTAAATTGGGAAAAGTGTAACTTTATGGTTCGAGGAGGTTTGGTCCTCGGCCATAAGATTTCGATTAAGGGGATAGAGGTCGATAAGGCCAAGGTTGAAATCATAGAAAAGCTTCCTCAGCCGATAAACATAAAATCCATTAGGAGTTTCTTAGGCCACGCGGGCTTTTATAGGCGCTTCATTCAAGATTTTTCAAAAATAACAAAGCCGCTTACTCACCTCTTGGAAAAGGAATCACCTTTTGTCTTTAGTAGCGATTGCGAGTCTGCTTTTAATTTTATAAAACGAAAACTTATCAATTCTCCGATTCTAGTGGCCCCTAATTGGTCCCTCCCGTTCGAAATCACGTGCGATGCTAGTGATATTGCCTTAGGCGCCGTTCTTGGCCAACGCGTAGAAAAACACTTTCATCCAATTTATTACGCTAGCAAGACGCTCACTTCCGCACAAGTGAATTACACGACAACGGAAAAGGAACTCTTAGCCGTCGTTTTCGCTTTCGATAAGTTTCGCTC
Source organism: Platanthera zijinensis (assembly GCA_039513925.1). Lineage (NCBI taxonomy): Eukaryota > Viridiplantae > Streptophyta > Magnoliopsida > Asparagales > Orchidaceae > Platanthera > Platanthera zijinensis. The sequence goes on from CM077095.1 coordinate 101,985,590, forward strand.
GTATCTTACGCTATCTAAAGTTATCGTTTTTACCGATCACTCCGCCCTTAAATATTTATTAGCTAAAGCCGACGCGAAGCCCCGCCTTCTTCGATGGATTCTCCTCCTACAAGAGTTTGACTTGGAGATCCGAGATAAGAAGGGCGCGGAGAATCTAGCGGCAGACCACCTCTCCCGTTTAGAAAATCCGGGTGCGGAAGCGCTCGTCGAATCTGAAATAAATGACAGATTCCTCGAGGAACGCCTTCTCGTCATTCGTTCGTCTTCGTCATCTTCGCCTTGGTTCGCAGATTTTGCGAACTACTTAGTCGTGCGGGTACTTCCAAAAGATTTTTCAAGTCATCAAAAGAAGAAATTCTTTTCCGACTTGAAAAATTTCTTTTGGGATGACCCCTTTCTTTTCCGTATCTGCGCGGACCAAGCGGTTCGAAGATGCGTCGCAGGAGTGGAGTGCACACAGATATTGAGGCACTGCCACGAGGGTCCAGCCGGGGGGCACTATCAAGCCAACCAGACCGCTAGGAAGGCGCTAGAGGCGGGCTACTTTTGGCCCACTCTCTTCAAAGACGCGCACAATTTTGTGCGCGCATGCGATAGCTGTCAGCGGTCGGGTAACATCTCACGTCGCGACGAGATGCCCCAAAATATGTTTTTAGAATGCGAAGTCTTCGATTTATGGGGCATAGATTTTGTTGGCCCCTGCCTCCTTCTTATAAAAATATGTATATTTTAGTAGCGGTCGACTACGTATCACGGTGGGCGGAAGCGCAAGCTCTCCCCACCAACGATGCGCGAGTCGTCGTTACATTTCTAAAAAAATTATTTTCTCGCTTCGGTACGCCTCGCGCTATTGTTAGTGATAGGGGAACGCATTTCTGTAATGCTCTAATGGCTAAGACGTTAGCTAAATACGGAGTCACGCACAAGCTTGCCACCCCCTACCACCCGCAAATAAGTGGCCAAGTTGAGGTAGTAAATTGAGAGATAAAACGCATATTAGAAAAAACCGTTTCACTTAATAGGAAAGATTGGTCCGCTAAGCTCGACGACGCGTTATGGGCGTATCGTACGGCGTACAAAACCGCTACCGGTTGTACCCCGTTTCGATTAGTCTATGGCAAAGCGTGCCATTTACCCGTAGAACTGGAGCACCGCGCACTTTGGGCATTAAAACTCTTAAACCTCGACTCTAACTTAGCCGCTCAGAATAGAAAACTGCAACTAAACGAGCTCGATGAATGGCGTGTGAACGCTTACGAGAGCAATAAGTTCTATAAGGAGCGTTCTAAGTTTTATCACGATCGAAAAATTAAAACCCCCAAATTTGTTTTCTCCGGGCGATCTAGTCCTTCTTTATAATTCTCGTCTTAAACTTTTTCCTGGCAAACTCAAATCCCGTTGGTCCGGTCCCTTCTTAGTTGAAGAAGTTTTTCCATATGGGACCGTACTCGTCTCCCACCCGAAAAAAGGCTCGTTTAAAGTAAACGGTCATCGATTAAAGACTTACATAGCGGGCGACCCTGTGATCGAGTATAGCGAAACCATATCCCTCCTCGACTTATAAACCCGCCACTATAGTCAAGCTACGCGACTATAAACAAAGCGCTCCTGGGAGGCACCCCACGTCTATCTTTTTTTCGTCTTTATTTATTATGTTTTCTATTTTTCTAATAAATGCAGGGTTTTTAATGGGCTTCCCCGAGCGCGGATCAGGGACGTTTTCTGCCCCCCTCTTTTTCCTTTTTTGTACATATACCTGCTGTCTTGTTCCTCATGCTTAGCATACAACATTGGGGACAATGTTGGATCTAAGTATGAGGGTGTTTTCGTATTTTCGTACTTTCTTTTTCACTTACAAAAAAAAAACAAAAAATTCAAAAAAAAAAAAAATTTAATTAAAAATTTTTGAAGTTTCATTTTTGAAACTTTGACTTATTTTTAACTCGGTCCGCGTGATCCGGCTCATCGAGCCATCCTCATAACGAGTCATCTCGCGGCTACCTAGTTTATATTTTTGTAAATATTCTTGTAAATATTTTTGTAAATAATTTTTGTAAATACTTTTTGTAAATATTCTTTCTCTTTCCCCTCTCCCTTTTTCCCTCTCATCCTTGTAAATATTTTTTTCTTTTTCCCAAATTTTTGTAAATAGAATGAAAATTTCATTAAAAATACAAAAAAATTCACAAAATTTAAAAATACAAAAAAAAAAAATTCACAAAACTTAAAAATCCAATAAAATTTTATTTTCGCATTTTTTTCTTTTTAGTATGTATATATTAAAGATATAAATACAAAAATACAAAAAAAGAGCATAACTTCAAAAAAACAACAAAAAAAAAATTTTGTTATGTAAGTTTTGAAACAAATAAATCAAACATTTCATTCTTAAGTTTCTTGTTATCCAAAACTTTCGTTTTGAGTTTATTTATATGCGAATTTGATCAATTCTTTGTTCACTATTCGTTTGTTAATTATAGATTGAAAAATCTAAATAGCCGGGGTTAAGTTTTAAAGAATTTATTATACTTTGTTAAAAATAGGGGACTCGCTTTAGGCACTACTTCTAATTTTTCATAGATAGGAGCATGTGTACCATGTTAGAAAATAACGACTATAGAATTCAATTATGCTTGCTTTTAGCTTTCTGAAAAATTGGAACGTACAATTTATAAAGGTTGCTCTCAATTATTTTTCAATTAAAAATCTAGTTCTCTTTTCTCCCCTTACTTATCATAACCTACTTGGTATGATAAAAATATTTCCCCAAAAAGAAAAAGATCTTATGTCAATGGGAATAAGATTTCATTCCGTAAACATAGGCACCCAATAAATTAAAAGATTATACGTTACGGAGTAAGAGGATAAAATTCATTACTCCAACACATATACATTGGGTTATTTATGAAGAAGAAAAAAAAATTTTTATGTTAAGGAAAATAAGATTTCGTTTTCCTTTAACATCCAAATCAAAAAAAATTTGGAGGTTCGAGAAAAAAATAACCTCGCCTCAAAATCCAAGCATCTTCATAAACCAACATCAACCCCCCCTTAGCCAATTTCATGACTCTAGAATTAATTCAAAAATCTTTTTGAGAGCATAATTCGTAAATTGCATTATTTCCGATAACACTCTTATAAGCTAAAGTTCGTATAAATCCAAACTATTTTCTGTTATTCTAACCAATACAAATTATTGCTTTCTATTTGATTACATCAAGAAGTCTTTTGTCCAAAACTTTTGCCCTGTTTAAATCATCTAAATAATTTTAGGACTTAACTCTTATACCCCGTATATTTTTATTTGATCTCTCTTATAATTAATTTAGCGGTAGCAGAACTTAGGGTTTCTTATTATTCCTTATAAGTTCATCTCAAACTTTTGCTCTGGAATAGCAAAAGCTTAAGTATGGGGGTGTTTGATGAGTTGTAAATATTCCTATATTTTCGTATTTTATTTAAGTCAATTTTGTTTGTTTTTTGTCTTTTTTTATTTGTTTTATCCAATAAATAGCTTATTTTTGTAAATATTATTTCTAACTTAGCTTTATTTTTATTCCAGAAATATTCTAGAAAAGTCGAAAAATTGACTGACACGCCCGTGTCAATTGACCGACACACCCGTGTCACGCCCCCCCGATGATAGCCGGCCACAGGTTCCCAGCTCGATGATCGGCGATCATCAAACCGAGCCCGACACGCCTAACGTCACGCCCGTGTCAATGCTTGTCACGCCCGTGTCGAGGCCGATACGCAAAGCTTAGTCAAACTGTCAACGCTGCCGACATCGAACTGCCAGCTCCCCCGGTCATGCCCCGCTTACACGCCCGTGACAATGTCGTCACGCCCGTGACCTAGGGCGTGACCGCCACGTTTTTGCCCCGAAGTCAAAGCTCCAGTCAAGTCAACCGATCAGCTCATGAATAGTAGTGTCACGCCCCCCTATCACGCCCTAGTCACGGGCGTGACCAACCCGAAATTTTGTCTATAAATAAGAGCTTCCAGGAAGCTTATTCTGTCCACTTTTTTGGTCCATCTTACTTAGGGGAGGTGCTGCCCGTTTGGCTTCTAAGCTATGTAAGGAGAATTTCTCCCTATCTTTCTTAGTTTGTATTAGGTTGTTTGTTTTAGTTTTTTCATGTAATAGCCTTTTTATTCAATAAAATAGTAGATTTTCTATCTTGCAAAGTTGAAATGTTCAATTGGAAGCGCCCTTCTTAAGTAATTTTTTCGTTCCCTTTTTGTGTTTCTTTTATGTTTTCATCTTTTTTAGCTTTCATAACTTAGTTAGATTTAGGATTTATCGGCATTTCTAGCTGTTGTGCCGTCCGTTTAGTTTTCATTCTCCGCACTTTTTAGCTTTAGCTTTTTCTTCTTTATCATTTTCATTCATATAGGTTTTATAAAAACTCCCCTAAAAGTTTTCGTTTTTATTTTCTTTAACTTAGGCTCTTAGGAATGTAAAACTTCTCGTTCCTTTTTAGTTTTATTCTCACTTTTTTGGAGGTTTTATAAAAACTTATGAATAAAAATGTAGTCGTTATAATTTTTCGCTCACTTCATTTTAGCTTTTTATTCGTAAAACTTTTAGTCCGGTTAATTTTTATTTCATCTTTTTATGCATTTCTACCGCATTCTAGCGGTAGAAATGCAGTTGTATTAATTTTTCGAGTACTTTCATTTTGCGTTTATTTGCAAAACTTTTCGCTCCGGTTAATTTTTATTTTCACTTTTTATGCATTTCTACCGCATTCTAGCGGTAGAAATGCAGTCGTTTTAATTTTCTGAGCACTTTGTTTTTCTTATTTTTGCAAGTGTGTGTGCGTGTATGAGTTAGGTTTTACTGCTTTATTTCATTTCTATAGAGTGCGTGTGTGCGTATGCATTTATTTCCGCCTACTCGTTAAGAGTTAAATGGCGCTCTGCTTTCATTTCCCGCCCACTCGTTTGAGTGAGACTTGTCTTTTTATTGCTTTCATTTTCTTCCTACTCACTTGAGTAGGAAAACTTTGTGTGGGTGCGTGTGTTTTCATTTCTGTAGAGTGCGTGTGTGTGTTTTACTTTCAAGTAGAGTGCGTGCGTGTATGAGATAAATTTACTCCCGCCCACTCATTTGAGCCGGGACTTGCAATTTTATCGCTTTCTCAATTATATAGAGTGCGTGCGTGTAGGAGATAGTTTTACCGCTTTATTTATCGCTTTTTTCAATTTCGAAGAGTGTGTGCGTGTGTGCATTTATTTTCGCCTACTCATTTGAGTAGGGCTTGATTTATATAATTTTCTTTATGGTTTTGAAGTGTGCGTGAGTGCCTGCATCAATTAGCCTTTAATTTATCTAATTGTCCTATTTTTCGTGTTTTCTCTTATAATTGTTCAGTGCTTAATTTAACACTCACGTTTCACCTAAAAACATAAAGCCGTCCCCATACCGATGAGTGGCTAATCTCTTTTAGCCTTCGGCATCGAAGAGCATTGGGACATAAAAAATGATTTGAAATAATTAAAAAACTTTATTTTTATTTTAATTTAAGGACTTGAGGTTTACCCCGGGTTAACGACGCATAGGACCACATAATCGATGTGTGGGCTCTATTTCCGTTATCCATACGCGACGCCGAGAGGCTGCACGTATGGATCGATCCCCCTTGGGTAAAGAGAACTGCGTACGCCCCCTCGAAAGAGGAGAAACGTAGTTCTGCCGGATTGGGTTCCCCACCCAATAGCAGGGTTCTTAGCGTAAAGCGGGCATTAAGAGGAATCCTTCGTCGGTCTAACGATCGGTCGAATAGTCTTAATGTTTAGGTGAGCAATATTCCTAGAGATAAGTGCGCTCATATTTTTGGAACCCCCACGGCCAAGTGCCTTTTAATAAATTAAAAACAAAGTTTAATAATTGTTAAGAATTATTTTAGTCTTAATCCGATTCAATGCCGAGCGTTAACCCGTCATCGAACTAGCTTAGCAAAATTCTGCTTTCTTTCTTTCCGTTTTAATTAAACTAAAAAATCCCACCTTACTGTTAGTAAGATAATAGTGTTCCTGGAAGAGTAGATATAATCAACGCATCCCCGAGAATAATACGACCTCGGTATTTTCCCGAATACCGAGTACTACTTGCGATAGGTGCGCTTGCCTCCTCTCGTTAGAAAACTCGATCTTCTAACCGGACCGCGGAATCTGAACATTTCGAACCAACCACAGTAGGTCTTTGTTCCGTGGCCATCAGTATACTAGCAGTGAGATAGAGTAAGTATTTAATTATGCTTCTGTACTTAGTTTCATCAAAAAGGTTTTTATTTCTCATCCTTGTCCAGAGACATAGTTGAACCCATTAGAGTCCTCTTAGAGGTTACCTTCTCCATGCCAAATTTCTTAAGTAACTCCTTGGCGAACTTTGTCTGAGAGATGAAAATTCAATCTTCAGATTGCTTCAGATGAAGTCCTAGAAATACTTCAGCTCACTCATACTACTCATTTCTAACTTCCCTTGCATTAAGTTAGAAAACTTCTTGCAAAGGTTGTCATTTGTAAAACCAAATATAATATCATCAACATATATTTGTACTAGCAAAATCTTATCTTTTACTTCCCTAAGAAATAATGTATTATTTATCTTTCCTCTTGTAAACTTATTTTAAAGAATAAACCTAGACAGTGCCTTACATTAAGCTCGAGGAGCTTGTTTTAAACCATACAATGCTTTATGAAGAAAATAAACATAATCAGAAAGGGATGAATCAACAAAACCTAGGCATTGTTCCACATATACTTCTTCCTTTAAATTAACATTAAGGAAGACTAACTTCTCATTCATTTGATAGACTTTGAAGGCTTTGTGAGAAGCATATGCTAGAAACAACTTGATCGCTTTGAGTTTTGCTACTAGAGCAAAAGTCTGATCAAAGTCAATCCCTTTTTCTTGTCGGTAACCTTGAGCTAAAAGTCTTGTTTGTTCTTTGTGATAACTCCATTCTAATCTAGCTTGTTTCAGAAGACCCATTTCATCCCTATAATATTGTAACCTTTTGGCCTTGGTACTAACTCCCGCACCTTGCATCTTTTGAACTGATTGAGCTCTTCTTGCATTGTAATGATCCATGAAGCATCTTATTTGCTTTTTTGAACCTCTTCGGCTCAGTCTGGGAAAGGAAACTCAAATGCAATACTTCATTAGCTTTACCTCTTCTTGTTCGAACTCCTTCACTAGGTTCTCCGATGATCAGATCAATGGGGTGATCTATTGATTGTCTTAGCACTAGATTCCTTGCATTGCCACCAAGAGGTTCTGCTTCTTCAAGTGAACAATCTTCAACTTGAAGTTCTTCATCGTCAATCATGCTTGGAGTATTGACTTTGATAGAGCTTGAGACACCTTCTTCTAATCTTATCTCTTTTAGCTGTGAACCATCATCTTCAACAAGGATACTAGAAGAGCTGCTACGAAGCATACTCCTCTTATCAAATACAACATTAATGGATGCTTCTACAACCAGGGTTTTCTTATTAAAAATTCTATATACCTTACTATGGCTGTTATATCCTACAAAAATACCTTCAAAACATTAGTCACTAAACTTAGTTTTGTAAAACTTCACGTTATTAAGTACGAAGTATTTGCTTCCAAAGATTTTGAAGTAGGACACAGTCGGTTTCTTGCCTTTCAAAAATTCATAAGGTGTCTTACGATGATTCTTGTTGATTAAGGCTCTATTTTGCATGTGATAAAAGTGTTGATTGCCTCAGCCCAGAAGTACTCTAGTAATGAAGAATCATTCAACATTATTCTATCTACCTCAATGAGTGTTCTATTCTTTCTCTCAAAATCTCCATTTTACTGTAGAGTAGAAGGAGAGGAAAACACATCAAAGATACCTTAGCTTGCACAGAAATATTTCATGGCATCAGATTGAAATTTTGTTTCATGGTCACTTCTATATAGTAGTTCAACTCATTTATTATCTACCTGACAAAGCTAGTGAAAGAGTCAAAAGTATCTGACTTGTGTTTCAGAAAGAACACTAATGCTACAACAGGCAAGGGAATGAATAAGTCTATATGGAGCAGATAGAGATATTTTGAAGAATATTTGGAGATAACACTTTTAAAGGTAGCTCTTATCTGCTTACCCCATTGACATGTGTGACAAGTCTCTCTTTAACGCACTTAATATCGGGTACATCACACACTAAGTTGTGAGAAAATAACATATTTATGGTTTTGAAATTAATATGCACTAATCTCTTGTACCAATGATTACAAAGAGATGCACTATCTTTTGCTAAAAATCACACTAGTGTAGAAGACTCCAAACAAAGAAAATTAAGACAAAAAATATTTCTACTCTGAGTGCCTGTTAAAATAGTTTTTAATTCATCAGAAGTTTTTACCAGACACTTGTCCTTCTAGAACTCAACCATATACCCTTTGTCACATAATTGGCTTATGCATATGAGATTATGTTGTGATCTTTCAACATAAGCCAAGTATGTGAAAGAGACTATACCGTTGGTAATCATACCATATCATTTTGTGATTTCTTTATCAAATCCCCCAAAGATAACCTTTGGACCGTCTTTGATCGTTGTATACTCTTGTAGTAGGCTTCTTATTTTCGGTCATATGCCCGGAACATCCATTGTCCAAGAACTAGATAGGATTTTGGTTGTCCTTTGGACATACCTGCATTCACAGATTAATTTACCTTAGGAACCCAAACGAATTTGGGTCCTTAGTTTCTTTTTAGATTAACACCACATGGAATGTTAAAATTATGAGGGGTCATTCTAGAATTATAAACGCAGTGTGTCTTATATTAAACTGATTTATGCCAACAATCTATGACGAAGTGACTAATTTTGCCACGACACAAATAGTCAATTTTTTGTACCTTCTTTTCTTCTCCTGCTTTACCATTTGAGCGGGAGGTCTAGTAGGAGGTTCTAATATAGAGGTAGAATCCTCATGAGAACAACAAGTGGTAGGCTTCATTGTCTCACATGGCTACTTAACAAATTGCTTGCCTTTCAAATCTTTCTTCTCCTTTGGTCCATGAATGAATGGACCATAGTACTTCAAAACAATCTCTTCATAAGGGGACTAGAGAGTACTTATCTCGAGATTTATGGGACGACTCCATCCTTGGTTTTTTTTGTTAGAGACAACATGCGCTGGTCTAGCAAAATGACCATAGGATGTTCTAAGGTCATATTGATTGGTAGGAAGTATTACCTTCTTGAATATTGATTTACCTTGAGGAGCCCTCCTTTTATTTCTTTGAGCCCTATATCCAACACCACCTATCTTAGAGGATGTAAATCCATCGATGAGAGGAAGAATACTCTTTAGTTTTGAGAAGCTTTAAAAAGCTTCCTTTTAATCAATAACTTTTCTTCCAGTTCATCTACGATCCTCACCTTCAGACTTACTAATTCAGTAGAGCACTCCAGTTCCTCTTTCAAGGATTGGATTTCTTCTCTGATGGGAGTCAATCTCTAAATTCCATCCCTAAATATAGACTCCAATGCCTTGAGAGGTATTATCTATTTGGCCTGAGATTTGACTACCTTGCGTCATTTGTTAAATCCCTTCAGTAGTGCTCGATACTGTATTATTAAGTCTGACTCATCCTCAGAGAGGTGATCTTTATGACCGTCGGAGTCTGCATCAAAATCTGATAAGGGAGTGTGAGAATTTACCTTCCTATTATTTTGGGAGTTGATGTTATCCTCATCTGAGTGTGCCATAAGCCCAAAGTAAGCTTCTTCATCTGAGCTCGTCTTACTTAAGTCGTTATCACTGATTGTTTTTGACTTCTTCGCGATGAAGCAATTTTATTCTTTCTTATTTCCTTTGAAGGTTCTCTTTTCTTCTTTCTTTGACCCTTCCTTCTTCTTGTGAGGACAGTCAGCAACCATGTGTCCTGTCTTATTGCAATAGTAGCAAATAAAGTTAGAAGAAACGTATTTGTTCCGTTTTGACTTATACCTGTCATTACTATTGAAGCTTCTCTTATTATGATCACCTTCATGTCGTGATCTTCTATTATCAGATGAGGAGGGATGATTTTTTATTTTCCTCCTTTTGTTAAGCAACCTCTTAAATTGTCTAGAGAGTGAGGAGAACTCTCTATCTAACATTTCAGAATTAGAGGAGCTTGGCCCTGAATCTTTATATTCAATTGAGGCATGTGTCCTAGCTAGTGGCACAACTCTCCCCTTTCTTAACCCTTCAGCCTTTAGTGCTACATATTTAACTCTAAATAATGTCTTACTTCCCTCTTCTTTTGCCTTTCTAATATTGAGCTTCAGCTCATGGGATAATAGCTTCCCAAACAAGATCTGTGGCTTTATTGTAGCCATTTTGTCAAATTCCCTGATAGCAACTACCTTGGTATCCCATTCTTTCATAAGGGATCTCAGGAATTTGTTATTAAGCTCATCATTGGTAAACTCTCGACCATAATTTCTTAGGCCATTAACGATCTTGAAAAACTTCTCATAGCTATCAGCAATAAAATCCATCTTGTCTTGCTTGAAGGCTTCATATTCATGATTTAGTAGAGATCTCTGATCATCCCTTAATTCTTCTGTTCCTTCCATGAGAACAATTACAGATTTTCACATCTCATTTGTAGGCTTATAGTGGATTATGTTTTGAAACATAGAATCATACACCATACTGACAATGATGTTCTTTGCCTTCTTGTCTAGAGCAACGAGAGATATCTCATATTTGTTCAGATCCATTATTACTTTAGGAACCATCAGATTTGTATTAATGGTTGACGGAGTCATGGGAACATGTGGGCCTTCTTCAATAATGATGAAGATTCTTGGGTCAAAAGCTTCAATGAATAATTTTACCCTTTCCTTCCATATGTGGAAATTCTGCTTGGCGCACACCGATAACTTAATTGAGGAAAAATCCTTGATCCGTTCCATTTCTCTTTTGACAACTAGATCAAGATCTGTTCAAAGTGTTGACCTTTTAGCGAATAACCTCCATTTGATACAAATTAAAAGTATCTAGTTGTCAACCTAAATCACCTAGAGGGAGGTGAATAGGTGAATCCTGCGGCTTATAGTGGAATAAAAATAGAGTAAAAATAAAGTGCACAAAATAATTGAATAAACATAGCATAGATACAAGGATTTATAGTGGTTCCCCAAACTAGGTATGTTCATTGTCCCACCTCGTCTCTCTAGAACTTTGGGCTAGACTCGTCTACTTCACCAAAAGTCAGATTAAGAATAATCTTACAACTCGGAGTCTTTCACTCCTACAAACTCGGAGAACAACTTCCCCTATACTCGATCCTTCAACATGGATCTACAAAAACTCAGAAGAACAAACTTCTTACAAAGCAATAAGAAAAATATTGTGTGAAAGAAAATACTTTTTCTCAGATCTAAAAATATATTCCTTCATCATTGCTTGAAAGTTCTGACTGAATTTTTGAAGAATAAGAACTTGAATTTCCTGCACAGATCAAATCTGAGAAATGTCTGATCTCTAAATGAATGTAAATACAAAATCTTAAGATTGACCGAGTCTTTTCTTTCCAAGAAGAATTACGGATCGGGTGAGAATTCGGCGACAAAGTTCATCGTGAAATCAATTTGTATTCCAGATCATTTATGGCAATTAGAACGCGACTAGATTTTCGATTTTAATTGCGATTCTAGATTCTCTGAAATTATCCAAGACTATATATAGACTATTCTTCACTAATGGCTCGATTTCAAACTTAGGTCAACTGTCCATGTGTACTGTACATGGTAGAGACCCTAATTTTAAAAAGCCATGAAATTGAGAACGATGCTGAAAGAAAATTTAGTTTAAGTCTAATTCGTCGAGATATTACGTGTAATTTCCAGACTTCTCGGCGAACTAGTCAAAATGACTTGGAAAGAACTTGTATGAGAAGTTGAGACTACACAAGACGTTTCGAAAAATTTACTGAAAGCTCTTGAGAGTACTCGACGAATTTACTTGTCATCTCGACGAATTTTACTTAGAACCGGCTAACACCAACTTTCTCTGGAGTTCACTTGAATTCTCGAGAGGACTCAACGAATTCCATGAGTACTCATATATGTACTTGAAAAATTCCCATGAGTACTCAATGAATTTTACTTAGCCGTTCTGGTCAGCAGTTCTCAGTAATCTCTCAAGTACTCCTGAGATCACTCGATGAATTCTATGAGAGGTTATGTGAGTACTCGACGAATTTAATGAGACCTCACGTGATCACTCGACGAATTTTCCTTAGACAGAATCTGCAACTTCTGAATGTCTACTTCCTTTGTGATGCTAGATGAAGTACACCCTATTAGAGAGATTACACATTGGTCAACACAATGTTCTATATAATGAAGGATTACATTTCACAGAACTGTATTTAAAGATCCATTGTAACCATACAATAGCTTGTACTTGGTAATAAAAACCTGCACCACACACAACTAAAACTAACATCAAATACACCCCCAATTCAACTTAGTTCAAGGGACACTTCTTCAAACCAGGGATATTTTGGATACAATACCCAACAACTTATATGTTGTTTTCAATAATGAATAATTTTTGGACGAAATTTATTAAGGGGGGGGGGATTTGTAATACTCCAAGTTTTCCAAATGTGAAAACAATAATTTTCGAGTTACTGGAAGCTACTGCTAGGCGATAGCGATACCGCCGACGATAACATGCAACATGTTGTAGGAGGCTGAGGCGGTCGTTAAGCGGCAATGCAGCGCTGACTGGGTCAAGCGGCCACCACTTAGGCTATCGTGCCTATTTAGCACGCTATCGTGCAGCGGTAGTGAAATTAAAAAGAATGTCCGATTAAATCGGGTCATCTATTCCTTTTGGCCTGAAGATCAGATGGTTGAGGTTTGGACAATGTAATTTAAGGGTCAGAGGTGAGAAAACTCCTCTCATTTCTCTTTCACTCTCTCTCTCTCACACTTTCTCTTGGACCTTAATAAATAAGAAGAAGAATGAAAAGAGTGGAAGGATACGTCTAATTCAGTCCTCTCGAAGAGCTTAGAAGGAGTTCTAGTTGTCGGATTCGCGAGCCGAGGTTGGATCTGTGGAGAGGAAGGTGCTGTGAACTCTTCCATCCAAATCTCTTGCAATTTCATAGCTCCTAAGCGATCGACAAGGGTAACGATCTTCCTTCTTGGACAAGTAAAGTACTTATTTGCCATGTACATGGAAACCATCACCAATTGGTGGAGAATGGGAATTTTCCAATGGGCCGATCAATGTTATCCCCGGTATTAAACTTGCATATAGAATCCTAAATCAAAGTACGAAATAAGCATGTTGTGTGATGCCCATCTGGACAAGTTGGTCTAGATTGATGATGATTGATTTGCATGCTGGAGAAGACTCCACAAATAAATGTGTAGTTTTACAGAGTTTTGGGATGTGCAGCATGCTGTCGGTAATACTGGAGGTGTACTCCAGGAAAACACCCAGTTTTAGGACAGGAACGTTGTTTTATCTATTATCATCCATCAGTAGCTATACCACTGGTGATAGCTCCTGGTAATATCCATCGAGCCAATTTTGATGGGTGTGAAGCCAGGTACTGGGGAAGGGGTGAGTAGCATCAGGCAGCATGAATTCATGCTGTGCCTAGCTTAAGTCAAATGTTTTGATTATATTTGTTATCACCAAGCAGTAGTGATCTTGCTGGCGATAACTCCTAGTGGGCTGATATGTGATTGCAAGCCCAAGTCCTAGGGACAAGGTGGGTAGCATGTGGAGCTGAATTCCTCTAGTGCCCAGTTATGGTAGCCATGAGAGACAACCTTCTTACATAGTATTGGTAATATAATTGGTAACGGGCAAGGGGAAGCTGACCCACATCGTGTGTAGTACAAACGACAATTTTAACAATAAGCTATGGCTAAACTATACCTGCGCTATGTCGTTCGGTCTAGATTACTAAAGTACCTAGAATATATGTTGGCATAGTAAGAGTCGTGGCTAAGCGCCTAATTAGTGAATGCTCAATATTCACCATCATTCTAGGATTAAGGATGGTGGTGGGACTGACTCTAGTACACCGATAATGTTCCTCAAGTGCACAAGGTGTGTGGACGTGCTTGCCAACATCTGTGGTGAATGGTGCTTAAATTGCATGTTCTTATGCCAATATATATACATGTTGCGTAGCTACAGGTAAGGAGCATCCCCCACCCCCCCCCCCCCCCCCCCCGAGTAAGGGGCGAGGTCATTATAAATTGCTCAGCTCAAGTTGATCGTTGCCTTGTTTTCCACGTCTTGATGGTTTGTCCCTATACATGTACTTGAGAGCCGAGCGGGAAGTAGCGGGTTGAAGCCCTTTGTGCCATGCTGGCTGACCCTCGAAGTCCCAAATGCTTGTTACTATTTTTATGTGTGGATGGCCTGTATGCCGATGTATGGAAAACACATTATAAAGCAAATAGTTTGTGAGGACTTAAGGCCAAACACTTTGTGGATTATATGCCATTCCTATGTCTGGTTCGTGGATATTTGTGTTGGGTTCTAAATAATATTAATGATTCCAATAGAATGCAACTATGAGTTAGGGTATGCCAATATTTTTGTTTTAATGCGTAACTCCACTACTGCCCATGGAATATGAAGGGGCCCCGCATTGGACCTTTATTATATTCTACGTGACGGATGTGGGTGTTACACTCTAACGCCGCCGTTTGCCTGATTGGAGCCCACCGACGAGTTCACAGGGGTCGAGTTAACTTGCCAGTGGCTGTTTGGCAGCGAATGGGCAGAGCCACCGCCATCGGTAGCCCTTGCCCGTGTGCCCCAATTTAGGGTTTCACGGGCAGGGCCACCGCCGCCAGTGGCCCAGCCCGCTTGCCGTCGGAACACGCCCGATAGGTTTGGCGGGGTCAAGCAGATCTGCTGGTGGGCACCGAGCAGGCTTCCGGCGCCGTCGGCGGCGGCATCAAGAAAAGATAACCCGGTAGTAGGATGGGCGGGGTTGGGCGTGAATCATGCATTTTTTTCTTTTCCTTAAAATTTCAAAATCTGATTAAATTTTCATTTAGGAAAATAAAGAATATAAATATAATATAAATAATTTAAAATCATATATAAGCAAATCACAATCTCCCCTGGTGGCTCTCTCATTTGTGTATACAATATAATATTTGATTATATATAATCAAATGTAATATTATTTGATTATAAATAATTAACAATCGCCCGCCGAGGGCGGACGAAGCCCGCTGGGAACCAAGTACTGTCGTGTGGGGCACAAGGGGCCATATATATGAGTGACAGTGCACACCCCTCCCCCATGCTCCGCGCAACAGTAAAGCCCACCCCTGGCTGTTGGAATGGAGATTCAGCCCAAAGAGGAGTTTGAACCCAAATGGGGCAGCCTGCACCTACTTCTCCAGAGAAAGATCGCTTGATTGAAGACTTAGAACCAAACACTGACCCTGGGATACAGCTCATAGGTCCCACCACTCACCCAAAACTTCTGAGAGAGATTCCCCTCCAAAGACAATGCTGAAGCTGGACACATTTGGAGGGCACTAGAGGTCAACGAAGATTGACTAGGGGAAGAAGAAGCCAAAAAATTGATCCCCTTCAAAGGTGATCTTCAGAATCTATTTATAGTTTTCCAAGTTTGGTTTGCACATAGAGGAATCCTTTTTTGTAGTTTTACTAAATGCATCCCATATTGGTCTACAAACGGTTAAATTCTGTTGTTTGGAATGGTTTTTGGCAGACAAATTGGTATATAGAATTTTGTGAAAAATCTCCCTGAAACATATCAAAGATGAGGCCTCCGCCTCCGAGTGCGTCGAGTGCCCGATGAAGCTGGCACTTGATTTTCTTTGGATTGTCTTTTGGGGAGAGCGAGGACCTGTCTCCATACTCTCGTCACCTTATCCGACGAGTGCCTATTAAAACAAACACTCGCCTGCCCCTACTCCTTGTCTGTGGCGATTGCGAATACCACACCCGACTCACCCCGCCCGGAGTGGTTAGTGCCTAATAAAGCTGGCATTCGCCCACCTCCTTGCTGCAGCTTGGAGCGATTGCGGCCTTTCTAATCATATCACCCCTCCCATCAGACACCCACAATATTAGGCGAGTGTGCTCCTGCTGCCTTAATCGCCTACTCAGCTCACCTGAGTCTAGGGTCCTTTTATTCTTTGTCCCTTCTAGGTCACCCACTTTACGAACATAGGGTTATACACAATCCCCGCTCTTTGCTAGATTTTCTCAATATCGTAAAGAAAAGTCCAACCCCTCATGTTCGGTTAGTGCTTACTGACCTGGAGGGAATCTTTTTGGTGGGTCCCTTCTCTACACTATAAATAATAACAAACAAGGAGGGTGGGTCTTCAAAACTTACTCCCTTTCCCTCCAATCCTCACTTTGGCTTTATAATATTGATCCCAAAAGATATCTTGTCTCACATCAATGCCACGAAGAGGAGAGAAAGTCCTTTACAGTGGAGTTAACTCTATGGCTTTCTCGGCAGACCTCGGGCTAGCTCTTTAAGCTAAAGAAGGTCAAGATGTTCATGCGGGACCAGACTGAGGGAGGATGCACCCTTCCAACTCCTCCACTTTCCACTGAAATCATTCCCTTGATATGCTTACTTACCGCTTAGCACGCCAGCCAAAAAGAAGTATGGATTGAAATCACTTTGGCAATTCACAGGGATCATTTCCCGATGGGGGAATCACGAGAGAAGATCCGGTGAATGCCCACCCACACTCACACGAAGGAGGCGGTGGGATGGTGACTATTGAGACTGACATCTAGACTGTCCAAGGTGGTTCTCCACTCGTGCCTGGTGAGTCACTTGTCACCTCCCACCTCCACTTTTCCGTGTCCTCCAATTTATACCTTGCTTCGCCTCTGGAAACTATCAATTTCAGGACCACTGCCCTGCCAGCACCTTCGCATAAATCACTAGTTCACTTAGCCACCCAGGTCATTACCCCGAGTTTAGGGCCCCTGGCTGGACGAGCTCTCGACCACCCAATTCCTGCCTCCCTCCGGATTGCCAACCTCGCACCGTCCTGTCCGGCACTGGGAAAATTGTTCACGTTATCTTTTGACAGACCCTTCCAAGGGTGACCTGGACCATCTCACAAACCCCCCAGCAAGGGGGTTATACCCTCTCCAGGTTAATGGGAGCATTCTTCTTTCTCCTCATTGAGTTCTACTCTCGTTTGGCTACCCCCCTTCTGGTTACTGAGAGGTCTATTCCACTGATCTTGAATTATATGAGGAGTTTTTGCCTCCCCTCACCCCTAGTGCAATCGCTGACTTTCTGGGTGATCTAAGGGATATTGTGGTGCTAAAGCGGTAAATAACGGTGCCATTTAGGAAACATAGCCTCATGCCGCGGGAGATCTACAACCAGATCCAAGAGAACAGAGATGCCACTGAACATTGGTTGTGCGGTCTCGAAAGGGAGATGTTATGGGGAGCTGGTGGCGAGATGACCTCCCCAAGAGTCTACATTTTTCAAGCTGAAGATAAGTTGCGCTTGGTGTAACAGTAACTTAGCGTCGTCCGTGAGTATTACTATCCTCACCAACCATTAAGGTCTGGAGTGCGAGACCGGGGAAGATGAAAATGGATCCAATATTGAGCCTACTGACACTCTCTCTCCCCTCATCCAAAACCCTACTTTATTTCTAAATTTCTAATTCTATAATAATAATTATGGACTCGTCTGAGACATTCGCAACTAAATCTGTAGGGCTTCCGCTTGACATAAATTTATGTTATGCTTGTGCCTTGTGATGCTTTGTTTTCTTCTCTCTTTTTCCTTGTGATTTAGAATGTAACGTTAGTCTCAAACCGCTGGTCAGTAGAAGGGAGTGCGGGGCCGACCTGAGGTTCGAGACACGGAATTATTTTTTGCTATTCACAAACCTCCCGCCTCAAATTCCTCATGCCCAATTCATTTTCTATAAATAGGCCCCCATCCTTCTTCCTTCACCTACCACATTTATTATCTCATGTTCTTCATTTGTCTTATTCTATGAGAACCCGTCCTCTTATCCTTGCGCAAGTATTCGCACAATGGGAGATGATAGTGGTGGCACTGATGGTAGATCAAAGTATGCTTGGGCTTTTTTAGACTATCCCTTTCTGCACTACATCTTGATGGAGGGCAAGTATCTCCTGGTTGCGGAAGAATACATCTCGCCCGGGTTTATTGCTCGCTGCTTAGAAGAGTTTGAATCGATCAATGACTTCTTCCCCCATGAATTCGTGATCCCCATCTCACACCTTGAGGTGGGGATGCGACTACCGCTCTGGCCAGAGGTGCGCCAAGTCCTCAGGTACCTGGGCATGGTCCTGGGGCAGCTGAACCAAAACTCCATCGCCATGCTTGTGGCATTCACATGCTACATACACGAGGAGCGGATCAAAGTTCAGCCTTGCCGCCTTTCACAAGATTTTATCCTTAGGGCCAACAAAGATGGGACCATTTTATTTTCTAGCTAGCATGCGAAGGTTCGCGAGACGACCAACAAGAACCACCACAAGCTCCAAATCTTTGTGTTCATCAAGGGCGATTTTGACAACGTCCCCTTCTCGCCAATTCAGCAGGATGAGGCCACATACCTCCCCCCTCAATAGGAGGTCATGAGTCCGACCTCTTCAAATTCTTCATCGACAAGAACTTCGAGGTCACATACCTGAGGAGGAACGTCAACTCGCTCCTCCCCATCCTCCTCAGAATAGGTACCTTAGCTTGTCTTCACCCTGGACTTCACTTCCTCCCCTCTTTAGTTATTTTTGCGTATAACATTGAACTAATCGCATGGGAGGGAAATTTTAACATGCATCTGCCGTACCCGAGTGCTAGGCTCTCCTCTACTGACCTCGCTCATATAAAGGTCGATGTAGATGCATGCAGAGATGAACCAGACACCTCCTCCACGCCCATGAATGAGAATAAATGGGTCGGTCCCATTGATTGCGACCAACACCCTTCCCAACCGGCTCACAAGAAACCAAAAAATAGGGTCCTTGCTAAAGGGAAAAAAGTTATGGGAACCTTGCAAGAGATACCCCCAGTCGTGAGCGAGACCATGGGTGAGATTGCCAGCGAACTCACGGGAACCTTGGTCACGCTTAAGAAGGAGGCCGACGAGAAGGTAGTGTCGAAGGAGCACCGAAACTTTGATCTCTGCGAGAAGCAGCGGGACAAAGCCGGTGACCCCTGCTGTTCTGGGACAAGGAGGCCAACAAGGCTACTATCTCCACTCTTCTCTTGTTATTGCAAGAGCAAGAGACTACCAGTGACAAGGCATATTCCCTCACCTTCGGGCTCTATGGGCGGGAGGATGTCATGTTCTTTGATGACGTGAATACAAGAATGATCGCACATGAGAGTATGCTAGCCCAGATATGTACAATTGAGCTCACTCATATGATGGTATGTCACGATAAGTACCTCGATCAGACCGTTATCGAGGTCAATGGTTCACGGGAACTCTCGCCGAAGGAGCTTGCAGGTCTCAAGAAAAAACTAGAGGCCTTTGAAAGGCTCCTCGCCAGCCCACTTTGGCGGAGTGGTATGTATAAGTTATCTCGTGCCCTCTCACTTCTAACTTCACCTCGCGTGTATCCTCATCTACTTATACTTTTTCCAGGATGGTGCGACTGCCGAGAGACTTCAAGCTAGGATTGCCACTCTTGAGAAGGAGATCAACGGGCTGCAACCCCAAATTAATTAGTTGCTCGAGGCCGTCATCCTGTCAACTCCCAGCCGGAGTAAATTCAAGCAATACTCCAACTGCGAGATCGAGGAGATGATGCAGCTGAACGCGACTAAGGAGGTGGAGCATACACTTTGGGTGATGCAGCGGTCCGGCCTCGTGATGCGTGAAGGCATGGGGGTCACCGTGAAAGATGTAGTCCCAGAGCTATTCCTCCCAATCGAGGAATCTGAGGGTGATGCCGACCTGACCCTTAACAAGAGCGAGAAGACAGGGAGTTTGAAATGAAGCGTTTTAACTTTTTTACTTTTACATTTGCTCTCACTGTTGTATTTTCTGAGGAGAGACCTCTATTGTCATATTTTGCTCTTATGTACTCATTTTGTATTTATGGGCGAGACCCTTTATATATATAACTTTATTTTCTTATGGGCGAGTCCCTTATGGTAATTTTATTTGCTCTTTTTATGCTTTCACATAACCCCTTCCTTTGATTTGTATTCGCACCCGCACCACTAATTCTCATACCGGGCCCTTAACGCTTTATTAGGGGCAATAAATCAAGTCCATATAGGTCACTTTGCGAGTAGTGACCCACATTTATGTTACTTTGAGCCCCTGCTAGGGCTTAAGAAAATTTTATTGGTTTCAACTATCTACACACTCGCACTTGCAAGGTCCCAAGCTCGGGTACCCCAACCTATTATTGAGGCGTGAGTGCTGGATGTATGCAGGTGGAATCTGGGATCTTTTTTCCCACTTCTTGCTTTGTCTACATGTTGCTGGGATGTCTCGTTTATTTCCTAAGCTCACGAGTACCTAGTGGAACAAGTACTTGCTAGCCCCTCGCCTCTTGTCTGGGGCGAGTGTGGACCTGTACTCACCAACCATTTTTTGCTTTAATATTCTTTCACAAGCACTCACCACCCGAGCGACCTGCCCGCCTTGCAGGATAGCAATAGACCAGTTAACAGATCCAATCAGGGGTGTACAATCTTTTTCACGACCATCCACTACCCGAGCGACGTACATGCCCTGCCAGCTAGTGAGAGCCAGATCAATGGGATCGTCTCAAGGGTGCTCCTACTTGAGCAACCTACCAGCTCGTTCACTTAGTGAGAGCCCAGTTAGCGGGATCCAATTGAGGGATTTCTTAATCATTCCTTCCTTTAGAACTAGCACCACCCAAGCAACCTGCCTGCCCTGCTAGCTAGTAAGAGATTGATTAGCGGGATCACATCGAGGGTGTTATTGCTTAAGCGACCTGACTGTCATGTCGGCTAGTGAGAGCCCGATCAACGGGATATAATCAAGTGCTTTCTCAATCATTCCTTCCTTCACAACCAACCACCTCCCAAGCAACCTTCCTGCCCTACAGGCAAGTGAGAGCCCGGTTAGCAGGATTTAATCGAGGGTGTTGCCACTCGAGCAATATTCCGGTCCTGTCGACTTGTGAAAGCCCAGTCAATGGGATCCAATTAAGGGCTTTCTCAATAATTCTTTCACAACCAACCACCTCCCAAGCACCTTATCAGCTAGTGATAGTCCGGTTAGCGGGATCTAATCAAGGGTGTTTCCACTCCAGGGACCTGCCTAACCTGCCAGTTAGTTAGAACCTGGTCAGCGGGACCCAATCGAGGGCATTCTAAATCATTCCATCCTTCATAACCATCCACCACCCGAGCGACCTACCTGCCCTGCTGGCTAGTGAGAGCCTGGTCAGCGGGATCCAATCAAGGGTTCTTCCACTCAAGCGACCTGCCTGCCCTGTCAGCTAATGAGAGACCGGTCAGCGGAATCCAATCGAGGGCTTTCTCAAACATTCCTTCCTTCACAACTAGCCACCACCCGAGCGACCTATCTGCCCTGACAGCTCGTGAGAACCCGATCAGCGAGATCTAATTTAGGGTATTGACGGTCGAGTGACCTGCCTTCTCTGCTGGCTAGTGAGATCTTGGTTAGTGAGATCCAATTGAGGGCTTTCTCAAACATTCCTTCCTTCATAACTAGTCACCACCCGAGTGAGCTGCCCTCCCTACCGGCTAGTGATAGCCCGGTCAGCGGGATCCAATCGTGAGTGCTATCATTCCAGCGACCTTCCTGCCCTGTTGGATAGTGAGAGCCCAGTCAACAGGATCCAATCAAGGGATTTCTCAATCATTCATTCAAAAATAGCTACCACCTGAGCGACCTGCCTAGCCTACCGGCTAGTGAGAGCCCGATAAGTAGATCCAATTGAGGGTGCTGCTGCTCGAGTGACCTGCCTGCCCTGCAGGCTAGTGATAGCCCAGTCAGCGGGATCAAATTGAGGGATTTCTCAATCATTCCTTCCTTCACAACCAGCCACCACCTGATCAACTTGCTTGCCCTGCCAGCTAGTGAGAGTCAGGTCAGTGGGATCTAATCGAGGAGGCTACTACTCGAGTGACCTACATGCCCTGCCGGCTAGTGAGAGCCCGGTCAGCGGGATCCATTCGAGGGCTTTCTAAATCAATCCTTCCTTTGCAACATCCCTCAAATAACTAGACCCCTAATATGGTTTTGTCATGACTGGGTCATGACAAAACCCTAGGAATCACAAGGAACCAAGTGAGCTTAGGTATGAAGGTGAAAATCACCTTGGTCTGCAAATAGTAAATTCCAAATACCAAACCTAGGGTTTGACTTTAGGGCTTGAACTTGACCCTTTTACCCAACCATAACATCCCTAACCCATTAGGGGGTCCATTGGAGCCATTAAGACCCATTGGGGTCAAGTAAGAAGGTCAAATTGACCAAAGTCAACCCTAGTCCTAAATTGGTCAACGTGCCCTAATTTGGGGCAATTGGCCTCTAATGTGCCCATTTACCCTACCCAGACCTTCCTAGCCCTTAGGGGAGGCTAAAGGGTCCCTAACCACCCATTAGGGTAAGCTAGGTCACCCAATGTGGCCTAGGGTTGGGCTAACACACATTTTGACAATTTAACCCAAATAGGCTAACTCAAGCTCAAACACAAATCCACATGGGCTAACCTCATTTTAATTATTCATAGGAGTTAATGGGGTGCTTTTTGGCTGAAATAATCATCTAAAATGGCCATGCCAGACAAGCGATCGACAAGGCTACAAGCCCGCTCTTTGGTCTGGTTCTTCTCTCTCTCTCTCTCTATAGTAAAATCTAGATCAACTAGGATGTGTAATTGAGCTCAATTGAGCCGATTCCAAGCTTCAATTTCCATGGATTTGGGCTTCCTTGTGAGTTAGCCGGAAACTGCCCCTCGGTGGCCGTGCCGCCGCCTCCCAGCAATAGCCACCACCTCAACGGAGGTGGTGGTGGTGGTGGACGGCCAGGGAGGGGGCTGGATCGCAGGAAAAAGCTTCTAAAAATTGCTCCAGGTCGAGCTGATCACGTCCATAGGCTGGTGGTTGAAGACGATGCGCTGGCCGTCAGATTTGTTCTTTCTAAAATTGTTATAAATATAAATATAATAATAAGTGTTATTTATCTCTTAATATGCACCTTCTAAAATTAGACAAATGAGGTCCTTAGGGGATGAACCATGAAAAGTTCTCAACATAAAAAAGGTACCCCTGTGAGTCTACTTTAATTAAAATTTAAAATCAGGTCATTTGGATCACCGTAGCTCCTTGTCGGGCAGTTCTTGTGGGACTGGTCCTTATAATAGGACAGTCACTATATCCTTAAAAACTTTTAATTTGCTAAGAGTAATGACCTGAAATTTTGGCCATGAACTTGTCTTGTTAGGGAGTAGGTCATATACAAAAATTGGAATTTTTGGAGATAATGTTCCTAATGTTTTTGTAGAAGTTAAATAAATCAAATGGGATTTATTTAAGGTAGTAAATTACTTTAAAATTCACCAAATTTTTGGTAAGAGGCTTTTAGGGCCATGATAGGTCTCTGGTTAAAATTTCAGCCCATTTGGGCTTGATTCGAGTAGTGGGTGTTGAAAACAAGATTTGGTCAAGTGGGCAATATTTGACCTATGGATTTCTTGGGGGTGCTTTGAGGAAATTAAGTGGTCTCCCCTTATCCCCTTGGGGTAAAACTTAGGTCACACCATTTAAAATGTCATTACACACAACCTCATGAAAAATGATAGTGTTCTAGGATGGTTTGGCCATGGGGCCTAGTGTAAACCCTAAAAGTGCATTTTTGGAGTTATTAAAGGACATAGGGTCAAACCTCCATAGAAGTCAGTGAAACTTGTCATTTGAGTTATATTCTTGTTATTATCACTTGAGAAATTTTATGAGAATTTTTGGGAATATTTATACATTTATTTATCAATTAATTTAAATATGGGTCCTTTACTTTACTGCTAAAATGAAGGGTCAACTATTATGGAAATGACTTCGAATATTTCTAGTGATGTTTTTATGATACAATTATCCTCTGTGAATTTTGGTATAATTTTTGGATGGTTATTTTTTGTATATTATTCACAATGTGCCCTAATTCAATTATGTTGTTATAAATTAATTGGCTGGTCATTGTATTTTCGAAAAATATGAATATTGGCTAGAGAGCTCCTAGGGATAACACAGTGCTGTAGAAATTTTATGGAATCATTTAGATGGATATTTATAGTACCTCATTCACACATTTATTATTTATAGTATTCTTGAATTTAATTATTTATGTGATTAATTGGCCATGGAAAATTGTGAAAATTAGGCAGAGATCATTTAAGTTAGATACAATGCTCTGGGAATTTATTTATAATTTTTGGAAGAATATTTGGAGCACTTCATTCACATGTGGTGCTTATTTAACAATTATGGTTTAATTAATTTAAGTGATTGAATGAACTTGGTTTCTTATCACCCCTAGTTAGAGAACATTTTGTTTTAGCTTGGATAAACCTCCGGTAAATTATTTATAATGTTTGAGAAGAGAAAACAGTAGACCCTTCACAAACTTAAGTAGTGCCCCAATTATTCAATTTATGTTTTATCATGAAATTAACTAGGGATAAATAGTAATTGCTTATTTTTCCATTAATCTTGATCATACATAACCTTTGGGTGCATCATTGGCCATAAAAATACAATGGGGTCTTGAGGGTGCTTCATGTGTCTCATCATTGCTTTCAAGGCTTGTTGGTCTACGGGTAGCCCAAATTGATGCTTGAGGTCACTTAGGTTATTGAGGTTGGGATTCATCTAAGGAGTGCGTGTATGGATCGACACCATTGTGAGGAGGGAAAGAGTCCCCTCTGTGCATCTCTTGGTAGTAAGGAAGAATTATGCTTAAGAGGTGGGCAGTGTTCAACAGGACGCTAGCTTTCGTTGTGATAAAAACTCATCATAGGCCACAAGAGTAATACAAGTAAAAAGGGTGAATTATAAATAGATACTCATAAAAGTAAGTGCCTTGTGAAAGGGAACTTTGGGCTTCAGCCCATCGTAGTTCCTAGTGCCCTCGAGAGCCCTTCATAGGGAATGCTTTGGGCATTCCATGATTAACCATAAACCGAAGGAGTAAACTGATTTAAAGAGTAACCTTTATTAAGCCACCAACACGAACACTCACCCCATCGTTTCGGGAGTATAGATGGTATAGATTCACCGGGCGGTGGGATCAGTGTTTGATAGAAAAATGGTTTCAAGTTTGGCGAGCTGAGGGCTCGGGAGCTCTTTTAACATAAGTGCATGTGCATAAAAGTGGCGGGTCTTCAGTTCGCTCTAGTCGTCACACCGATAGAGGAATGATGACTTTGGAGGTTGTAGTGGTTGGGACTGGCTTGCTAGTGTCTGTGGAGACGCTTAACTAGTGACCCTACACTTGACCACGAAAGACTGGCGGGTTTGTCAGCATTAGTATGTGGTGACTCTAGTGTGTCCTTAAGAGGCGTACGCAAGGGCTAGGCCTGGTAGTGCGGTTACCTGCCTATGAGTGGGGTGGCCCAACCCACTATCTCCGTTGGCCACTATGGAGGCTCCTGGGAGTGAAGCTACCTTCCAAAATTGGGGAACTAAAGGTCTGTGCGTGTGTTGAACTTGCATGAATCATGACATAACAAATCACAACACACATACCTACATATAACCTGACACCCCATCATATAAACTAGTATGTGATAGCTTATACGATGGGAGCCTTGAAAAAGACCTCTTAAATTATAAGTTTGTATGGGCATTCATATAAGTTAAGGTTAATTATTTACCTGTGATAGCTAGATGTACATTTAATTATTTACCTCTTTTCATTGTTGTTCCATACTTCTCGTTATATATAGAATCGCTTAGCTTGCTTTACATATTTATATAACTGTTAGCTTAAGGCCACTATCACCTGCTTATTTATACTTACTGATTATATTGTACCTTTTCTCTTCATTCCTTCCTCCCGGTGCCTAGGTGTCATAGGGGGAGGGGTGGGGGATCGTTGACTTAGTCTTTTGACTAACGGTCGGTGGACCATATCATTTTAGGGGATTGAGGAGCAGCACCAGGAGACGCAGCACAACCAGAGATCGGTGCAGTTGGTGGTGGGCCAATCTAGCACAGTGATGGGGACGTCGACCCACATCTTGATGACGATGCAGTTGATGATGATCCACCGCCACCTTCCAAGGATCTGCGACGCCGCAACATTCGTGACGGGCAACGTTACAACCTTCGCCCTCGGCACATGAAGAACTTTAATGAATTTAAGCTTGTCTTATTTTATGTTATTTTTGGACATTTAATCTGGCCTGCGTTTAGCCAGCCTTAGCTACAATTTTTATGTTGGTCTGCATTTAGCCGACCATTGTTGTTTTTATTTTAATTGGGCTGCATATAGCCCTTGGTGTGTGCTTGGCTATATATTAAGCCATGAACTAGTGTAAAAGGCAATTTTGGATGAGAATATTGAAACCCTAATATCTATTGCTCTCCTCACTCTCTCTCTCATCTTGTGGCCGCCCCCCTCTCTCTCTCTCTTCCCCCTCCAAGTTTCGGCCAAGCCTTGGCCGCCCACCTCCATCCTCCTCCTCCAAGCCGCCGGCCCCCTACTTCTCTTCCTCCCCTTTTCTCTTCTCCCACTCCACCCCCTCTCATCCACACATATTGATCTCATATTTTCGGCCAACACCAAGAAGGATCTCCTCGGCTTAACAACGGCTTGGGAAGGCTCTACCGGGCGTGATGCGACGAAGGCGGACGTGTACATCTTCTTGGCTCATCTCCGGTAGGCTATTGGAGGGAGCGATCATTTGTTGTGGATCCAACATCTCGGATCTACAAACTCCGAGTGGGTAACGAAACCTCCTACCAAGAGTTTTCTCTTCTTAGATTTTTCTTGTCGGTGGTTGAGTTTTGGCGTGACTTTGGAAACATCGAAATTTTCATGGTTATTTTCTTGCGGATTTGCGTTATCTGGAATATTTCTTAAAACGTACGAAAAAGGATTGGCGATCCTTGCTTTGTTCTTGTTGGGGAAATATCCACCCTTTTCCGAATCTATTTGTTTTGGTGGATTTTTCTTTGGTACAACTCCGCGCTCGTCCGGAATTAATATTATTCCCTTTAGCTTGTGTGGGTATAGGCCTATAGCCTATACTCATACTCTAACGGTTGCTACCCGTGCGCTGCGTTAATAAAAGAAAGCATATTCGGGGCTGCGTTAGTTTTGTGTTTGGGTAAAGTGAGGCGGCGAGGGTCCTTGTTCGTAGACGTGTGTGACCACCGCGATCCGGTGGCCTACATCAAATTTGGTATCAGAGGGAGGTTGTGTTGGTTTCCCAACCGACACCATCCTCTTGCTCTTCCATAGTAGGATTTGCGATTCTCACTTGGTTGCGCACAGCCCGTCACAAACCATAACAAAATCTGAAATTTTGCTGAATTTGGTCTGCAATTAGTAAAAACAGAAAAAAAAAATATTTTCAGAAAAATTAGAAAAAAATTCTGGGAACTCTTCATATTTTTCTAAGCGTAAAGGTCAAAAAAATAATTTTTGTTTGCTCAACGGATTCGTGTCAAAAAAATCTACTTTTATAAACATTAATCTGTCAAAACCTATCTTATTTTACAGTTGTTCATGCGCACAAGACGTGGTACTGAATATTCCCCCTCCACTTCACAAATGGCTAACCACCATGATGATGACCACACACCGGCCACCATCGCGGAGCTTCGGGAAGAGTTCAACACTAGGTTTGATGCTCTGACGCAATTAATACAAGGGTTGGCTGTCAACCAAGCGGTGCCCCGTAATCCCGCTGCGGGGATACACAGATCGGGTTTTCCTCCCCAGGCCGCTCACCCACGCGATGATAGGCACAACCAATATCACGAACAGGATGATGAACACACGCCTCGAGCCCCTTATGAGTTCGATTTAGCTAGAGCCGTTAAGATTGACCCACCCTCATACGATGGTATGGGTGAACCCCAGACATTTCTAGATTGGGTCATGGAGATCGAGTGTTACTTTGAGTGGCGTAACTTAACAGACGGCGAGAAGGTGCGGGTAGCACGAATGAAGCTTATGGGTAGGGCCAAAACATTCTGGTTAAATGAAGAGAGACGACTAGGTACCGCGAATGGATTACCCCCAATTGGGTGGAATGCCATGAAAGCACTTCTGAATGATCAATATGTCCCCGCGTATCACCGAACTCAAATGTTCGACGAGTTAGCCACCCTTCGCCAGGGGAGCAAATCGGTAGCAGAGTACATGCGACTCCTTAAGGATATGATGGTACGTTGTGAGGTTAGAGAAATGCCTGAAGTTACGTTTTCCCGTTTCCGTAAGGGACTTAATCCGGACATCCAAGGCAAGCTACTGCGTTATGGTCACACGGACCTTAACACTACCTTCAATGCCGCTTTGGATATCGAAAAGCATAACGCCTACAAAACCAAGAGGCGATCTTTTTAGAAAGGAAAATCTATTCTAGGTGCCCCACCCACGTCCTCCATGAGGGACAAAGGAAAATTCCGTTCGACTGATTCAAGCTCTATCGTTATTACTTCTAGGAACAACAAATATCCCAACGGCGAGAGAGTTCCGATAGGAAGAGTTAGTAAGACTAACGCCACTTGTTTTACTTGCGGGATACAAGGGCACTATGCTAGTGAGTGCCCCACTAAATCGAAGCCCTTAGCTCTTATGGACTCCCCCTCTGAACCCGCTGAAATTGTCTATGAGGCCGCAGACGAGTCTGAAGGCGAGCCTAGTGATATGGAAAATGAGTCTTACATGATGGTGATGCGTTGCATCTTAGCCACCCCGCGAGTATTGGACGATTATAATAGGACGAGCATATTTTCTCTGAATTTTAAAAGCGGTGATAAGTGGTGTAAGCTGATCATTGATAGCGGGAGTTGTATGAATGTCATTTCGGAGAATGCAGTCGCTCGAATGAAATTAAGCACGGAACCACACCCCCAACCATATAAGATCGCTTGGGTCAACAAGACCTCAATTGGGGTGTCCATGCGATGTCTTGTTCCTCTAGTTATCAAGGGGTACGTAGATAAGGTGTGGTGCGACGTAATCCCTATGGACGTTTGTCACGTATTATTGGGGCGTCCGTGGCTCTTCGATTACGATGTGACTCACTTCGGCCGTGCAAACACTTATGAGTTCAAGTTTAACGGCAAGACCGTCACCTTGGCACCCACTCCTCCTAAGGATCCCTCGATTGCCTCTTCGGACACAATTGTGCCCGCAAAGAATAAAACGTTAACTTTAATTGGTAGGAAGGAACTTGAGCGTCACTCCTTCATTGAGGGTATCCTTTATGCGCTAGTTTGCCTACAAGTCAAGGGCGATGAGCCGTCGTTCGAGAATCTCCCGCCGGCATTGCGTGCTCTTTTAGAATAATATCAGGATGTGTATCCGGAAGAGTTGCCCGCAACATTACCCCCGTTGCGGGATATCCAACATGCCATCGATCTCATTCCGGGTTCCTCCCTACCCAACCTACCACATTATCGATTGAATCCGTCCGCCCACGCGGAGCTGCAAACCCAAATTGCTGAATTATTACAAAAGGGATTTATTCGTCATAGTAAAAGCCCTTGCGCCGTGCCCGCCTTGCTAGCACCCAAGAAAGATGGGTCATGGAGAATGTGTGTGGACAGTAGAGCTATCAATAAAATCACTATTAAATACCGTTTCCCCATCCCGCGTTTGGACGATCTATTGGACATGTTAGCCGGGGCCACAATCTTTTCGAAATTGGATCTTAGGAGTGGCTACCACCAAATACGGATTAGGGAAGGGGATGAGTGGAAGACAGCGTTTAAGTCAAAGGAAGGACTTTATGAGTGGCTAGTAATGCCGTTCGGGCTCTCCAATGCCCCCAGTACATTTTCTCGGATGATGACTCACGTATTTCAACCGTATATGGGGAAGTTCATCGTTGTCTACTTTGATGATATACTCATTTTTAGCACCTCGACTACCGATCATGAGAGACACTTGAAGACTATTTTGGAGACGCTCCGAATGGAGGAACTGTTTGTCAATATTAAAAAGTGCACGTTCTATGTGCCATCAGTGGAGTTCCTAGGATACATTGTTAGCTCGAAGGGCATACACGTAGACCCCAAGAAGGTCCAAGCCATTGTGGATTGGCCGGAACCCACCAACATTAGGGAAGTTAGAAGTTTCCATGGTTTAGCTACCTTCTACCGCCGGTTCATACGCGATTTTAGTAGCATCATGGCTCCCATCACGGAGTGCATGAAGAAGGGTGACTTTGTGTGGTCCAAATCCGCCACCAAAGCATTCCACACGATTAAGGCCCGGATGTCGGAAGCACCCCTATTGCGATTACCGTATTTCAATAAGGTCTTTGAGTTATCTTGTGATGCATCGGGGATTGGTATTGGGGGCGTCTTAAGTCAAGAGGGGCACCCGGTTGGTTACTTTAGTGAGAAACTAGCGGGACCTAAGCTCAAGTACTCCAACTACGATCGGGAATTTTATGCCATTATTCGATGTCTCCAACACTGGAGGCACTACCTCCTTCCTAAGGAGTTCGTTATACTTTCCGATCACGAGGCGTTACGATTCGTCAACTCGCAAGGTAAAATCAGTCCACGCCACACGAAGTGGGTATCCTTCCTGCAGGAGTACTCCTTTAATTTTAAACACCTGAAGGGCAACCTCAATCGGGTAGCTGATGCTCTGAGTCGCGTCTCCCTTTTATTGACCACACTAGAGGTTAAGGTCGTCGGTTTCGAACGTATCAAGGACGAGTATGTTCATTGTCCGGATTTTAAAGATATCTACTTATCCACCCAGGGCGAGTGACCCACAACCATTTCTGCGTACTATCTCCGTGATGGCTATTTATTTAAGCACGCTAAGCTATGCATCCCTCGTTCCTCCCTTCGCCACTTTATAGTTTGGGAATTACATAGTGGCGGCCTTGGCGGCCACTTTGGGCAGGATAAAACCATTACCTTAGTGGAGGAAAAATTTTATTGGCCCGGTCTCAAGTCAACTGTGCACAAGGTGGTCGGAAGTTGTAGAGCGTGTCAATTGGGAAAAGGGAATAAGACGAATGCGGGTCTTTATACCCCCCTCCCGATCCCTTCCGTCCCTTGGGAAGATATTAGCATGGACTTTGTCCTAGGCCTTCCCGTCACGTTTAGACGTCACGACTCCGTTATGGTGGTCGTTGACCGGTTCTCGAAGATGGCCTATTTTGTTGCTTGTCACAAAACCGATGATGCGTCTCATGTCGCTAAACTATTTTTTAAAGAGGTCGTAGGCCATAGGGGTGTCCCTAAAACTATTGTCACTGATAGGGACGTGAAATTCACGAGTTATTTTTGGAAAACGTTATGGAAGATCATGGGCACCAAGCTCTTATTTTCCTCGGCTTACCATCCACAAACGGATGGCCAAACGGAGGTAGTTAATAGGAGTTTGGATAGTTTACTTCGTTGTATTGTGGGGGATCATAAGGGCACGTGGGATCTCATCCTACCACATGCATAATTGGCCTACAATAACTCCAAAAATAGGTCCACCGGCCTCTCACCCAATGAAATTGTGCACGGCTACAAGGCACTCGTGCCTCTTGACTTAGTCCCATTACTGCCAACTTATAAATCTAGTCAGTTTGCTCAGGTTTTCGCCTCACATGTTCACACCCTGCACAAACACATCAATCAAACGTTAGCCAAACAATATGCCTCTTATCAAGCTAACACCAACGTACATAGAAGGGAAATCCACTTTAATATTGGCGATTTGGTTATGGTGCGTCTCTCCCCCGAACGGTTTCCGACGGGAACCATAAAGAAATTAGCAAATAGGAGAGCCGGACCTTTTCGTATTTTAAAGAAATTAGGAGAGAATGCTTATCTCTTGGAAATACCCACTGATTGGGGTAGCTCCCACATTTTTAATATTTCTGATTTAACGCCTTATATCTCACCACCACTAGAATTATCTGTCTCCCCGTTTTTGTCCACTACCAATTCTAATGGGTTTGAGGGTGAAGTTTTATCTGGATCGTTCTCTCCAGCAGCTGCCACCGGGGGTATGTCGCCTACTGAACTTGCTACATTTCCCTCTTCGTCGACTAACGTTTTTTCCAGTTTCCCCAAGACTGTTTTTGTGCCTGACAGGATTATTCGGGATGAGGTGCTTCCCTCTCCGCATGGCGACTCGAGACGGTTCTTGATCCGTTGGAGTGACCGCCCTGCCTCTGATGATTCTTGGCTCTCTGCTTCGGAGGTGGCCATTCTGGACAAAGCTCTCCTACAGCAGTACCTGCTCCCCTCCTCATCGGTGATGAGTCCTTTCGAGCGGGGGAGGGTTGATGGAGACGTCGACCCACATCTTGATGACGATGCAGTTGATGATGATCCACCGCCACCTTCCAAAGATCTGCGATGCCGCAACATTCGTGACGGGCAACGTTACAACCTTCGCCCTCGGCACATGAAGAACTTTAATTAATTTTAGCTTGTCTTATTTTATGTTATTTTTGGACATTTAATCTGGCCTGCGTTTAGCCAGCCTTAGCTATAATTTTTATGTTGGTCTGCGTTTAGCCGGCCATTGTTGTTTTTATTTTAATTGGGCTGCATATAGCCCTTGGTGTGTGCTTGGCTATATATTAAGCCATGAACTAGTGTAAAAGGCAATTTTGGATGAGAATATTGAAACCCTAATATCTATTGCTCTCCTCACTCTCTCTCTCATCTTGTGGCCGCCCCCCTCTCTCTCTCTCTCCCCCTCCAAGTTTCGGCCAAGCCTTGTCCGCCCACCTCCATCCTCCTCCTCCAAGCGGCCGGCCCCCTACTTCTCTTCCTCCCCTTTTCTCTTCTCCCACTCCACCCCCTCTCATCCACACATATTGATCTCATATTTTCGGCCAACACCAAGAAGGATCTCCTCGGCTTAACAACGGCTTGGGAAGGCTCTACCGGGTGTGACGCGACGAAGGCGGACGTGTACATCTTCTTGGCTCATCTCCGGTAGGCTATTGGAGGGAGCGATCATTTGTTGTGGGTCCAACATCTCGGATCTACAAACTCCGAGTGGGTAACGAAACCTCCTACCAAGAGTTTTCTCTTCTTAGATTTTTCTTGTCGGTGGTTGAGTTTTGGCGTGACTTTGGAAACATCGAAATTTTCATGGTTATTTTCTTGCGGATTTGCGTTATCTAGAATATTTCTTAAAACGTACGAAAAAGGATTGGCGATCCTTGCTTTGTTCTTGTTGGGGAAATATCCACCCTTTTCCGAATCTATTTGTTTTGGTGGATTTTTCTTTGGTACAACTCCGCGCTCGTCCGGAATTAATATTATTCCCTTTAGCTTGTGTGGGTATAGGCCTATAGCCTATACTCATACTCTAACGGTTGCTACCCGTGCGCTGCGTTAATAAAAGAAAGCATATTCGGGGCTGCGTTAGTTTTGTGTTTGGGTAAAGTGAGGCGACGAGGGTCCTTGTTCGTAGACGTGTGTGACCACCGCGATCCGGTGGCCTACATCACACAGGATCCATTCGAGGGTGCTGTCATTCAAGTGATCTGCCTTCCCTGCCGGCTAGTGAGAGCCCGACCAATGGGATCCAATCGAGGGTGCTGCCACTTGAGCTACCTGTCTGCCCTGCCGGCTAGTGAGATCTCGATCAGCGAGATCCAATCAAGGATGTTACAAGTCGAGCGACCTACCTGCCCTTCCGACTAGTTAGATACCGATTAGCGAGATCCAATTGAGAACTTTCTCAATCATTCCTTCCTCACAATCAGCAACGACCCGAGCGACATGCCTACCATACTGGCTAGTGAAAGACCGGTTAGCAAGATCCAATCGAGGGTGCTCACGAACATGCATATCATATAAACAAGCGAAAATGAAGCAGTGAAATATACCAATAATACATAGAGATTAACTAATAGGGATAGAAACATTTCAAATCATTTTAGCTCCAAGCATGGCTGACAGATACCCCTTCCACATTCCGGAGTTTCTACCATCCCAAATTCAATGCTTGTTTTACAATGTAAGGCCCTTCCCAATTGGGATTAAGCTTCCCAACTGTTGGCCCCCTCCCGACTGCGTCAACCTTCTTAAGAACAAGATCTACCTTCATAAATTTTTTTACCCGGATGTGCTTGTCAAAATACTTGGCTATTCGTCGATTGATTTCTTCTTGCCAGATGGTTGTCAAGTCTCGAAGTTATTAGACTAGATCTAGTGAGATCCTTTGTTATTCTTCATTTTCACCCGACATTCCTCATCTCCTTCTCCTGCGGCGACCACCCCTTGTAAGACCCCAATTTTTTTAATGCACCGGGGTCTTAGGCCAAGAACCGCAGCTTTGCGGTGACACCTTCACGCCCTGAAGGGTCATCACCGCAAAACGCCGATTCTGCCGGCCGATTTGATCGCAGAAAAGCAACAAAAGTAGAGTACACACAAGAGAGGTAAAAACTCTAACCGAATGCCCACAATAAAATCACATCAGAGTAATAAAATCTCCACAAAGGGAGAGTCCACAAAATCTAAAAGTACAAAAAATAAGGGCTTAAGCCCGATACGTCAAATCCTCACTACATAGTCACTCAAGCCGAAGTAAAATAAATCACTACTGGAATCAGGGACTCACAGTCCCAGCAATCTTAACTCCTGAGCTAGACTGCCCTATCTCCAAACAGGCCGACCTCCGGGGCTGCTCCTCCATGCTAGGCTCCACGATCCCCTAAATGATGTGGTCCAAAAACCGTTAGTCTATAAGACTAAGCCCTATCATCTCCACCCCTTCCCCCATAGCCCCTAGGCACCGAGCGAAGAGGAAGAAATGGGAGGACTTGAAGGTGAGAGTAATCAAGAAATAGATGGCAGCAGACCTATACAAGCAATTTTATAGTATTTGTGGCAATAAAGTAAAGTATGAAAAGTAACCTTAACTTATGTGCGGAAATGCATAAGCCAAGGGATCTTCTACAGGGCTCCCATCGTATAAAGAATCCCATACCAATTTATACGATGGGATGTCGGTTATTAATAACCATATATATTTGAAGAATTTGACCTTAATTTATAAGCTTGCCCACACAAGCTTATAGACCAAGGGGTCGTTTTGCAAGTTCTATTATGTAAGCGTCCCATACCACTTACACAATAGGTGAGAGGGGTTATATGCTATGATTATGTTATGATATGCAAGTGGGTATGATGCG
This sequence comes from Platanthera zijinensis, assembly GCA_039513925.1. NCBI lineage: Eukaryota > Viridiplantae > Streptophyta > Magnoliopsida > Asparagales > Orchidaceae > Platanthera > Platanthera zijinensis. Next base: position 102,020,975 of record CM077095.1, read on the forward strand.
ATCAAGCAAGTGAAACTCACCCACCCGACTCTGTGTGCACAGACCTTTAGTTCCCCCTTTCTGGAGCCTCACTGCCCAGGATACCTCTGTAGTGGCAGACGAAAGCGGTGGGTTGGGCCTCGCTCACTTCTAAACTAGTAAAGCACTACCGGTCAGACCTATTGTACGCCTCAACGCTTGGTGCACGAAGCGGACTCCTGCGTACTATTGCCGGCTGGCGCACCAGACTTCTGTTGGCGAAGTGCTAACCATACTTACCGAGCCAATGTATAAGCGTCGGTGTATCAACCACTAATATCGATGGACCACAACCTTACAACTTATGCATATGCAATATTAATACGTTTCCCACCGAGCCAAAGCTCACCGGGCCAAACTGCCCATCTCCAAAACCCCCAGGGCATCATCCCTCATGAACCAACCTAGCATTCCGAGAAATCAAGGCGAGTGAAAGTGAATTCCTAATTATGCAAGATGCTCTTTATGGTTTATCACTCCTACAGTTTACGTTAGCCCAGGACTGCCCTGGTATACCCCGTGAAGGGTTCTCAAAGGGCACTAGGAACTATGATGGTAGTTGAAGCCCATTGTTCCCTTTCAGAAGGCACTTATTATTATTGGTTGCTTCCCTTACCCATTCCCATTTCATATTACGCTAGATCTATCCTAGGGTGATTTTGACCTTCCCACTCCACGGGATAAGACGATCTTTCGTCGGTCCCGAGCACCACCTACACTAGTCAACCTCACACTCTTCTAATCTTGTCTTCCAATAATGAACTCCTTTATTCACCCAAACCAACAACCTACTAAGGATTCTAACACTTGAATTTCACTAACACTCTAGTTCATTTTTCGTAGTTACTATATGCAGACCACCCTATACTATATGAGATGTGTGAATGAGGTAAACCGGATTGTCTTCCAAATCTTCTATAAAATTCACCAGAGGTCTACCATAACAAGTTTAGTCTAAAATCAGAGATTCATAATTTTTCTAATTAATTTGATATTTATTCCTTTTTCCCAAATGTTTGGCCATGGGCAATTTTGAACATGAACTATATGATCTACTCAAGTAATGGCCACCCAAAAATTTTGATCTCTAATTAACAGTGATATAATACTAGATACTAATTTCCATAATTTTCCAGAAACTTTTGGACCTCTAATTATTTTTTCCAAAATAATACCCTTAATCATATGTAAAGAAGGAAGTACCAAAATTATTCATCAGAAAATTATATAAAAATTACAGAATGTTGATATGGTACAAAAAGGGTCATTGTGACAAAAATCATAATTTTACAGACTTGTTAGACACAAAAATAAATTTAATTAAGTTTTCATGGAAACAATACTTAATGAAGCAACCCTTAGAAATAGTCCTCTTGCTAAATTTCATCAATTTCCAGCAAGTAGTTACTTCATGATAAATTTCTAAGCAATTAATACAAACTACTAGATTGTTAATGAAGTATCCAAAATAATAATCCTAAATTCATAACAAAATCTTCAAAGCTTGTTTTGGCTTTAAACACTACTCTACCCAAATCTCATCACTGTTCAGTGAGTTTTAGTGACATTTTCATCACTATGAGGTGAGTGCCCTAATCTAGGGTTAGGGTTTTGAGGGTGTCAAAGGATTTCAAACTCACTAAAATTTCAAATAGAGGGCCATAGCTACCCTAAGATCCCTTCCACCATGTGTCAAGTCATTCCAAGGTCATTTGACCCCATGACCTTCAAACCCTAGAAATCTCCATAAAGGGGCCTACCCTAGGTCTCTAGGGCCTACCCTAGGTCTCTAGGGCTAGCCAACCCCAAACCACCCCAAATCCAATAGGAGGGTGTTACAAGACATATAAAATCAGTGGCCCAAAGATAGGCCTCTATTGAGGTGATTGAACCACTTAAACACAAAAAGAGCAATTGGACCAAATTACCCTTATTATGACAAGACTAGGGTTTGCAAGCTTCCAATTCAAACCACCTCCAAATGTCATTAAATTTTAACCAGAGGTTAATAATGACCCCATGCGTCATCCACCAAAATTTGGATGAGTTTGGAGTTCATTTGACCCCTAAATTAATTTACCCTAGATAAATTAAATTATTTACAAAACTTTAGAAAAATTGTTCCCAAAAATTTCCATTTTTGGGCAGGGTCTATATAAGGTCTAGAGTGACTACCTGCCAAAAATTCAGGTCATTTGGACCAAAGATGAGGCGTGGACAGACATTTCAATTTTTGTCCAACCATATGTATAGACCCCACCAAAATTAGTGCTCTTGTCAAACCAGGCACCCAAATTGTTTCAAACCAATTTTTAAAAATTAAAGACTTTAAATACAAAAAGTGTGACAGAATGAAATAAAATGAAATATATAATCCTATAGTTTGAAATCTAATGCGGCAGGAATCTTGGCGCGGATCCTGCGGCCCGGGCTCATCGTCTACCTCCAGCCAACGATCCCGATTGCGCGCGTATGGGCCAACTTCAAACCTCCACAGCTGACCATCCGGCCACCTCCCCGGCCAGCCACTGCCACCAACACCTCCATTGAGGTGGTGGCTATCGACTGGCGGCGGCGCAGCCGCCGGAGGGGCGGATTCCGGCGATTCTGCAAAGAAGTGTTTCGGCCCGAAACCATGAAAATCAAAATTTGGTTCGGGCTCAATTGAGCCCGAACCCTGAACCTAAGCATTCCTATGATCTACCCATGAGATAAGGAGAGGAGGAGGACCTTACCGACGGCTTGAAGGCGCGACGATCGTCGGGAAACAATTTCAGATGGTGGCACCGCTCGACTTCTGCAACAGGATAGTGGGAGGGCTCAAAATCTTCAGAAAAAGGTCGGGAAATGTTCCTCTTGGGCCACTGGTGGTGTTTAAAGGTTCGGTTGAGGAGGGGAGAGGCCAAAACGTCAATGGCCATTAATGTCATTGAAAGCTTGGGCTCGGGTTAGGGGAGGGGGATGAATCACCCCCTTGGTGGCCAGGAAATGGCTGGAAACTTCTCCCCTTCCCTAGGGGAGTTGAATCCAGCCATTAAGGGTGGCCTTTGGCCTCCCTTGGCCGGGTTTGACTTGCCCCTTCATTCTCTCTTTTTCTCTCTCCTCCATTACCATGGAAATTGAGCTCCTCTCTCTCTCCTAGTCACCAGGTTGACTTGGTCAACCTTGGGGTCTATTGGCAACCCACACATACACATAATATTCCTAATGAAGCTATATGAGGGGGCTTGAGCTTATGCTAGCTCATTTGGGCTAGGTTGACTTAATGTAGGCTTGGGTTGACTTTGGTCCTTTTGACCTTTAGGGTTGCCCCTAATGGGTCTCTGGTGATCCATTAGTCTCCCCTAAGGCTTAGGTGGGGTAGGACAGGACCTACTGGGCACCTTGAGGGTCATATGACACTTGGTAAGGGCACTTTGACCACTTTGGGGATAGAGTTGACTTGGGTCATCTTGGCCTCTAGGACTGAACCCAATGTGTCCTTGGTGACCCATTAACACCACTTTAGGTCTAGGAAGGCTTGGACAGGGTTGGTTGGGCACATTTGAGGCCAATTGCCCTTAGTTAGGACACCTTGCCCAATTTAGGCCATTGGTGGTCCTAGGTTAAATTGGCAATTTTGGGTCGACTTTAATGGACCCTTAAGGCACTAGTGGACCCTCTAATAGGCTAGTGATGTTGTGGTAGGGTCATGGAGTCCTGGTGAAGCCCTAAGGTAAATCCCTAGGTTTGGTGATGAGGTTGTGCCATTGGCAGACCAAAGTGATTCTCACCTTGGCCTTTGATTACCTTGCCCTTTTTAGCTTCCTAGGGTTTTTTCATGACCTAGTCATGACCCAAAACCATTCTTAGGGGTCTAGTTGGAAATGAGATGTTACACCCCTGGGGACTTCACCCTGAACTATACTGGAGGCACAGCTTCATAACCATGAGTGAACTTAAAGGGGGGGTTTCACCGGTGGCCATGTTAGGTGCAGTTCTCAAGGCCCAAAGGACTGAGGGGATCCGATCCACCAAGTTACCCCCCAAGTTCTCTGTAACGCCTACATCCGTCACATGGAATATAATAGAGGGTCCGGCCGGGGCCTCACGCCATATTTTATAGACAAACGACGGAATAATGTATGAATATAAAAATCCTTTCTACTCGCATCCTAACGCAGAGCATTCTAGCATACGATTTTAACTTGCAAGAACTCAACACATTGAATGTCTAATTATATAAATAAAAGATTTATATATATCACCATGAATGTATATAACCACAAACGCTCATGGCCTTAAGGCCTTACAGGTTTCTCTTTACAAATATGACTTCATACATCGACACGCAGACCGACCACACATGAAAATATAGTTCTTTGCACGACCTTCAAGGGCCTACAAGCAGCAAGGGCTTCAGCCCGCTCAATCCAGTTCCGTCCGTCAGCACCTGTATATGGACATCCAACCTAAGGGTAATAAACAATGAAACCGTCAGCATTCAACTGACCAGTTATAATGACCCTACCCCTTACCCGGGGTAGTAGTTCCTTCCCTGCATGCATCACATTCACAACATATATAGGTATAGATCACAACAAGTGCTTTCAAGCACAACATCATCACAAACGTCGGCCTCAGCCAGACACTCCGTACACTCAGGGCACGCTTACGACGTACCAAATTATCGTTGGTACCACTACCGACTAGAGGTTCTTAACTTGTTGGCTATTGGCATTAGTCTACTACAACACGCAAGCTGGAGACATCCTCGCCCATCCCACTCAGAGGTGTTCACCTCACGGCAACCATTGAGCATTTTAGATCGACCTACCGCCATTGTAGTGTAACAAGCCGGGAATGGTTCGCAGCCCCCCATTTGCATTTCCACCAATCGATCTCTCAAATGACATAGGTACAGGGTAGCACTTTCCCGTTGCTCAACTCGCCAATAGCAAACATCTTGATGCAGGTCGGCTTTCCCTCTCCTGTCCAGCCGTAGCTTAACACTCACGCAGAGCATCCAGCGCACGCAGTGCTCATAACACAAGGAGCTTACGCAAAGCCTCCTAGATAAGCACACAGCGCATGCAAAGACAACTAAAAATTCACAGGCAGCCTCACAACCTCTGTAAACTACCCGTTTTATACACTGAGTCTTCTCTGATTCACAATGCAAACATCACCAATCCAGACCAACTGTCCGGATGGGCTTCACACAACATGCCTATTCCGTACTCCATACTTTCGAATCTAGATGTAGACTCAACCCGCTGGAATCGCTTACGCTTTCCACCTCTTGGTGGAGGATTCCATACACATGCATAAAGGAAAACTTCACTTGTCCAAGAAGGAGATCGTTACCCTTGACGATCTCTTTGGAGCCATGGAAATCCAGTCAGATGGAATCACCGCAATGGCTTTGCCTCCATAAATATGAACTCGGATCTCGATTCCGAACGCTGAAGCTCCTCCGACAGCCGGAACCTTTCTCCTTCTTCCTTCCTTGCTCTCCCCTCTCTCTATCTCTTTAGAAAGAGAATGTTCAAAGATACAATGAGATTTATCCTTCAACCCTCGGCCTTAAAATAGCATGGAAGTACCTAGACAAAAGGATCCCAAATGAAGGAAATTGAACGGCTACAAATTGCCCTGAAACCTCTATTTTTGGGCTAACACGGCTTGCGACATGCCCGTTTCACAGGAAATGTTCCTCAAGCAGCATACGAAACGATTCATCCAGACCAGGACACGGCCACGGGATACGCCCGTGTCCCAAGCCGTGTGCCAGACACGGCTTCTGACACGCCGGTCCAGCCCGTGCTTAGCAACCCTGCCAAACCAGGACACAACCAGAGAAGGACACGGCTAAGGGACACGCTCGTGTCGCAGGCCGTGTGCCCGACTGACATGCATCTCGAAGATCGTCGACTGCATTTCGTCGAGTACTCGAGACAACACAGAGAAGGACATTGCTTGGGACACGCCTGTGTCCCAGGCCGTGTGCCTCACTTGAGACACACTCGAGGCCCACTCGACTCCCACCCGAGACCCACTTGAGTACACAGAGAAAGACATGGCCTTGGACACGCACGTGTCCCTGGCCGTGTTGCCCAGTCTATAGTCCAAGTATTTCTTTGGGGTATTACATTCTCGACCTTTTTTTCAACATATTTATAATTATCTTGTTCACTTCCTCCACTTGTCCGTTACTCCTAGGGTGGTGGACTGATGCGAAACAGAGATCTATGCCCAATTGGTTGCAAAAGACAACAAACACCTCGCTAAAGAACTGCGGCCCATTTTTTGTGACTATGGCTAGAGGTAGCCCATATTGGAAGACTATCTCCCCCATACAAATTTTTTTGATAACTTGAGAGCTTAACTTGGCTAATTCCTTTACTACTAGCCACTTTGAGAAGTAATCGATCATGACTAGAAGGAATTTCCTTAGACCATTGGCCTGGGAAAAGGACCATCGGATCCATTCCTCATATTACAAAAGGTCATGGGGTTGTGATGGTTCTGAGTCTCCGAGCTGGAAGGATCTGGAGGGGCGCGAATATTTGACACTTTTGGCACTTCTTTGTAAACTCTGACACATCTTTGTTGATGCTCAGCCAGAAGTAGCCTTGTCTCAGCACCCTTCCTTCCTGGGTCCTGCTCCTAGAGTGACTACCATAATCTCCATAATGGATCTCCTCTAAAATTTGTGGAACCTCCTCTTCTAACACGCATCAGGCTAAGGGGCCTGAGAGTGTTTTTTGATACAATTCTCCCTCATGTAGTAAGTAATATTCCAACGTGTGCCTAAATCGACTCTTGTCCAAGTCCCCCTCCAGGAAATTGCCCGAAGTTAAAAAGATAATGAAGAGATCCATCCATGATACATTTTGGTCCACCTCCATTAACTCCCCTGCCTCAATAGATGGTAGGAAGAGCTCTATCAATAGACATGTGCAAAAGTAACCGAAGAACCTAGAATCAGATTGAAACCAATCTGAATCAGGTAGTTGGTTTGGTTCCCATACAGATCGGTTCAGGTACTGTTCCTGCAAAATTAAAATCGGCGGTTCAGTTCGATTCTTGGGTCTTATGGTTGGGTACCCAAAAACGGACCCAAACTGTATAAAATATAATAAATTTGATTTGAATACATAAAAGTGACCTGCACGACCCGCAATTGCATCATTATAGAAGATCAAATATAAAGTAAACTTAATAAAAATTAGAGTGAAATCATTTAATATATTAAGATAATAACATTTTACTTTTTTATTAAATCTCATTTCTCAAATCTCCTTCAACCATTCTCCCCCTGAGTCCAGTGAAGTTCCGATTCCGCCTTACAACCCTAGTTGTAATGCCCCAAGTTTCTTGAAGCAGGAAACTATTTCTGTGAGGTACATCGTGGCGGTAGCGATACCACGTGGCGGTAGCGTCAGGCATCGAGACCGCCAAGAGTGTCGTATTGATACGACACATTGTCTACTGCGCAGAGGTAGTGATACCAGTAGTGGTAGCATGGATGATTTATTTGGCAAGGCTCTCGGTGAGCTACTGCCCAGCAGTAGGTTGAGAGCTGGTGGTAGTTGTTCTTTTGTCATTTCTGTGTTGGTTACAAGATGAACCAGCTATCACCCGGTGATAGCCAGATATCACGGGGCGATAGTAGAGCAGTTATGATGCAGAAAGGTGTTAGCATGTGATTGAAGGTTTTGGGCAGTGGCTTGCGAAACAAGCCATCATTTGAGGGTACCGCATGACGGTAGCAAGCTACCACGTAGAGGTAGCTCATTTTAAAGCCTAGGAAGTGGCGTTTTCACTTCATTTCTTTTGAGGCTTAGTTCTGAGAGGATGAAGCGGGGAGGAGAGTCGGACGAAGGAGATCTCGCCGCCATTGGAGTTTTTGAGCTCTAATTCATGAGATGAGTTTAGATCTATGGATTAAAAGCTATAGCGATCATTTCCATCGGGCTAGAATCTCTCCCATGGCACCGAAATGAACTTCATGGGTAACGATCATCTTCCTTGGACATGCGAAGTCATTTGTTCTGGCATGTGAGGGTAGATGCTCCACAAACTCATGGAAGAGATTCTCCGAATGGTTTGATCTGTGTATCCTTATTACCTTTGCATTTAGAATCCGAAATAGAAGTACAGAATAGGCATATTGTGTGAAGCCAACCCAGACAGGTTGGTCTGGATTGGTGATGGTTATTTGTGTGCCGGAGAAGACTCTGAGGTAATCGTGTAGATTTTGGAGTCATAGGGTGTGTGGATGGCTGTAGTGAGAGTACTATAGGTCTCTAGGATAATGCCATTTTGGGGGAAGAAACAATAGTCTCTCCACCTACCGCGCGACGGTAGAGCTACCCCGGCTGTAGCGCTACCGCCGACATAGCTCCCAGTGAGAACTGTTTGTGAGGCTTGTCTCGCGAAGACTTGGGGGGGCCCGTATGGTGAGTCGTGAGCTTAGACTGCTTCGCTTTGGTGACCATGTGAGCCAGGCTTGGACATAATGCGGTTATGCAATATGTGATTGGGCAAGAGAAGGCTGACCCGCGTCATGGCTTGCGAGCCTGACGGTTTGTGCAATGGGCTGTGGCTAACCTATGCCCACCCTATGGCGATCGACTTGGAGTGAGTCAGTGGAATGGATCCAATGTAGTGGGGCCCTTGACTTTTTTATAGTATAAGAAGGATTGAGTCTCAAGCTACGGGTCGAAAAGACTAGAAATGCTCAAAGGTATTGTCTTGAGGACGGAGGTGGGGCTTGAATCTTAGCACACCGTTAATGTGCCTTGAGTGCACGGGGCGTATAGCCGGTTGTGCCAACGTCTGTGGCAAATGGTGCTTAAACTACACTTTCTGGTTTCCCTTATATACATTTATGCTAAATGCCTGCAAGGAAGGAGCACTGACACCCCGAGTGATGGGTGAGGTCATTAAAATTTGGTCAGCTAATGTTGACTGTTGCCTTGTTAGACACCTTTTGGGTGGATTGTCTTCGTACAGGTGCAGCTGAGCCGAGCGGGAAATAGCGAGCTAAAGCCCACGGTTGCTAAGCCGGCCCTCGAAGGCCAAAGCGAAGTGTGTTTCCTTTTATTACTCATGTGTGGCCGGCCTACGTGTTGAAGTATGTAAAACAATATTATTTGAGGAAACCTTATAAGGCCTTAAGGTCATAACTATTTCGTGTATTTATATCATCGTTCCTATTTTGTTTAGTGGACATTCAAATGGTTGGGTTCTAAGAAATTAATTTACTTCCGCTAGAATGCACTCTGAGTTAGGACGTATATTTATGAACTATGGTTTCAATACGTAATTCCACTGAATGTCCGTAGAACATGGCGTGGGGCCCCGGCCAGACCTTCTATTATATCCTATATGACGGATGGAATGTTATAATTTGGTATTAGATTCTAGTGTCGGTCTTCCTTATTTGAATTCATGGGTGAATTCTGTTGGGTCCATTGATCTCAATGTCCCAGATTTGAAGAAGGTCTACAGGACAATGGTATATACATGTTTGTATCTGATGCATGCTATAAGTTCTATGTATGCAGGTGGCTCTTTGTTACTTTGATTAGATAGGTTATCCAAGTGATAATGACAGGAGGATATAGGATAGAATTCTGACAAAGCTAAAATTTATCTAAGTCCAGATGCGTTGAGTGAAAGCAGTTCACTCAATGCCAGAAGGACTTAAGCATTGAGTAAACTAGATAGTCAAAACCTCAGCATTATTAAGATAGAAATCTTGTTAAGTCAAGAAGCATTGAGTGAAGGACGTTAACTCAACGCCCAGAGCCAGAAGCATTGAGTAAAGCTCAAGTAGTCAAAGTCACAGAGAATCTCCTAAGAATTCTAGCCAAGTCCAGAAGTATTGAGTGAAGCCAGTTCACTCAACACCATGCAGAGAAAGCGCCGATAGAACATTGTTTAGTCAAAGCTGCAGTATTATTTGATACAGAATTCTATCTAAGGACAAAAGTATTGAGTGATCTCCACTCACTCAACGCCTATTCAACAGAAAATCAATTTAAGGATAGAAGCGTTGAGTGAAGGTTGTTCACTCAACATCTCTTCAACAAAACATCCAAAGGAGGAAAGCGTTGAGTAAAGACAACTCACTCAATGCCTTCATACAGAGTGTAATGACTCTACCCGTTAAATAACATATAATAAAAGGTCTGGCCGGGGACCCACACTATATGCCACAAATAGACGGCGAGGTCACAGGTTAATACCAAAACATCATCGCACCCTAACTCAGAGCATGCTAGCGGAAGATTTTAACAATAAAGATGAACTCATCCCCGGAATGTCCACTACAAATATAAACCACATTTATATATCAACTCTTGAAAGAGTGTACAACAAATACAAAACATGTTGGCCTTAGGCCTTACAGTTCCTCTTTTCACAATGTGGATTGCATACATCGGCGCACAGGCCGGCCACACATGAACAAAACACAATAGAAAGCTTAGCCTTCAAGGGCTAGCAGCGGTAGTGGCAGCAATAGCAACAACAAAGACTTCAGCTCTTACTTCCTGCTCGGCTCTCCAGCACTTGCATAAGGACAACCCACCCAGAAGGTGGTAAACAAGGCAACGGTTAGCCTTCAGCTGACCAATTTATAACAATCCTACCCCTTTCCTGGGGCAGTGACATTCCTTCCCTGCAGGCATAGCAATGCATAGAAAGATATATCATATCTTGTGCTCTCGCGCACAATCAATCCATCACAACTGTCAGCCACATATCCCGATGATCCATGCACTCAGGGAACATTCTTGGTGCACCGACGAACCAGGTCCAACACCACCATTTACAGGTATTAAGAATTTAGTCTTAATGGCGCGCAAGCCTAAGACTCTCATTATGCTACTGACGAAAGCTCAATTCCTTGACGCTCTCCTGTACAGTCGACATAACGCAGGTACGGATAAACCACGCCCCATTACTCAGGTCATCTTGCCATCACCGAGTATAGTGTACTCGAGGCTATATCTGAAGGCGCGGGTCGGTTTCACCTTTCCTGTTCGGCAAGAAGCCTTTTTCAGAGCTCGCCCCTCACACTGGCAATAATGTCTGCCAAGTACTGGCTTAACAATAGCCACGTTGTCCACCAAGGACTGGCTACACAATCTACAACTGACTGGCTACACTGTAGCCAAAACACAAGCAGTACAAGGGTATTTTCCTAGAATTCCTTATTCCAGTACTTTCTGCTACTTCCCTTTACAGGCACAACCCATTGACTCCACAAACTACACGTTTATACGCGGAGTCTTCTCCGATACGCAATATGCAACATCTCCAATCCAGACCAACCATTCCAGATGGGCTTCACATAACATGCTTATCCCGTACTACACATTTCTGTGTCTAGATGCAGACTCAACTAGGGATAACAACTATCAACCCACGGGGATCACTTACTCTTCCACCTTTTGGTGGAGGATCCCATGCTCATGCATAAAGGAGGACTTCACTTGTCCAATGAAGGAAGATCGTTACCCTTGACGATCTCTTGGGTTCCATAGAAATTCTAGCCAATTGAAAAGAATCGTAGCGGCCTTGCCTCCACAGATCTGGCCTCGGATCTCGAATCGAAACTCTAAAGCTCTAACGGTGGCCGAATCTTCTCCTCTTCCTCCTCCTTACTCCTCTCCCTTCTCTCTTATCTTTAGAAAGAGAAAATCCAAGTGAAGAATGAAATATTCACTCAAATCCGGAGTTAACCCAGCAGGAAAATAACCTGGGCCATAAGATCTAGGCTGAACGAAACGAACGGCCACAAATTGCCCTCAAAAGTCTATTTTTTGGGCTGACACGGCCGTGTCACAGGTCGTGAACTGCAAGCGGTACACAAACCGAATCATCTAGACCAGGACATATGCTTAGACACGCCCTTGTTAAGTCCCTGACATGCCCGTGTCAGTAAGTACACGCTCGTGTTGAGGGGCGTGTCCCTCAAATGATACAGGATCAACATTCCCGAAAAGGACACGGCTGAGGCAAACGCTCGTGTACTTAGCTGTGTGCCAAACACGCCCCTGTGATATGCCTGTATCACAGGCCGTGTGCCACACTCAACGCTGCCCGGTTACCAACCCGAGCAGGATACGGCCTCGGACACGCCCGTGTCCCTGACTGTGTCGCCTCTCGACTATCGTCGACTGTATTGTGTTGAGAATTCAACACACACAGTGAAGGTCATGCCTGTGTCCCAGGCCGTATGCCTCACTTGAGATACAATCGAGCCCCACTTGAGTACTACTCAACCCACTCGAGTACCCAGAGCTGGACACGCCCTGGGATTCGCTGTAACACCCGGAAACTCAAAAGAGTGACGGGTGGCATTTTGAGCCAAGTTTGGGTTTTGGTAGAGGTGACACGGTCTGGGACACGGGCGTGTCCCATGGGCGTGTCGTGCTTGGGTTCGGTGCTGGTCGCGTGGTACACGAAATTGCAATCAACGGTCGTCGGGGGGGGGGGGGGGTGAACACGGCCTAGGTCACGGGCATGTCTCAAGGCATGTCAGTCACTCAAAGCCTTTCATTCAACGATCGTTGAGTGAGGACGCACTACCTGAGCCCAGGCATGTTCGGGTCTGACACAGGCGTGTCAAATTCGACACGGGTGTGTCGAATACCTTTGTCCTGCTCGGGTCGTTTGGTGAGTCGTGCTAAGGCAGCTACATGTCCTGGGACACGGGCGTGTCTAGCACACGGTATGTGACACGGGCATGTCACATGGCCGTGTCGTGTTTTGGATGTTTTGGACCTGTGCTGATAGAGGAACACGCCCATCAACATGGGCGTGTACCGGATGACACGGGCATGTCAAGGTTGACACGGACGTGTCAAGCCTGACACGGGCGTATTGAGTGACTGTTTTCTTTTCGGGACGCGACGGTTTCGACGGCGAATGAGTGACACGGCCTTGGACACGGGCGTGTTGCAAGCCGTGTTCGGCCCAAGAAGTTTATTTTCTAGATGCATCGCAGTCATTTGTTTCCTTACTTTGGGATCTAACGGCCCAGACCTTTCCCTGTTGGGTTTTAAGCCGGGAATAGGGTTCAAACCCTCATTTGTGTTGGGGCCACTCTCTTTCTAAGTCCTAGAGAGAAGGGAGAGCAAGGAGGAAGAAGAAGGGGAGATCCGGCCACCGGTGGAGCTTCGGAGCTCCGATTCTCGATCCGAGTCAAGATCTGCAAAGGCAAGATCATCGCGATGCTCTTCATCCGCGTAGTTTTCCATGGCGCCGAGGAGAAACGCCAAGGTAATGATTCTCATCTTGAGCATGTGAAGCTCTTCTTCTTTTGCATAGGAAAACCCTCTCCCGCGAGTGTGCGGCGAGTTTGCGGTATTCATTGGGGTAGATATGTAAATTCCCCCTTGTTTAGAGACCAGAATCATAGTACATACATAGGTATGGTGTGTGAAGCCTACTCGGACATGTTGGTCTGGATCGGTGATGTTTTGCTATGCATATTGTGCCGGAGAAGAATCAATACATTTTGTTTATTTTTGGGTTGCAATGCAATAGAATGCATCATGGAATCTTGGGGATTAACCCCAAGGTGCACCTGGAAATCTAGGCGGAAATGCATTTCTGCCATTTCGGTGGCCTGGGAAACAGACGGGTATATAACGGGGCTATGTACCGTTTTTGATCGAAAGTTGGGACTGGGGGAAGCTTGGCCCGCGTCAAAGGACAAAGGGTCACGATGGAGTGAGCAACAGGCTGGTGGAACCCTACTCTCTCCATCTGTTTAGGTAAAAGAGACCTAAAGCTACGTGGCACTTACCGATGATTTGGAGAACGAGTCTAGGCTGTAGCTGAAAGGACAAAATGCTCCCGACGTTTGCCACCCTGGGGCAGTGGTGGAGCCAAGGAACGGACCGGGTTCGGACTTGCATCACCGAGTTAGTGCCCTGAGAGCACGGGGTGTATGGCCGTGTGTGCGTGCACCTTTGAGGTTGTGTTTATTCACTATATTGCTTGGTTTGCTAACAAGTGCAGGGAAGAAGCTTTGCTGCCCTGAGTTTGGGGGCGGAATCGTTATAATTTGTTTAGCTTTAGCTGACCGTTATTCTTGTTTGCCACTGTTACGGTTATTTGTGCTTGCAGGTGCTGCGGAGTCAAGCGGCAAATAGCGGGCCAAAGACCAAGTTGCTGAGCCGTCCCTCGAAGGGCTCGTTTGTTTACTTATTTAAATCATGTGTGGCCGACCTGCGAGCTGAAGTTTGTAAAACACTAATTATTTAAGTGAACTGTTGTAAGGCCATAAGGCCAGTACATTTGTGTATTTTGTACTTCATTCCTGTGTGGTTTGTTAGTGGACATTCATGCTAGTTGGCTGGGTTCTTATTGTTACAACTTAATATATTGCTTCCGCTAGATGCTATGTGTAGGACGTGTGTATTGGTTAAATGGTTTCATTGAGTAACCCACCGGCCAATCCGTGGTATATGTCATCGGGCCCCGGCCAGACCTACTGCTATATGCTATATGACAGATAGGGGTATTACAATTTGGTTTCAGACTACCGGTTTCGGTCAGGCTTAAATGAATTCGTGGACGAAGTCACTTTAAGGGGTGGTGAGCACATGTTTGTGCGTCATCGTTATTACATGAAAAGAAGCCATGTATGTCCACTTAGGAATGAAAATACACATGTTTGAGAAACCTGCGTGTTCCTATAATTGCGTTTCGCAATGTTGTTGGTTGCTTATCGGTGTTTTGTACGATTATAGGTGACCAGGAGTGGCGCTGGGCCGTCAGAACGACCAGTTTCTTAGGCAAGCAGCGCACCAAATGATGCGCCGGCAACACCTCCTTCGGCTGAGACCATACGGTTGGTAGCGGAGGCTGTGTTTGCGATGATCAACACGCAGCCTACGAGGCAGGTGCAGCAGCCTGCCCCTACTGTGGAGCAAGTACCGCTCCAAGCGGCGGAGCCAAGGAGAGTGGAGCAGGTGGTAGTGGAGCCAGTGTTTCCTAGGAGAGCAACGGAGAAGCAACTTAAGTACGTGATGGGCTTCAATCCTCCAGTGTTCTCGGGGACAGGAACCCTAACTCAAGCATAGGATTGGCTCTCCAGAATTAAGAGAGTGCTGGTAGATACTAAGACTGAAGAGTGGTAGAAGACCACAATTTCCACGTTCTTGCTGGATGGTGACGCAAGACTATGGTGGGAAGGCTTGGAGCTACACAATCTGAGGGGTAGACAGCTTACTGACGTCTCGATAGAGGAGTTTTCGAGACTGTTCTTGGCTCGATACCTCCCCTCAGCTCAGAGGATTGCTTTGGAAAATGAGTTAAAGAAGTTTGTTCAAGGAGAGAGTACCGTGGACGACTATCTCCACAAGTTTACTCGATTAGGTCGGTATGCAAGCGCTACCTTCGCTGATGAGGAGCGAAAGACCAACCGATTCTACGAAGGTCTAAGGGATGACTTGAGACTACTACTATCGGGACCGATGACGCATGGTTTCCTGACCTTGGTCAACACGACCCGGTCTTTAGAGAAAGACATGAAGAATGTACAGGCAAAGAAGGACTCCGGCGGGTGGAAGTCAGAGTTCAAGGTGCAGCCTACAAAGTCTGGTTTTCGACGATGGAATAAGAAGGCTAGGACGTCGGGTCCAGCCCCTTCATCAGGTGCCTTAGGGGCAACTACCAACCGAAATTCGTGTGCTTGTTTCACTTGTGGTAAGATGGGAAATTTTGCCCGTGACTATTGGAGCGGACGTCCAAAGTTCGAGAGGAAGCAGGGAGCAACTTATGAGTAAAAGGGCAAGGCGGTGGAGTCAACCGCATCCCATTATGCTCTGACTCAACCATGAGTCTACAATCTGGGCCAGCAGGAGGCCATCAAACAAGCAGACGTGGTGACAGGTATGGTTTAAAATTATAGCAAGTTAGCTTTAAATACTGTTACCTAGTGCTTGTTAGCTTATTACTGTTTGTATAGGCTTTGTTCTGATTTGCGATAGTCCAGTAAGGGCACTATTCGATACGAGAGCTTCACTCCTTTTTGTCAGAAGTTTTCATATCGCGCATCGGAGTTCCTTCTTCGATGGCGAAGGACAAATTAGACATGTTGCTGCTGAATGGGTGTTCTATGCGTACAGACAGAGTATGTGCCGTAAAGATCCGTATTGGAAGTCAGGAGTTCGACTTACTAGCATCGTTACTGCCGCTAGTAGAGTTCGACATCATCTTCGGTATGGACTGGCTTTCGGATCAGAAGGCATTCATAGATTGCAACCGTAAGGAAGTCAAGCTGTGTGCTGGATGGGAGACAACGTTTGCGGGATTGAAGGGGTCGAGCAAGACGTTGATGTCTGCTCTTCAGGTGGTCAAGGCAGTCTGTGCTGGTGCAAAGCTGTTCTTCACGTTAGTGGAGGCTGTAAAACCTAAAGCCACTTTGGGTAGTATCCCAGTAGTGTGCGAGTACCCTGAAGTGTTCCCAGATAATCTTCCTGTAGCCCCACCGCAGCGAGAGATCGATTTCACCATCGAGCTAGTGCCAGGTGCCAAACCTGTGTCATGCTCTCCTTATAGGTTGGCGCCTAAGGAGATGGCGGTGTAACATCCCATTTCTGGCTAGACCCCTAAGAGTCGGTCTATCGTGACAGAACCTTAAGGAGCCCAAAAATTGAGGTCCATAAACCTATACTTGGAGTCACGGGTTGGTCACGCCCGTGACCGACCCGTCACGCCCGTGACTAGGGAGTGACCCCTTCAACGATCGTCGATCTCATGAAGACGATTGTCGAGCGCATATTTTTGCAACCCGGGCCTATCACGCCCGTGACCTACGTGTCATGCTCGTGACCTAGGGTGTGACCCCCTTTGACGATCGTCGATCTCCGCGAGACGATCGTCGAGGGCAGAATTTGCATCAAGGCCCCGTCACGCCCGTGACTTAGGTGTCACGCCCGTGACCTAGGGCGTGACTCCCTTCGACGATCGTCGAAACCAGCGAGACGATCGACGGGCGCAGAATTTGCATCATGTCCCTGTCACGCCCGTGACCTAGGGCATGAACCCCCTTCGACGATCGTCGAACTCAGTTAGACGATCATCGAACTCAGAACTTTCCAAAAGGGCCTGTCATGCCCGTGACCTACGTGACACGCCCGTGACAAGGGCCGAAACGTCAGCCAGGCTGGAAATTTCTTTAACCGAAGTCATAATCAATTCTGATTATGGGAATTTACAGCAGGAGTATTTATGAGCCGTTTCTTTCTCTGAATACTTAATAAAATGAGGAAGAGTTGACTCAATAGGAAATCTCCACCTGGATCAGTCTTCTCATCTTCCACTGTTTCCTTTCCTGCACAATAACCGAAATAATATTAAGAGAGAGAGAGAGAGGGCATTCATGGCCATGAATGTTTCATCCTTTCCCCTCCCCACTTGGAGACCTACAAAGCCCCTTTAGAGCAAGAGGAGAAGGTTACACTCTAGACCAAACGAATTCAAATTTCTGCTCTTGTTGTAGGAGAAGTTCGGGAATGCCACCACCGCGCCATGACAATCTGACGTTCATCTCGTCTTCAAACCGCGAACAAGGTCCTCCTCTACTTCTTCTCTTATGGGTAGATCTTAGGATCTTAGGAATGAAGTTCGTGCTCAACGGAGCTGAACTTATCTCGAGTTTTCATGGGAAACCATGAAAAATATATTTTTCGGGTACGCCGAAAACCGCCACCTCCGGCGGCCAAACCATCGCCGACTGATAGCCATCGCCTCGATGAAGGTAGTGGTGGTGGTGGCTGGCCAGGTAAGTGACCGGACGGCCGGCGACGGATCACGGAAGGGTTACATGAATTATGGTTTTTCTGAGTTTCTGTTTCGGGTTCTGTTTGGTAGGGGAGATGAACAGTAAAACATTATTATAATATAAAAATTAAGTACATAATATATAAGGTAAATATACATAAAATAGGCTTATTTTGATGCTGCAAACCGAAGCATTTAGAGTCCGTTTTAGGAAAAATGACCAGTCATGAAAGTTGTAGCCCTTCGAGTCTAGTTTAATTTAAAATTGATTTTAACTCGTTTGGGTAATTGGTTTGACCACAACACCCGTTTTAATGGGGGCTGTACCTAGAGTTGGTCAGAAACTAAAATGGATGCCCGCTCTTCTTACTTTTGTTAAATGACTTGAAATTTGGGCAGGGGGTTACCCTCAGCCATATCTATAGGCTGTCCAAAAATGGAATTTTTTGGAGATACTTTGCCTAAAGTTTTTGTTTTAATTTAATAAACTTAGAGGAATTTATTTAGGTGGTCAAATGAGCTCCAAACTCTCCCAAATTTTGGTGAGTGGTTCCTGGCTATAAAACTTAGCTCTGTACAAATTTTCAACTCACTTGGATGAGTTTTGGATAGGGAGTCACCTATTCTTAACTAGGCAATAGTGAGGCATTTTTGAGTAAAAAGTGCACTAGAGGTTAGAACGGTCATATCACCTCAACAGAGACTGATATCTTGACCACTTACTTGGAGGGGTTATTACAACCCACTTGGAGAAAATGGTGTGAATAAGGGTTGGTTTACCCTAGGATCCAAACTAAAACCCTAAATGGAGGGTTTTGAGGGTCGTGAAGGACATGGGGGCAATTGCTCTCGAATTGCCTTGAAACTCTGTAGAGTTGACATTAGCATGATAATAATTATCTGGATGGAATCTTGGAGGATTTGGAGACAAGTAGATACCTTAAAACCCTAATCTTAGCTTTAGGATAAAATACTAATTAAGCACAATCCGTCACTAAACATTATCTAAAGGCTGTGAAACTCGGGTAGAGTGAGTTTTGGAGTGGGTAGAATCTATAGAAATTTTACTAGTATCTATAGAAAAATTATGAAATTGGGCCAATGCTATTTTTAAGGCTTTATCTGCATAGTATAATTTATTTATAATTTTTGGAAGAATATTCTCTGTACTTGATTCACAAATAATAAAATATAGAAGCTATGACTAAAATAGTTTTAGTACCCTTTTGATGATAGAAAAATTATGATACTTTGGATTTACCATATTGAGATAACATACTATTTATTATAATTTTGTTGGACATCTTGCATGAGAACTTAGAGTTGTTCATGTTCAAACCGGTAGCCCTTGGAATTTTTGAAGAAATTAGTTAAATGCCAGATAAATTAGGAAAATTACCATTTTCTGGATTTAGGTTTATTATATCATGATAAGTCTCCAGTAAATAATTTAGGGCATTTAGATGAGTTTTGGATCATTGCATAACCGGTTCGACATATAGTCTAGGCTGGTCTGCATGTAGCAAATTGCTAAATTGTAATAGGTCATGATCTGGGATAGTGGTTGGAGTTAGTCATTTTGTCTGGGTGAATAGATGTGGATGATATCGCAATAGAATGATATGAAGAGTAGTGGGAAGTGGTGTTAGCTAGAGTTAAGAGGTGCTCGGGTTCGACGAAAGATCGTCTTTCCCGAAGAGAGGAAGGTTAAAAATCACCCTAGGATAGTTTATCGTAATATGAGAAGGGAATGGGTAAAGGGGATCAACCAATAACAATAAGTGCCTTGCGAAAGGGAACGATGGGCTTCAGCTACCATCATAGTTCCAAGTGTCCTTTGAGAGCCCTTCACGGGGAATACCGGGGGCAGTCCCGGGTTAACGTAAACTGTAATAACAAACTGATAAGAGTAACTTAGTAATTAGGGTTGCACGTTTCACAGACACCGCTAGCCCCGGAAGATGGTTGGGAGCTTCGGCTCGGTTGGTTAAGAGATGGACGGAATGGTCCGGGGAGCTTCAGCTCGGTTGGTTAAGAGACAGACGTTTTGGTCCGGGGAGCTTCGGCTCGGTTTTTGTGTGATTACGATTAAATTTGCATGTGCATGAAAGGAATGAAAATTAAGGTGGTGGATCTTCGGTATTGGAGGGTCGATGCACCAACGCCAATACACTGACTCGGCAAGTGTGGTTAGCACTTCGCCAACAGAAGTCCGGTGCGCTAGCCGGCAAGAGTACGCAGGCGTCCGCTTAGTGCACCAAGCGTTGAGGCGTACGATAAGTCTGAACGGTAGTGCTTTACTTGTTTAGAGGTGGGCGAGGCCCAACCCACCGCTTTCGTTTTCCACTATGGAGGTATCCTGGGAGGTAACGGCTCCGAAAAGGGGAACTAAAGGTCTGTGTGCACAGAGTCGGGTGTGTGAGTTACACTTGCATGTTTCATCATACCCACTTGCATGCCATAGCATAATCGATTCATTTAGCCCTAACACCTAAAGTATAAGTGGTATAGGACGCTTATACATTAGGACCTACAAAACGACCCCTCGGTCTATAAGCTTGTGTGGGCAAGTTTATAAATTAAGGTTAAATTCAATATATATGCTGCTGTTTGATAACCGATACCCCAACGTATAAGTGGTATGGGACACTTTATACGATGGGAGCCTTGCAGAAGATCCCTTGGCTTATGCTCTTCTGCACATAAGTTAAGGTTACTTTACCTATTTTTTGTTTCTATCATATTAATTATAGAATTGCTAGATTAGTTCAGCTGCCACCTATTTGCTTTTGATTTAATCTCCACCTTCATGTCCTTCCCTTTCTTCCTCTCTGCTCGGTACCTAGGAGCCATGGGGGAAGGGGTAGGGGATGATAGGGCTTAGTCTTTATGACTAATAGTTTTCGAACCGCATCATTTAGGGGATCGTGGAGCCCAGCATGGAGGAGCAGCCCCAGAGACCGGTGCGCTTGGAGATGGGGCAGTCTAGCTACGGAGTTTATACAGCCGGGACTGTGAGTTTAGACCTTGAGTAGTTTCTGTTTTTGCTTCTGCATGAGTGATTTGTAGTGAGGACATGTTGTACCGGGCTTAAGCCCGTATTTTTTGTACTCTGATATACTATTCTGTGGACACACCCTTCGTTGAGTTTTATTTATATATATGTGATTTATTTCAGTGGCTTGCTTTTACTTACTTCATTTTATGCTACCTTTCTGTGATCAAATTGGTCGGTAGAATTGACGCCTTGTGTTGATGACCCTTCAGGACGTGAAGGTGTCACCGCAAAGTGACGATTCTGGGCCTAAGACCCCGGGTTTAAAAAGAGAAAAAAAAGGGGGTCTTACAAGTGATATCAGAGGAAACATCGATCTGAAAAAGGTAGCAGTCCATTAACCCTGGGTCACCCCCGCTCGAGTTTAGTTTGGGGACAAACTAAGCAACGGAAGCAGTGGTGTGCCCATATGGGGATCACATATAAATTGTCCACTTTTAGTAAAAAAATTGAACGTTTTCTCAAGTATGGGTTTTTGTTACGCAGCCTCCAGCACAGCCTATGCCACAAGGTGGAGTTCAACAGGCTCAGGACGTTGCACCACCTCCACCGGTCCCGACTCCTTTCCTTCAGTCAGATATGAGACAGACTCTGACTGCCATTCTGGAGACTTTCAGGGCCCAACAGGTTCCGGTCCCGCAGCCAAATCCGGGGGCCAACTGGTTGAGCATCTTCCGAGGACTTTCTCCCCCGTCCTACTTGGGGACAGAGTCGGCGGTTCGGACGGAAGAGTGGCTGGATATTATGTACGAGACGCTGACCGGGATACGGTGTCCCTGGGATGATAGGGTGGCTCTGGTTGTCTCTTGCCTGGAGTCCCATGCCAAGAGGTGGTGGAAGATGCTGTTGGACACGACATTTGTCAATAGTGAGGTTTCGAAGGTTACTTGGGAAGAGTTCAGGGCCGCGCTGCTGGAGCATTTCGTTCCGTAGTCGGCCAGGGATGAGTTGGAGGAGCGGTTCTTACAGCTGAAGCAGGGCACCCGGACGGTGGTGGAGTACCATCGGGAGTTCGACCACCTGGCTCGATATGCAGATTCTTACCAGCTGGACGAAGCAGGGTACATCAAGAGGTTCTATAAGGGCTTGCGGGAGGACTTGAGGGAGGCTTTATTGTTTGTATCCGACGGGCCTATCTCCCGGATTTTGGAAATGGCAAAGAGGATTGAGGCCGATGGGCACACCACTCGGGGCCGGAAGCGGCCAGTAGAGGATCAGGGACGGAGAGTCAGAAATGACCAGCGACGAGGTGTTATACCAGAGGGGAGAAGGACAGAGGACCAGCCTCATCAGGAAGTGAGACAGGAGCCGAGGGAGCAGGTGATATTGGCCCCTCAACCTCTTCGGATGCAGGAGATGCTGAGACCCGGGGGAATGGTGTATCCCCCACCAGAGTGCTTCCTTTGTCATCAGATTGGGCACATCTGGAGGAACTGCCCGATGAGGGGGGCACCACCTCCAACACCATAGGGTGGCCCACCAGCTCAGCATTATGGAGGCCGAGGACGCGGCCGCGATCGTGGATACCAGGAGGGAGATCGTAGACAGGGAAGGGAACAGGTATATGCGTTGGACCTTGCGCAGCCTCGGAATCCGGAGCAGGTCATAGCAGGTACGCTGTAATGCTTCTTTATTTTCATAGAATTTCCCTTTCAGTTGTTAAAACTTAGAACCGCACTAGATAGATTAGCAAGGAAAGAAAACTCATTATAGAACCCTAAGACATTTAATCACCCCAGGTATAGTCTTCATCAGTGGTAAGCCTTCCCGCACGCTGTTCGATACTGGAGCTACTCAATCTTTTGTGTCGGAGACGTTCATAGAAGGACTGGAAGGCGTGGAGCGATTCATGGGCTCGAAGATGAGGGTGCGACTACCGGATGGATCTGAGCTCCTTACCACGGACCACTACAATATGGAGGCAGAAATTGGTGGAAAGGCGTTCGAGGCTCCAGCGACAATTTTGAAGCTGACGGACTACGACCTAATCCTGGGCATGGTATGGATGCACTGGAACCTTGCCCAGATTGATTGCCAAGTGAAGAGGATCACCGTGAGACACGGGGACTCTTTCATTGTCATCAAAGGTATAAGACCTGTCTATCGAATACTCTTATCTTCGGTACAGGCTGTTAAGGCCCATCTGCAGGGAGAGGAGGTTTATCAGGTTCTATTTGAGATGACGGAAGTCAAGGAGTCTGTGAAAGACATCCCGGTGGTGCGAGATTTCACTGACATCTTTCCAGAGAAACTACCAGGACTACCTCCGCACTAAGAGCAGGACTTTCAGATACAGCTTGTGCCGGGGGCCAAGCCGGCATCTAGGGCCCCTTATCGGATGGCCCCGAAGGAGTTGGCGGAGTTTCGGACTCAGTTGCAGGAGTTGGTGGAGGCGTGATTTGTTAGACCGAGTTTCTCGCCAAGGGGATCCCAGGTCCTATTCGTGAAGAAGAAGGATGGGACACTTCGCCTGTGCATCGATTATCGAGAACTAAATAGGCTGACCATCCGGAATACCTATCCGCTCCCACGGATAGACGAGCTGTTCGACCAGCTAGAAGGGGCGCACTTCTTTTCAAAATTGGATTTGAGGTCGGGTTACTACCAGCTTCGGATTCGAGAGGAGGATATTCAGAAGACTGCTTTTAGTAGCAGATATGGATTGTTTGAGTTGACGGTGATGCCCTTCGGTCTCACGAATGCACCTTCGGCATTCATGACCCTCATGAACCAGGTTTTCAAGGAGTACCTAGATGTGTTTGTCATTGTGTTTATCGATGACATCCTTATCTACTCGAGAACGGAGGAGGAGCACACTCGCCATCTACCACTAACCCTACAGAGACTGCGGGAGAATCACTTATATGCAAAGTTAAGCAAATGTCAGTTCTTGTTGAAGGAGGTGGGCTTTCTAGGCCATATTATCAGCGGATCTGGGTTGGCAGTGGATCCGTCAAAGATTCAGGTAGTTCGAGATTAGCCGCAGTTGAAGTCACCCACCGATGTACGAAGCTTTCTAGGACTTGCCGGTTATTACCGGAAGTTCGTGGAGGGGTTCTCCCAAATTGCCCTCTCACTCACATCCTTGACGAAGAAGAAGGAACCTTTCATTTGGACCCCGCAGTGCCAGGAGGCTTTCTAGGAGCTGAAGGATCGACTCACCTCGGCCCCCATACTTACCCTCCCCTCGGGAAGAGAAGGTTTTCAGGTCTACACCGACGCTTCCTACCAGGGTATGGGAGCTGTACTGATACAGAAGGGACATGTGATTGCATATGCGTCTCGTCAGTTGAAGAAGCATGAGCAGAACTACCCAGTGCACGACATTGAGATGGGAGCGGTCGTTTTTGCTCTGAAGGTCTGGCGCCATTATCTTTATGGAGTCCACTGCGACATCTACTCCGACCACAAGAACCTGAAATACATGGACACGCAGAAGGAGCTGAATATCAGGCAGAGGCGCTGGGTGGAGTTCTTAGCGGATTATCAGTATGAGATGCACTACCATCCAGGGAAGGCAAACGTGGTGGCCGATGCGTTGAGTCGGAGAGCTGCCACTTCCGAAGCCGGGCCCCAGGTTATGTCCATGGAGCTAGTCCGGTCCATCAGAGATATGCAGATATCCCTAGTGTCCGAGGATGATCAAGAGCTGTATAGGGAGTATCTGGCATCGATGGTGGCCATAGATGATATTCGGGACCGCATTCAGGAAGGACAGAGGACAGATGCATGGGAAGAGCCGATATTCCGAGCCTTGGAGGAGGGTTCGACAGGAGATTATTCCCTGAGAGATGGATTGCTACATTTCAGAGGCAGAGTATATATACCCGCAGGAGGCCAGATTCGGGAGGACATCATGGCGGAGGCGCATTATAGCAGATACTCTATACACCCGGGGATCACCAAGATGACGGCAGATCTGAAGAAGATGATGTTTTGGCCAGGGATGAAGAAGGACATTATGTACTTCGTGACCCATTGCGAGGCATGTCAGTTGGTGAAGGCGGAGTGCAGGAACCCCGCAGGACTGTTGCAGCCACTCCCGGTGCCGGAGTGGAAGTTTGATGATATAGCTATGGATTTTATACATGGGATTCCCCAGTCTCGGACAGGGAATGACTTGATCTGGGTGATTGTTGATCGGTTGACGAAGGTGGCCCGCTTTATACCAATCAGGAAGGATGACTCGGTGGGAGTGCTGGTACGGAAGTTCGCGGAGCAGTATATCCGATATCATGGCGTGCCCAGGACGATAGTGTCGAACCGTGATGGACGGTTTACATCCAGGGAGTGCCGGTCAGTGCAAGCATATCTGGGCACCCGATTGACCTTCAGTACAACCTTCCACCCTCAGACGGACGGGCAGACAGAGCGCACCAACAGGACATTGGAGGATCTACTACGACTGTGTATACTGGACCGAGGGGAGCCGTGGGAGAAGATGTTGCCATTGGTCGAGTTCTCCTATAATAACAGCTACCAGTCCAGCATCAGGATGGTGCCTTATGAAGCCTTGTATGGACGGAAATGCAGGACCCCGCTTTCTTGGGTTCAGGACGAGGATCCGATGGCGTTGGGATCGGACTTTGTTGAAGACACCGAGGCTCAGGTGAGACTAATCAGAGACAGGATGTTAGAAGCGCAGAGCAGACAAGCTAAGTATTATGATGCCAGGCATCGTCAGGTGGAATTTCAGGTGGGGGACCGAGTGTTTTTGAAGATCCGGCCCATGCATGGAGTTTCACGGGTACGCGGTCGGAGAAAGAAGCTCAGCCCTAGGTATATGGGCCCTTACAGGATCCTGAAGCGGATCGGGGCACCTGATCAAAAACCTGTAGTGGATTCCTACCAAGGTGGTTGAAGAGTGGATATACCCAATTGGGGAACAACTATAAAGCTCTTGTGTTGTCTAGTTACTTATTTTAATTAATGCTCTGTGGTTGTGATAGTTTAAACTAGGTTGCTAATTACTGTTTTAGGATAAAAGCTCAACTGAAACTTTAGTGAGCTTCTCCTTTTCACTACACTCTATTAGGCTATAGGTTAAAAGCTTTTATCTTTCTATTCCGCAAATAGCTCTAAGAGAAGTGTTTAGAGTCTTCTTATTTTTGAATACTCTATTAACCCCCCCTCTAGAGTACTAAGTATCTTATCACCTCACTTTCATAAAGCCATAAGGCCAGTACATTTGTGTATTTTGTAGTTCATTCCTGTGTGGTTTGTTAGTGGACATTCATGCTGGTTTGTTGGGTTCTTATTATTACAACTTAATAAATTGCTTCCACTAGATGCTCTGTGTGTAAGACCCCCCCTCCCGGAACACAACACACGGCACGAGGGGAGTCTTATGCCCGAAATAGCCGCCTTGCGGTAGCACTAACACACGGGTTAGCCTTTACCATAAGACGTCTATTCCGCCGGCTACAATCCATATCACATAAACCATGCCAACCCAACCATAACATAAAAGTAAAGCAGTTCAATTCACAGCTAAGTTTAAGTCCAAAAGAGCGGAAGATAACAAGCACAACAGGCTTGTACAAAAGAACAAGAGTTTAGAAATGTTTTGCCAAACGGCTACATTGAAAACACTCACGACTGTCACTGACGGTGCCGATGGCACCACCACTTCAGGTCCTATCGTCCGGGCCTGGCTGTCCTGCTGCATAGTCCGTTGCTGCTCTACCTGCGGGGTTTCCTCCTAAAAAGGAAGACGTAGCAACCGTTAGTCATAAGACTAAGTGGCTTCACATCCGCTCCCCCGGCGACTCCTCGGCACCAGGCGGAGAAAGGAACAAAGGTACAATGTATATATATATATCTAAGCGAGTAAACAAACAGGTGACTGTAAATATGGTGGAGTATAAACTACGCTGCACAACTAGCAGTTCTACAAATATCTACATATATAACAGCAGGTATAATTAATCAGAATAGTAACTTAACTTATAAGAGTGCCCATACAAACTTATAAGTTAAGGATCGGCTTAACAGTAAAGTAACTCATCGTATAAGAGTGCCCATACAAACTTATACGATGAGGATCTTGTGTATGCAATGAATGACATGATATGAATGTTATGCTATGACCGAATCATGCGCACGCACATGCAAGTTGCTATGTTGACACAGACTTGAAGTTCCCACTTTTCGAGCAGGTAGCTAACCTCTCAGGCGTCGTCCGTCGTGGCCAGACGGCGACAGTGGAGCGGGCGTCTCCACTACTAGGTGGTATCACACTACCTATCCTAGGCCCCCGTACGCCTCAACGCTAAAACACAACAGCGGAGCTCACCTGCGTACTACGGCTCAGAAGGGGTCTTGGTTAAATGTGCACCAAGAACACAGCCCAACCTGGCCTTTGATTTCGAACCGGATGGAACCTCGGAAACGCACGAGGTGCAAGCCCAACCGTTCTCATGACGCGGAGGAGATCTCGGGTTATGGACACCAAGCATCTAACCCTACCGCCCAAGGTCTACCCATTGGCTCCCATCGGTGTGACGACTGGCGAACCCGTAGACCTGCCACAGTCATTATCTCAATATCGCGACACGATGAATCGTCGCACATCACATGCCCCAAAACAACTTACTCGATGCTACCCGTAGGGAGGCTTCAACTCTAAGCATCGGTTGTTAATAAACCCTTGGGCTCGGATTACAGTTACAAAATACTCTTCACATAGTGTTCATCATATTCACGCCCACCTATTCAATGAATTCACCTCAACACTACGCATAATAGATATGTTCAACACCAAACTGTATAAATATATTCTATACCAATCTCAACCCTTAGTATCTAGCCTTCCCATCCAATCCATTTCTCTACCATTACATGGTTATTCCTTATTACACAACCAAATGAGTAACCATGCTAAATTATAGTAACAACAACATTATAGATATATGGGAGCAAGATAACAAATGAGCAAATCACAACCATTGCAAGAGTGCTAGCATTATAAATTAACAAGTGCATTAACATAGGATAGCCCGATACTAAAACTGGGATTACCCGGAGCTAAAGGAATCCGATCACAATGCTCAACCCCTCGTTGGAAAGGTATTCGCGAGGGCTACGACTTTTGTGTTGAGTCGATCGCCCAGATCTGGTCGCAACATACCAGAAATTCAACTCGAATACGTACAGGAAACAGTTTCCTGTACAGGATTTTCCCGAACGCAGCGGACTCGAACCAGCTTTCCCGTGGCTACGAGTATCGCATGGAAACGTGCAAGCACTCGTTGGAAAGGTAATTTCAAGGGCTACGACTTTCGTGTTGAGTCGATCACCCAGATTTGGCCAGAACACCTCTGAAATTGGCCACGAAGGTCGCCGCGTGCAGAAATCAGATTTCTGCACGCATCTTAAGGCGAGATGAACGGCATCCGTTCATCTTCTTCCTTGCAACGACCTCGCATAAACTTCTCCAGAAATCACACCCAACCTTATTTCTCCTTTCAAAGCCAAACCCTCAACGAAAACCCCTCTCATCTCCACTTTGAATGATGAGAAGGTTGAGGGAGACTAAGCCTAGAAAACCTAGGCATGGCTTATCCTAAGAACTCTCCTCCTCACCATCAAGACTCTATGGAGTCGATGTCTCTCCTATAAGAACTATAGATCTAGCACCAAGGGAGAGGGGAGGAAGTTCACTTCAAGTTCAGCGGTTCCACCATGGCCGGCCATGAGCCTCGCACTCCTTCGTAGCGGCATTCCGTTTCCGCCAAGGATGGCCTGGCAATCTTCCTCCAAGGATGGCTCCGGCAAGCCTCTTCCTCCTCCAGCCAAGAGAACTCTCTCAGAAATTTCGGGGCAGAAGAAAGGGGATGAAATGCTAGGGTTTCACAACTTTTTCCTTTTTATACACCGCAGACACGGGTAGGCACACGGCCGTGTTCCTACCCGTGTTCAGGTGACACGGCCGTGTCGCCTGCCGTGTTTAGGGCCGTGTTCATCCCAGAACATCTTTCTGCCATGTCGGGGTTGCGGCACACGGGTAGAGACACGGCCGTGTCTCGACCCGTGTCCTCAGCACACGGGTAGGGACACGCCCGTGTCCCAATACCCGTGTACCTCTCTGACTGGATAAGCTTGGCATGAGGCACACGGGTATGGACACGGCCGTGTCCATACCCGTGTCGGCCAAAATCACCGTTTTGCCTTGTTTTCTTCATTTCCCATACGTTCACACCTGTTCACCCACACCCCCATTGGGCTCACCACAGCCCCTAGACATAAATACGCAATCAAGGGGCCTAGCGCGAATTGGGACGTTACAAATCGTATAAACAAAATAAAAGATTTCATCCCCGAAATCAGGGTAAGGCTACGGGAGTGAAACACATAAAAGGGAACTATGCTTTCAAATAAAATTCTTACCTAGAGTAAATAATTCCGGGTAGCGCCCTCGCATTAAATCCTTTGGCTCCCATGTGAACTCCTCCTTCCCATGATTAGACCATAGCACTTTCACCAAGGGAACACTTTTGCGGCGCAAGGTTCTTGTCTCGTTATCAACGATCCGCACCGGCTCCAGTCACACAGATCTATCAGACGCCACGGCACCATCCGCCGTGGGGATATACTGTTCAGGCCGCAACAAAGCCTTCCGAAGCGACGATACATGGAACACGTCGTGAAGGTTCTCCAGCTCCGGTGGTAACTCCAATCGATAGGCCAGAGGGCCAATCCTTTCCACTACGACATAGGGCCCGACATACCTTGGGCTGAGCTTCTTGACTCCACGCACCCGCGACACTCCGTGCATCGGTCGAATCTTCAGGAACACCTTATCACCCACTTGAAATTCCACCATACGGTGCCTTGCGTTGTAATATTTCGCCTGTCGGCTTTGAGCCTCTAGCATTCGATCCCGGATCAACCTAACCACCGCATCCGTGTCATCAATATACTCATTTCCCAATGTCTTCGGATCTTCGTCTTGCACCCAGGACAAGGGTGTTCTACACCTCCTTCCATACAAAGCTTCATGAGGTGCCATTCCAATACTGGCTTGATGACTGTTATTATAAGAGAACTCCACGAGAGGTAAGAGTCTCTCCCATGGTTCTCCTTTATCTAGCACACACAACCTCAGAAGGTCCTCCAATGTTCGGATGGTTCGTTAAGATTGCCCGTCCGTTTGTGGGTGAAAGGCTGTGCTAAAGGCGAGGCGCGAGCCCAAATAAGCCTGTACAGCCCTCCATTCTCTTGAAGTAAACCGACCATCCCGATCAGAGACGATCGTCTTCGGCACACCATGGTACCGCACAAATTGCTCCACAAAGAGACGCACTAGGACGCCCACATGTGCCTCCTTCTTCATTGGGATAAATCGGGCTACCTTGGTCAACCGGTCAACTATCACCCACACAGAATCATTCCCCGAGCGCGAGTGAGGTAACCCGTGGACGAAGTCCATGGAGATGTCCTCAAATTTCCATTCAGGGATGGGCAACGACTGTAGCATCCCACCGGGGCTTCTGCACTCCGCCTTCACCATTTGGCAGGCCACACAATGAGTAACAAAGTACTTGACATCTCTCTTCATGCCCGGCCAACACATTGTCTTTCTCAAATCGGTGTACATCTTCGCGATCCCCGGGTGCACCGAGTACTTGGAGCAATGGGCCTCCTTTAGAATATCCTCCCGAATGTTGTCACCTTCGGGGATGTAAAGCCGGTCACGAAAATGGACGAGGCCGTCTTTTAGGGAGTATTCTTCCGTAGCCCCATCCTCCATTGACTTGAAAGTCGGGGTTAAAGCCGCATCCTTCTTTTGTTCCGTCCGGATCCGGTCTCGTATGTTGCAAACTATACTCATCGCGGCCAAATACTCGGTATACTCCTCCGATTGATTCTTAAAGACCAAAGTGACTTCCATCTCTTGCAGTGTCTGGATTAACTCCATCCTCATCAAGCGGGATTCCATGCTCGTTCCCGGTGCCTTTCGGCTCAAGGCATCAGCTACGGAATTAACCTTCCCGGGGTGGTAGTTCAAGGTGAATTCGTAGTCGCACAAGAACTCCAACCACCGCCGCTGTCTCAAGTTTAACTCCTTTTGGGTGTGAACGTACTTCAGATTTTTGTGATCCGAGTAGATCTCGCAGTGGACGCCATATAAATAATGCCTCCAAATCTTCAAGGCGAATACCACCGCTCCCAAATCTAGATCATGCACCGGGTAGCTGGTTTCATGCTTCTTCAACTGTCTTGAAGCATAAGCGATCACATGCCCATTCTGCATCAACACAGCTCCCATCCCTTGGTACGACGCATCCGTGTAAACTTGAAAGCCCTCCTTCCCAGATGGAAGAGCTAGGATGGGTGCAGTCGTCAATCTGTCCTTCAACTCTTGGAATGCAGCTTCGCACTGGGGTGTCCATTCAAACGGCACACCCTTCTTGGTCAGCGTAGTAAGGGGAAGGGCGATCTTCGAGAAGCCTTTCACGAACTTGCGATAGTACCCGGCAAGTCCAAGAAAGCTCCGTATGTCGGCCGCTGACTTCAATGGCGACCACTCCTTCACGGCCCGCACCTTGGCCGGATCTACAGCTAGCCCCGCCCCACTAATCACATGGCCCAAGAACGCGACCTCTCGAAGCCAAAACTCGCATTTGCTGAACTTGGCAAACAAGGTATGCTCCTTTAGCTTCCTCAGCACTAAAGTTAGATGTTCGGCGTGTTCTGCTTCGGTCTTGGAGTAGACTAGGATATCATCGATGAACACGATGACAAAGATGTCCAAATAAGGGCTGAACACCTTGTTCATCAAGCTCATAAAGGCGGAAGGGGCGTTTGTGAGCCCAAACGGCATCACGGTGAATTCATACAAACCATATCTCGAACTGAACGCCGTCTTCTGAATGTCATCTTCTTGTATCCTCAGCTGATAATATCCCGAACGCAGATCTAACTTGGAGAACCAATACGATCCCACCAATTGATCAAATAATTCATCAATGCGCGGTAGGGGATAGGTGTTCCGCACCGTTAACCGGTTCAACTCTCGATAATCAATACATAACCGCAGGGTGCCATCCTTCTTTTTGACGAACAAAACGGGCGCTCCCCAAGGCGACGAGCTTGGGCGAACGAACCCTGCTTCCACCAATTCCTGAAGGTGGACTCTAAACTCTGCAAGTTCCTTCGGAGCCATTCGGTATGGAGCTCGCGAGACGGGCTTGGCACCCGGAATTAGCTTGATTTGGAAGTCCACTTCCCTATGCGGGGGTAGTCCCGGCAATTTCTCGGGAAATACCTCGGGAAATTCTCGCACCACCCGCACATCCTTGACCTCTAATGTCAATTTCTTCAACTCGAAGCAAATTACATAGACCTTGTCCCCTTCCATATGAGATTTCATAACTTGGATTGAAGATAATAATTTACGGGGTGCGAATTTAATACCTTGGAAGATGACTTCCGAGTCTCCATGCCTCAACATAACTTGCTTCTCCGCACAATTGATCCTGGCGTGGTGCCAGTCCAACCATTTCATGCCCAGGATGAGATCGAACTCCGGGATTCTTAACACTGTAGCCGGAGTTTCAAAGAACTTTCCTCCAATAAGGGTGTCGAAGTCGCAACTTGCTGACGACGTCATCTCAGAGCCGTCCGGAAGGCGCACCCTTTGAGTAGTGCCCGTGAAGTGTTGCACTCCCTCCAAGTCCTTCACGAAGTCCGCCGAAATGAACGAGTGAGACGCACCCGTGTCAAATAACGTATAGGTGGGCCTCCCGCTAACCATGACAGTGCCTAGGTTCCAAAAAGGGTAATCACTATCCAGAATTGCGCGTATCATTTGTATCGTAAATCTAACAAGTCATATAATATTAAAAAATTTTGCACGTACCGGTGATGACTTCCTGCGGATTTCTCTCCTGAGTCATATCCAATGCGAATACATGCTCCCGTGCATGTCCTTGATTTCTCCCTAGTGGTCCTCTTCCTCGGCCACGCATGTGCCCTCGCCCCCGTGGAGCTACTGGAGGGAGAGCAATAGGAGCACCCCCGATTAGTCGCGGGCAAACCCGTCGGACATGTCCCGGTTGGTTGCACTCAAAGCATATCACCTCACGTCGGCCCCCAGGTTGTTGATAATGTTGCTGCTGCGGTGGTGGAGGTAAAGCTGGTGGTGGCGGAATTGGGTACTCCACCCGATAGTTCCGGTTGACCCACCGACCGCCTCTGTGGTTTCCCCTTCCTCTGCCATGATCATTCCGCCTTCTATTACTAGGGCCGACTTCAATTACTCCTTCCGCAGGTCTCTTGCCACATCCCATGTGGTCCGCCTCCAGTCTCTTTGCCATGTCAATGATTTCTGCCAGGCTTGCATCGGCTATAAACAAAAGGGCCTGCCTCAGGGGGTCCCTTAATCCTTTGTAGAAGCGCATCGCGTAGCCTCTATCGTCCAAATCATAGGAATCGGCAAATCCTAGCGAGGTGTTGGAACTCCCTCTGGTACTCCGTTACCGATTTCGATCCCTGCTTCAGCTGCAGAAATCTTTCTTCAAGTTCATCCCGAGCAGAAGAAGGGATGAAGTGATCCAGAAAAGCCTCGGTGAACTCGTTCCAACTGATGTCTGTGTACAACCGCCCTTGGAAGGTGGAGCCCATGAGGGACTTCCACCACCTTTTGGCGTGCTGCTCTAGCAGCGTCACTACCAATGTCACCGCCATGCTGTTCGGACATCTTATGCCAGCCATCAATTCCTGCACGGTATCAAGCCATTCCTCGGTGCGCACCGGCGATTCTGTCCCAAGATAGGCAGGAGGGGACAGGGCACGGAAGGTGCTCAACCAGTTGGAGCCTGGCGCTTGTTGTTGCACCGGAGCTTGCTGGGCTTTAAATGCATCCAATATGGCTGACAGCGTTTGTCCCAGTTCCGACTGCTGGAATTGTGAAGGGACGGAAGGGGTAGGAGTGCCCCCAACCGGCTCCACCTGCGCTGGGACCTATACGCAAGGTACAAATTAGGGTCAGGTTGGCTAAAACTAATGTCAAAGTTGGACAACTTAGTGCGAATTACATATGGGCACACCACTGCTTCCGCTAAGTCGGTTTGTCCCCAAACCGACTAATCGAACGGGAGTGGCCCATTGTTACATGACTGCTCTAGTTGAAGATCGGCTAAGTCTGATACCATTTGTAAGACCCCCCTCCCGGAACACAACACACGGCACGAGGGGAGTCTTATGCCCGAAATAGCCGCCTTGCGGTAGCACTAACACACGGGTTAGCCTTTACCATAAGACGCCTATTCCGCCGGCTACAATCCATATCACATAAACCATGCCAACCCAACCATAACAGAAAAGTAAAGCAGTTCAATTCACAGCTAAGTTTAAGTCCAAAAGAGCGGAAGATAACAAGCACAACAGGCTTGTACAAAAGAACAAGAGTCTAGAAATGTTTTGCCAAACGGCTACATGAAAACACTCACGACTGTCACTGACGGTGCCGATGGCACCACCACTTCAGGTCCTATCGTCCGGGCCTGGCTGTCCTGCTGCATAGTCCGTTGCTGCTCTACCTGCGGGGTTTCCTCCTAAAAAGGAAGACGTAGCAACCGTTAGTCATAAGACTAAGTGGCTTCACATCCGCTCCCCGGCGACTCCTCGGCACCGGGCGGAGAAAGGAACAAAGGTACAATGTATATATATATCTAAGCGAGTAAACAAATAGGTGACTGTAAATATGGTGGAGTATAAACTACGCTGCACAACTAGCAGTTCTACAAATATCTACATATATAACAGCAGGTATAATTAATCAGAATAGTAACTTAACTTATAAGAGTACCCATACAAACTTATAAGTTAAGGATCGGCTTAACAGTAAAGTAACTCATCGTATAAGAGTGCCCATACAAACTTATACGATGAGGATCTTGTGTATGTAATGAATGACATGATATGAATGTTATGCTATGACCGAATCATGCGCACGCACATGCAAGTTGCTATGTTGACACAGACTTGAAGTTCCCACTTTTCGAGCAGGTAGCTAACCTCTCAGGCGTCGTCCGTCGTGGCCAGACGGCGACAGTGGAGCGGGCGTCTCCACTACTAGGTGGTATCACACTACCTATCCTAGGCCCCCGTACGCCTCAACGCTAAAATACAACAGCGGAGCTCACCTGCGTACTACGGCTCAGAAGGGGTCTTGGGTAAATGTGCACCAAGAACACAGCCCCACCCGGCCTTTGATTTCGAACCGGATGGAACCTCAGAAACGCACGAGGTGCAAGCCCAACCGTTCTCATGGCGCAGGAGGAGATCTCAGGTTATGGACACCAAGCATCTAACCCTACCGCCCAAGGTCTACCCATTGGCTCCCATCGGTGTGACGACTGGCGAACCCGTAGACCTGCCACAGTCATTATCTCAATATCGTGACACGATGAATCGTCGCACATCACATGCCCCAAAACAACTTACTCGATGCTACCCGTAGGGAGGCTTCAACTCTAAGCATCGGTTGTTAATAAACCCTTGGGCTCGGATTACGGTTACAAAATACTCTTCACATAGTGTTCATCATATTCACGCCCACCTATTCAATGAATTCACCTCAACACTACGCATAATAGATATGTTCAACACCAAACTGTATAAATATATTCTATACCAATCTCAACCCTTAGTATCTAGCCTTCCCATCCAATCCATTTCTCTACCATTACATGGTTATTCCTTATTACACAACCAAATGAGTAACCATGCTAAATTATAGTAACAACAACATTATAGATATATGGGAGCAAGATAACAAATGAGCAAATCACAACCATTGCAAGAGTACTAGCATTATAAATTAACAAGTGCATTAACATAGGATAGCCCGATACTAAAACTGGGATTCCCGGAGCTATAGGAATCCGATCACAATGCTCAACCCCTCGTTGGAAAGGTATTCGCGAGGGCTACGACTTTTGTGTTGAGTCGATCGCACAGATCTGGTCGCAACATACCAGAAATTCAACTCGAATACGTACAGGAAACAGTTTCCTGTACAGGATTTTCCCGAACGCAGCGGACTCGAACCAGCTTTCCCGTGGCTACGGGTATCGCATGGAAACGTGCAATCACTCGTTGGAAAGGTAATTTCAAGGGCTACGACTTTTGTGTTGAGTTGATCACCCAGATTTGGCCAAAACACCTCTGAAATTGGCCACGAAGGTCGCCGTGTGCAGAAATCAGATTTCTGCACGCATCTTAAGGCGAGATGAACGACATCCGTTCATCTTCTTCCTTGCAACGACCTCGCATAAACTTCTCCAGAAATCACAACCAACCTTATTTCTCCTTTCAAAGCCAAACCCTCAACGAAAACCCCTCTCATCTCCACTTTGAATGATGAGAAGGTTGAGGGAGACAAAGCCTAGAAAACCTAGGCATGGCTTATCCTAAGAACTCTCCTCCTCACCATCAAGACTCTATGGAGTCGATGTCTCTCCTATAATAACTATAGATCTAGCACCAAGGGAGAGGGGAGGAAGCTCACTTCAAGTTCAGCGGTTCCACCATGGCCGGCCATGAGCCTCGCACTCCTTCGTAGCGACATTCCGTTTCCGCCAAGGATGGCCCGACAATCTTCCTCCAAGGATGGCTCCGGCAAGCCTCTTCCTCCTCCAGCCAAGAGAACTCTCTCAAAATTTCGGGGCAGAAGAAAGGGTATGAAATGCTAGGGTTTCACAACTTTTTCCTTTTTATACACCGCAGACACGGGTAGGCACACGGCCGCGTTCCTACCCGTGTTCAGGTGACACGGCCGTGTCGCCTGCCGTGTTTAGGGCCGTGTTCATCCCAGAACATCTTTCTGCCATGTCGGGGTTGCGGCACACGGGTATGGACACGGTCGTGTCCATACCCGTGTCGGCCAAAATCACTGTTTTGCCTTGTTTTCCTCATTTCCCATACGTTCGCACCTGTTTACCCACACCCCCATTGGGCTCACCACAGCCCCCTAGACATAAATACGCAATCAAGGGGCCTAGCGCGAATTGGGACGTTACACTGTGTAGGACGTGTGTATTGGTTGAATGGTTTCATTGAGTAACCCATCGGTCTGTCTGTGGTATATGGCGTCGGGCCCCGACTGGACCTACTGCTATATGCTATATGACGGATATGGGTGTTACACACGCCCATGTCCCAGGCCGTGTCACCCAGCCTGAACTCCAAATTAGAATTTGGGGTGTTACAACCCTCCCCTCCTTACAATAAATTTCATCCCGAAATTTGCTCACAACAAGGAAACCCAACAAGCATAATATTATAACTTCAAAATGACCGTTACAACAAAAGAAGCACTTTACAATAGTTCAAACAAACAACTCGGGAAAATCAGCTTGAATGGTTTGCTCCCGCTCCCATGTTTGCTCCTCACGACCAAAATTGTCCCACCGGACTTTGACCATCCCTATTTTTTTGTTCCGCAACTGTTTATCGGCTCTATCTTCGATCCGAATGGGTCTAACCTTTGTCGTTAGCCCATATTCGACCGGTACGCGATCATTCTCAATCACTTGAGCTGCTTCCTTGACGGCTTTTCGAAGCACTGAGATGTGGAACACATCATGCAAGCCACTCAATTCTGCTGAAAGAGCTAGCCGATAGGTAGCTTCCCCAACTCGCTCCACCACTTCTAACGGACCAAGATATATCGGACTTAGCTTTTTTAACCGCCGAATCCTGGACATGACTTTGAAGGGTTTGATCTTCAAATATATCCAATCGCCCACCGCAAACTCCACGTTTCGGTGCTTAGTGTTGTAGTACTTTACTTGACGATCCTGGGCTATCAGTAGCCTCTCCCGAATAAAGTGTATTGTCGAGTTAGCCTCTTCGACTATCTTACGCTTATACAACTTGGATTCGCCTACTTCTGCCCAAGCTAACGGTGTACGACACTTACGACCATACAGAGCTTCAAACGGTGTCATACCAATGCTCGCTTGGTAGCTATTATTGTAGGCAAACTCCACCATATAGAGATGATCTTCCCATCTCTTACCAAAATCCAGGGCGCACATTCAGAGCATATCCACCATCGTCTTGTTGGTCCGTTCAGTCTGGCCATCCGTATGGGGATGAAAGATCGTACTGAATGCTAACTTTGTTCCCAACAATTGATGGATTAGCCTCCAATCATTCGACGTGAATCGCTCATCATGGTCACTGATGATGCTCCTGGGAACACCGTGCAATCGGACAATCTGCTCCACATAAAGCTTGGCCAAGGTTTCCACTAAATCGTCCCTCTTATTCGGTAGGAAGTGAGCCACTTTTGTCAAACGGTCTATAATCACCCAGATTGAATCATTCCCACATTGAGATCTCGGCAACCCGTGCACGGAATCCATTGAGATATCATCAAACTTCCACTCCGGAATAGGTAACGACTTCAGGAAACCCCCAGGCTTCTGACATTCCACTTTGACCAACGCACAAGTTTGACACTTAGCCACATAATGTGTTATGTCTTTATTTAGTCCTGGCCACCAGAATAATTTCTTCATATCCTTGTACATCTTTGTGTTCCCAGGGTGAATTGAGTACTTTACAAAGTGAGCTTCATACATCAACTCTTCTCTCAACTTACCCATACTTGGGACGCACAGCCGACCATCTTTCCATAACAAGCCGTCATCCCAGGAGAATTGGTCATCAGACCCATCCTTTGCATAGCGTTGGAGACTTTCATCAAGCTCTATTGCTCGCCGAACACAGTCCGTAAGATCATACTGTACCTCCGTCCAGTTCAAGTGTGCATCAACTGTGGAATTCTTGTCAACACAAGAAATCTCTAACGCTTCCAACTCATGGATCAGACGCTCATCATGCATTTGCAACCAGCTTGCTCGTACCGGAGTCCTACGACTCAACGCATCAGCGACCATATTTCCCTTCCTGGGAGTATAGTGAATATCAAAGGTATAGTCCCATAGGAACTCCATCCACCTTCATTGTCGCATATTCAGATACTTCTGATCCAACAGATACTTTAGGCTCTTATGATCTGTATAGATATCCACTTTAACGCCATATAGTTAGTGTCGCCACAATTTTAGCGCAAAGTTCACCATCGCCAACTCCAAGTCGTGGACGGGATAATTCCGTTCATGCACTTTCAACTGGCGTGAGGCATAAGCAATCACTTTACTAGACTGCAAAAGAACG
Source organism: Platanthera zijinensis (assembly GCA_039513925.1). Lineage (NCBI taxonomy): Eukaryota > Viridiplantae > Streptophyta > Magnoliopsida > Asparagales > Orchidaceae > Platanthera > Platanthera zijinensis. Next base: position 102,060,039 of record CM077095.1, read on the forward strand.
CAGCCTAAGCCGCTCCCTGAAGCATCACTATAGATCTCATAGTCGTACGTACCATATGGCGACATCAACACAGGCATCGTGGTCAAACGACTCTTCAGCTCTTCAAAAGCTAACGCGCACTCCGACGTCCAAACGAACTTCTGATCCTTTCTCGTCAACGTGGTCAGAGGTAAAGCAATCCGTTAAAGTTTTCCACAAACTGTCTGTAGTAGCCTACAAGTCCAAGGAAACTCCTGACCTCGACCACTGAAGACATCACTGTCCACTCTCAAATGACACTTATCTTTGACGGATCCACTACTACGCCCTCTCCACTTACCACGTGGCCAAGAAAAGCCACCAACGACAGCCAAAACTCACACTTTGAGAACTTGGCATAGATTTTATTCCTCCGAAAGGTATGCAACACCAACCGCAAATGGTTTTCATGATCGGCTTCCGACTGCGAGTACACTAAGATATCATCGATGAAGACAATCACAAATAAATCCAAGTACTCTCGGAATGTTCGTTGCATTAGATCCATGAATACTGAAGGCGCATTACATAAGTCAAATGGCATTACGGTGAACTCATAATGCCCGTAGCGTGTTACAAATGCTGTCTTGGGAATGTCACCTTCCCGAACCCTTAGCTGGTAATATCCAAATTTTAAATCCAATTTGAAATAGATGGTTAATCCCACTAGCTGATCAAACAAGTCATCTATTCGTGGAATCAGATACTTGTTTTTCTCCGTCAGCTTATTCAACTCACGATAGTCAATACATAACCGTAAACTACCGTCCTTTTTTTAAAAAATAGAACAGGAGCGCTCCAAGGTGACATACTTGGGCGTATGTATCCCTGTTCTAGCAACTCTTGCAACTGGACCTTCTATTCTTCCATTTCTTTTGGTGCTATTTGATATGGCGAGCGGGCCACAGGTTTCGCACCTGGCACTAACTCAATAGAGAAGTCAATCTCTCGCTGGGGCGGTAACCAAGGAAGATCCTTAGGAAATACATCGGCAAACTCCGACACAATCGGAACATTGCTCACACTGGCCTTTAGCTCAACAGCCTAAATAAGCGTGAAGAATAACTCCGCGCCCTTTCGAACAGTATTGACGACTTGGAGAGCAGACACCAAGATCCTGCCTACTCCTCGCATACCATCGAACTTAGTCTCAAGCTCAGTATTCTGGCCTAGTGTGATCTCCTTTGAATTGCAATCAATAAAGGCACGCTGCTCCGAGATCCAGTCCATGCTAAAGATCACATCAAACTCCGATATTGGTAGCACAGATGCACTCAAACCGAAATCCCGACTTCCTATTTGAACTTCCACATCGCAAGCTCTATCCATAAGCATCACACACCCATTCGGTAATAACACTTTTATACTATATGTCATCACATGACTCGGTACTCAAATTCGAGCTACGAAGTCCTTAGATAGAAATAAATGCAAAGCACCCGTATCAAATAGGGCTCTCGCTGGGTTGTTCCGAATCAAGACAAAGCCTGTAACACACACATCATGCACAAGCTACATAGAAAGTATGCAATAAAAACAAAGCAAGCAATATCTTAAATCGTACATGTGACGACATCACTTTGCTTTATAGCCTTCTACTGGCCAAGATTATATACTATGGGTTGCGCCTGGGATGAAGAGGACTCTACCACTGCTTTGCCCTTCTCAGCATAAGACGCGCCCGTCTTCTTTTCCCCTTCTGGCTGAGCAACCCGACAATCACGAGCTATATGCCCCACTTTGCCACTAGTAAAGTAGGTATGAGACTCCTGCTTTGAAGTTGCTCCCGATGCAACTATCGCAGAAGCTTGCCCAGAAGGCTTGGACCTCTTGCCCCACTTCTTCTGGTAGTACAATTTTCCAGGGCGGGGTGCCTTGAACTTTGGCTTTGTCACAGCCAAGTCCTTTTTTCGTTGCACCCGCTTCATGTCCTTCTCCAGCGCACACGCAGTATCAACCAATGCCTGAAATCCTTGGTTCACCGAACTCGAAAGCAGGAACCTCAACTCATCCCGCAGTCCTTCATAGAACCGATTAGTTTTCCTTTGTTCATCTGCGAAGATTGACCCCGCATACGGTCCCAACCTTGTAAATTCATGCAAGTACGAATCAACGCTACTTTCTCCTTGCGTTACTCGTTGGAACTCGTTCTCCATGGCAATGCGTTCTGTCGCTGGTAAGTGCTTTGCCAAAACCATTCGAGAGAACTTCTCAATCAAAACTTGTGTTAACTGCCTGCCCGCTAAATGGTGTAACTCAACCTCGTCCCACCATAATCAAGCCTCTCCTTCCAACATGAATGTGGCCAAGGTGACCTTCTGACTTTCCTCCATCCTGATCGCATTCAATATATGCTTGACTCGCGATAACCAATCCTCTGCCTGTGTTGGGGATCCCATACCCGTGAAAGTAGGCGGATTAAAGCTCATGAATTGCTTCAACATTCGTTTAGCGGCTCGCGGATCCACAACCTCAACCGGTTCGGGTCTTACACCAACACGATCTAGCACCAATGCGGGCTACGCCTTCCCGGTCGGCTGAACCAATGCCTGCTGCACCTGCCCGGTCGGCTGAATCATGGCAAATAATGCCTCAGCAACAAAGCGAACTATTTCCACAGATGGAGGAGGTGTAGACACATCAGCTGGTGTCGCACACTCATCAGAATGCTATAGCTCAGACTGTCCAGCACCACTACGAGTCACCTATAGGTGAACAAGACACACATTAGCGACCTCGCGCAAGCAATAACAATAATTTAGGAACACACAGGTTCCTCAAGCAACTGTATTTGCATTCCTTAGTGGACATTCAAGAGTTCATTAGTGTTAAAGCGGTTCGCACGTACACTTATTGTAACACCTCTCCATTACACCAGAGTGGTCTATTAGCGAGCATGTTACCGGGCTGCAGCCCAAGAAAACCAACCCCTATCCATCCACATGCGAGTTTTTGGTGGCCACAAGCTCTCTTTGATGAGCGAACTCGATAGTTAAGTTGGGTCGTACGGGGACTTCCCAGGAGGTCACCCATCCCAGTACTACTCTTGCCCAAGCACGCTTAACTATGGAGTTCCATCATTTCTTATCACCAATTGAGCTGTTCACAGGCACAACCCATTGACTACACAAACTACACGTTTATACGTGGAGTCTTCTCCGGTGCGCAATATGCAACATCACCAATCAATACCAACCTGTCCAGATGGGCTTCACACAACATGCCTATCCTGTACTACATATTTCCGGGTCTAGATGCATACTCAATTGGGGATAACAACTATCAACCCACGGAGATTACTTACTCTTCCACCTTTTGGTGGAGGATCCCATGCTTCATGCATAAAGTTGGACTTCACTTGTCCAATGAAGGAAGATCATTATCCTTGACAATCTCTTGGAGCCATAGAAATTCTAACCGATTGAAAAGAACCGCAGCGGCCTCGCCTCCACAAATCTTGCCTCGGATCTCGAATCGGAACTCTAAAGCTCTAGCGGTGGCAGGATCTTCTCCTCTTCATCCTCCTTGCTCCTCTCCCTTCTCTCTTCTCTTTAGAAAGAGAATAGCCAAGTGAAGAATGAAATCTTTACTTAAATACGGGGTTAAACCCAGCAGGTAATAACCTGGGCCACAGGATCCAGGATGAATGAAACGAACGGCCACAAATCCCCCTCAAAATCTAATTTTTTGGGCTGACACGGCCTGTGACATGCCCATGTCACAGGCTGTGTACTGCAAGAGGTACTCGAACCGACTGATCCATACCAGGACACGGGCATAGACACGCCCGTGTCAAGCCCTTGACACGCCCGTGTTGAGGGGCGTGTCCCTCAAACGGCACAGGATCAACATTCCCGAAAAGGACACGACTGCGGCACACGCCCGTGTCCTTAGCCGTGTGCCAAACAGGCCCCTGTGACACCCCCATGTCACAGGCCATGTGCCACACTTAAAGCCGCCAGATTACCAACCCTAGAAGGACACGGCCTCGGACACGCCTGTGCTCCTGGCCGTGTCACCTCTCAACGATCGTCGACTGTAGTGTGTCGAGAACTAGATACACACAGTGAAGGACACGCCCTGGGACACGCCCGTATCCCAGGCCATGTGCCTAACTCGAGACACACTCGAGCCCCACTCGAGTACTACTCGACCCACTCGAGTACCCAGAGCTGGACATGCCATGGGACACGCCCGTGTCCCAGGCTGTGTCACCCAGCCTGAACTCCAAATTGGAATTTTGGGTATTATAACCCTCCCCTTCTTACAATAAATTTCATCCCAAAATTTTCTCACAACAAGGAAACCAAGCAAGCACAATGTTATAACTTCAAAATGATCGTTATAACAAAAGACGCACTTTACAATATATAATAGAAGGTTCGGCCGGGGCCCCACACTATATGCCACAAACATACGGCGAGGTCACAGGTTAATTCCAAAACATCATCGCACCCTAACTCAGAGCATGCTAGCGGAAGATTTTAACAATAAAGATGAACACATCCCTGGAATGTCTACTACAAATATAAACCACATTTATATATCAACTCTTGAAAGAGTGTACAGCAAATACAACACATGTTGTCCTTAAGGCCTTACAGTTCCTCTTTTCACAGTGTGGACTGCATACATCGGCGCGCAAGCCGGCCACACATGAACAAAACACAATAGAAAGCTTAGACTTCAAGGGCTAGCAGCGGCAGTGGCAGCAAAAGCAACAACAGGGACTTTAGCCCTGACTTCCCGCTCGGCTCTCCAGCACCTGCATAGGGACAGCCCACCTAGAATGTGGTAAACAAGGCAACGGTCAGCATTCAGCTGATCTATTTATAATAATCCTACCCCTTTCCAGGGGCAGTGAAATTCCTTCCCTATAGGCATAGACATGCATAGACAGATATATCATATCTTGTTCTCTCACGCACAATAAATCCATCACAACCTTCAGCCACACAGGCCGACGATCCGTACACTCAGGGCACATTCTTGGTCCACTGGCAAACCAGGGTCAACACCACCGTTTACACGGTATTGAGCATTTAGTCTTAATGGCACGCAAGCCTAAGACTCTCATTATGCCACTAACGAAAGCTCAATGCCTTGACGCTCTCCTGTACCGTCGACATAACACAGGTACGGATCAACCACCCCCCATTGCTTAAGTCGCCTTTCCATCACCGAGTACAGCGTACTCGAGGTATCTGAAGGCGCGGGTCGGTTTCACCTTTCCTGTTCGGCAAGAAGCCTTTTTCAGAGCTCGCAGCTCACACTAGCCATAATGTCTGCTAAGGGCTGTCTTCACAATAGCCATGTTGTCCACCAAGGACTGGCTACAGTGTCCATAACGGACTGTCTACACTGTAGCCACAACACAAACAGTACAAGGGTATTTTCCTAGAATTGCTTATTCGAGTACTTCCTGCTACTTCCCTTCACAGACACAACCCATTGACTCCAAAAACTACACGTTTATACACAGAGTCTTCTCCGGTGCGCAATATGCAACATCAACAATCCAGACAAACCTTCCAGATGGGCTTCACACAACATGCCTATCCCGTACTACACAATTCCGGGTCTAGATGCAGACTTAACTGGGGATAGCAACTATCAACCCACGGGGATCACTTACTCTTCCACCTTTTGGTGGAAGATCCCATGCTTATGCATAAAGGAGGACTTCACTTGTCTAATGAAGGAATATCGTTACCCTTGATGATCTATTGGGAGCCATAGAAATTCTAGCCGGTTGAAAAGAATCGCATCGGCCTTGCCTCCACAAATCTGGCCTCGGATCTCGAATCGAAACTCTAAAGCTCCAGCGGTGGCCGGATCTTCTCCTCTTCCTCCTCCTTGTTTCTCTCCCTTCTCTCTTCTCTTTAGAAAGAAAAAATCTAAGTGAAGAATGAAATCTTCACTCAAATCTGGAGTTAACCCAATAGGAAAATAACCTGGGCCACAAGATCTAGGCTGAAGGAAACAAACAACAACAAATCGCCCTCAAAAATTTATTTTTTGGGCTGACACGGCTTGTGACACGACTGTATCACAGGTCGTGTACTGCAAGAGGTACACGAACCGACTCATCCAGACTAAGACACGTGCTTATACACGCCTGTGTCAAGCCCCTAACACGACCGTGTTAGTAAGTACACACCCGTGTTGAGGGGCGTGTCCCTCAAACGGCACAGGATCAACATTCCGGAAAAGTACATGACTGAGGCACACGCCCAAGTCCTTAGCCGTGTGCCAAACACGCCCCTGTGATACTCCCATGTCACAGGCCGTATGACACACTCAATGCTGCCCGGTTACCAACCCGAGCAGGACACGGCCTCAGACACGCTCGTGTCCCTGGTTGTGACGCCTCTCGATGATCGTAAACTGTACTGTGTCGAGAGCTCGACACACACAGTGAAGGACATGCCCTGTGACACACCCGTGTCTTAGGCCGTATGCCTCACTCGAGACACACTCGAGCCCCACTCGAGTACTACTCGACCCACTTGAGTACCTAGAGCTGGACATGCCCTGGGACACGCCCGTATCCCAGGCCGTATCACCCAGCCATAACTCAAAATTGGAATTTGGGGTGTTACACAGAGAAAATAAGCTAAGTCTATATGTGTTGAGTGATGAAGGCTCACTCAATGCCTATTCAGTTAGACTGCAAAATTAAAAATGCGTTGAGTGATGATTGATCACTCAACGCCTGAAGATGCAGAAATCTGCCCAATTGTTTTGGTATTGAGTGACAAGACATCACTCAACGCTCATGCTGAATTGTGAATTTGGCTAAGTCTACAGGTACTGTGTCATGATGTCGTCAGCAGGAATTCAAATGTTGTGGGAACTAAATAATAGACTGAAAGTGAGGGATAAATCTTATCTTTACTATAGAGGGGGGGGGGGGGGAGGGGGTGAATAGAGTATTAAAAATTTGTTAACTTGTTTTTATAGCGGATTAAAAGTTAGTGATATATATATATATAAGTATTAAGAGAAATATAAAAGCACACAAACAAAAAATAAAGGAAAACCAGATGACACAAGGAATTTAAAGTGATTCCCCAATAAACCTGGGTATCCACTCTTTTACCACCCTGGTAGGAATCCACTACAGGTTTTTGATCAGGTGCCCTGCCACCACAGGTTTTTGCTCAGGGTCCATGTCACCACAAGATCTATTTTCTAAGGGAGATCTAGCAACCCTTTGAGATTTTGATCAGGTGGCCCAAAAATCAATCTAAGTCTTTTGTTCAGGAGACTTAATAATCAAAAAGGCTAACTTTTGAAGGGAGTTAAAACCATGTACACAGGAAATGGAAAAGTAAAAATGATATTGTCTTCTCTGTCTCAAAGCTCTGAGAAGACTAGTGGATTTTGATTTTGTCAAAGCTCGCCCTGAGTTATAGAAATCTGATCAGGAGTGGAAGCTTTGCTACAGGGTGTAGGCCTTCAAAGATGAAAACTTCTTCTTCCAGTGAATGATTCTGAGAGATTTAAATTTTGGTCTCAGATTGAATATGTGTTGCTGGAAGAAAATCTTGAAGAAGAAGAATGATGAAAAAGATGTTATCTGTCTCTGTCTCTTGTTCTCTGTTTGCAAATGTTCTCTTTCTTCTTCTCCTTGTACTTGATTACCAAAAAAATATTTTGTGTATCTTCTGCAATCTTCTGAAAATTTTCTTTATATATTGATTGCTGACTCAAACACATTTGAATTTCAAATTCCTTGAAATCTTCTGCATAATTTCTGGGATCCTGAACGGCTAATTTTTCCTTCAATGTATTTCCCTAACTGTCCCAGTAAATAAGATAGAGTAATAACTCTATGAAAACCATAATTAATGCTTTCCGGATCGGCTATATTCTTGAGAATATTTAGCATTAATTATCAGAGCATTATTGTCTTAATATCTGAAGTCAAACTGCTTTAGTCGATCTGATAAACTACGTAGAAGAATAGTCGAACATAACTTGGAAAGAGTTAGTCGAACTCAGGAATGATTTCGTCGACCTGAACTCCAAGTTCATCGAGCTAAGAATTCTCCTTCGTCGAGCTGAGCTCCAAGATCGTCGAGCTGAAAATATAATTGCCAATCTGAGCTCCAAGTTAGTCGAACTGAGAAGGTACTTCATCGAGTTGAGATTTTGATATAAGCTCACAGTTCGTCGATCTCAGCTGGACTTTCGTCGAGCTCAACTCAGAGAAGGAACTCTGAGTTCGTCGATCTGAGATCGACGATCGTCGAGCTGAGTTCAGCTATTGTCGAACACCTTTTCTGCAATCTTTAAACTGTCTTATCTCTAAATTCTTGTGTCTCTGAAGTCTTCGGAAGGTAGGTTTCAATAATCTAATCCTAATGTGACTGACCTTAACCCTAGAACTAACAAATGACCCTAGGCTATACATGTTGGGTCAACAATCCTAATAGTGAACCTAGCCAAAATCTCAAGTAGGGTTCCAACAACCTCCCCCTATTTGGGTGAGGTCACTATATAAAAATAAAAATAAAGAAAATCACAAAGCAATAAAAATATCTGACTGAATTTTAAATCATTCAGCAGATATGAATAAATGTGCCTTATGAATATATTCAATAATAATAAAGTTCAAAATGTAAAATCAGAAGATTAAGAAGTTTTCTTTGAAGCATCTAAAGAGGGAGCAGGTTTGGAGAAGACCATTATTCTCTTAGGATCCTCTACTTCTCTTTGAGTCATCTTCATGTCTTCAGCGCCAAGAATCTTGACTGATGCAGCTCTAGGCAGTACAGCCTATGGATGAAGACTCATATAAGTATCAACATTAAAGAGATTTTTCTTTTCATACCTTTCTATCTCTTTCTTCCTGTAGGAAGACATGGTTGAATACTGATAAGTATCTTTTCCTTCTTCCCTGGCTTTCCTGATATGTGAAAGTGCTATAATCTCCTTGAATCTGGCCATTCTAAAATTAGGATACATTTCAGGATCATAAACTGGAGACAGTGGCCTTTCTGGACTTGCTTTGTCTTGTTGATTTATTTCAGATGTCTGCTGTTGACTGCTTTTCTTCTTATGCTGTGTTGGAACACCCTATTACTAATTTGGGTAAGGATCACTATGCTTGTCTTAGGATCCTAGTTGACCTAGTTGTATAGTTGAGAAGGTCAACATTAGAATGAGTCTAGGGCATAGAACTTAGTTTTGAAGCTGCCCCCAAGACCACTCCAAGATCAAGGATGAAGAGCTAAGTCTAAAGCAATTTTCGTCGAGCTCAGGTCGACGAATCGTCGAACTCAGTTCGACGCTCTCTGAGCTCAACTTCAACAAATCGTCGAACTCCGGTCGACGATCTTCGAGCTCAGATCGACTATCTGCTTTTAGCTAGCTTCTGCTTAGTCGTCGAACTCCCCTCGACTATCGTCTAGCTCAGTTCGACGATGCCTCCTTCAGCTGTTTCTCAGGTCGCTGAGCTCAGTTCGACGATCTTTGAGCTCAGTTCGACGATTTCTGTCTGCTTATCTCAGTTCATCTCTGAGCTCAGTTCGACGATCGTAGAGCTCAGATCGACGATTATTTGGAGAGATCAACGTCTTCAAGATTTCAAATGCTGCTGATTCTTTGGAATGTTTTTGAATATTATCAGCATTTATGACAGAAGATCTCCCAGCCGTTTGGAGCAAGTTTCAAGGTATCATTCAGAGATTGTTTGCTGGACTTTCCTCTAAAAGACAAGACCATTTATGGAAAACATTTATGACTGACCAACGGCCACTTTGGACAAGGAGAATATTCAGAAAATCAATTCTATTACTATGGTCCTTAGATATACAGAACTATAACAACAAAAAAATAGACAGAGCTGATAGACAGAAAGAAAAAGAAAACACACAGAAGAATACTGTTAGTAGAAGAACAAGAAAACTACAACATCAAGATCTTCTAGCTGACTAAGTGTTCTTGCATCCTCATCTTAGATCTCCAGACACATCATCTTTCAGCTGTCCTGCTGAAACCATTCTTTGCTGGAGATCAAGTTCTGAAGACCTATCACCCTTCTGCAAAGCTTCTCTGCCTGAACCTCTCTACATCTCAGGGGGAGCTTTGACATCTTCAATCCACTTGTGCTTCTCTCATTTGACTGAGAACAGAGAAGACAACTTCAACTTTTACTTTTTCTTTTCCTGCTGTAAAAGGGTTCTTGAACTCCCTTCAAAAGTTCTGTCTGGTTCTGAGAGCCTTGTCAAAACTCAGTGGTGGCAAGACACCTTATCAAAAAATCTAGCTTTGGTTTTTGAGCACCTTATCAAAAGCTCATTGGTATCAGGACACCTGATCAACTCAGTCCTGAGTGGATTCCTACCAAGGGTGGTAGAAGAGTGGATGTACCCAGTTTTGGGGAACCACTATATTCCCTTGTGTCTTCTGGTTGTGCTTGTGTGATTTGTCTGCTGTGTGCTGTGTCCTTTTCCTTTCAGTTTTTAAGTTTCTGTTAGCACTCTACACTATAGCTTAAATAGAATTTTAATTTGTGCTATTTTATTAATCTGTGAAAAATTATTTTAAGTAAACTCTATTCACCCCCCTCTAGAGTTGAGATAGATCTTACCCTCACTTTCAATTGGTATCAGAGGGAGGTTGGTTGCTCATACTGGTTAACACCTGAACCAAAAGATCCCTGATAAGATCAATCTCTGTAGAGGATTACTTTTTATACATCTATCTACTCATTTAGAGACATGGCACAGAACAAAGATTATGCAAGCACCAGACCACCAGTGTGCAACCTCTCCAAGTTTGCACTCTGGAAGGCAAGGATTAGATTATATATGAATTCTATTGATGAGGATATCTTTAATTCTGTCTTGACAGTGTGTCCAACTCCACCAGCAAGCTCAAGTACAAGTGCTGTTCCACCTCCTTCTGGAACAGATGCAGATATAAAGAAGTGGAAGATTGCAGATGCTAAGGCTATGAACATCTTAGCCCAAACTATGTCTGATGATATTTTTCAAAAGGTAGCTGAATGCAACTCAGCCAAAGAAACCTGGGACAAACTCTCTGAAATTGTCTCAGGATCTGCTGATGAAAGAAAGGATAGAAGGTCTCATCTGATAAGTCAATATGAGAACTTCAAGAAAGGAGAAGCTGAATCAGTGGCTGACATGTACAATAGACTAAGTCTAATTGTCAATGAGCTAAAGACTTTGGACAAGGAAATCTCTTTAACTGAACTAAATGATAAAATCCTGATGTGCTTTCCCAGCACTTGGGATTCAAGAATCTGGCCAATCAAAGATGCCAGAAGTCTGAATGAGATTACCACTGAAGCTCTCCTGGGCAAGCTCAAATCCTATGAGCTGCTCATTAAAAATAGAGAAGAAGAACAGAAGGCTGCATCTCCAGCCACAAGGAAAGAAAAGACCATAGCCTTCAGGGCTGCAGAAGAGGAGCCTGAAGATAAAGCCACAGGAAATGATGAGCTCATAAGTCTACTAGCTAAGAGATTCTACAAGATGGCCAGAAAAGATTTCAGAAAAAGGCCATCATGCAGGACTGAACCAAGGTATGATAAATCAAATAACAATACAGAAATCATATGCTTTGGTTGCAGGAAACCAGGACACATTGTGCCTGACTGTCCAGAGAACAAGAATAAGGACAAGAGAGATAGAAGAGAAAGAAGAAAAGGAAAGGATCACAAGAAGAACAACTCAGACAAAGCCTCCTCCAGCAAAAACAAACATACAAGGAAGGGCTTTGTTGCTGAGACATGGAGTGAGACTGAAGAGGAATCGGAAGCCTCATCCAGTTCCAGTGATGATGAGGATGATGCAGATGAAAAGGAGTTCTGCATGATGGCCATCAATGCATCACAACAAAACTCTGATGAAGAATCAGAATCAGATTCAGACACTCACCCAGATGAAGATCAGGTAATCAATTCTTTTGATTTTAATTCTGAAGATTTCAAAAGTGAATTTAAGACACTATGCCTAGACCTATTAGAATCTGAGAAGGAGATAATATCTCTCAGGAATCAATTGTCTGAGCATAGTATCCTAAACTCAAAGAACCTCAAGCTCTCTGAGGAGTTAGAATGCTGTAGGGAGGAGATAGCTTCACTGAAAAGTGAACTATCAAAGGCCAAAAAGTTTGAAGAATCTCTAAATGGGAGAAGTATCAGACTGATGGACATCACAAGCACAGTGAACTCTAGATTCAACAGTACACTGGGCTTGGGTGCCTCATCCAGCCAACCTATAGTGTTAACAACTCCAATCAAATTTGTCTCTGACAAAGGAAAGGGAGTAGTAGAGGTGGCTAGGAAGAATGCAGACCTGCCAGAGAAAATTTCAGTTCAACAAAATGCGTCGAGCAGAGCTCGACGATCGTCGAACGAAGCTCGACGATCTTACCAAAGATCGTCGACCTCAGCTCGACGACACCCAAACTCCGAACTCAAGCACTATCGATCTTCGAACAGAGATCGACGATCTGACCCAAGATCGTCGACCTCAGCTCGAAGATCGTCGAACAGAGTTCAGAATTGTGAACACATTTTCAATGGCTCAGTCAAATTCAATCCTAGAAGTTGCACATCCCATGGACTCAACCCCTATACTGAATGGATAGTACCTCCTAGGAGATACCATCCTGAAGGCTATAAGAGTCAACCTGGGATGTCCTTTATTTCAGAATTTAAAGGTTATCAACCTAGGCCCAAGGTTAACTGGGTCAAAAACAAATAAGCTGTTTTTGTGCAGGTGAAGACCTATCCAGCATCAAACCATCAATGGTATCTGGATAGTGGGTGCTCAAAGCACATGACAGGGGACAAGGACAATTTCACTTCCTTCAAAGCCAAGCTTGGACCCAAAGTAATTTTTGGAGACTCAAGCTTTGGAACTACAAAAGGATATGGTGCAGTCCAAATTGGCTCAGTCACCTTCAAAAAGGTGGCATATGTTGAAGGACTCAAGCACAACCTGATAAGTATCAGTCAATTGTGTGATGAAGGATATCAAGTAACCTTCAACAAAGCCATATGCAAAGTCCAGTCAGTGGACAACACAACTGTGTTGACAGGTAACAGAAGAGGTAACATTTACTTAGTGAATTTTCTTTCACCTGTAGTAGATATCTGCCTGTTTAACTCCATTTCAAAACCAAACATTTTGTGGCATAAAAGACTAGGACACATTAACCTTAGAACCATTGCTAGGCTATCCAAAGACAACCTTGTTAGAGGACTACCTTCTGGTCCCTACAAGAAGGAAGAACTTTGCAAGGCATGTCAACTAGGCAAGCAAACTAAAAGTAGTTTTAACTCAATTAATAAGAGTGATTCACCTAGGATTTTGTACCTATTGCATATGGATCTTTTTGGACCCATATCAGTGCAAAGCCTAGGAGGGAAATCCTATACTTTAGTGATTGTAGATGACTTCTCAAGATTCACTTGGGTATTCTTTCTGAGGAAGAAGTCTGATAACTTCAAGTGTTTGACAGATTTTCTCAAATGCATTCAGATTGAGCTCAACACTCACATTGCCCTGATCAGAAGTGATCATGGGACAGAGTTTGATTCTCTTCTCATGCAAGAGTTCTGTCAAAGTGAAGGGATCAGGCACACTTTCTCAGCTCCTAGAACTCCTCAACAAAATGGGGTAGCTGAAAGGAAAAATAGAACCCTAATTGAATCTGCTACTACATTGTTGTCAGATGCTCACCTACCTCTATCCTTTTGGGCTGAGGCAGTGAACACCTCCAACTATGTGTTGAACAGAAGCCTGATACATAAACTGAAGGGCAAGACTCCCTATGAATTGCTCAAAGGGAAGAAACCTAAAGTAAACTATTTTAAAGTTTTTGGTTGTATTTGCTATGTTCACAATAATGACAAGAAATATCTAGCTAAATTTCAAGCCAAAGCTGATAAAGGAGTGTTTCTGGGATACTCCATGATCAGTAAGGCCTATAGGGTGTACAACAAATCTTCTTGTAAAATTGAAGAGTCTGTTCATGTTGTTTTTGATGAAGCTAACATGTCTTTCAAGGAGAAGAATGCTTCTACCATAGAACCTTTGCAGGTACATTCTTTAGCTGAAGACTTGAACAAACTGCAAGTTACTGAAAAGAATGACAGCAGTGATGATGAAGAAGAAGTTCAACATCTAAAAGAAAATCACCTTGAAGAACCAGTTGTTGTTCCACTAGAGGAAACAACAACACAGGCTGGTGAACAATCAACACCTCCTGTTGATTTAGTAACAATAAGAGATCATCCAATTTCCCAAGTTATTGGAAACATCTCAGCTGGTGTGCAAACCAGAAATCAGGTCAACCAGAACCTAATGCACACTTGCTTCCTATCTCAATTTGAGCCTCAATCCATTCAAGATGCAGAGCAAGATCCACACTGGATCATTGCAATGCAAGAGGAGCTGCATCAATTTGAAAGAAATCAGGTTTGGGAACTAGTGCCTAAGCCAAAAGATCATCCCATTGTTGGAACAAAGTGGGTCTTCAGAAATAAGCTGGATGATCAAGGAGTCATAGTCAGAAACAAGGCAAGGCTTGTTGCTCAAGGGTACTCTCAACAAGAAGGAATAGATTATGATCAGACCTTTGCACCAGTTGCAAGGTTAGAGGCCATCAGAATATTCCTAGCATATGCTGCTCACAAAGGATTCAAAGTATACCAAATGGATGTGAAAAGTGCATTTCTTAATGGGGACATCAAAGAGGAAGTCTTTGTTAGACAACCTCCAGGTTTTATCTCTCTAACTCACCCTGATTATGTTTACAAACTGCATAAAGCATTGTATGGTCTCAAGCAAGCTCCCAGAGCATGGTATGAGACCCTAGCATGCTTTCTTCTGGAAAATGGTTTTATTAGGGGGAGAGTAGACCAAACTCTTTTTATTAGAACCCATAAGTCCCACACCCTACTAGTACAAATCTATGTAGATGATATCATATTTGGCTCTACTGATTCAAATTTGTGCAAGAGGTTCTCCAACCTAATGCATTCCAAATTTGAAATGAGTAGCATGGGTGAGCTCTCCTTCTTCTTAGGATTGCAAGTCAAGCAACATGCTGAAGGCATCTTTATTTCTCAAGCCAAGTATGCAAAAGAATTGGTCAAGAAGTTTGGTATGTCTGAAGCATCTTGTATGAAAACACCCATGCCTACCAATGCTGTATTGGATGCTGATCAGCATGGGAAGCCAGTTGATCAGACAACATATAGAGCAATAATTGGCTCTCTACTGTACCTTACAGCTAGCAGACCAGATATAATGTTTGCTACATGCATATGTGCTAGATTCCAAGTTAACCCTAGAGAGTCACACCTAACACTAGTTAAAAGGATTCTTAGGTATGTAAAGAGTTGTCCAAATCTAGGACTCTGGTATCCAAAAGAATCAGGATTTGAATTAACTGGATTTTCAGATGCTGATTATGCTGGATGCAGAATAGACAGGAAAAGCACCAGTGGAACATGTCAGTTCCTTGGTGACAGACTTGTCTCCTGGTTTTGTAAGAAGCAAACATCTGTGTCAACTTCAACTGCTGAAGCTGAGTATATGGCTGCAGGCAGTTGTTGCTCACAAATATTGTGGATACAAAATCAGCTTCTAGACTATGGTTACAACTTAGAGCAGTCAAAAATTTTCTGTGATAATACTAGTGCTATTTCTATAGCACAAAATCCAGTCCTCCATAGTAGGACAAAACACATAGAAATCAGGCATCATTTCCTAAGGGATAATGTAGAGAAAAACAAAATTGAACTTCAATATATTCCTACTGATTTGCAAAGGGGAGATATTTTCACCAAACCCTTGGATGAAAAGAAACACAGGTTCTTCCTAAATCAGTTAGGCATGATAGATGGAGGAAGTCTTAATTAAAATCCAAGATTTTGAAAAGCTAAAACAGACCAAGACTAGGCTAAAAATTCTGTCTTTTGAATGAGTTTAGACTCTGAACTGCGCTCGACGTTTTCTCAAAAATCGTCGAACGGAGATCAACGATTTTCCAAAAATCGTCGACCAGAGATCGACGCTTTTGCTATCGTCGATCTGAGTTCAGAGCCTTCGCTAGATCTAGAATTTTTCTTCTTCTGTTCAGAGGCCGTCGAGCTGAGCTCGACGTTTTTCAACATCGTCGAACGAAGATCGCCGATTTTGATGACTCTTCAGATTCCCTCTGTAGCCTAAATCGTCGAGCTGAGATCGACGCTTCGTCGAGCTGAGCTCAACGATTTTCTTTTTCGCCGTCGAACCCTAATATAAAATCATTTATCAGCCGTCGTTCTCCTCTTTACGCTTTCATACTCTGCAACTTTCTGCCCTTTCCCTCCAAATTTTCTACGCTTGGTCGTTTTTGGTTTTCTGTTGCAGGTACACATGGCTGATTCGAGTGCTGCTATTGCCAAGATGAAGTTCGACACCGGTTTCGACATAGACATAAACTCATTTGATGGCAGCGACCAGCGCTTCAAGGATGTTCTGAATCTATTCAGAGAACAACAGCTAACCCAGATAATGACTACCAGGATGAAGATTGCATCAGAGGAGATTAAGGAATGGTGTTATACCGCAGCAGATGAGACTGAGAATACTGTTGTCGGCACCATTAAGGGGACCCAAGTAATTCTATCCCCAGCTTTATTAACTGAAGTCTTTCAACTCAGTACTGGAGAAGACTCCATTGATCTGTCTGGAGAGGAGTATGCCTCCATGTTAGATAGGATGGGTCATAATGTACTTAACCCTAATAAGCTGCTGAAAAAGAATCTGGCTATAGAATTCCAGTTCCTGGCTGATGTAGTTGGGAAGGTGCTGTTGGCCAAGCACTCAGCTCATGACACATTTTCCAGGTATCAGTTCTGCCTGATGGGAGCCTTACTGGATAAGAAACACCTCGACTGGGGCTCCATCTTCTTCACCCTGATTAAGAAGAAGATAAGCAAGTCTGCAGTCAGTTTTGGAAGAATCTTGGGGGTCTTTCTGCACTCAAGGTGCCTGACCTTTTGACCTCTTCTGGGATGTTCATCAATGCATCAAAGAGGCTCTCCTGTGCCCTCTTCAGTAAATGGGACAGGCAGATAATCAACCCCTCCAGGGCTGCTGCAACACTTCACTCAGGCACAAGGACCAATCTGGTCACTCCTCCAGTAGAAGAGCTGCCTGCTTCTTCTTCTCCTCAAGCCATATCCACCCAAGCCACATATACCCAAGCCATCACCTCCTCACCACCAGTCTCCACCATCATTATCTCATCTCCCATTACCATTTCCTCACCTATGTCATCCCCTCCACCATCCTCCTCAGAGGACTTCCATCCTCTCTTTTACTATCCAATCCACACTCAACCATCATTCTCCCTTTTAGAGGATTCCTTCATGGATGACTCTCCCTCTTCTCCTCCTGAGACATCTTCCCTCCACCAAATGCTCACTGACATCCTCTCTCAACCCTCCTTCATACCCTCCTTTACTCTCCCTCTCTCCACCTCAACCTTCTCTATCCCCATCATTCCATCTTCTGAACCAACAATCCCTACTCCACCTACCTCCACCTTTTCAGCTTCAGTCACCATCCCTCCATCCACCTTGACTACTACCTCTGCTCAAGCCTCACTTGGGCATGTAGATCTTTCTAGCCTGGCTGACAGGCTCTATGAGTTGCTAGCTCCCAAGCTGGTATCTCTGCTGGAGTCCTCCCTGACTCCACTCCTGAAGCAAGTCCAGGAGCTGTCCACCAAGCTTGATTCTTTTTCCTCCTCCCAGGCAATCCCTTCTACTGGGTGCCTTGGTTCACCTCTCTCTGAACCAAGGCAGGGGGAGATGCCTTATGAAGAAGTGGATGTGCCAGCTCCAGCTCCAGCTTCTACTCTCTCAGCAAGCTCAGGATGTGCTTTTGCACTTAATCTGCAGAGGTTGCTATCCAGATTTGATACAGCCTATTTCAGCTATCTGCCTCCAATTACTGTTGAAGATCTGTCCAAGGCCATTGTGCCTGTACCTGTCTGTAATCCCAGCCAGATTGTTTCCTATATCAAGTCATGGAAGGTTGTGGATGTATCTGATGCTGCTTCTAAGGCCACTGCGCCTCCTTTTGTTGAAACTGATGATGCAGAGCTTACCTCATACTTGGAAGATCCCACTCCTCCTGCTGCTGATTCTGCTATCCCTGCTACTTCCTCTCCTTCTGCTCCTGCTTCTGCTCCTGCTCCTGCTGCTGCTGCAAAGCTCAAAGCTCAAGAAGAATATCTCAGAAGAATTGATGCTTTATATGATCAACCTCAGAGTTCTGAAAGTGATCAGTACAGAACTGATTCTGATGATTCTGCCAGCACAATTGCCAAAAAGAGAAAAGCCAGAAGTAAAGCAATGATGTCAGTTCCTCCTGCCAAAGCCAAAGACTCCAATGACATTCCATATTACATTCTGCATGACTGCCCCATCACTGAACCATGGATGCAATTTTCCAAGAACCAACTAAAGGCCATGAAAAAGAGAAGAAAGCTTGACAAATATGAAAAAGGATCATCTCAACATCAGCCTCCTCCTCCTCCTCCTCCAGACTCTGGATCAGGCTCAGCTCCTCAAGCTCCAGCTCCTAGACAAAGTTCCTCTCAATCCTATTCTAAGTATTACCAAAAGGGACAACATCAAAGAGGATATCAACCCAGAAGGGGTAGTTACAGAGGAAATCAAAGAGGACAGAGACCCTATCAAAGGGAAGGACAAGGCCATTCTGACTCTACTTCAGGTCCTTACCCTTACAAACTGAAAGACACAGTTGCTCCAAGGACCTCTCCTGCTCCTGAATCTCTCAACAAATATGAACCTGCTGTTCCATATGAGGATCCTGAGAACAATCCTGTGGCCTGGACTGCTAGGATGAAAGAGTTGGCTGCTCTTGATCAGATTAAGAAGGCTAGAGAACAAGGCAAAGAAATATCCAACATTACAACCTTATCAGAACAAAGAAAGAAAGAACTGGAAAAGTATGCCTCAAGGAAATTCTTCAATCCAGAAGATTACATGAAGCTGCACCCAGAGGCTGTAGTTCCAAGGCCAAGATCTCAAACCTCTCTAGGTGCAGAAGATGACAGAAGGTCCAAGAAAGAAGCCCTAAACCCTAACAGAGAAATTTTATTTAAAAAGGGAACTGAAAAGAAGTGATCTGTGTAAGCAAACATATCATCCACCTTTGGATATCTGCTGCTATTTATCTGTGATATGCATTGCTGTTTCTCTGCATTTTGTATTTAACTTCTGTATTTTTGAATGCTCTTTATGATTGTCTGTAAATAGTAATCCTAACCCAAATAGGGGGAGATTGTTGGAACACCCTATTACTAATTTGGGTAAGGATCACTATGCTTGTCTTAGGATCCTAGTTGACCTAGTTGTATAGTTGAGAAGGTCAACATTAGAATGAGTCTAGGGCATAGAACTTAGTTTTGAAGCTGCCCCCAAGACCACTCCAAGATCAAGGATGAAGAGCTAAGTCTAAAGCAATTTTCGTCGAGCTCAGGTCGACGAATCGTCGAACTCAGTTCGACGCTCTCTGAGCTCAACTTCAACAAATCGTCGAACTCCGGTCGACGATCTTCGAGCTCAGATCGACTATCTGCTTTTAGCTAGCTTCTGCTTAGTCGTCGAACTCCCCTCGACTATCGTCTAGCTCAGTTCGACGATGCCTCCTTCAGCTGTTTCTCAGGTCGCTGAGCTCAGTTCGACGATCTTTGAGCTCAGTTCGACGATTTCTGTCTGCTTATCTCAGTTCATCTCTGAGCTCAGTTCGACGATCGTAGAGCTCAGATCGACGATTATTTGGAGAGATCAACGTCTTCAAGATTTCAAATGCTGCTGATTCTTTGGAATGTTTTTGAATATTATCAGCATTTATGACAGAAGATCTCCCAGCCATTTGGAGCAAGTTTCAAGGTATCATTCAGAGATTGTTTGCTGGACTTTACTCTAAAAGACAAGACCATTTATGGAAAACATTTATGACTGACCAACGGCCATCTTTGGACAAGGAGAATATTCAGAAAATCAATTCTATTACTATGGTCCTTAGATATACAGAACTATAACAACAAAAAAAATAGACAGAGCTGATAGACAGAAAGAAAAAGAAAACACACAGAAGAATACTGTTAGTAGAAGAACAAGAAAACTACAACATCAAGATCTTCTAGCTGACTAAGTGTTCTTGCATCCTCATCTTAGATCTCCAGACACATCATCTTTCAGCTGTCTTGCTGAAACCATTCTTTGCTGGAGATCAAGTTCTGAAGACCTATCACCCTTCTGCAAAGCTTCTCTGCCTGAACCTCTCTACATCTCAGGGGGAGCTTTGACATCTTCAATCCACTTGTGCTTCTCTCATTTGACTGAGAACAGAGAAGACAACTTCAACTTTTACTTTTTCTTTTCCTGCTGTAAAAGGGTTCTTGAACTCCCTTCAAAAGTTCTGTCTGGTTCTGAGAGCCTTGTCAAAACTCAGTGGTGGCAAGACACCTTATCAAAAAATCTAGCTTTGGTTTTTGAGCACCTTATCAAAAGCTCATTGGTGTCAGGACACTTGATCAACTCAGTCCTGAGTGGATTCCTACCAAGGGTGGTAGAAGAGTGGATGTACCCAGTTTTGGGGAACCACTATATTCCCTTGTGTCTTCTGGTTGTGCTTGTGTGATTTGTCTGCTGTGTGCTGTGTCCTTTTCCTTTCAGTTTTTAAGTTTCTGTTAGCACTCTACACTATAGCTTAAATAGAATTTTAATTTGTGCTATTTTATTAATCTGTGAAAAATTATTTTAAGTAAACTCTATTCACCCCCCTCTAGAGTTGAGATAGATCTTACCCTCACTTTCATGCTGTTGTTGTTTGCTTCTTTGGGAGCTGTGCTACTATCTACTGCTGCTGTAAGATGGTCTGGAATGATAAGAAGTTGTAGACCTTTGAACTTGACAGACATTTCCTGCTGATCCTGCTGTAGGAGGAGGACCTCTCCTAAATTGTGGTGGTGGAGAGTATCTCTTACTCTTCTTCCTTGCTTTCATCTCATTCTTTGAATACCTCATCCAGTGAAGAGTGTCTGGAGTGAGAGTAATGTTGTGCAGAATATAGTAAGGGGTGTCAGCAGTAGGAGAGGGTTTTGGAGCAGCCCTGGGTGGAACCTTTTCTTGAGTTTTCTCTTTTTAGAACTAGAATCTTCTGAATCATCAGACTCTTCATCATCATCATCAGATTCATTGGCAGGATTATTATAAAGAGCATTAATCTTTTTAAGCATTTCATCAGAAAATAATGGATGAGCCTGTGGTTGTATGGTTATGTTTTCTTCTTCAGCCTGAAGCTGTGCTTGAACTTCTGACTCTATAATTTCTATATCCATGTCTTGTAATAAGAAATCATCAAGATTGGGCATGGGGGATTCAGCCTAGCCAAAAGTTAGAGGTGAGAAAGCCTTTGGCTCTGAGTTAGTTATTTTCTCTATAATATTCTCATTAACTTAAAACCTGTCCTTAGTTATTCCAAAACTATAGGACTTATTGGTGTTGTGTAACAAACTATAGCTTTAGAATAATCAAAAACTGGTAAAGTGCAGCTATAAACTGTATCAAAAGAATAAAGTAATGATGGAAGGTCTATTGTGGGATTAATGAAGAAATCACCAATAGTGATAATTGTAGTGTGAACTGGCTGTTCTTCTAAACAAATCATTTCAGTATCATAATCAAGAATTTTAACTATTTCTACTACTGGAATTTATACTGCTGCTGATGCTAGAGGAGCTTCTTCATTGGACATCTCCCCCTTCCTAGTTTTAGAAAGACCTGAACTCAGGCCACCAGAAGAAGGGATAGAGGAGGAGGAAGCAAGTTAAGCAAATAGAAGGGAGATGGAGGCAGCAAGAGGGGCAATAACCTCATCTATTAGCTTCTTCAGAGTAGGATAAATGAATTTGAGAAGATCATTTGAAATGTCAGAGAAATCCAAATATAATGGATCAGGAGTAGAAGAGGTATAGGGGGATCTGTATCCACAGTTGGAACAGATAGTAGAGGATTGAGGTAGGTTAGATTGTAAGAATATTGGGAATGTTGATGGAATATTGGATGGAGGGATGTCATCAGGTAGTTCATCCTAAAGAGGTGAATATTGTGGAGAGAGTTGAGGAGATGGAGATGAGAATAGATTGAAGATAGGGAATGATAGAGGTTGATCTGGAAGAGTAAAAGTGGATTAGAAATCAGTAAAATATGATGGTTGAGGTGATTGAGGAGGTGGAGATGGTGTATCCTCAGGAATATGGATTGGTGATTGTGGTGGAGATGGTGAAGCAGGAGGGATGGAGGTAGAAGGTGTGTCTTCAATGACTGTGGATGGTATTGAAGAGGAGTGGATGGTATATGAACAGGAGAGGGAGGAGTAAGAGCTTCTTCAGGGGTTGAGAAAGTGGCTGTTTCAGCCCTGGTGTCCTCTGAAGCTATCTTGGAAGAGGAAGCCCTGGAGGGCTTTGGGATTACCCTCTCCCATTTGCTAAAAAGGGCAAAAGTAAGCCTCTTAGAGGCATTTATAAAGATGGTCTTGGAGACCAACAGTTCTGGCACCTTTTCCAGTAGGAAAATGCCTAGAACTCTTCCAAAACTCACATCCTTTTTACTGATTTTCCTTTTAATCTAATCAAATAGAATACTACCCCAGTTCACTTATTTTTGATTTACCAAAGCACTCATCAAATTAAACTGATGCCTGGTAATATGGTCATGGGCAGAGTGCTTGCCCATGATGACTTTTCCAACCATATCCGCCAAGTACTTGTATTCAACATTCAAGTTCTTTTTCAACAATTTATTAGGGTTTCACTGGGAGTGACCTATAATAACTAGCATATCCTCAAACTCATTGCTAGATAGTTCAAAATCATCTTCCCCATTTATAAAACAAAAAACTTCTGTCAGAATATTTGGGGTAACAAAAACCTGATGACCAGAGATTGATCTAGAGATGGTGGTTTGTTCTGGAAATGTTGTTGTGAAAACCCATTCTTTAATCTCTATTACTGGGAGTTTTATCCTTGTCAACATGAAAAACTGCAGATTCAGACCCTCAAACAGTTTCAGAATATCTTTGAATACTTGATCTGAGTGAGAAAACGATTCCAAATAATATCAATGCCCGCATAAAAATTCATCGCTACAAGGATTACTCGAGAGACCACCATTGCTCTGTAAAAACAAACAGAGATCAAGTGCAAGAGAACAGGAAAGCGCAGGATGGAGTTCGATGAAAGCCTAATTATAGGTTTTAAGAAGTTGAAGCGACAAACTCCGTCCAATGCAAAAGAAAAGCTTCGAACTCAGGTCGACGAAAAAATTTCATGAAGAAATAAAAAAGTCGATCTTAGTTTGAAGAGGGGGAAAACAGTTCGTCGTTCTCCGGTCGATGAAATATTTTCTGAAGCAAAATTGTCGATCTCCGTTCGATGAAACTACTCACAAAGAGATTTTGTCAATCTCTGTTCGACGAAAAATCTCAAGAAGAGTTCAGCGATCATCGATCTCCTTTCGACAAATAGTGACCAATTCTTCCATCTCAGACAGAAATCAAATTAAGCCTTCTCCATTTATCATACCTAAAAGATTTAGGAAGAATAAATGTTTCTTTTCATCCAATGGTTTGGTAAAGATGTCTGCTCTTTGTAAATCAGTAGAGATAAGACAAGATTAATTTTATTTTTGCCCACACAATCTCTAATGAAATGATGTCTAATCTCTAAATGCTTGATCCTACTATGCAGCACTTGATTTTGTGCAATTGAAATTGCACTGATATTATCACAAAAGATTGTTGAATTATTTAAGTTGAGACCATAATCCAGGAGCTGATTTTGAATCAACAATATCTATGAGCTGCAATTACCAGCTGCTGTGTACTCAGCTTCAGCAGTTGATGTTGACACAGATGTTTGTTTCTTGCAAAACCAGGACACTAGCCTATCACCAAGAAACTAACAAGTCCTGATGTGCTTTTCCTGTCAACTCTACATCCAGCATTGTCAGAATCTGAGAATTCAGTTATGTTAAATTCTAACTCTGTTTGATACAAAAGTCCTAGATTTGGGCAACCCTTTACATATCTCAAAATTCTTTTTAATAAAATTAGGTGAGATTCTTTGAGATTTACTTGAAACCTAGCACAAATTCATGTAACAAACATAACGTTTGACCTAATAGCTGTAAGATACAATAAGTACCCAACAATAGCCCTATATGTTTTCTGATCAACTGGCTTGCCCTATTCATCAGAATCAACTACAGTATTGGATTGCATGGGTGTTTTCATGGCTGAAGAATCAAACATCCCAAATTTTTATAAGCTCCTTAGCATATTTATATTGGGATATGAAAATGCCTTCAAGGGATTTCTTCACTTGGAGACCAAGGGAGTAGGATAGTTCACCCATTCTACTCATTTAAAACTTTGAATGCATCAGGTCAGAAAACCTTTTGCAAAGTTTAGAATCAGTAGAGCCAAATATTATATCATTTACATATATTTGAACTAGTAAAATTTTAGATTTATGATGTCTAATAAATAAAGTCCTATCTACAATGCCTTTAATGAACTTATGTTCTAAAAGAAAGCTAGCTAAGGTTCCATACAGAGCTCTTGGAGCTTGCTTTAGACCATAGAGAGCTTTATGCAACTTAAAAACATAGGAGGGATGAGTTAAAGAGATAAAACCTTGTGGTTGTTTAACATACACTTCCTCTTTGAGTTCTCCATTGAGAAATACACTCTTGACATCAATTTGATAGACTTTGAATTTCTGATATGCTGCATAAGCAAGAAATATTCTGATTTCCTCTAGCCTTGCAATAGGGGCAAATGTCTGGTCATAATCAATGCATTCCTCCTGTGAATAGCCTTGGGCTACCAATCTGGCCTTGTTTCTTACAATTGCTCCTTGTGCATCCAACTTGTTTCTAAATACCCATTTAGTTCTAATGACTGGGTAGTCTTTGGGCCTTGGAACTTAATCCCAAACTCTACATCTTTCAAATTGATTGAGTTTCTCTTGCATTGTAATAATCTAGTGGGTATCTTGCTCTACATCCTTTATGGATTGAGGTTCAATCTGAGAAAGAAAGCAACCATGCATCAAATCTTGGTTGAGTTGATGCCTTGTTTGCACACCAACTGATATGTCTCCAATCACTTGAGACATGGGATGATCTCTAAGTGTGAAAAGATCAGTGGGTAGAGTTGGTTCTTCAACCACTTATGGAATTAATTCCTCTTATGGAATTTCATTAGCCACAACATCTTCAGCATGAAATTCCTGAGTATCTTCATCACTTTCATCATCAATAATCTGTTGAGAAGGATATGATATATCCTCTTATGTTAGGATTAAATAATCCATTTTCTCATATAGATTTGGTACCTGCAAATTTTCTATGGTAGAAGAATCATTCTTCTTATAAAACATATTAGTTTCATCAAAAGTTACATGCACATATTCTTCCATTTTTAATGTTGATTTATTATACAACCTATAAGCCTTACTAACTTGGGAATATCCAAGAAAAATTCCCTCTGTAGTTTTGGCTTCAAACTTTCCAAGATATTTCTTGTCATTATTGTAAATGTAATATATACAACCAAATACTTTAAAATAATTAATTTAGATTTCTTCCCTTTAAGTAATTCATAGGGGATCTTACCCTTAAGTTTATGAATTAGACTTCTATTCAAGACATAGTTTGTTGTGCTTACTGCCTCTGCCCAAAAGGATAGGGGTAAGTGAGTATCTGCAAGTAATGTCCCTGCAGATTCAATCAGGGTTCTATTTTTCCTTTCAGCTACCCCATTTTGTTGAGGAGTTCTAGGAGTAGAAAAACAATGCCTGATACCTTCCTTCACACAGAATTCTTGCATGAGAAGAGATTCAAACTCAGTGTCATGATAACTTCTGATCAATGCAACTTGAGTAGAGTACTCAATCTGTATGCTCTTAAGAAAGTCTGTAAGAACTTTAAAGTTATCTGACTTATTTTTCAGAAGAGAAACCAAGTTAATCTAGAGAAATCATCAACAATCACTAAGGTATATGACTTCCATCCCAAGCTCTATACTGTAATAGGTCCAAAAAGGTCCATATGTAGCAGGTACAAGATTCTGGCTGAATCACTTTTATTAATGGATTTGAAATAATTTTTAGTTTGTTTGCCTAATTCACAAGCCCTGCAGAGTTCTTCCTTCTTATAGGGGCAAGAATGTAGTCCTCTAACAAGGTTGTTCTTAGATAATTTAGCTATGTCCTATTTACATGTCCTAATCTCTTATGCCATAAATAATTAGTTTTACTAATCTGATTAAACAAACAAATTTCTGAAATAGCATAATTAAAATTAACTAGATAAATATCCCCTTGTCTAATACCTGTTAAAACAGTTTTGTTTAAACTAGAGGTAATTGAGCATAGGGATTTATTAAATATTACCTGATAACCTTCATCACAAAGTTGGGTGATAGAGATGAGGTTGTGCTTCAGACCACTCACATAAGCAACTTTCTTGAATGTCACTGCTCCAACCTTGACATTTCCATAGCCTTCTGTTTGTCCATAGTTGGAGTCACCAAAGATAACTTTGGGTCCAAGCTTTGCCTTGAAGTCACATAGGTTTGCATTTGAACCTATCATGTGTTTTAAACAGCCACTATCCAGGTACCACTGTTCCTTTACGCTCGGATAGTTCTTTACCTACAAGAAAGTAAGTTAGGTGTTTTTTACCCAGGTTACCTTGGGTCCTTGATTTCTTTCATAAGAATAACAGGAAATATAAGAGCAATCTTATTGATCCTTATAACCTAATGGGTGATATCTCTTAGGAGGAATTATCCATTGAGTAAAAGGATTAAAAAATTTTTGTCTTTGATTATTATTTTGATAAGAATTAAAATTTCTATTTTGAAAATTTGAGTTCGACGAATTTAGTTGAGTTCGTCGATCTGAGTTCGACGAAAAGTATTGATTTCGTCGATCTCGGTTCACAGAATTATAATACCAATTTACTGCATTCCACGATCGTCGATCTCTATTCGACGAAACATGTTGATTTCGTCAAGCACCTTTCGTTGAGTAATCATACCAAAAATCTGGGTTCAGAGTTCGTTGATCGTCGATTCGACGCATAATACTGATTTCGTCGATCTTGGTTCGACGAATTTTGTTGAACATTATTTTCATAAGATTTTTTATTTTTCTTTGATTTATTCTTTGGTAAGATTTTAGTATTTTTATTTGTAAGTTGTAAAACTTCTTTTCCTTTTTCTTTTACAGAAATGAAATTCATGGGTTTAGATAATATATTTTTCCCAAAAATATAAGGCTTACTTAATGAAGCACCCAAACCCAGATTGCTATTTAGTCAAGCATTCACTGTGCTTGTGATGTCCATCAATTTGATACTTCTCCCATTAAGGGATTCTTCAAATATTTTAGCCTCATTTAGTTTACTTTCTAAAGATAATATTTATTCTGAAGTAGTTTTTAGGTCTTCTTTAAGTTTTGAATTTTCAGCAGAAATATTCTCAAATTCAATTAGTTTCTCTCTGAGAAGTTTGATTTCCTTCGCAGATTTAATTAAATCTTTACATAAAAGTTTGAAATCAGTTTTAAACTATTCTGATGTAAAATCAAAAGATGAGATTACCCGATCTTCTTCTGATTCAGATTCTTCAGAATTTTCAGCTTCAAAATTTGCAGCTTGAGAGTTGCTGCAAGAGGCATTGATTTCCATCAGGCAGAGCTCTCTGGCTTTTGCTTCTTCTTCATCCTCACTAGAGCTGGATGAATAGTCTGAGTCTGAGTCAATCCATGTCTCAGCTACACATCCTCTCACTTTCTTCCTGTATTTGTTGGAAGAGAATTTGTGGGAGTGCTTTCTGGTGTCTATCTCCTTCTTCTTAGGACATTCTGGCAATATGTGTCCAGGTTTCCTGCACCCATAACAAACAATTTCTTTAGTGGGGGTTTTGTCATACCTGGGTTTGTCTTCATTTCTGAAAGACTTTCTTATGAAGTCCTTCCTAGCCATCTTGTAGAATCTTTTAGCC
This sequence comes from Platanthera zijinensis, assembly GCA_039513925.1. Classification (NCBI taxonomy): domain Eukaryota; kingdom Viridiplantae; phylum Streptophyta; class Magnoliopsida; order Asparagales; family Orchidaceae; genus Platanthera; species Platanthera zijinensis. Next base: position 102,088,208 of record CM077095.1, read on the forward strand.
AAGAGACTCAATAGATCTTCATTGTCTAGAAGAGATTCTTTTTCATCTATAGCCTGAAAAGCAATGCTTTTCTCTTTCCTTACTGAAGGTGAAGCCACTTGTTCAACTTCCCTTGTCTTGAAAAGCTGCTCATAAAACTTGAGCTTTCCCATCAAGGTCTCTATTGAGTTCTCATTCAAGCTTTTGGCTTCCTTGATTGGCCAGATCCTAGAGTCCTATGTGCTAGGGAAGCACATAAGGATTTTGTCATTGACTTCTGCCAATGAGATGTCCTTCTCTAGGGTTTTCAACTCATTGATGATGAGGCTGAGTCTGGTGTACATCTCAGCAACTGATTCAGATTCGCCCTTCTTGAAATTCTCATATTGAGAAATCAAGTGGGCTCTTCTATCCTTCCTCTCATCATGGATCCTGCAACCATCCCATTTAGAGAATCCAAGATATCCTTGGCTGAAGTGCATTCAGCAACTTTCTGTAAAATGTCATCAGACATTGTTTGAGACAAAATGTTCATGGCTTTGGCATCTGCAATTTTCAGCTTCTTCTGAGCATCAATCCACTCAGATGGTGGAACTGCACTTGTGCTTATTTTTGTAGTTGGAGAAGGGGGACCTGTCAAAATAGAATTGTATATATCTTCATCAATAGAATTCATATAAAGCATGATCCTTGCCTTCCAAAGTGCAAACTTATTCAGATTGCACACTAGAGGTCTGGTGCTTGAATACTCCTTATTTTGTGCCATGATATAAAAGATTGCTAGAGTTAAATATAATTTATCAATGATCTTTTGGTTCAAGGTGTTAGCCTATGAAACCAAACAACCTTACCCTTTGATACCAATTGAAAGTGAGGGATAGATCTTATCTTTACTCTAGAGGGGGGGGGGGTGAATAGAGTATTAAAAATTTGTTAACTTATTTTTATAGCGGATTCAAAGTTAGTGATATATATAAGTATAAAGAGAAATATCACAACACACAAACAAAAAATAAAGGCAAACTAGACGACACAAGGAACTTATAGTGGTTCCCTAATAAACCTGGGTACATCCACTCTTCTACACCCTGGTAGGGTTTTTGATCAGGTGCCCTGCCACCATAGGTTTTTGCTTAGGTGCTCTGTCACCACAAGATTTATTTTCTAAGGGAGATCTAACAATCCTTTCAGATTTTGATCAGGTGCCCAAAAACCAATCTAAGTGTTTTAATCAGGAGACTTAACAACCAAAAAGGCTAACTTTTGAATGGAGTTAAAAACTTGTACATAGGAAATGGAAAAGTAAAAATGATATTGTCTTCTCTATCTCAATGCTCTGATAAGACTAATGGATTTTGATGTTGTCAAAGCTCCCCCTGAGTTATAGAAATCTGATCAGGAGTGGATGCTTTACCACAGGGTGTAGGCCTTCAAAGATGAAAACTTCTTCTTCTAATGAATGATTCTTAGAGAATTAACTTTTTGTCTAAAATTGAATATTTATTGCTGGAAGAAAAGCTTGAAGAAGAAGAATGATGAACAAGATGTTTTCTGTCTCTATCTCTTATTCTCTATTTGCAGATGTTCTCTTTCTTCTTCTCCTTGTGCTTAATTACTAAGAAATATTATGTGTATCTCCTGCAATCTTCTGAAAATTTTCTTTATATATTGATTGTTGACTTAAGCACATTTGAATTTCAAATTCCTTGAAATCTTCTGCATAATTTCTGGGATCCTGAACGGCTAATTTTTCCTTCAATGTATTTCCCTAACTGTCCTAATAAATAAGATAGAGTAATAACTCTGTGAAAATCATAATTAATGCTGCCCGGAATGGCTATATTCTTGAGAATATTTAGCATTAATTATCAGAGCATTATTATCTTAATATCTGAAATCAAACTGCTTTAGTCGTTCTGAGAAACTGTAGAGAAGAATATTCGAACAGAACCTGGAAAGAGTTAGTTGAACTCAGCAATGATTTCGTCGACCTGAACTCCAAGTTTATCGAGCTAAGAATTCTCCTTCGTCGAGCTGAGCTCCAAGATCGTCGAGCTAAAAATATACTTGTCAATTTGAGCTCCAAGTTTGTCGAACTAAGAAGGTACTTCGTCGAGCTTAGATTCTGATATAAGCTCACAGTTTGTCGGTCTTTGCTGGACTTTCATCGAGCTCAACTCAGAGAAGGAACTCTGAGTTCGTCGATCTGAGATCGACGATCGTCGAGCTGAGTTCAGCTATCGTCGAACACCTTTTTTGCAATCTTTAAACTATCTTGTCTCTAAAGTCTTGTGTCTCTGAAGTCTTCTAAAGGTAGATTTCAATAATCTAATCCTGATGTGACTGACCTTAACCCTGGAACTAACAAATGACCCTAGGCTATACATGTTGGGTCAACAATTCTAATAGTGAACCTAGCCCAAATCTCAAGTAGGGTTCCAACATAGATGATAAATGGCACTGCTTGCCTGTTGTACAACATTTAATGCTAAGATAAGTTGTAACTACCAACTCTAGGTGGTCCTACTGATCAAAGAGCTATTGGATGGCATAATAGAAAGCAAGAGATCAAGGAAGAAGAAATTAACTTTTGGATAATAAACTTTTTGCATACTGAGCTTCATCTTCTTCGTCTCGACCTAGTTGTAGAGCTTGAAGAATTTATTCATTCTGTTGATCTAAAAGTACAAGAAAGTTAGATGTTTACTTACACAACTTTAACAATAAGTTCAGAGATCTTTCTCTCTGAGGTAGAAGAAGGAACAAAGCAAGCGCTAGCTGCAGAGACTTCACAGCTCAAGCAGAACTAATCTTGAAGATCCATTTTTGGAGCCGTGAAGAAGAAAGGACTGAATAATTTTAGTTTAGGAAAAGGTATACTAAGAGATTGTTTCTCTACAGTTATTCAACAACACCAACCAACCTTTCATTTGTAGGATCATTACTGATCTGAGTGTTTGTCTGATCCATAAAGGCTGAGGTAGGATCTTTCTGTAGATCTGAGTTGTAGGATTCCAGTTCGGAATCTGAGTGGTAGGATCCATTTGTGGATCTGAGGTAGGGCTAAGTGCCTGAGCTGTAGGTGGTTTATCCTAAGGTAGGATCCATTATTGGATCTGAGTGTAGGGCTTGTTGGGTCCATTGCTCACAATGTCCCAGATTTGTAGAAGTCAAACTAGTCAATGATATATATAGTTGTATTGATGTATATTATAGTTCATGCATACAAGTTGGTCCTTATCACATTGATTGGATAGCTATTTCAAGTGGTAGTGATAGGTGGTCACATGGGAGAGAAGTGGAGATACAGTAATCTATCTAAATCCACAGGCATCGAGTGAAGCCAGTTCACTAAAAGCCAGATATAAAAGAAGAATGCTGGAAAGCCTAAAAATCTCCTAAGTCCACAGGCATTGAGTGAAGCCAGTTCACTCAATTCCAGATGCTAAAAAGCCCTGAGTAATGTATGGATAGTCAAAACCCAGCAGTCTGCAAAGCAATTCTACGGCTAAGTCCACAGGCGTTGAGTGAAGGCAGTTCACTCAACGCCATATATCAAAAGGCATCGAGTATAGCTGAGTCTGTCAAAGCTTCAACATTGAAAAGGAAGAAAATGTGGCTAAGTCCACAGGGGTTGAGTGAAGCACGTTAACTCAATGCCATATACTAATAAGTGTTGAGACAAGCTCAAGCAGTCAATATAGTTGAAGATCTGTAAAGAATTCTAGCTAAGTCCAGAAGCATCGAGTGAATACAACTTACTCAATGCCAGAGAAGAAAGCTTCGTGTGATGTCAAAGCTCGAGGAAAGATGGACAGAAAAAATCTTTCTATGTCCAGATGCATGGAGTGATGACAGCTCACTCAATGTTCTTAATACCTAAGCAAGTTGGCAGACTCCAGAAAAGTGGCTAAGTACAAAAGTATTGAGTGACGAAGGCTCATTCAACTCTCTCAACGCATTGCAAATAAAGATAATTGCAGCTATGTCCAGAGGCATTGAGTGAAGCTAGTTCACTCAACGCTCTCAATGCCTAGAAGATAAAGATAGTTGCTGCTTAGTCTAGAGGCGTTAAGTGAAGCCAGTTCACTCAATGCACTTAGCACCTAAGCAAGACAGAAGAATTGGCTAAGTTCAGAGGCATTGAGTGAAGGGCATTCACTCAACTCACTCAACGCCCGGATTGAATCTAAGAATTTGGCTAAGTCCACAAATGTTGACGTCAGCAAAAGTCAATGAAAGTCAACATCATTCAAATTAGTTGCGGGAAAGCTATAGAACAGGACAAATAGCGCGGCGGGTCTACAAGAAGACTTTTTCTATAAAAGCCAAGTTACAGCCAACAACTTCAGTGGAGCCCACGGGTCATATAGTCGTTGGATGGCTGAAGATAAAAGGGAATATATTGGGAGCTAAGAACTTTAACTTTTAGGGTTTTATTCATTTCGAAAAGTTGCGGCTGAACTTCATCTTCATCGCCATTATTGTCGTGCCTGAAGCAAGAAGTTGAATCATCCAATCTAAAAGTTCCTCAAGTTAGCTGTAGCTATTTTCATCAGCTACAACAAGTTCAGAAAAGTTTTTCTGAGAAAGAAGAAGAAGTAGAGACTTAAATTTTTTGCAGTCAAGGTTAGCTATTTGAAGAGGAAAAAGTACTGTCTACTCCTTTGTCTTCAACAACAAGTTCAGAGACATTGGTTTCTGAGATACTTCGAGCACAAGCAACAGTCTATTGAAGAATTCATTTTCTTTTTGCTGAGAAGAAGGTAGGGCTGAGGTAAACTCAGTCCAGGAAGATAGGCACAAAGAAATTTCTCTAGTGTCAAATCAACCACATCAACAAACCAAAATTTCTTTTTGTAGGATCCATTCTTGGATATGAGCTGTAGGATCCTTTTGGATCTGATTTGTAGGACTGATTTATAAAGGCTGAGGTAGGATCATTTGTTGATCTGAGTGTAGGGCCTGTGTGCCTGAGGTAGGTCCTTCGGCCTGAGGTAGGATCTTAACAGATCTGAGCTGTAGGAGAGTTTTACTCTTTGAGTTGTAGGGCTAACCTCCATAGCCTAAGCTGTAGGACTTGTGTTCAAGTCTGAGGTAAGTGATCATTCGATCACTGATTTGTAGGAGCAAGTTTGCTCTGAGGTAGGGCTTTGTGCCCGAGCTGTAGGTCTTGGCGGAGACAGAGAGATCCTGCGGGATCTGTGTTGTAAGCTTTTAGGAGCCGAGTTTTGGAGAAGTTTCTTGTCTAACACACTGTTAGAAAGGTGGGAGGGATAGTGGACGTACCCATAATCTGGGGAACTACTATAAATATTGTGTGTACTTTTGTGGATTGTCTTGAAAGCAAGCTAACCTAGCTAACTCACAACACACCAAGTTAAAGGAAATCTTAAAAAACTAGAAAACATATTCACCACCTCTAGGTGTTTTGCTACCTTGGAATTAAAGAATTTCAAGTGGTATCAGAGGGAGGTTGCTCAAAAAGTACCTAAAAGTAAGAGCAGATCGGAAAGGGTAGCTGAAACAATTATACTTATAATTTTAGGAGAGAACCATAAGGAGCTAGGTTCCATGAGACTCCCCATCTATAGGAAGGAGAGTTTTGGAATATGGAAAGAGAGGTTCAGGCTGTTCATTGAATCCTTTGACCCAAGGATCTTTGTGACAGTCAAAGAGGGACCTTTCATCCCCTTGAAAATCTCAGTTCTGGATGCAACAGTCCAGACACCAAAGACATATTCTGAAATGACCAAGGATGAGGTCATAGTGGCTGCATAGGACAAGAGGGCACAAAACATAATTATTAGTGTTATAGATGATTCTATCTTTCAGAATCTGGTTCACTGCCAGACTTCCAAGGAGATGTGGGATGCTCTAGTGATCTACATGGAGGGAACTGAAGAGGTCGGAGATGGTAGGAAATCCATGTTCAACCAGGAGTATGAGGCTTTTAGACAGTCCAAGGGAGAGAGCATAGTTGTATGCTATGAAAGGTTCTTCTGGATAGTGAATGAGCTGAAGACCTATGGGAGGGTCTTCATCCATTATGAGCTGAATCACAAGTTTTTTAGGTATCTAACAAGAGACTGGGACACATAGATATGTACTATCAGAGAGGTGGCCAAGCTAGCTGATTATCCTCCACATACTCTGTTTGGAAAGCTGCTCTCTTATGAGATGCAGTTGGGTGTCAGGAAAGAGGAGGAGACCATCAGCAAATCCCAGGCCAAATAAAAGTCTTTGGCCTTCAGAGAAGACTATACCAAGAGGAGCAAGGAGATGATTCCCTCTCCTCCAATGACGCCTGCTGTTGGGTATTGTATCTACAATAACCTAGATTTGTGTGAAGTCACCCTTGAACTTAGATGAATTAAGTATGTATTTGAGTCTATTCTTTAGTTGAGTGCTTGCAGGTCATTATTGCCAAGTGTAGACCAATGTCAGTTTACAATGAGTCACTAAACACAGGATCATGCAATGTAATCCCTCATTGTATGATCCATGGTATTGACTCATGTGTAAAATCTCTATTGGGATGCACTTTATTTTCAAGTGCTAAAGCATGGAAGAAAGGAATGGTTGCTGGTCTTCAATAAAGAAGACTTAATTTTTATAAAAAATTTCTAAGTTCGTTTCTCGAGAAATGGCATGTGTTTCTCGAGAGGTCTAAGTATATTTCTCGAGAAAGCAAAGCTATTCTTGAGAAACCTTAAGATTTCTCGAAAAACTCTCAAAAACTATCTTAAGTCGTTTTCTCGAGAAAAGCCTGGAAGATTTCTCGAGAAACTAAGTTTATTTCTCAAGAAAGCAAAGTAGTTCTCGAGAAGTTGAATCTATTTCTCGAGAAACCAAATATTTCTTGAGAAATCAATACTTTAGTTCAAAGAATTTGGGTTAAGTAAATTTCTCGAGAAAGCCACGCCATTTCTCGAGAAATCAAATCCTTCTAGAGAAATAAGTTCTTCAGTTCAAAATTGGCGCTAAGTATTTTTCTCGAGAAAACACATCCTTCTCGAGAAATTTATTCCTCTATTCAAAGATTTTGCTTAAAGTACTTTTCTCGAGAAAGCCATGTCATTTCTCGAGAAAGCACATCCTTCTCGAAAAATTACAAGTCTTCTCAAGAAATGAAGTTGCAGAAATTTTTTGTTTTGAATCTGTCTGACGGGATTTCGATATAATCTAAGTATCTCATGATTGGTCCACGAGGATCATTCCTTATGATTTCAGACCGTTAGACAATGTTCTATATAAAGTCCTTTCAAAGTAATTGCTAACCCTAACAAGAAGAATAATATTCTGAATCGCCTTCACACTTTCTAAATCGGGAGAAGCAGCGCCGTCTTCATTTTCTTGTGTGTCGCTCATCTCTCGATCAAGAGATTCCAAGAAGAAAAGATTCGACAGATCCAAGATTCACAGATTCTTCAACATCTACTTGATCGTGTCAGATTCTAAGGTTTTCAGATCGACGTTCTCTCGGGATTTCTTCCTCAACCTTCTTCACCAAGATTTTCAGTTTTCAAGAAGGAAGAACCTTGAAGATTTCAGATCTCGAAGTATACAGTTTTTTTATTATTGTTGTAAAAAATTATTTTTACTCTTGTAGGAGCTTTGTCTCCGAGAGTTATAGATCCGTTAGTGGATCAAGTTTGTAGATCCATATATGGATCGAGTTTGTAGATCTGGTTTGTGGATCAAGGTGTAGATCCGGTTGTGGATCAAGGTGTAGGAGAGTTTGTTCTTCGAGGTGTAGGAGCGTTACTTTGAGTTGTAAGATTGTGATAATCTGAGAAAGGTGAAGTAGCCAAATCTATCCCTTCATGGTTGATATGCGAGGCAGGACAGTAAGCATACCCAATACGGGGAACCACTCTAAATCTCTGTGTTTGTGTGCTTGAATTTTTAGATACTTTTTATTCCACAAAAAGACACAAACATCACTTATTCACCCCCCTCTAGGTGATTTAGGTAGTGTAAGACCCCCCTCCCGGAACACAACACACGGCACGAGGGGAGTCTTATGCCCGAAATAGCCGCCTTGCGGTAGCACTAACACACGGGTTAGCCTTTACCACAAGACGCCTATTCCGCCGGCTACAATCCATATCACAACAATTATGCCAACCCAACCATAACAGAAAAGTAAAGCTAAAAGCAGTTCAGTTCACAGCTAAGTTAAAGTCCAAAAGTAGCGGAAGATAACAAGCACAACAGGCTTGTACAAATAAACAAGAGTCTAGAAATGTTTTGCCAAACGGCTACATGAAAACACTCACTACTGTCACTGACGGTGCCGATGGCACCACCACCTCAGGTCCTATCATCCGGGCCTGGCTGTCCTGCTGCATAGTCCGTTGCCGCTCTACCTGCGGGGTTTCCTCCTAAAAAGGAAGACGTAGCAACCGACTATGCAGCAGGACAGCCAGGCCCGGATGATAGGACCTGAGGTGGTGGTGCCATCGGCACCGTCAGTGACAGTAGTGAGTGTTTTCATGTAGCCGTTTGGCAAAACATTTCTAGACTCTTGTTTATTTGTACAAGCCTGTTGTGCTTGTTATCTTCCACTACTTTTGGACTTTAACTTAGCTGTGAACTGAACTGCTTTTAGCTTTACTTTTCTGTTATGGTTGGGTTGGCATAATTGTTGTGATATGGATTGTAGCCGGCGGAATAGGCGTCTTGTGGTAAAGGCTAACCCGTGTGTTAGTGCTACCGCAAGGCGGCTATTTCGGGCATAAGACTCCCCTCGTGCCGTGTGTTGTGTTCCGGGAGGGGGGTCTTACAAATGGTATCAGAGGGAGGTTTCGATCCTCCGACCTGTGGGTTATGGGAGTGAAACACATAAAATGGAACTATGCTTTCAAATAAAATTTTTACCTGGAGTAAATAATTCCGGGTAGCGCTCTTGCATCAAATCCCTTGGCTCCCATGTGCACTCTTCCTTCCCGTGATTAGACCATAGCACCTTCACCAAGGGAACACTTTTGCGGCGCAAGGTCCTTGTCTCGTTATCAACGATCCGCACCGGCTCCAGTCGCACAGACCTATCAGACGCCACGGCACCATCCGCCGTTGGGATATACTGTTCAGGTCGCAACAAAGCCTTCCGAAGCGACGATACATGGAACACGTCGTGAAGGTTCTCCAGCTCCGGTGGTAACTCCAATCGATAGGCCAGAGGGCCAATCCTTTCCACTACAACATAGGGCCCAACATACCTTGGGCTGAGCTTCTTGACTCCACGTACTCGTGACACTCCGTGCATCGGTCGAATCTTCAGGAACACCTTATCACCCACTTGAAACTCTACCATACGGTGCCTTGCATTGTAATATTTCGCCTGTCGGCTTTGAGCCTCTAGCATTCGATTCCGGATCAACCTAACCACCGCGTCCGTGTCATCAATATACTCATTTCCCAATGTCTTCGGATCTTCGTCTTGCACCCAGGACAAGGGTGTTCTACACCTCCTTCCATACAAAGCTTCATGAGGTGCCATTCCAATACTAGCTTGATGACTGTTATTATAAGAGAACTCCACGAGAGGTAAGAGCCTCTCCCATGGTTCTCCTTTATCTAGCACACACAACCTCAATAGGTCCTCCAATGTTCGGATGGTTCGTTCAGATTGCCCGTCCGTTTGTGGGTGAAAGGTTGTGCTAAAGGCGAGGCGCGAGCCCAAATAAGCCTGTACAGCCCTCCATTCTCTTGAAGTAAACCGACCATCCCGGTCGGAGACGATCGTCTTTGGCACACCATGGTACCGCACAAATTGTTCCACAAAGAGACGCACTAGGACGCCCACTTGCGCCTCCTTCTTCATTGGGATAAATCGGGCTACCTTGGTCAACCGGTCAACTATCACCCACACAGAATCATTCCCCGAGCGCAAGCGAGGTAACCCGTGGACGAAGTCCATGGAGATGTCCTCAAATTTCCATTCGGGGATGGGCAACGACTGTAGCATTCCACCGGGGCTTCGGCACTCTGCCTTCACCATTTGGCAGGCCACACAATGAGTAACAATGTACTTGACATCCCTCTTCATGCCCGGCCAACACATCGTCTTTCTCAAATCGGTGTACATCTTCGCGATCCCCGGGTGCACCGAGTACTTGGAGCAATGGGCCTCCTTTAGAATATCCTCCCGAATGTTGTCACCTTCGGGGATGTAAAGCCGGCCACGAAAATGGACGAGGCCGTCTTTTAGGGAGTATTCTTCCGTAGTCCCATCCTCCATTGACTTGAAATCCGGGGTTAAAGCCGCATCCTTCTTTTGTTCCGTACGGATCCGGTCTCGTATGTTGCAAACTATACTCATCGCGGCCAAATATTCGGTATACTCTTCCGGTTGATTCTTAAAGACCAAAGTGATTTCCATCTCTTGCAGCGTCCGGATTAACTCCATCCTCGTCAAGCGGGATTCCGTGCTCGCTTCCGGCGCTTTCCGGCTCAAGGCATCAGCTACGGAATTAACCTTCCCGGGGTGGTAGTTCAAGGTGAAATCATAGTCGCACAAGAACTCCAACCACCGCCGCTGTCTCAAGTTTAACTCCTTTTGGGTGTGAACGTACTTCAGATTTTTGTGATCCGAGTAGATCTCGCAGTGGACGCCGTATAAATAATGCCTCCACATCTTCAAGGCGAATACCACCGCTCCCAACTCTAGATCATGCACCGGGTAGCTGGCTTCATGCTTCTTCAACTGTCTTGAAGCATAAGCGATCACATGCCCATTCTGCATCAACACAGCTCCCATCCCTTGATACGACGCATCCGTGTAAACTTGAAAGCCCTCCTTCCCAGATGGAAGAGCTAGGATGGGTGCAGTCGTCAATCTGTCTTTCAACTCTTGGAATGCAGCTTCGCACTGGGGTGTCCATTCAAACGGCACACCCTTCTTGGTCAGCGTAGTAAGGGGAAGGGCGATCTTCGAGAAGCCTTTCACGAACTTGCGATAGTACCCGGCAAGTCCAAGAAAGCTTCGTATGTCGGCCGCTGACTTCAATGGCGACCACTCCTTCACGGCCCGCACCTTGGCCGGATCTACTGCTAGCCCCGCCCCACTAATCACATGGCCCAAGAACGCGACCTCTCGAAGCCAAAACTCACATTTGCTGAACTTGGCAAACAAAGTGTGCTCCTTTAGTTTCCTCAGCACTAAAGTTAGATGTTCGGCGTGTTCTGCTTCAGTCTTGGAGTAGACTAGGATATCATCGATAAACACGATGACAAAGATGTCCAAATAAGGGCTGAACACCTTGTTCATCAAGCTCATAAAGGCGGAAGGGGCGTTTGTGAGCCCAAACGGCATCACGGTGAATTCATACAAACCATATCTCGAACTGAACGCCGTCTTCTGAATGTCATCTTCTTGTATCCTCAGCTGATAATATCCTGAACGCAGATCTAACTTGGAGAACCAATACGATCCCACCAATTGATCGAATAATTCATCAATGCGCGGTAGGGGATAGGTGTTCCGCACCGTTGACCGGTTCAACTCTCGATAATCAATACATAATCGCAAGGTGCTGTTAACCCCTAAATCGGCGATCCTCTCCAAGGAGCCCATTTTTTCTTCTCCTACAGGTTCCCACCAGCAAGGAGCAGGATACCCATGATGTCCGCCAAGTTCGCGTAAGTCGGACTGTCGAGCCCAAAAAAAGGATGGATGCTCCGCCAGCCGCACGCCAGGAGCGACCTCCGCTCGCCTCCGCGGGCCGCCCGCTAGGGGGCGGCCTGGCCCAGCCGGGCGGACTCCACCCGGAGTCCGCCCAGGCCGCCCGCAAGGGGGCGGCCTGGCCAGCCGGGCGGACTCCACCCGGAGTCCGCCCAGGCCGCCCGCTAGGGGGCGGCCTGGCCCAGCCGGGCGGACTCCACCCGGAGTCCGCCCAGGCCGCCCGCTAGGGGGCGGCCTGGCCAGCCGGGCGGACTCCACCCGGAGTCCGCCCAGGCCGCCCGCTAGGGGGCGGCCTGGCCCAGCCGGGCGGACTCCACCCGGAGTCCGCCCAGGCCGCCCGCTAGGGGGCGGCCTGGCCAGCCGGGCGGACTCCACCCGAAGTCCGCCCAGGCCGCCCGCTAGGGGGCGGCCTGGCCCAGCCGGGCGGACTCCACCCGGAGTCCGCCAAGGCCGCCCGCTAGGGGGCGGCCTGGCCAGCCGGGCGGACTCCACCCGGAGTCCGCCCAGGCCGCCCGCTAGGGGGCGGCCTGGCCCAGCCGGGCGGACTCCACCCGGAGTCCGCCCAGGCCGCCCGCCAGGGGGCGGCCTGGCCCAGCCGGGCGGACTCCACCCGGAGTCCGCCCAGGCCGCCCGCCAGGGGGCGGCCTGGCCAGCCGGGCGGACTCCACCCGGAGTCCGCCCAGGCCGCCCGCAAGGGGGCGGCCTGGCCAGCCGGGCGGACTCCACCCGGAGTCCGCCCAGGCCGCCCGCTGGGGGGCGGCCTGGCCCAGCTGGGCGGACTCCCCCCGGAGTCCGCCCAGGCCGCCCGCTAGGGGGAGGCCTCCGCCTGCCGGGCGGACTCCCCCCGGAATCCGCCCAGGCCGCCCGCTAGGGGGCGGCCTCCGCTCCGGCAAGGGAGGACTCCTCCTGGAGTCCCCCCAATTAGCTCGGAGTTGTCTGCTCCAGATCCGCCTGCTTGCTCCTCAGGTCGCGCAGCTTGCCTGCCCTCTCCTAGCCGCCAACAGGAAGACTGCCCCAGCAGAGGAAGGTCCAGTCCGCGGAGTCCGCCGAGGTCGTCGACCTCATCTTCTCAGTCCGCCGAGGTCGCCGAGGTCGTCAAGGATGACGTCACTGGGCCCCGCTTCAAGAAGTTTCTCCCCGGGCCTATAAATACCCCCCAAGACCTCTCATTCTGGATGGGCGGGAGGAGAACTGCAACCTTGATCAAAGGCTGCAGACTCAGTTTTCTCAGTCCGTCAAGGTTGATCAAGCAAGGTCTGCGGACTCAAATCTCCAGTCCGCCCAGGTCGTCAAGGGCTGTGGACTTAGCTTTTTCTGCTCTCAGCAGCTTGCGCAGCCTCCGCAGCCTCCGATTTCCAGGTCTCCCAGGTCGTCAGGGACTGGACACTTAGTTTTTCTGCCATCAGCAGGCAGCTTCAGCAGCCTCTGCAGCCTCAGTTTTCCAGCTCTCTGCGGCCTCTTTTACTCAGTTTCTGGCATCTCCTTCCTCAACCGCCAGCTTCCCCCATTGTACCCTTTACTGCTTTTTCATGTAATGGTGCAATAGCAAGTTGTAACTCTTCTTGAATAAAGGAAAAGCCCGTCGCAAGAGTGGCATTCAAGCCACGGCGGGCGAAGTCTGCTGTTGCCGCTGCTAGCGGCCTCCTCTCTTCTTCTCTCCTCTCTCGGCATCAACCTGCAAAGCTAACCATTCAAGTAGCTGTCTGCTCGACAGTTCCAGATCAAGCTCCCTCTCTGCTCGAGCAAGCTTTTTCCTCTGCTCAAGCAAGCTTCTCCTCTGCTCAAGCAAGCTTGCTCCTCCATCCCCGCAACCCTTCTTCCTTCATCTTTAGCTTGTGAGATCGAACACCCGTTAACTGGTCGGTGTCGCTTTTCGCGCATCAACAGTTAACACGCGGCCTTCAGATCTCGATCAGATAGTGAAAGCAGTGGTTACTCATGACAGACCATCAACCAGCTGAGAGTCTTTCTCTAAGTCCCAGTGATGATCCTCTTTGGGAGGCCTTAGAGCAATCCCGCAGAGAAACTGCCCAACAGTTTCAAGCCATCAACCGAACTCTGGCAGCTCTCACGCAGCAATTGGCCGCTCAATCTTCAGCAGCGCCAATCCCTCCAATCAATCCAGCACCAGCATCAGAGACTCCTCAAGTTTACCCACCGGCTTATCCGCCGGTCCATCCTCCTCTTTATACTCCAACTTTTCCGCAAGGACCTGCAGCTCCTTTGCGATCTCAAGATGATGAGTTTGCAGCTCGTCAAAACTTCTTCCGGGAAGCTGCCCGGGGAAGTCCAGCAAGATTTTTGAACTTTCAGGGAAGTCACCCCTCCTCTTCAGCTCCTGCCTTTGCTCCTCCCACAGCAACCTTTTACTCCTATCCTCCTGCTCCTTTTGCAACTACTGCTCATGTTCCTTACTTTCCTTATGTAGTAGAACCAGAAGAGCCATCGCCGTTTACAGAGAGCGTTCGACATGAACCAACTCCAGTCAACTTCCGGGAGCCACGGTTGCCCATTTACACTGGGGAGACTGATCCTGTCAAGCATCTTCAAGCCTTTGAATCAGCCGTCGCTCTCAAGACCCTCTCAGATGCTACCAAGAGCAAGCTCCTCGTAACGACCTTTGATGGTCAAGTGAGAGACTGGTTCTATGGACTGCGACCTCAGTCAATCTCTTCCTTTATTGATTTGCGAAGGGAGTTCCTGCTCAGATTTTCTACCTCTTCAAAGAGGAAGGGCGGTCCAGAAGCCCTCTTTGAGATCAGGCAGCGAGATAATGAGACTTGGTCTCATTATGTGGATCGATTTCAGAAAGAAATCTTGGACATTGAGATCGTTGATCAAGAAATGTACCGAGTGGCTCTCATCCACGGCCTGCGTGAAGGTCCACTAAAGTTTGAAGCTAATGTCCGAGCACCGAGGACTTATCAAGAGTTGATTGGTTTAGCCAACTCGTATATCCGCGGTGAAAAGAGAAACCCCAGCTTCGTTTCCAGGCTGGTATCCGAGAAAAATTCTTCTTCTTACAAGCAACCTCCGAGGTCTCCTCGGAAAGACTTTCCACTTCTCTCTAGGAAAGCAAGAAGATTTCAGCATCATCAACACCCCTTCCAAGGCCATGATCGTACCCAAGAGCGGCTGTTACCATTATCAACATCATCTTCGCTAACAGCTGCAGTTCATCAGCAGCAAGAAAGTGATCTGCCAGAATTTGAGCTAGATGAGGTCATGCAAGAAGTTAGCCAAATCATGAAGGATAAGGCATATCCCAAAAGGCCTTACCAGCCGGCGAATCAGAGATCAAGAAATTCAGACCCATTCTGTGAATTCCACAAAGAGAAAGGTCATTTAACTGAAGACTGCAAGGCCCTTCGGCGATTGGTTGAAAGATTGCTCATCGAGGGCAAGATCAACGACCTGGTCAAGAAAATTGATTCTTCAAAACCTTCCACCTCTAAGGGCAAGGAGGTGGCTGAAGGTCAGCTAGAGTGCATAGAGATACATGACAAGGGCCGTCTGGGGTCCATTGATTTTGCAAGTGAGTGCATCGATGTCATTGACGAAGGTCCCCTTGGAAGGCTGTTTTGAAGCAAAGAGGACACAGTTCTTGCGTCATCAGCTATGACCAATCGCAGTTCCACAAAGCCCATCACGATCGTAGCTGGTTGTCTTTACTTTACTCTTCAAACATTCTATTCTTCAGCACTTCTGAGTGTTTCATTTTTTCATTCAATAAAGCTTACGTCAGAAATCTCATACTGACACAGTTCCCTTTTGGTGATGCTTCTTCTCCATATTTTTCTCTTTGCCAAAGAGATCACTGAACCAGCGAGATATCGCCGAGTCTTGCTCAATGCCCCCTCGAGATTGTCCTCTGGCGTAAAACCACAGTGACCACATATGATGAGGAGTTTTCTCATATGTGTGTAGTGGGGGCCGTTCAACTCTCGTGCGGAGGATGACGGGGCTTTGGATCCCGGCCGATGTCTAGAGCAGTGTGAGTGCCTAGGGGAGGCCTCCTGTGATAGTTCTATCGTGCTCCGTTAGGGATACGTTACAGTTACGATGATCTTCGCGTGACAAGCAATGGCGATCAAGTGTAACCTTGTCTCTTTGATCATCTCACAACTGTGACGGCCGAACACTCTATGGTACTCTCAATCCGTGCCTCCGCGGGACTCACAACTCCGCTGATCAATCCGCAGACAAGCAATAGGCCACTTGGCGCAACTAGTCTAATTGATCAGCGATGCTTGTAACCCGAGGCAAGAGAGCAGTGCATCTGTCGATCCTTCTTAGGATTGTTTCTTGTTTATTTGTGCCCTTCTAAAGGATGCGCGGCCAGCCCGCTTTGGTTAGGACTACACCCAGGATGACTTTGGCAAGTGATGCATAACGCCCACGGGGAACACCTGTGGCAGCATTCAAACTTTTAGTTCATCCTCGGGATGTAGCCCCTCTTCTCTCCTTTTTTATCTTCTTGCAGGTTAGCAGGTTGAATACAACCTATTCTAGAGATCTACAATATCTCTCTTGGGTTATGATCATCCTATATACACTACCTGTATAAGCTCTTATCAGATGATGGTAAAAAAGTTCTCCTATCAGATGATAATCACACATCACTCAATGCATATGGATCTTCTGGATTGACGAACCGTGCCATCGTGAATCTGATTTTAGAGTTTCTTATCTCGCTGATCTAGGTTTTCATGTCGACATTATACCTTGATCACACAAGATGATCATCATCGCAGCTTAATCATTACTCAATCGATAGCAGAGTGCGTCAGGTATCTATTCTGTTATCCGATTATGTCTTATCACACCAACAGTTAACAGCCAACATTCGCAGGTTCCGCCCAGGTACTTGTGAACTTAGTTTTCTCTCCTTTCATATCTGTTGCTTACCTCTCCTTTTGCAGAGATCAACAGATATCAGCAAGTCCCTATCAGGTACTTACACCTTACCTCCCTATCATATCTGTTGCTTACCTCTCCTTTTGCAGAAATCAACAGATATCAGCAAGTCCCTATCAGGTACTTGCACCTTACCTCCCTACCATATCTGTTGCTTACCTCTCCTTTTGCAGAGATCAACAGATATCAGCAAGTCCCTATCAGGTACTTGCATATTACCTCCCTATCATATCTGTTGCTTACCTCTCCTTTTGCAGAGATCAACAGATATCAGCAAGTCCCTATCAGGTAATTGCACCTTACCTTCCTATCATATTTGTTGCTTACCTCTCCTTTTGCAGAGATCAACAGATATCAGCAAGTTCCTCTCAGGTACTTGCAGCTTATTTTCTTTTTTCTGCTCACTCACCCTATTTATGCAGAGACCAGTAAATACCAGCAAGTCCACTTCAGGTACTTGTAAGATTATTATCCTACTGTATTTTCTCTCATCTGTATTTTGGCAGAGTTCAATGGAAGACAGTTATTCTCTTCCCCATTTACAAAACCAGCTCAGGTACACGCAAGATGTACCTCCCTTTCGCCTGCATTAACTTTTTCTTCACAGGCAAAGGATAGACACTGACAGATTTTTTTCGAAGGGAGTCATCAGGTCTTATCCCTCCTACTCTATAATTTTTTCTCTCTCCTAAATTCCTGCAGGGAGGATCACGATTTTCGTGGGTCTTCTACTTTTTCGAAGTTCCTTCCGAACATAAAAAAGTGCGGGGATTATGTTAACCCCTAAATCGGCGATCCTCTCCAAGGAGCCCATTTTTTCTTCTCCTACAGGTTCCCACCAGCAAGGAGCAGGATACCCATGATGTCCGCCAAGTTCGCGCAAGTCGGACTGTCGAGCCCAAAAAAAGGATGGATGCTCCGCCAGCCGCACGCCAGGAGCGACCTCCGCTCGCCTCCGCGGGCCGCCTGCTAGGGGGCGGCCTGGCCCAGCCGGGCGGACTCCACCCGGAGTCTGCCCAGGCCGCCCGCAAGGGGGCGGCCTGGCCAGCCGGGCGGACTCCACCCGGAGTCCGCCCAGGCCGCCCGCTAGGGGGCGGCCTGGCCCAGCCGGGCGGACTCCACCCGGAGTCCGCCCAGGCCGCCCGCTAGGGGGCGGCCTGGCCAGCCGGGCGGACTCCCCCCGGAGTCCGCCCAGGCCGCCCGCTAGGGGGCGGCCTGGCCCAGCCGGGCGGACTCCACCCGGAGTCCGCCCAGGCCGCCCGCTAGGGGGCGGCCTGGCCAGCCGGGCGGACTCCACCCGGAGTCCGCCCAGGCCGCCCGCTAGGGGGCGGCCTGGCCCAGCCGGGCGGACTCCACCCGGAGTCCGCCCAGGCCGCCCGCTAGGGGGCGGCCTGGCCAGCCGGGCGGACTCCACCCGGAGTCCGCCCAGGCCGCCCGCTAGGGGGCGGCCTGGCCCAGCCGGGCGGACTCCACCCGGAGTCCGCCCAGGCCGCCCGCCAGGGGGCGGCCTGGCCCAGCCGGGCGGACTCCACCCGGAGTCCGCCCAGGCCGCCCGCCAGGGGGCGGCCTGGCCAGCCGGGCGGACTCCACCCGGAGTCCGCCCAGGCCGCCCGCAAGGGGGCGGCCTGGCCAGCCGGGCGGACTCCACCCGGAGTCCGCCTAGGCCGCCAGCTGGGGGGCGGCCTGGCCCAGCTGGGCAGACTCCCCCGGAGTCCGCCCAGGCCGCCCGCTAGGGGGCGGCCTCCGCCTGCCGGGCGGACTCCCCCCGGAATCCGCCCAGGCCGCCCGCTAGGGGGCGGCCTCCGCTCCGGCAAGGGAGGACTCCTCCTGGAGTCCCCCCAATTAGCTCGGAGTTGTCTGCTCCAGATCCGCCTACTTGCTCCTCAGGTCGCGCAGCTTGCCTGCCCTCTCCTAGCCGCCAACAGGAAGACTGCCCCAGCAGAGGAAGGTCCAGTCCGCGGAGTCCGCCGAGGTCGTCGACCTCATCTTCTCAGTCCGCCGAGGTCGCCGAGGTCGTCAAGGATGACGTCACTGGGCCCCGCTTCAAGAAGTTTCTCCCCGGGCCTATAAATACCCCCCAAGACCTCTCATTCTGGATGGGCGGGAGGAGAACTGCAACCTTGATCAAAGGCTGCGGACTCAGTTTTCTCAGTCCGTCAAGGTTGATCAAGCAAGGTCTGCGGACTCAAATCTCCAGTCCGCCCAGGTCGTCAAGGGCTGTGGACTTAGCTTTTTCTGCTCTCAGCAGCTTGCGCAGCCTCCGCAGCCTCCGATTTCCAGGTCTCCCAGGTCGTCAGGGACTGGACACTTAGTTTTTCTGCCATCAGCAGGCAGCTTCAGCAGCCTCTGCAGCCTCAGTTTTCCAGCTCTCTGCGGCCTCTTTTACTCAGTTTCTGGCATCTCCTTCCTCAACCGCCAGCTTCCCCCATTGTACCCTTTACTGCTTT
Source organism: Platanthera zijinensis (assembly GCA_039513925.1). Classification (NCBI taxonomy): domain Eukaryota; kingdom Viridiplantae; phylum Streptophyta; class Magnoliopsida; order Asparagales; family Orchidaceae; genus Platanthera; species Platanthera zijinensis. Next base: position 102,107,240 of record CM077095.1, read on the forward strand.
TTCATGTAATGGTGCAATAGCAAGTTGTAACTCTTCTTGAATAAAGGAAAAGCCCGTCGCAAGAGTGGCATTCAAGCCGCGGCGGGCGAAGTCTGCTGTTGCCGCTGCTAGCGGCCTCCTCTCTTCTTCTCTCCTCTCTCGGCATCAACCTGCAAAGCTAACCATTCAAGTAGCTGTCTGCTCGACAGTTCCAGATCAAGCTCCCTCTCTGCTCGAGCAAGCTTTTTCCTCTGCTCAAGCAAGCTTCTCCTCTGCTCAAGCAAGCTTGCTCCTCCATCCCCGCAACCCTTCTTCCTTCATCTTTAGCTTGTGAGATCGAATACCCGTTAACTGGTCGGTGTCGCTTTTCGCGCATCAATAGGTGCCATCCTTCTTTTTGACAAACAAAACGGGCGCTCCCCAAGGCGACGAGCTTGGGCGAACGAACCCTGCTTCCACCAATTCCTGAAGCTGGACTCTAAACTCTGCAAGTTCCTTCGGAGCCATTCGGTATGGAGCTCGCGAGACGGGCTTGGCACCCGGAATTAGCTTGATTTGGAAGTCCACTTCCCTATGCGGGGGTAGTCCTGGCAATTTCTCGGGAAATACCTCGGGAAATTCTCGCACCACCCGCACATCCTTGACCTCTAATATCAATTTCTTCAACTCGAAGAAAATTACATAGACCTCGTCCCCTTCCATATGAGATTTCATAAATTGGATTGAAGATAATAATTTACGGGGTGCGAATTTAATACCTTGGAAGATGACTTCCGAGTCTCCATGCCTCAACATAACTTGCTTCTCCGCACAATTGATCCTGGCGTGGTGCCAGTCCAACCACTTCATGCCCAGGATGAGATCGAACTCCGGGATTCTTAACACTGTAGCCGGAGTTTCAAAGAACTTTCCTCCAATAAGGGTGTCGAAGTCGCAACTTGCTGACGACGTCATCTCAGAGCCGTCCGGAAGGCGCACCCTTTGAGTAATGCCCGTGAAGTGTTGCACTCCCTCCAAGTCCTTCACGAAGTCCTCCGAAATGAACGAGTGAGACGCACCCGTGTCAAATAACGTATAGGCGGGTCTCCCGCTAACCACGACAGTGCCTAGGTTCCAAAAGGGTAATCACTATTCAGAATAGCGCGTATCATTTGTATCATAAATCTAACAAGTCATATAATATTAAAACAATTTTGCACGTACCGGTGATGACTTCCTGCGGATTTCTCTCCTGAGTCATATCCAATGCGAATACATGCTCCCGTGCATGTCCTTGATTTCTCCCTGGTGGTCCTCTTCCTCGGCCACGCATGTGCCCTCGCCCCCGTGGAGCTACTGGAGGGGGAGCAATAGGAGCATCCCCGACCAATCGCGGGCAAACTCGCCGGACATGCCCCGGTTGGTTGCACTCGAAACATATCACCTCACGTCGGCCCCCAGGTTGTTGATAATATTGCTGCTGCGGTGGTGGTGGTAAAGGTAATGGTTGCGGAATTGGGTACTCCACCCGATAGTTCCGGTTGACCCACCGACCGCCTCTGTGGTTTCCCCTTCCTCTGCCATGATCATTCCGCCTTCTATTACTAGGGCCGACTTCAATTACTCCTTCCGCAGGTCTCTTGCCACATCCCATGTGGTCCGCCTCCAGTCTCTTTGCCATGTCAATGATTTCTGCCAGGCTCCCATCGGCTATAAACAAAAGGGCCTGCCTCAGGGGGTCCCTTAACCCTTTGTAGAAGCGCTTCGCATAGCCTCTATCGTCCAACTCATAGGAATCAGCAAATCTAGCGAGGTGTTGGAACTCCCTCTGGTACTCCGTTACCGATTTCGATCCCTGCTTCAGCTGCAGAAATCTTTCTTCAAGTTCATCCCGAGCAGAAGAAGGAATGAAGTGATCCAGAAAAGCCTCGGTGAACTCGTTCCAACTGATGTCCGTGTACAACCGCCCTTGGAAGGTGGAGCCCATGAGGGACTTCCACCACCTTTTGGCGTGTAGCTCTAGCAGCGTCACTACCAATGTCACCGCCATGTTGTTCGGACATCTTATGCCAGCCATCAATTCCTGCACGGTATCAAGCCATTCCTCGGTGCGCACCGGCGATTCTGTCCCAAGATAGGCAGGAGGGGACAGGGCACGGAAGGTGCTCACCCAGTTGGAGCCTGGCGCCTGTTGTTGCACCGGAGCTTGCTGGGCTTTAAATGCATCCAATATGGCTGACAGCGTTTGTCCCTGTTCCGACTGCTGGAATTGTGAAGGGACGGAAGGGGTAGGAGTGCCCCCAACCGGCTCCACCTGCGCTGGGACCTATACGCAAGGTACAAACTAGGGTCAGGTTGGCTAAAACTAATGTCGAAGTTGGACAACTTAGTGTGAATTACATATGGGCACACCACTGCTTCTGCTAAGTCGGTTTGTCCCCAAACCGACTAATCGAACGGGAGTGGCCCATTGTTACCTGACTGCTGTAGGTGAAGATCGGCTTAGTCTGATACCATTTGTAAGACCCCCCTCCCGGAACACAACACACGGCACGAGGGGAGTCTTATGCCCGAAATAGCCGCCTTGCGGTAGCACTAACACACGGGTTAGCCTTTACCACAAGACGCCTATTTTTTATAACGGTCCAGGCCCGCCAACCCGCGGGACCCAGCTGGCACCGCCGGCCCACCAGTAGTCCAGACCCCGGCCCACTACTGGCAGTAAGCCTATCACATTCAAGCCTGCAGGCCATGCACCCCAACCCCTCTCCCTCCACAGGCGGGTTGTTGGTGGCCGTAGCCCCCCTTAGATGAGTCAAACTCGATAGTCAAGCCCGCACTACGGGGACTTCCCAGGAGGTCACCCATCCCAGTTCTACTCCAGCCCGAGCACGCTTAACTATGGAGTTCTTTCAACTCTCATCACCAATTGATTTGCAGCTCAATTGGTGATGAGAGTTGAAAGAACTCCATAGTTAAGCGTGCTCGGGCTGGAGTAGTACTGGGATGGGTGACCTCCTGGGAAGTCCCCGTAGTGCGGGCTTGACTATCGAGTTTCACTCATCTAAGGGGGGCTACGGCCACCAACAACCCGCCTGTGGAGGGAGAGGGGTTGGGGTGCATGGCCTGCAGGCTTGAATGTGATAGGCTTACTGCCAGTAGTGGGCCCGGGTCTGGACTACTGGTGGGCCGGCGGTGCCAGCTGGGTCCCACGGGTTGGCGGGCCTGGACCGTTATAAAAAATAGGCGTCTTGTGGTAAAGGCTAACCCGTGTGTTAGTGCTACCGCAAGGCGGCTATTTCGGGCATAAGACTCCCCTCGTGCCGTGTGTTGTGTTCCGGGAGGGGGGTCTTACAAATGGTATCAGACTAAGCCGATCTTCACCTACAGCAGTCAGGTAACAATGGGCCACTCCCGTTCGATTAGTCGGTTTGGGGACAAACCGACTTAGCGGAAGCAGTGGTGTGCCCATATGTAATTCACACTAAGTTGTCCAACTTTGACATTAGTTTTAGCCAACCTGACCCTAGTTTGTACCTTGCGTATAGGTCCCAGCGCAGGTGGAGCCGGTTGGGGGCACTCCTATCCCTTCCGTCCCTTCACAATTCCAGCAGTCGGAACTGGGACAAACGCTGTCAGCCATATTGGATGCATTTAAAGCCCAGCAAGCTCCGGTGCAACAACAGGCGCCAGGCTCCAACTGGGTGAGCACCTTCCGTGCCCTGTCCCCTCCTGCCTATCTTGGGACAGAATCGCCGGTGCGCACCGAGGAATGGCTTGATACCGTGCAGGAATTGATGGCTGGCATAAGATGTCCGAACAACATGGCGGTGACATTGGTAGTGACGCTGCTAGAGCTACACGCCAAAAGGTGGTGGAAGTCCCTCATGGGCTCCACCTTCCAAGGGCGGTTGTACACGTACATCAGTTGGAACGAGTTCACCGAGGCTTTTCTGGATCACTTCATTCCTTCTTCTGCTCGGGATGAACTTGAAGAAAGATTTCTGCAGCTGAAGCAGGGATCGAAATCGGTAACGGAGTACCAGAGGGAGTTCCAACACCTCGCTAGATTTGCTGATTCCTATGAGTTGGACGATAGAGGCTATGCGAAGCGCTTCTACAAAGGGTTAAGGGACCCCCTGAGGCAGGCCCTTTTGTTTATAGCCGATGGGAGCCTGGCAGAAATCATTGACATGGCAAAGAGACTGGAGGCGGACCACATGGGATGTGGCAAGAGACCTGCGGAAGGAGTAATTGAAGTCGGCCCTAGTAATAGAAGGCGGAATGATCATGGCAGAGGAAGGGGAAACCACAGAGGCGGTCGGTGGGTCAACCGGAACTATCGGGTGGAGTACCCAATTCCGCAACCATTACCTTTACCACCACCACCGCAGCAGCAATATTATCAACAACCTGGGGGCCGACGTGAGGTGATATGTTTCGAGTGCAACCAACCGGGGCATGTCCGGCGAGTTTGCCCGCGATTGGTCGGGGATGCTCCTATTGCTCCCCCTCCAGTAGCTCCACGGGGGCGAGGGCACATGCGTGGCCGAGGAAGAGGACCACCAGGGAGAAATCAAGGACATGCACGGGAGCATGTATTCGCATTGGATATGACTCAGGAGAGAAATCCGCAGGAAGTCATCACCGGTACGTGCAAAATTGTTTTAATATTATATGACTTGTTAGATTTATGATACAAATGATACGCGCTATTCTGAATAGTGATTACCCTTTTGGAACCTAGGCACTGTCGTGGTTAGCGGGAGACCCGCCTATACGTTATTTGACACGGGTGCGTCTCACTCGTTCATTTCGGAGGACTTCGTGAAGGACTTGGAGGGAGTGCAACACTTCACGGGCATTACTCAAAGGGTGCGCCTTCCGGACGGCTCTGAGATGACGTCGTCAGCAAGTTGCGACTTCGACACCCTTATTGGAGGAAAGTTCTTTGAAACTCCGGCTACAGTGTTAAGAATCCCGGAGTTCGATCTCATCCTGGGCATGAAGTGGTTGGACTGGCACCACGCCAGGATCAATTGTGCGGAGAAGCAAGTTATGTTGAGGCATGGAGACTCGGAAGTCATCTTCCAAGGTATTAAATTCGCACCCCGTAAATTATTATCTTCAATCCATGTTATGAAATCTCATATGGAAGGGGACGAGGTCTATGTAATTTGCTTCGAGTTGAAGAAATTGATATTAGAGGTCAAGGATGTGCGGGTGGTGCGAGAATTTCCCGAGGTATTTCCCGAGAAATTGCCAGGACTACCCCCGCATAGGGAAGTGGACTTCCAAATCAAGCTAATTCCGGGTGCCAAGCCCGTCTCGCGAGCTCCATACCGAATGGCTCCGAAGGAACTTGCAGAGTTTAGAGTCCAGCTTCAGGAATTGGTGGAAGCAGGGTTCGTTCGCCCAAGCTCGTCGCCTTGGGGAGCGCCCGTTTTGTTCGTCAAAAAGAAGGATGGCACCTTGCGGTTATGTATTGATTATCGAGAGTTGAACCGGTTAACGGTGCGGAACACCTATCCCCTACCGCGCATTGATGAATTATTCGATCAATTGGTGGGATCGTATTGGTTCTCCAAGTTAGATCTGCGTTCAGGATATTATCATCTGAGGATACAAGAAGATGACATTCAGAAGACGGCGTTCAGTTCGAGATATGGTTTGTATGAATTCACCGTGATGCCGTTTGGGCTCACAAACGCCCCTTCCGCCTTTATGAGCTTGATGAACAAGGTGTTCAGCCCTTATTTGGACATCTTTGTCATCGTGTTTATCGATGATATCCTAGTCTACTCCAAGACTGAAGCAGAACACGCCGAACATCTAACTTTAGTGCTGAGGAAACTAAAGGAGCACACTTTGTTTGCCAAGTTCAGCAAATGTGAGTTTTGGCTTCGAGAGGTCGCGTTCTTGGGCCATGTGATTAGTGGGGCGGGGCTAGCAGTAGATCCGGCCAAGGTGCGGGCCGTGAAGGAGTGGTCGCCATTGAAGTCAGCGGCCGACATACGAAGCTTTCTTGGACTTGCCGGGTACTATCGCAAGTTCGTGAAAGGCTTCTCGAAGATCGCCCTTCCCCTTACTACGCTGACCAAGAAGGGTGTGCCGTTTGAATGGACACCCCAGTGCGAAGCTGCATTCCAAGAGTTGAAAGACAGATTGACGACTGCACCCATCCTAGCTCTTCCATCTGGGAAGGAGGGCTTTCAAGTTTACACGGATGCGTCGTATCAAGGGATGGGAGCTGTGTTGATGCAGAATGGGCATGTGATCGCTTATGCTTCAAGACAGTTGAAGAAGCATGAAGCCAGCTACCCGGTGCATGATCTAGAGTTGGGAGCGGTGGTATTCGCCTTGAAGATGTGGAGGCATTATTTATACGGCGTCCACTGCGAGATCTACTCGGATCACAGTTACAAAATACTCTTCACATAGTGTTCATCATGTTCACGCCCACCTATTCAACGGGTTCACCTCAACACTACGCATAATAGATATGTTCAACACCAAATTGTATAAATATATCCTATACCAATCTCAACTCCTAATATCTAACCTTCCCATCCAATCCATTTCTCTACCATTACATGGTTATTCCCCAATACACAACCAAATGAGTAACCATGCTAAATTATAGCAACAACAACATTATAGATATATGGGAGCAAGATATCAAATGAGCATATCACAATCATTGCAAGAGTGCTAACATTATAAATTAACAAGTGCATTAACATAGGATAGTCCAATACTAAAACTGGGATTCCCGGAGCTACAGGAATCCGATCACAATGCACAACCCCTTGTTGGAAAGGTATTCGCGAGGGCTACGACTTTCGTGTTGAGTCGATTGCCCAGATCTGGTCGCAACATACCAGAAATTCAACTCGAATACGTACAGGAAACAGTTTCCTGTACAGGAATCTTCCCGAACGCGGCGGACTCGAACCAGCTTTCCCGTGGCTACAGGTATCGCATGGAAACGAGCAACCCCTCGTTGGAAAGGTAATTTCAAGGGCTATGACTTTCGTGTTGAGTCGATCACCCAGATCTGGACAGAACACCTCCGAAATTGGCCACGAAGGTCGCCGCGTGCAGAAATCAGATTTCTGCACGCATCTTAAGGCGAGATGAACGGCATCCGTTCATCTTCTTCCTTGCAACGACCTCGCATAAACTTCTCCAGAAATCACACCCAACCTTATTTCTCCTTTCAAAGCCAAACCCCCAACGAAAACCCTCTCATCTCCACTTTGAGGATGAGAAGGTTGAGGGAGACTAAGCCTAAAACCTAGGCATGGCTTATCCTAAGAACTCTCCTCCTCACCATCAAGACTCTATGGAGTCGATGTCTCTCCTATAATAACTATAGATCTAGCACCAAGGGAGAGGGGAGGAAGCTCACCTCAAGTCCAGCGGTACCACCATGGCCGGCCATGAGCCTCGCACTCCTTCGCGGCGGCATTGTTTTTCCCTTGACGGTGGCGGCGTTTTGATTCCTCCAAGGATGGCTCCGGCAAGCTCTTCCTCCTCCTCCAGCCAAGAACCCTCTCAGGAATTTCGGGGCAGAAGAAAGGAGATGAAATGCTAGGGTTTCCCAACTTTTTCCTTTTTATACATCGCAGACACGGGTAGGCACACGGCCGTGTTCCTACCCGTGTTCAGGTGACACGGCCGTGTGGCATGCCGTGTCTAGGGCCGTGTTCCTCCCAGAACCACTTTCTGCCGGGTCAGGGTTGCGGCACACGGGTAGAGACACGGCCGTGTCCCGACCCGTGTCCTTGGCACACGGCTAGGGACACGCCCGTGTTCCAATGCCCGTGTACCTCTCTGACTGGTAAACCTATTTTTATGAGGCACACGGGTATGGACACGGCCGTGTCCATACCCGTGTCAACCAAAAATGCTGTTTTGCCTTGTTTTCCTCATTTCCCGCACGTCCGCACCTGTTCACCCACATCCCCCATTGGGCTCACCACAGCCCCTTTGACTCAAATACGCAAACAAGGGGCCTAGCGCGAATTGGGACGTTACAGGTAGCGCTTGATACTTTAAATTAGTATCAGAGGGAGGTTTTGGTCGATAAGGTTAACACCTTGATCAAGATCCATGATCTAGCATTCAGAGATTCCGCATATTCACCATAGAAAGAAGCAAAGACATGTCATCCATGAAGCTACCATTGTGCACCAAGGAAAAATTTTCCATGTGGAAAGAACGAGTATGATTCTTCATGGAAGCTGCTGATCTGAGGATTTTTCAGATAGTGGAAGAAGGACCACACATCCCTACACAGGCTTCAATGATAAATCTAGCGATTATTATCCCCAAGAAGATGATGGATCTAACTAAGGATGAGATTTCCTTAGTCTCCCTAGACAAGAAGACAAAGAATATCATAACAAGTGCAGTGGATTATTCAATGCTGCAAAACTTATTCTACTGCAAATTTGCCAATGAGATGTGAGATTGTCTTATTGTCCTGATGGAAGGTACTGAAGAAGTGAGAGATGATCCCAGATCAATGTTAAACTAGGAGTACGAAGCCTTCAAGCAAGGTACCAATGATTCCATAGCTGACAGCTTCGAGAAGTTCTTCAAGATAGTCAACGGCCTCAGAAACTATGGTCGTGCATTCACTAATGGCGAGCTCAACGACAGGTTTCTAAGATCCGTGACTAAGGACTAGGATGCAAAAGTATTTGTCATTAGAGAATTCGGGAAGCTACTGGAGATAGACCCTCAGAATCTATTCGGAAAGTTGCTCTCACATGAGCTTCAAATGAATACCAGGAAGAAGGAGGAGCAAAGCAACAAAACGTCTAGCAGAGAAAAGTCTGTGGCTCTGAAGGCGGAAGGTTCGAGGAAATCTAAAGTTGTGTCACCCATATGGACACGTGCTCCTGATACTCTAGAAGACTTAGAGCGAAGCACGTCAGGCTTCAAGCTGTCGAATGGAGAATTTTTCTTATTCTCCAAGCAGTTCAAGAAGCTGCTGAACAAGAGGAGACAAATTAAAAATAGGTCATCCTCTTTAGATTCCAGGAGATCACATCGTGACGGTGATCGTACCAAGAAAATCTACAACAAATAGTGCAGGTACAAATCCAAACCGAACAAATCGTTTCCCTCTAACATTTTTTGCTACTGCTGTAATAAATCTGATCACATGATCGCGGAGTGTCCTTACAAGAATAAGGATAGCTCCAGGAAGGACGAGAAGAGGTACTTCAAAGGGAAGAAGAAATAAGAAAAGAGCTTTGTCGCCAAGAATTCAAAGTATCTCAGTGAAAGTGACTAGAGTGATTCAAGCTCTGAAAATGAAGAAGCTTACTTCGGACTTATGGCTCAATGTGACGAGGAAGTGGGCGACTCCGAGTACCATGGGAAGGTAAACTCGCACACTATTGTCTCAGAATCTAAAACATCCACTAATGGTCATGAAGACTACTATTCTGATGAGAATGAATCAGAGTTAATGGCTCAGCACGAGCACCTATTAAAGACTTTTGACAAATGCCGTAAGGTAGTCTGAAAGCAGGTAAAAGAGATTGCCTCCCTCAAGGCAGTGGAAGCAAATCTGAAGGAAGAAATTTCACAATTACTTCCTCTCATAGATGAAGTCCACTCCTTGAAAGAGGAACTCAAGTGCTTCGTTGAGACATTAAGTTTGAAGGAAAAATATCTTGATGAGCTTGAAGAAAAGCTCGCGGTGGAGAGAAAACTTGTCGAGAGTTTCTCCAAGCCGAAGACTGTTCTCCCTCTCATCAATGAGTTTTCAACTCAGAAAAAGGGTAGTGGTCTTGGCCACATCGGTGGAAATAGTAATGCTTTCAAGAAGGCTAGCGCCAAAGAAAAGGGGAAGGCACCCATGAGTCAACCCTCGTTTAGGAAGGTAATCTTCCCAAAAAATAAGTTTGACATTGAGTCGTACTATGGTCATCATGTTAGGCATACTCAGGTATAACCCAAGAATAGATACCAGGGATGGACTCGTCCCCGTAACTTTGGTGCCAGCATGTTAAAAGCACCTTTTTAGGAGATTTAGATGAAGAGTTATGGTTCATACATCCATGGCCATAACAATAAGAAGGTACAAAAATACAAAACTAGTGTGCCTAAGGCTAAGGAGATGGGATGCCCCTGTATACTGTAACCAGAAGGCCTCCACATCCAAGAATACTGCCCCTACTAGACCTCATGTTCAAAGGGTAAAGCAGGAGTACAAAAGGAGGTACAATAGGTTTGACTGTTGGTGCTGCGACAAAATTGTTCACTTTCGGACAGATTGTTGGTACAACCCTGCCAATTTTGTAACGCCACGAGTTAGCTATGCGAGACCGACCACTCACAAGGTTAATGTTCCTAGTGGTGTTCAGTTGACCAGGAACCAAGGACCCAAATACGTTTGGGTTCCTAAGGTAAAATGATCTGTTTTTATAGGGATGTCCAAAGGCCAATAGAACTCCGATCTGGTATTTTTACAGTGGTTGCTCTCGGCACATGACCGGGACAAGAAGCCTTTTGCGTGATTATACCCCAGTCAAAGACGAAATAAAAGTCATCTTTGGAGGTTCAGAATAGGGAACAACAAAAGGTTATGGTATGATTTCCAACGGCATAGTCTCTTTCACAGACGTGTCTTATCTTGAAGGATTACATCATAATCTCATAAGCATAAGTCAACTATATGACAAAGACTACATTGTTGAGTTCTGCAAGGACAAGTGTTTGATAAAGTCATCTTTAAATTTGGAGATGGTCTTCACAGGCATTCAGAGCGGAAATATTTTCTGTCTAAATTTTCTTTGCTTAGACAATTCTACCCTAGTATGTTTTATTGCAAAAGATAGTGCGTCTCCTTGTGACCAATGACACAATAGATTAGTACATATTAATTTCAAAACCTTAAATATGCTATTTTCTCACAACTTAATGCGTGATTCCCCCAGCATTAAGTGCCTTAAAGAGAGTCCATGTCACTCCTGTCAAATGGGTAAGCAGACACGAGCTACCTTCAAGGGTATTGCTGAAAAGGATTCTTCACGAAGCTTATACTTGCTTTATATGGACTTATTCGGTCCTATGCCTATTCACAGCTTAGGAGGTAAGGTATATACGTTAGTAATTGTTGATGACAACTCGCGTTTTGCTTGGTTGTTATTTCTGAAACATAAGTCAGACACCTTCGATTCATTCACTAATTTTGTCCGGCAAATTAAGAACGAATTGGACTGCTAACTGATCAAAATCAGAAGTTACCACAGAACAGAGTTTGAGTCTGGTGCCATGACAAAATATTGTGAAAGCCAAGGTATCTTCCATGAGTTTTCCTCCCCGCACACTCCATAGCAAAATGGAGTTGCTGAGAGAAGGAATAAAACAGTAATTGAAGCATGTACAACCATGTTGAATGACACTTCACTTCCGGAGTACTTCTGGGCTGAAGCAATCAACATAGCTTGTCACGTGCAAAACAGAGCACTCATCAACAAAAACTATCATAAGACCCCCTATGAGCTATTGAAGGGCAGAAAACCGACTGTGTACTACTTTAGAATCTTTGGAAGTAAATGCTTCGTACTTAATAATGGGAAGTATTACCGCATAAAGTTTAGTGAAAAGTGTTTCGAAGGTATTTTTGTAGGATATAGTAGCCATAATAAGGCATATAGGATTTTTAATAAGAAAACTCTGGTGGTAGAAGAGTCAATAAATGTTGTATTTGATGAGACTATCATGCTTTATAGCAACTCAGCTAGTGTTATTAGTGCAGATGCAGGTACCAGGTTCAAGGAGCTAAGCTTGGATGAAGTTGTTAAGAAAGAAGCTCCAAGCTCAGTCAAACTCGTAGATCCAGGCTTGGTGGATGAAGAACACATAGAAGAAGAATTGCCTCAACCTACAGAGGCGGCACCGGATGTTGCAGAGCCCGCTGAAGGGAGAGAAAGGAACCTAGGGCTCAGACACCTAAGAGATCACCCAGCTGATCAGATTATTAGAGAGCTAGGCGACGATATTAGAACCAGAAGATGTACAGCTAATGAAATTTTGCATCTCAGCTTTCTGTCTCAGGTTAAACTGATGAAGTTCGAGGAAGCGAACAAAGATGCCTCTTAGATCATGGTAATGCAAGAGGATTTCAACTAGTTTGAACGATGCAAAGTCTGGGAGCTAGTGCCCAAGCCAAAGGGACATAATGTGATTGGCACCAAGTGGATATTCAGAAACAAGCTGGATGAACACAGAGTAATTATCAAGAACAAAGCCAAGCCTGTATCTCAAGGTTATAGACAAGAAGAGGGGATCAACTTTGACCAGACATTTGCTCCAGTGGTTCGGCTCGAAGCGATCAGGTTGTTTCTTGCGTATGCTTCCCTCAAAGGCTTCACCATCTACCAAATGGACGTGAAGTCAGGATTCCTCAACGGGGATCTGAAAGAGGAAGTATGCGTTGCAAAACCCCCAGGTTTTGTCAATTTTAAATTTCTTGACTATGTTAACTTTTTAAATAAAGCTTTATACAGGTTAAAGCAAGCTCTCCAGGCTTGGTATGAGATATTGTCTAGCTTTCTTCTTGAGAACAAGTTCACATGGGGAAAGATAGACAAGACATTATTTCTTAGGGAAGTTAAAGGAAAGATTCTGCTAGTACAAATCTATGTCGACGACATCATATTTGGCTCTATAGAAAACAACCTTTGCAAGAAGTTTTCCAAACTTATGCAGGGGAAGTTTGAAATTAGCAGTATGGGAGAGCTGAAGTATTTCTTAGGACTTTAGCTGAAGAAATTTGAAGATGGAATTTTCTTCTCTCAGACGAAGTTCACCAAGGATCCTCTTAATAAATTCAAAATGAAGAGCGCAATCTCTATGAGGACTCCAATGGGTTCAACTATGTCTTTGAACAAGGATGAGAAAGGGAAACCTTTTGATGAAACCAAGTACAGAAGCATAATTGGATCCTTGTTCTACCTTACTGTCAGTAGACAAGATATAACGTTTTCAACATATGTCTGCGCTAGATATCAGGTGAACACTACGGAATCTCATTACGTCACTGCAAAGCAGATTTTAAGATACCTTAAGGGCATACCTAATCTTGGCTTATGCTACCCAAGAAGTAATGATGTCAAACTAATTAGCTTTTCAGATGTTGATTTTGCAGGTAGCAGGGATGATAGTTAAAGCACTTCCGTGAGGTGCCAATTCCTTGGAAGACGGCTTATTTTCTGGAGCAGTAAGAAGCAAAATTGTGTGGCAACATCTACTGCCAAGTCAGAGTATATCTCTGTGGGTAGTTGTTGCGCACAACTTCTATGGATCAGAAATCAAATTGAAGATAACAATTTGAATTTTAGAGAAATTTCGATGTTTTGCGACTCATCCAGCTCAATTCCATTTGCAAACAATCAAGTTTCCCACAGCCGGACCAAGCACATTGAGGTGCGCTACCATTTCATCCAGGAGCATGTGGAGAACAAGGACATAGCCCTCAGCTATGTCCCGACGGACAAGCAAGTTGAAGACATCTTCACGAAGCTGCTGGACGAGGCCAAGTTCTCCTTTTTCAAGACAGAACTTGGTATGCTTAACATGGAGTCCTCAAAAGTTCATATTTGAATTCAATAGAAGATTCAACATCAGCCACTCAGTAAATCTCAAGAGAATTCCTAGTAAGCAAGCATTCAGATATATTCAAACTCAGAACTTTACTTCTCGGAAACTTAAGAGATTTCTCGAGAACTGTACTAATTTCTCGAGAACTATACTTTTTTCTCCAGAAATATACTTGACTTCTCAAAAACTAACTTGATGTCTCAGAAAACTATACTGGACTTCTCGGGAAAATGTAATTGTATTTCTCAGGAAATATTGGACTTCTCGGAAAACTTCATTATATTTCTCGAAAAAAATTTTACACCTCTCGAGAAATGTCAAATTCATGCAATTTAAATTTTCTAGAAGAAGTCAAACCACCATTCCCAGGTACGCCTTTCTCTATTCTTCAAAATTTTTAATTTTATATAAATAGAAGATAAGTCCACAGAATATCTAAATCCACAAATTTGAAAAAGGCTTTCCTGAGAAAAACACGCTTCAGTTCCGCCGAAGGTCTCTGCCTCTCTTCACGCAAACTCCATCGATTCTTCTCCGAAAAATCAGAAATTTCTCATTCTTCTTCATCGATGGCTCCTATTGCAAAGATTGGCATCGATAGTGAGTTCGTTCGCTGTGGTATCGAAGACATTTCTGATGATTTCAGGAATGTTATTCTACTTCTTGAATGTGCCGGCCTCACCTTCATTCTTGAGCATCCTTGCAAAGTCCTGATTACAGAAGTAGAAGAGTTCTTCAGAAATGTCAAACTTAAAAGTTCTGGGAAATTATTGAAAAGTTCTGTAAAAGACTTGAAGATCAAGATGAAGCCATCCACCTTAACACAATTTCTGAGATTACCTTCTATTGATGGGGAAGACTGCTTGGAAGAACCAGATACTCCAGAGCTCTATCCTTTTGTGGTCTCTCCCAATCCACTACCTCCATTCGACGACAACACATGAATGACAAAAGCAAGCTCTTGGCCGATATACTTGGAAAGGTTCTCCTCTGCAAAATAGGTTCTATTGGATATATATCCTCTGATTTCTTCTGCATATTAACTGCTGTAGTGTGTTAGAAAAGGTTCCAATAGGGGCATATGTTATTTGACAAGATTAAGGAGAGCATGAATGCACCAAATATTGCTAGAATCATCTCTCTTTATCTGAATCAAATGCACCCAGAAATCTTTGACTTGTCCAAAGGTGTGTCCATTCACCACCTGAAGAAAGTCACACTCTCCTCCATCAACAGATGGGAGATCAGAATCCCAAAGCCATGCCAAGCTCCAGTAACTCCAAGGACAGTAGTTATTCAAGACAGGATCCCATCTCCCTTTCATATTAATACAGTTGGCAGTGGTGCATCTGCTGAGGGGGAGCCTGCTCCTTCAGTTCATGAAGAAGTTTAGCAAGTTTTGATACCAGAAATAGAGTTTCAGTCAGATGTCCCTTCATATCAGGTTGTAGAGGAAGTTGTTGTTGATGATGTAGCAGTAGAAAAGGAAAGTCAAGCTTAGTCTGATAATATGAAGAGCACCTCTATGCATGATGATGTCTCAGTTATGGACATTGACAGAATGATAGAAAATCTAACTTCAGATGATCCCCTATTCTTCTCTCCTAAAAAGACTCCTGAAAAGATTCCTGAAGAGATCCCTGAAGAGACTCATGAAGAGACCCCAGAAGATTCTCAGCCCAAGGCATAATGTGAGGTGGAGAATGTGTAGTTACTTTCTGATGAGGATGCAGTTACTCCAGAACCTGTAGACCCTCCTCTCAAGAACTTAGATTTCTCCATGCCTGTTATTCTTGGTGAGGAAGGGGATGTAATGACTTCTGCCCAAAGAGTCAAAAGTTCAGTTATTATTGAAGAAATACCTATCTGGACAGCTCTAGCTCTACCTCCTCCACCTCCTCCAGCTGAAACCATTCCTGATGATACCCTATTGGGTAAGATTGAATCTATGTTGACTAAGAAAAGAAAGTACTTTGACAAGTCCCTCAAAGAAGTAACTGAACGAGTAACTGCTCTTGAGAAAGAGATGAGCAGAAAATTTACTGAAATTTAGAGCAATACAGATGAATTCAAATGACTGGTAAATATTAGTGGCAAGGCTTTATACCAAACTATACTAGTGTTGGTGAAGTCATGAATCAAGCAGTCACTATATCAAACAATCAGATCCAATTGTTGAAGAAAACTGAACAACAGAACTTCAAACTTGTGAAGAAGTTGGAAAATTTAAGGAAGATGCCATAGAGACTCTATCTATAGAAGTCAGAAAGGCGGAGGACTAAGTGAAAGAAAATCTAGATTGCAAAGTTTAAGAGATGAAGACCCAGTGGGACAATCAACTACAAGAGATCAATACAAGTGTAGAAAAGTAGATTAAAGGTGTAAATATCTATACTTTTGAGACTGTTATGTGGATGTACAATTAGATCTTTCCAGATTTTCAAGTTGACCCAAATGCTGCTATACCTCGTCATCTTGATCCCAATGTCTGTAAGCATACTTTTCTCCTTGACCTGAACAGTATGAAGCTCCTCCTGAAGACTATTCTCAAGTCTGTACTTTTGAGCAGCCAGAGTTTCCTCAAGATCTAACTCCTAAAATGCCAATGGCAAAGAAAAGGAAATATGGTGATGGTGCTTCTGCCAGTAGATCTATCCCCAGTCAAGGTGCTGCTAAAAGGAAAGAACAGGAATTTGCTGAAGTTTGGAGTCTAACCTCTAAGTCTCTAATTTTGGACACTCTGAAGCTGGTTATGGAATTTAATGAAAATAAAGATGATCATTACAGTCATAAGGAGTGGGAGCTATACGAGAAGTAATGATAAAAAGAAGAATTTATGATTGTGAATAAGATTGTAATAATCCTAATGCTCCTCCTCGACCTCCAAAGTATTATCCCATGCCCTTCAGTTATTAGAAAAGACAACAAGAGAAGAAGCAATGACAACACCAACAACAATTCAAATGATTTGAGATAATTAGTGTTATAGAATTTTGTGGACCTAGATATTCCTATGGAGAAGTTCTATATATATATATATATAATTTTGAATATTGATGATCTTATTATCTCTTATCTCTCATTGCCTATATTGTTTTTCTTGTTAGTTAATTCTTTCATTATCTTGATATAATTGACCTTAGTGTAGAGGGTTCTAACTTCTACAAATAGGGGGAGATTGTTGGGTATTGTATCCACAATAACCTAGATTTGTGTGAAGTCACCCTTGAACTAAGATGAATTAAGTATGTATTTGATGTTATTCTTTAGTTGAGCGCTTGCAGGTCATTATTACCAAAGTGTAGACCAATGTCAGTTTAAAATGAGTCACTAAACACAAGACCATGCAATGTAATCCCTTATTGTGTGATCCATGGTGTTGACTCATGTGTTACCTCTCTATTGGGATGCACTTCATTTTCAAGTACTAAAGCATTGAAGAAAGGAAGGGTTGCTGGTCTTCAACAAAGAACACTTAATATTTCTAAAAAATTTCTAAGTCCATTTCTTGAGAAATGATATGCGTTTCTTGAGAAGTCTAAGTATATTTCTCGAGAAAGCAAAGCTATTCTCGAGAAACCTTAAGATTTCTCGGAAAACTCTCAAAAACTATCTTAAGTCCTTTTATCGAGAAAAGCCCTGAAGATTTCTCGAGAAACTAAGTTCATTTCTCAAGAAAGCAAAGTAGTTCTCGAGAAGTCGAATCTATTTCTCGAGAAGCTAAGTCCTTTTCTCGAGAAACCAATTATTTCTAGAGAAATCAATACTTCAGTTCAAAGAATTTGGGTTAAGTAAATTTCTCGAGAAAGCCACACCATTTCTTGAGAAAGCAAATCATTTCTCGAGAAATCAAATCCTTCTCGAGAAATAAGTTCTTCAGTTCAAAATTAACGCTAAGTATTTTTCTCGAGAAATCAAATCCTTCTCGAGAAATTTGTTCCTCTATTCAAAGATTTTTCTTAAAGTACTTTTCTAGAGAAAGCCATGTCATTTCTCGAGAAAGCACATCCTTCTCGAGAAATTACAAGTCTTCTGGAGAAATGAAGTTGCAAAAAAATTTCGTTTTGAATCTATCTGATGGGATTTCGATATAAGCTAAGTATTTCATGATTGTTCCACGAGGATCATTCCTTTATGATTTCAGACTGTTAGACAATGTTCTATATAAAGTCTTTTTAAAGGAATCGCTAACCCTAACAAGAAGAATAATATTCTGAATTGCATTGGTACATTCTAAATCAGGAGAAGTCGTGTCGTCTTCATTGTTCTTGTCTGTCGCTCATCTCTCGAACTAGCGATTCCAAGAAGAAAAGATTCAATAGATCTAAGATTCATAGATTCTTCAACATCTACTTGATCGTGTCGGATTCTAAGGTTTTAAAATCGACGTTCTCTCGGGATTTCTTCCTCAACCTTCTTCACCAAGATTTTTAGTTTTCAAGAAGGAATAACCTTGAAGATTTCAGATCTGGAAGTATGTAGTTTTTTATTATTGTTGTAAAAAATTGTTTTTACTCCTGTAGGAGCTTTATCTCCGAGAGTTGTAGATCCGTTAGTGGATCGAGTTTGTAGATCTGTGTGTGGATCAAGTTTGTAGATCCAGTTTGTGGATCGAGGTGTAGATCCGGTTGTGGATCGAGGTGTAGGAGAGTTTTTTCTTCGAGGTGTATGAGCGTTGCTCCGAGTTGTAAGATTGTGATAATTTGAGAAAGGTGAAGTAGCCGAATTTATCCCTTCATGCTAGATAGGCGAGGCGGGACAATGGGCGTACCCATTACGTAGAAGCACTATAAATCTC
The DNA here is from genome assembly GCA_039513925.1 of Platanthera zijinensis. Classification (NCBI taxonomy): domain Eukaryota; kingdom Viridiplantae; phylum Streptophyta; class Magnoliopsida; order Asparagales; family Orchidaceae; genus Platanthera; species Platanthera zijinensis. The sequence continues at coordinate 102,125,622 of CM077095.1, forward strand.
TGAGTTTGTGTGCTTGAATTTTTAGATACTTTTTATTCCGCTAAAAGACACAAATATCACTTATTCACCCCCCCCCCTCTAGGTGATTTAGGTAGACGCTAGATACTTTCACTTACTGACTAAGATAGCACAGGGCCAAGTTCATCTAACTGCAGCATGTCAGATAAAGACTTTGTTACCTTCTCTAGGCAGCTTCAAAAATTGATGAGGAGGAAGCAGTGGAGGAGCAGGCCTTCCTGCTCATCTCTCATCAAAAGGAGGACTACTACAAGGCAAGAAGAAGCACTCCAAGGGAGGCAGGTATGACTCTAAGCATATTAAACATGTTTCCTCTAAAGTTATTTGGTATTATTGCAGCAAACCTAGGCATGTAATAGTTGACTACCCAGTCAAGAAAAAGGAGGATGGTGAGAAGAAACTTCACAAGGGAAAGAAGGACAAGTCCTTCATTGCAATGAAGGAAAAGAGTTGGACTGACTCATCTTCATTTGAGTCTAAAGAAGAAGAATCCCTCATTGGGCTGCTGGCTGTAATTGCAGATTAAGCTGAAGATTGTACTAATATAAGGACAGGTAATAGGGCCCCTCTATCACAGTCAGGCTATGACTCAGAGGATTATGATGAGGATGAAGATGCCTATATCTGTTATGGGCTGGTGGCAATGTTTGATGAAGAATCCAGCCAGGATCAGCCTGGTCCAGCAAAGGTACACTCTCTATCTAGCTCATCTCCTGAATTAGATTTTGAGACTAGTCCAAATTCTGAGGCATCATCATCCAATGGTGATGATGGACCATAATCTGAGGAAGATGTCAATCAACTGATTGACAAGTATGGTGAACTTCTAAATTCTTTCAAGAGAAGCACGAAGTTGGCCAAAAAGCAAGTTGTGGTGATTGTCTCTCTTCAGCTAGCTGCTGCCCAGTAGGCTGAGATAGCATCCTTGCTGGATCAGAAGGCTAGGGAAGTCATCCAACTCAGGAACATTACTCTCATACAGATTGACACCATCAATTACAAGGATAGTCTCATTTGAGATCTTGAAGAGAAGCTCTAGAGGGAGAAGAGAATTTTGGCTAGTTACTCGAAGCCCAAGGGTAAGAAGGGGTTGGGTTTTAAGGGAAACACTAGAGTTGCCCCTTCCAAAGGGAAAGGGAAAGCTCCAGTCCAACCTTTAGATTCTAAGCCCCCCATCCAATTTAAGAAGGTGATGTTGCCTTCAAACAGGTATGACCAAGAAAACATCTATGATCACTGGATGAATGGTAGATCCACTAGTATGAACAAAGATGTTCACAGCTATAGTGGAAGGTATAGTAGGGGAATGAGTGCCTTTAAGGCTCCCCATGAGGAAATTCAAATGGCTCATCCTGGACCATTTATTTTTGGTACCCCCAGCCCCCACACTCAAGAATAAGGCTGCCTTCACTCAAGCCTATCCAGCAAAGGTTCAGACCAAGGGTACGTCTGTTAGCAAACCAAATCTAGGTATCTCTGATGATATAAATAGCATGTCATCTGCAAAGAAGACTGCTGCAAATGGTAGTCGGAGCCAGCCAAGGAAGCATGCTGGAAGACTTACCTTCAGTCAGATCCTTGATGAAAGGAACTTGAATAAGGTTGTTGCATCTCTTCCTTCTGTTCAATCAGCAGTTAACCAAACTGCAGGACCTACACAGAAAAGAAGATATAATATCCATGAGTGTTGGTGTTATGGTAAGGTAGGGAATTTTACCCTAAATTGCTGGCACAATCCAAGTGTGTCAAGAGCAAAGGTTAGTCTGCCTGTCAGAAATTTTGCAGGAAGACAGTTTGTGTTTCAGACTAATCAAAACCTAGGACCCAATAATTATTGGCATCCTAAGGTAAGATAAATCATTTGCTGCAAATTAGTCCAAGTGCCCATACCCCTATATGGTACTTGGACAATAGTTGTTCCAAGCATATGACTTGAACAAGGAGCAACTTAAAGGAGTACACTCCAGTGAAGGATGGACCCAAAGTTATCTTTGGTGGTTCAGATAGAGGAGTGATAATAGGCTATGGTAAGATTACTAATGGCATAGTCACAATCTCAAAAGTGGCTTATATTGAGGGGTTGCAACACAAACTCATAAGCATAAGCCAACTATATGATCTCGGTTATGTCAGTTCCTTCCACAAGGATGAGTGCCAGATTAAGAGATCAAGTGACCAAGAGGTCATCTTGACAGGAACTAGGAGTGGAAATATTTATTGTTTAAATTTCCTTTGTCTTAATAAAGAATCTCCTATTTGTCTAGTTGCAAATGGGAAAGCCTTATATTATGTACAATGGCACAAGAGACTAGCTCAATTTAACTATAAGACTATTGGCAAGCTCTTTAGTGAAGAGATAGTTAGGAATGGTCCCATGATGAAATGCACCAAGGAAGGCATTTGCTCAGCATGCCAAAAGGGCAAGCAGACCAAGGCTTCCTTTAAGGGTATTAGGACCAAAGACTCTTTGAGGTGTTTATACCGCTTACAAATGGACTTGTCTGGTCCTATGCCAGTTCATAATCTAGGTAGGAAAGTCTACACCCTTGTGATGGTTGATGACTATTGTAGGTTTACTTGGGTGTTCTTTATTAATAAAAAGAATGAAACCCTTGATATCTTTAAAAGATCTTATTTTCAAGGTAGCTAGCAACCTAGAGGGGGGGGGGGAATAGGTTTTATTTTGGTCTTTTAATCTTCTTTTAACTCACTTGTTTGTTTCTTTTAGCTTTCAGCTTCGAGTGATCTAGAGCTTGTCCTTAGCACCTGTAATTAAGAAAATAAAAGCAAACACAAAAAAGCACACAAGTGTTTTATAGTGGTTCCCCAAAATTATGGGTACATCCACTCTCCTCCCACCTTGCTAACTTCCTGTTAGACAAGGCACTTCTCCAAACCAATGCTCCAAGGATCTTACACCTCAGATCCATCAGGATCTCTCAGTCTCCTCCAAGACTTACACCTCAGCCACAAAGGCCTACACTCAGTGATACAAGTATCACCTACCTCAGGCACTTAAGCCCTACCACTCAGGATATGGAGGATAGCCCTACCTCAGAGCAAGCTTGCTCCTACAACTCAGAGAGATGCACTCTCCTACAGTTCAGGCAAAACTACCCTACTTCTCAGTGAGTAAAACTCACCTACCTCAAAGAGCAACACTCCCCTATTTTTCAGGCAAATTTGCCCTACCTCAGACCCAAAGGTCGTCCAGAAGGATCCTACAATAAGAAATAGTTTAATTAACTTTAACACAGAGAAATTTCTCTGTGTCAACCACTTGAGGAGAAAACTATCTACTTTAACTCTCCTCACAACAGGGTAAGGATTTACTGGAGGGACTCAGAAGATAACTTCTAAACCTGATGCTGAAGGCTAAGGATCTTTTGATCTTGAGTCTTCAAAATAGCTCACTGAACTTGCCAAAGGATGAAGGTTCTTCTTTCTTCAGAACTGATTCTAAATCTGTTATGGCAAATGGAGACTTGCACAACTAACTTAACTTTTCTTACTAGCGAGCTTTAAGCATTTCACATGCAGCAATGGCAAAGAAGATGAAGATGGCTTCTCTCCTTTTTTTGAATATTGTATGCCCTAAGGTTATTTTTTTCTTGGCCCTATCTCTTCCTTTTGTAGTTCGTCAATCAACGACTCTTAGAGATTGATGGGCCCCACCTGCAGCTTCCAGCTGCGCCTTACTTTAATGGAAGAGATGTACAATAGCTTCACGGTAAGTTTTGTCGTGTAGCGTAGCTTCCCCTTGTCGGAATTGACCTTAGTTGACCTTGTCAATTTTGCCGATGTCAGCACCTGTGGACTTAGCCAAAATCGAGCATCAGAGAATAGGCATTGGGTGAATAAGCATCACTTAATGCCAAACCCCTTAGATAGTTTTACTATCTCTTGGCATTGAGTGAGTAACCTTCACTCAACGCCAAACTACTTAAATACAAAGTCTGTTTCTAGGCGTTAAGAGATTCAGCTTCACTCAACGCCAACTTGCTTTATCAGCTTTTTGCTGCTTGGCATTGAGTGAGTAAGCATCATTCAATTCCAATCCCCTTAGATTAAATTTTGTATTCATTAGGCATTGAAAGCATTGAGTCAGTAACCTCCACTAAATGCTTTTTGCCTTAACCAAATTTCTGTTTCTTTAGCATTGAGTGAGCACGTCTCACTCAATGCTTTCTGCCTTAGCCAATTTTCTATGATTAATAAGCACTGGGCTTAGACTGTCTTTCTGAGTTTGACAAATGGTGAATTGAGCTCGATGAACTATGAACTCAGTTCGACGAAATATCTACTGAGCTCGACGAACTCAGAACTCAAGCTCTGAACTTAGCTCGACGAACTCAAAACTAAAGCTGTAAACTTAGCTCGATGAAATGTGAGCTGAGCTCGACGAACTCTGAACTCAGTTCAATGAAATCTAACCTGAGCTCGACGAACTCAGAGCTCAAGCTCTGAACTTAGCTCGATGAAATGTGAGCTGAACTCGACGAATTTGAATATGGTTCAATTAGTTCAACTTACAGCCTTTTTGTTGTATGGCGTTGAGTGTGTATTCATCACTCAACGCTAAAACACTTAGCCAAATTTCTCTTTAGTAGCATGGCCTTGAGTGAGTTGAATTCACTCAATGCCTGTGGACTTAGCTGCATTTCAGCTCATTCCAACTTAGGCTATGACAGTATAGGATACACTCAGTGTTATAAGTCATCTAGCATTGAGTGATGTTCCTTCACTCAACGTCTATGGACTTAGATAGATTTCTATCATCCCACACCTTAGGTAAGTGTTTACCTGACTTAGCCACTTAGGCTACCTGACCTATCATAGTCATCTACTGATATGTGCATATCATTGATAAGATTGACTTCACTTAAATCTAGGACATTGTTGGCAATGGACCCAACAATCTTCATTAAGTTTGTCAAGAAAACTAAGAATGAGTTTGATAGTACTGTGGTCAAAATTAGAAGTGACCTTGGGATTGAATTCCAGTCTGATATTATGACAAAGTTCTGTGAAGAGAAAGGGATTCATCAGGAATTTTCTTCTCCAAGAACACCCCAGCAAAATAGAATTGTTGAGAGAAAAAAATAGAACTCTCATAGAGGTTGGAAGGACCCTTTTGAGTGACACTTCTCCCAGAATATTCCTGGGTTGAGGTAATGAATACTGCATATCATATCTTTAATATAGCCTCTATCACCAAGAGACACAAGAAGACTCCCTATGAGATCTTGAAGGGCTGAAAACCAAACCTGAGTTATCCCAGGATCTTTGGTAGCAAGTGTTTTGTGCTTCATAATGGGAAGTCCTATGTGACTAAGTCTGTCAAGTCCTTTAATGGGATTTTTGTTGGGTACATCAATCACAGTAAAGCCTATAGGATCTACAACTTGAAAATCCAAGTTGTATAAGAGTTTTTACATGTAGTCTTTGATGTATCTAACATGATTAACAGTGAGCTGACAATCTCCTCTTCTAGTACTGCAAGTACAGAGCTGATGATGGATAAGCTAAGCATCAGAGAAGATGCTCCAATAATCTAAGATAGAGTGGGTATTCCAGAAGAACTGTAAGGCTTGCTGCTGCCTTGCTTATCTGATCATCTGATCCTCTCCCCCTTTTTGACTGCAGAAAATAGCTGGTAAGATGCACCCTATCAAAAAATCATCTTATCACTTGCTCCACCTCAATTAGAGAATCTTTATTTCTTTAAAAGGCCTTCCTATCTGCAAAATGCCAAATAGTTTGCAACCAGATGAGGAGAAACTGAATCTATACTAAGTTTAACATGCCCAACTCAAATTTGAAGGTGTTAAACTTGGCTTCATCTAGTGGCTTAGTGAAGATGTAGCCACTTGCTTATCTATTGGGACAAACTCAAGAGTGATGTCTTCACATTCCACATGCTCCCTAATAAAATGATATCTAATCTCTATGTGCTTAGTCCTGCTATGGGAGACAGGATTCCTAGAAATAGAGTTTGCACTAGTAGAATCACAGAATAAAGGAGTTCTACTTATCTAGATGTTTTAGTATTGAAGTTGGTGTTTGATCCATAGCAACTGAGCACAACAGCTTCCTGCTGAGATGTACTCTGACTCTGTAGTTGATATTGCCACACTATTTTGTTTCTTGCTATTCCAGGATACCAGTCTCTCTCCCAAGAACTGACAGGTGCCAGATGTACTCTTTCTGTCTTCTTTGCAGCATGTAAAATCTGTATCTAAATAACTAGTTAGTTCAAACTCCCTATTCCTAGGGTATCAAAGGCCAAGATCTGGAGTGCCCTTAAGATACCTAAAGATTCTCTTAGCTGCAGAGTAGTGAGATTCTTGAGGGCAAGCCTGATACCTAATACAAACACATGTAGCATACATGATGTCTGGCCTACTTGTAGTCAGATATAGGAGGGAGCCAAGTATCCCTCTATACAAAGTTTCATCAACGGGTTTCCCTGCTTCAACTTTTCCTATAGACATTCTTGACCCCATGGGAGTTCTCATGATGGAGGAATTCCTTATGCCAAATTTTTTGATTAACTCCTTAGTGAACTTAGACTGGGATATGGATAAGCCATCATCAGTCTGTCTTACTTGGAGGCCCAAGAAGAACTTAAGTTCACCCATACGGCTCATCTCAAACTTCTCCTATATAAGTTAAGCAAACTTTTTGCAGAGGTTGTCATCAGTAGATCCAAAGATAATGTCATCTACATAGATCTGGACTAGGATGATATTACCCTTAGATTCCCTTAGGAATAGGGTCTTGTCTATTTTCCCCCTTGAGAATTTGTTCTCAATAAGGAAACTAGACAATGTCTCATATAATGCTCTAGGGGCTTGCTTCAACCCATGTAGAATTTTCCTAAGTCTATAAATAATATAAGGTGAGTTAGGAACTACAAAACCTGGAGGCTGCTCAACATAAACTTCTTCTTTTAAGTCACCATTTAGGAAGGCTGACTTCACGCCCATTTGGTATACCTTGAATCCCTAGTATGCTGCATATGCAAGGAATAATCTGAAGGCCTCCAATCTTGTTATAGGGCAAAGGTTTGATTAAAATCAATCCATTCTTCTTGCCTGTACCCCTTAGCTACTACTCTGGCCTTTTTCTTTATTATAATGCAATTTTCATCAAGCTTGTTTCTATAGATCCACTTGACTCCAATGACAGTATGACCATGAGGTCTGGGAACTAGCTTCCATACCCTGCACCTCTTGAACTGGTTCAGTTCCTCCTGCATAGCTCCAATCCGGTGCTGGTCTATGTTGGCTTCTTCAAACTTCTTGGGCTCCACTTGGGATAGAAAGATTGAATACAAGGCTGTGTTTTAACTTCTGCTTCTTGTCATTACTCCATGACTTGCTTCACCAATGATCTATTGTGCTGGATGATCTCTCATATGTTTGACTGCAGGTGGTAGTCTTCTTTCAGCAATAGGGGCATCTTCTTGTTGATCTTCATCCACTCCCAGTGTGCAAGGTGTAAGATCCTCCCCCTTACCAAGGGAGCCCTGATCTTATGCCCAGGACCGCCGCCTTACGGTGACACTAACTCACGGGTTAGTCAACACCGCAAGACGCCGATCCTGCCGGCTAGTACGATCATAACCTGTTCGGCCAATATGAGAAATAGAAGCAAGTATATAGTAAACAAAACTACACAAGTCCACAGCCACAGAGTACATATCATATAAAAGAAATGATGAGTACATAAATATAGTCCACAATGAGTACAACAAAGAGAGAAATAAGGGCTTATGCCCATTACATTATATCACTGAATCTCTCCTCACAAAGCAAATAGCGGAAGTCTAAACTATCACGGACATCTCGTCCCTTCTGAGAACGCACTGTAGTAGTAGTAGTAGTAGTCGGCATCTGCTCCTCAAGTCCTGCCTCCTCGTCGTGCTGGTCCATCTCCTCGAGCTCCTAAAAATAGTATGGTCACCGACCATTAGTCAAAAAGACTAAGTCGTATCCTCAGCACCTCCTCCTGCAACTCCTAGGCACCGCGCGGGAGGACAAAGCAGAGGACAAACAAGGGGTGACAAAGGAGGAGCAGGTGACAGGAAACTAAGTAGAATATGTAACCAAGTAAGTAATGAAAGGTAACCTTCACTTATGCGAGTACACATAAGCAAGGGGTCTTCTGCAAGGCTCCCATTGTATAAAATGTCCCATACCATTTTATACAACGGGGTGTCAGGTGTCACAAGCAAATATATATATAAAAGAAAAGTAACCTCAACTTATAAACTTGCCCACTCAAGCTTATAGGCTAAGGGATCGTATAACAGGTCCTAATGTATAAGCGTCCCATACCACTTATACATTAGGTGTCATAGGTTGTTATGAAGGTTAATTATATGCATCTATATGGTGGGTATGATATGAACATGCAGTGCAACACACACACACAACTCCGTGATCACAGACCTTTAGTTCCCACTTTTCGAGAGGTAGCATCACTCTCAGGTACTACCGTTGTGGCTACGGCAGCAGCGGAGCGGGCATCTCCGCCTTCTAGGCGGGTATACACACTACCAGGCCTAGACCTCTCTTGTACGCCTCTGTACACCGACAGTGCACTCTAGAGTCTCTGCGTACCACCTTGCTGACTACCCGTCAGTCTTGTTGGGCCGGGTGCGCGTTATTAGGAAAAGTCCTCCAGACTCCAGTATAAACATCCTACCGGTCCTTCTAACCCTCGCACCCGCCTAGTCCACCGTACTGTCGTCGGTGTGACGACCGGCCAGTACCGCATGGCCCGCCACTAGTATATGCACATGCAAGTATTATATATATATCGAGCCTCCAGCTCCAAGGACTATCCAGTCCCAAAACTCTCCAACCCGTCACAGGTGAGTATGTGCTACAAAACCTCCAACCCTGCCTGGGTGAGTGTATATGAAAGCCAATCTCATCCTCCAACTCTGCAACGGTGAGCAAGTAGTCAAAGACTCCAAGTCCCTCCAACCCGACACGAGTGAGCACATGTCTAGTTCACCTAACCTAATAGACTACTCTTGTCTACAGTTTATTATACTTAGAGTCTTAAGGTTAATCCCAGGACTGCCCAAGGTATTCCCGGTGAAGGGCTCTCAGGGGCACTAGGAGCTATGATGGGCTGAATCCCAAAGCTCCCTTTCTCAAGGATATTTACTTTAGTTGATGTCTACCCAGGGTCCACAACCAACTCTCATTGTTACTTTAGGACTAACCTAATGACTTAAGTTATCATTATCTCAGGGTGACAGTCTTCCGTAAACTCTTCCTAGGCAAGTCAAATGTTGCACTGTTACTCTCATCTCTAGAATGCATCTGCCACCCAGGGTTATACTTCCGAACTTAGACTCTAACTTAGTTGTTGATTCATCCCCTGGCGGCCTATAGTTCAGCCTACTTTTACTTTGCGCACCCCATGACCTAATACCACCCTGAAATCGAACTTCTAAATTCTTGATCCAACTGACCCCAAATATTTATCCTAGGGTGGTATGGACTAATAAAATGAGTGTGTTGATTTTCATAATTTTCCTAGGTCATTAAGGCCTTTAATTAAATCTTTTAAAATTATTCCCTAGGTCATTTTACATATGAGTAAAATATTACTGTCTACAAGATTTCATAATTTTCCTTTTAATATGTCTATTTATCCCATAATTAATAAAATTTCTACATAAATGCCATTTTCCAAATGAAGTAGGAGAGATACATAAATCAAAATTCCAGGAAAATTACTGAGCAATTGTAACATTAATTCATGACTTATGACATAGTTTCATTAACTTCTATAGTGTAATAGCCTATAAATTTCCATTCTTAATTATTTACCAAAATGCCATTTTCCTACCTTAATAATTATCAGTGTGTACAAAAATTCTGAAACAATTCTACAATATTAATATTACTATTATACAACTATAGAAATATTTCTGCAATTTTCCAACATGTAATTCCACCAATTCATAAATAAATACAAAAAGGGTAAAATAGTAATTTCAAGGTATTTGCTCCAATAGTTCTCAAACAGAGGTATAAAATTTTCCTATGTCAAATAAAACATCATTCTTTGACTTGACTGAATTTGGGAATTTCCTATGGTCAAAATCTATTTTTCCAATTTGTTTTCCAAAAGACCTATATTTTTGAAAATTCCAATAAATGGTATTTTTGATCCCAAAAATCCCCTAATTAATTCCAGAGGTGAAATTTGCCCTAATGAATCACTGGTAAAGATTCCATGATTTTTGGATGCCTCAACTAGGCTAATACTCAATATCTCATTTCTTGCTAATAGCACCCCAAGTCTATAAGTAGACAACACATGCACATGGATTAACACATCATATAGGGGTCCAATTGCTCTGAAATTTTTACCAGACACCAATAATGCCCCTAAGGACATGCCACCAAAATTTGGGGCCATTTGGGTGCATATAATTACAGTTATACCCTTAATTTACTTTTTGATATAATGGCAAAAACTATAGGAAAAGTTCTTCCAAAAATTCCAAATTTTTGGCAGGCCTAGACATGCCCTAAATACACTCATGACCAAAATTTCAGGTCATGATGATACTTGGTTTGGCTTGGGCATCAATTTTAATTTCTGCCCTAGTTTAGGAGCAGTCCCAGCAAAACAGCCCTACAGCACAATATACCTGACCAAAACTTGAATTTAGGGTGGCAAATTAAAGTTAACACCTTTAGCTACAATTTTCATTCAGGGCGCAACCTAGGTAGAGGTCTCTAGGTACCCTAAAATGGACATGCAAGATTACTGTTGAGGTGTGACAGAATTCATATTATTCATGAAGTAATAAAATAACTGAATTATAATTAAATAATGCACGGATCTTAAAGGTAGATCGGACGGCCCTGGCTCATCTTCCCCATGCATGCATGCAGGGTCAACCCGATGCAGGCAGGTTTTGCGGGGCCATTTCCGGCCTTCGCCGGCGGCGGGACCCCCGACCAAGTTCTTCCCCGGCCTCACGGTGGTCGGGGCTTGAGCTGGCCGACGGTTGGACAGCGGAGAGCGGCGGACGGCGGCGGCGCAACCAAACCGAAAACCTAGAAAACGCCATTTTTTTCAGAATTTTGAAGCTTTCGAATCCCTATTGTCGAGCTCGTTTGAGCTCGACCTCTAGCCTAGAGGATCTAGGATACTAGCACAGTAAGAGGAGAAGGGATACGGACTTGTGGTGGCGGCTGAGGCTGAGGGTGGCGGCAGTTTCCCATGGCATGCAAGCTCCGGCAATTTCCTCCTCTGTTGGCCATGGCAGTAGCTGGCTTTTGTTTTCTCTCTCTCTCTGAGGGGTGGAATGAGTGGGAATGAGGGGGATAGGCGGTTTGGGGGCTGAGTTAAGAAGGGAGGGCGACTTCACCAAGGTGAGGGAGCGATTTCACCAAGGGAAAGCTCGGGTTGGGGGGTTGAGCTGGCTGGCTGCTTAGGAGATGGGCCCCACTAGTCCTGCTGGGTGAATTGACCCCTATTGGGTCGGGTTCCATGATTGGGGCCAAGGTGGGTGGTGGAGAGAAGGGGGTTGGCTCTTTTGAATGAAATGGGTTAGGTTGGGTCGGGTTTGGGCTTGGGCTTGACCCAAGGTTGCATGGTGGGGTCCCCACACCTCCTAATACCCATACCTGGTCAGCCAACCCATTATGGGTTGGTGGGATGAGCCCAAGTGGCCCAAACCAATTCTTAACACTTTCTCTCTCCTATTCTTCCTCTTTTCTCTCTCCTAGGTAATTTCTCAAAATTACTATTGCATGCCCCTATTTTTCTCTTCCCTATGGGGTATAGGGTCACTTTAGACCCACCTAATGAGTTTGGGTTGATTTGGGTGGACCCAACCCAGTGAATTGGGCTAGGGCACCATTTTCACTATTTAGGTCAAAGGTGTTGACTTGACTCATCATGGGTCAACTGGTTGACCCCATGGCCTACCTTAGGGTCCACTTAGATTGTATTTAGGGTTAGGGCATCATGGTGGGGTCATGGTGTGGCTAGGGTTCCTGTTTAGGCTAGTTTGACCTAATTTGACTTTGGCCCCATGGTGGGCCCCACATGGCTACAACCCACTATCTAGGGTCAAACCTAGCTTATTACCCTAACACCCACCCCATGCCTAACCCAATCTAAGTTAAGGGGTCTGGAAGTAACATTGGGATGTTTCAAATCCTATAAACAAAAGAAATAATTTCGTCCCCGAAATTTAAGTTTGGGTCTACGGGTTCCAATTATAGAAACTTTTATGGAACTTTAAAAGATAACATAAAGAGTACCTGACGTAAATAGTTCCGGATGGAGCTCCAGCATCAGATCCCTAGGTTCCCAGGTGTGCTCCTCCCGTCCATGGTTGGACCACAACAACTTCACGAGTGGAACCTTCTTTTTCCTCAGCACTCGGACTGCTGAATCGTCGATCCGGACCGGCTCTAAACGAACTGATCGATCTGATGCTACTGGCCCGTCGGTAGTAGAAATATGATGCTCAGGCCGAAGGAGTGCTCGTCGCAGGGAGGAGACGTGAAAGACGTCGTGCAGAGTTCCCAACTCTATCGGTAGCTGCAGTCGGTAAGCCAAGGGGCTGATCCGCTCCAGGATTAAGTAAGGCCCCATATATCTCAGACTGAGCTTCTTGTGCCTCCACACCCGGGAAACACCGTGCACCAGACGTATCTTCAAGAAAACTTTGTCCCCCCCCACCTGGAACTCCACCTTACGATGTCGCGCATCGTAATACTTCGCCTGCCTGCTCTGGGCCTCCAACATCCGATCTCTGACCAGACGTATATGAGCCTCCGTGTCCTCGACATACTCTGAACCGTGAGCTCGTGTATCCTCATATTTTGGGCTACTCATATCGTGAGGACACGTTTCCAAGTCCTTCGGTATTTTATAATCAAAATAATCTTTAACCACTCATTGAATTGTAGTCTTACGACCTATAATCATCAAGTAAATTAACAACTTCATAAGTAAGAATCTTTTTCCATTCGGATCCACCTAGGTTTTTACTTATAATTCAACGTGAACTTACAGTCACCCCAAGATATCATATACATTAGATCAACATTATTATTGTATAGCAGTAAATCAACTTCCGAGATCCTGATGTGACGAAAAGATCATCATTTTATTTCTCCCAACTTCAAGACTCATCACATCTCTATCCAAGCAATTATATATGGTTTGTAGTGTGTTCACATTTCGAGCATACATCAAGTGATCATTATGGATATTGATGTTCGTACCAGCGACTCTCGATCACTTTTCACATATAGTCTAATCCATGAATTTATGAGCGTAACTTTTCAGGTATGGTGAGATCTGATACACCTTTCGTTTAGCAAAAAGGAAATCTTATTGAGCACCGATTACCTTTGTATATGCCTTTGATAGTCAAGATCTATATATCATCGTCATGAAATCTCCTATTGGCGATTATAATGTTACCACGTGTGTATCCTGGTTCTTAATGCTATCATGCTCAAGGGTCATATATACGTGTACAACCTTGACTTGTTCTATAACTGAAACATTTACTATTAATATGAACGTTGGTAACGAGTTTTTGACCCTCAGTCGTTTTTAATGTTCAGTCTAACCCATAAATTATAAGTGCACATTTTCCAAAATTGAAGTACTTTGATTTCTTCATCGATCGAATCTTAATAAATGTCCATTTGTTCTCGAGTATTTCACCGTATCCGTGATAACAATCTAACATTGATTACTTTGTTGTCATGAATTTTCCTATGGTGATCATGATGTTATCGACATTCGTGTCTTGGTTCTTGATGTAACCGCAACCAAGAGATCATTCCTATGCATATGCTACAACTTATCATTGACCATATTCCAATTTGTTGAGTCATTACCTTTGTAAATGTCATGCCTTGGCAATTTTAACCCATTACGTGCTTGAAGTTTCAACTCGGTACGCTCTTAGTAATTCTCTTATACATGTTCATACGACCATCTTAATTGACAAGCATGGGTGAATATTCATCTAGAGTTATTATACTAATGAGGTTTGCTCAAGCATGTGTAAATTTAATCCTCAAAATTATTATGTCATGGTAGAGACTATCATATCTCTAAGTTCATGAGTTTTCATCACTCATATATTCCCAAAAGTACACATCTCGCATTATCTAACATAGGTAATGTTGAAACTTATTCGTTTTCCTTGTGCGCGGGATATGGTGGTATTGTCTTCTCACGATCAAGTCTTCTGAATTGTTATAACATCGGTTCTAAAGATAATAATATATCCATAATCATGGGTTGATATCGAAATCCCGAACCCTTTGAGGGCGATTATTATTTCATCAAGTATTCTCATTTTGATTCCTGAGATCATCTGAGTCACCTCCACAAGATTATGCCTAGAGTATACATCTTCCAATCTAGTATGTTTCTTCACCTGATTTTATGCTTGCTGGGGTCACTATACTCTCCTTGTTATGGATGTAATCGTTTAGATATTCCAGCATTTCCACTTCACGGACTCTCAAATAACAGTTGAGATTTATCTTGTCGTTACTTTGTCACAATCTGTATGTTTCCAATTGATGACCAGTGTACGTCACGTAGGCATGGGTGGTGGTGATCAGTCATCATGTTATGCTTCTTTCAAATTTAGATGATTCTTTCTTGATTCAAATTTTTCTAGGGTTATGGTGCACCCATTATTGTAGACGTAATTATTAAGATATTTCGGATTCTCATTTCACATTGGTTTCCCTTGTAGTACATCTGAGTCCCTTAACCATACGTAAATGATGTTTACCGTGTCTGTATTAAGGAAATCACGAGTGTTCGTTAGACTACGATCTAAGTGGGTACTTACTTCCTTAAAAATCAAAATTGGGGAAACTTCTTGAAGTCTTAACGGTCTTCCCTAGTTTCAAGGTCATATAGACGCATCACTAAGCCATTCTTTATATGCCCTTCAAGAAATTTAAACTTACTGTTCCCCTTATTCATTTACTCATATGGTCTTGGAGTAATTATGAGAGTGAAAAGCCATTCTCGAAACATTCTACTTTCCTCTTTCACTCGTGAATTTATTGTGTTCACAGCTTGTCGTTAGTAGTCTATGCTGCTTAAGATTAATAATTAGGGTGAAGATCTTTGAGAGTCCTAACCTTCCGGGGAGGATTGATCATCATACTGGTCATGTACATACAATTCTCATTTTTACTTGAGCGATCTTTAAATAATCCAAGTTTTTAGATCACTATGCTTGCGACACATTCTTAATGAGGAGGCTTAGGAAAAATCGAGTTGTTATCAAATAGCCCTATAAACAAAAGGTTAAGCCCCCATATATTTTGGTTAATTTTCCTTTGACTTTCACAATGCAGTCATCATGTACATGCCATAATCCTTAGAGCTAACAATCCTTGGCATGGTTTTCTACTTCAATTGATATGTTATCTATCTTAGGCCTTCAAGGTTTTCGTATGACAATCTGCTCAAGGTCAACATGTGACCAAACCAGGAAGTGTCTCTTCTAACATCTGAACTCTTATTCGACCTTTGATATTTATCATCGTGGTTGTCTTGACGTAATCAAGTCATCGGTACTAGGATTAAGCTTACGATTACCCTACTAATCCACTATTAAGCTTATGCATCAATACTTCTCGAGGTGGTCCTTATCCGTTTGAGTAAGAATTGGTAATATCATTCGATATACGACTTAGGAACACCGAAGTTTAAGCCTTAAGTAGGGACTCTCGCATTTAGATCTTTCTTTAATCGACTTGGTCATCCATGCACCGTAACTAATCTACACTTGAAGTCGATCTTTGACCTAAGGTACGACATAAAATCCTCTTGGTAAGTCAAACTAGGGTGGTGTCCTAGTTGGATTGGCCTAACTCATTACTAATGGACTAGTTTATGTGGCTTTTTACACATGGGCACACCATTGCTTCCGCTGCATAGTTTGTCCGCATACTAATGCTCGAGCGGGGTGTTCCAGTATTGTGGACTTTATTCTCATATGATCGTGTGTTCAAGTGATACCAGTTTGTAAGATCCTCCCCCTTACCAAGGGAGCCCTAATCTTATGCCCAGGACCGCCGCCTTACGGTGACACTAACTCACGGGTTAGTCGACACCGCAAGACGCCGATCCTGCCGGCTAGTACGATCATAACCTGTTCGGACAATATGAGAAACAGAAGCAAGTATATAGTAAACAAAACTACACAAGTCCACAGCCACAGAGTACATATCATATAAAAGAAATGATGAGTACATAAATATAGTCCACAATGAGTACAACAAAGAGAGAAATAAGGGCTTATGCCCATTACATTATATCACTGAATCTCTCCTCACAAAGCAAATAGCGGAAGTCTAAACTATCACGGACATCTCGTCCCTTCTGAGAACGCGCTGTAGTAGTAGTAGTAGTCGGCATCTGCTCCTCAAGTCCTGCCTCCTCGTCATGCTGGTCCATCTCCTCGAGCTCCTAAAAATAGTATGGTCACCGACCATTAGTCAAAAAGACTAAGTCGTATCCTCAGCACCTCCTCCTGCAACTCCTAGGCACCGCGCGGGAGGACGAAGCGGAGTACAAACAAGGGGTGACAAAGGCGGAGCAGGTGACAGGAAACTAAGTAGAATACGTAACCAAGTAAGTAATGAAAGGTAACCTTCACTTATGCGAGTACGCATAAGCAAGGGGTCTTCTGCAAGGCTCCCATTGTATAAAATGTCCCATACCATTTTATACAACGGGGTGTCAGGTGTCACAAGCAAATATATATATAAAAGGAAAGTAACCTCAACTTATAAACTTGCCCACTCAAGCTTATAGGTTAAGGGATCGTATAACAGGTCCTAATGTATAAGCGTCCCATACCACTTATACATTAGGTGTCATAGGTTGTTATGAAGGTTAATGATATGCATCTATATGGTGGGTATGATATGAACATGCAGTGCAACACACACACACGACTCCGTGATCACAGACCTTTAGTTCCCACTTTTCGAGAGCTAGCATCACTCTCAGGTACTACCGTTGTGGCTACGGCAGCAGCGGAGCGGGCATCTCCGCCTTCTAGGCGGGTATACACACTACCAGGCCTAGACCTCTCTTGTACGCCTCTGTACACCGACAGTGCACTCTAGAGTCTCTGCGTACCACCTTGCTAACTACCCATCAGTCTTGTTAGGCCGGGTGCGCGTTATTAGGAAAAGTCCTCCAGACTCCAGTATAAACATCCTACCGGTCCTTCTAACCCTCGCACCCGCCTGGTCCACCGTACTGCCGTCGGTGTGACGACCGGCCAGTACCGCATGGCCCGCCACTAGTATATGCACATGCAAGTATTATATATATATCGAGCCTCCAGCTCCAAGGACTATCCAGTCCCAAAACTCTCCAACCCGTCATAGGTGAGTATGTGCTACAAAACCTCCAACCCTGCCTGGGTGAGTGTATATGAAAGCCAATCTCATCCTCCAACTCTGCACGGGTGAGCAAGTAGTCAAAGACTCCAAGTCCCTCCAACCCGGCACGAGTGAGCACATGTCTAGTTCACCTAACCTAATAGACTACTCTTGTCTACAGTTTATCATACTTAGAGTCTTAAGGTTAATCCCAGGACTGCCCAAGGTATTCCCGGTTAAGGGCTCTCAGGGGCACTAGGAGCTACGATGGGCTGAATCCCAAAGCTCCCTTTCTCAAGGATATTTACATTTAGTTGATGTCTACCCAGGGTCCACAACCAACTCTCATTGTTACTTTAGGACTAACCTAATGACTTAAGTTATCATTATCTCAGGGTGACAGTCTTCCGTAAACTCTTCCTAGGCAAGTCAAATGTTGCACTGTTACTCTCGTCTCTAGAATGCATCTGCCACCCAGGGTTATACTTCCGAACTTAGACTCTAACTTAGTTGTTGATTCATCCCCTGGCGGCCTATAGTTCAGCCTACTTTTACTATGCGCACCCCATGACCTAATACCACCCTGAAATCGAACTTCTAAATTCTTGATCCAACTAACCCCAAATATTTATCCTAGGGTGGTATGGACTAATAAAATGAGTGTGTTGAATTTTCATAATTTTCCAAGGTCATTAAGGCCTTTAATTAAATCTTTTAAAATTATTCCCTAGGTCATTTTACACATGAAGTATCATCAATTAAGATCTTCTGACCTAGGGGAATTTTCTTGAGTTGCATATGAGTAAAATATTACTGTCTACAAGATTTCATAATTTTCCTTTTAATATGTCTATTTATCCCATAATTAATAAAATTTCAACATAAATGCCATTTTCCAAATGAAGTAGGAGAGATACATAAATCAAAATTCCAGGAAAATTACTGAGCAATTGTAACATTAATTCATGACTTATGGCATAGTTTCATTAACTTCTATAGTGTAATAGCCTATAAATTTCCATTCTTAATTATTTACCAAAATGCCATTTTCCTACCTTAATAATTATCAGTGTGTACAAAAATTCTGAAACAATTCTACAATATTAATATTACTATTATACAACTATAGAAATATTTCTGCAATTTTCCAACATGTAATTCCACCAATTCATAAATAAATACAAAAGGGTAAAATAGTAATTTCAAGGTATTTGCTCCAATAGTTCTCAAACAGAGGTATAAAATTTTCCTATGTCAAATAAAACATCATTCTTTGACTTGACTGAATTTGGGAATTTCCTATGGTCAAAATCTATTTTTCCAATTTGTTTTCCAAAAAGACCTATATTTTTGAAAATTCCAATAAATGGTATTTTTGATCCCAAAAATCCCCTAATTAATTCCAGAGGTGAAATTTGCCCTAATGAATCACTGGTAAAGATTCCATGATTTTTGGATGCCTCAACTAGGCTAATACTCAATATTTCATTTCTTGCTAATAGCACCCCAAGTCTATAAGTAGCCAACACATGCACATGGATTAACCCATCATACAGGGGTCCAATTGCCCTGAAATTTCTACCAGACACCAATAATGCCCCTAAGGACATGCCACCAAAATTTGGGGCCATTTGGGTGCATATAATTACAGTTATACCCTTAATTTACTTTTTGATATAATGGCAAAAACTATAGGAAAAGTTCTTCCAAAAATTCCAAATTTTTAGCAGGCCTAGACATGCCCTAAATACACTCATGACCAAAATTTCAGCTCATGATGATACTTGGTTTGGCTTGGGCATCAATTTTAATTTCTGCCCTAGTTTAGGAGCAGTCCCAGCAAAACAGCCCTACAACACAATATACTGGACCAAAACTTGAATTTAGGGTGGCAAATTAAAGTTAACACCTTTAGCTACAATTTTTATTCAGGGCGCAACCTAGGTAGAGGTCTCTAGGTACCCTAAAATGGACATGCAAGATTACTGTTGAGGTGTGACAGAATTCATATTATTCATGAAGTAATAAAATAACTGAATTATAATTAAATAATGCACGGATCTTAAAGGTAGATCGCACGGCCCTGGCTCATCTTCCCCATGCATGCATGCAGGGTCAACCCGATGCAGGCAGGTTTTGCGGGGCCATTTCCGGCCTTCGCCGGCGGCGGGACCCCCGACCAAGTTCTTCCCCGGCCTCACGGTGGTCGGGGCTTGAGCTGGCCGACGGTTGGACAGCGGAGAGCGGCGGACGGCGGCGGCGCAACCAAACCGAAAACCTAGAAAACGCCATTTTTTTCAGAATTTTGAAGCTTTCGAATCCCTATTGTCGAGCTCGTTTGAGCTCGACCTCTAGCCTAGAGGATCTAGGATACTAGCACAGTAAGAGGAGAAGGGATACGGACTTGTGGTGGCGGCTGAGGCTGAGGGTGGCGGCAGTTTCCCATGGCATGCAAGCTCCGGCAATTTCCTCCTCTGTTGGCCATGGCAGTAGCTGGCTTTTGTTTTCTCTCTCTCTCTGAGGGGTGGAATGAGTGGGAATGAGGGGGATAGGCGGTTTGGGGGCTGAGTTAAGAAGGGAGGGCGACTTCACCAAGGTGAGGGAGCGATTTCACCAAGGGAAAGCTCGGGTTGGGGGGTTGAGCTGGCTGGCTGCTTAGGAGATGGGCCCCACTAGTCCTGCTGGGTGAATTGACCCCTATTGGGTCGGGTTCCATGATTGGGGCCAAGGTGGGTGGTGGAGAGAAGGGGGTTGGCTCTTTTGAATGAAATGGGTTAGGTTGGGTCGGGTTTGGGCTTGGGCTTGACCCAAGGTTGCATGGTGGGGTCCCCACACCTCCTAATACCCATACCTGGTCAGCCAACCCATTATGGGTTGGTGGGATGAGCCCAAGTGGCCCAAACCAATTCTTAACACTTTCTCTCTCCTATTCTTCCTCTTTTCTCTCTCCTAGGTAATTTCTCAAAATTACTATTGCATGCCCCTATTTTTCTCTTCCCTATGGGGTATAGGGTCACTTTAGACCCACCTAATGAGTTTGGGTTGATTTGGGTGGACCCAACCCAGTGAATTGGGCTAGGGCACCATTTTCACTATTTAGGTCAAAGGTGTTGACTTGACTCATCATGGGTCAACTGGTTGACCCCATGGCCTACCTTAGGGTCCACTTAGATTGTATTTAGGGTTAGGGCATCATGGTGGGGTCATGGTGTGGCTAGGGTTCCTGTTTAGGCTAGTTTGACCTAATTTGACTTTGGCCCCATGGTGGGCCCCACATGGCTACAACCCACTATCTAGGGTCAAACCTAGCTTATTACCCTAACACCCACCCCATGCCTAACCCAATCTAAGTTAAGGGGTCTGGAAGTAACATTGGGATGTTTCAAATCCTATAAACAAAAGAAATAATTTCGTCCCCGAAATTTAAGTTTGGGTCTACGGGTTCCAATTATAGAAACTTTTATGGAACTTTTAAAAGATAACATAAAGAGTACCTGACGTAAATAGTTCCGGATGGAGCTCCAGCATCAGATCCCTAGGTTCCCAGGTGTGCTCCTCCCGTCCATGGTTGGACCACAACAACTTCACGAGTGGAACCTTCTTTTTCCTCAGCACTCGGACTGCTGAATCGTCGATCCGGACCGGCTCTAAACGAACTGATCGATCTGATGCTACTGGCCCGTCGGTAGTAGAAATATGATGCTCAGGCCGAAGGAGTGCTCGTTGCAGGGAGGAGACGTGAAAGACGTCGTGCAGAGTTCCCAACTCTATCGGTAGCTGCAGTCGGTAAGCCAAGGGGCTGATCCGCTCCAGGATTAAGTAAGGCCCCATATATCTCAGACTGAGCTTCTTGTGCCTCCACACCCGGGAAACACCGTGCACCAGACGTATCTTCAAGAAAACTTTGTCCCCCCCACCTGGAACTCCACCTTACGATGTCGCGCATCGTAATACTTCGCCTGCCTGCTCTGGGCCTCCAACATCCGATCTCTGACCAGACGTATATGAGCCTCCGTGTCCTCGACATACTCTGAACCGTGAGCTCGTGTATCCTCATATTTTGGGCTACTCATATCGTGAGGACACGTTTCCAAGTCCTTCGGTATTTTATAATCAAAATAATCTTTAACCACTCATTGAATTGTAGTCTTACGACCTATAATCATCAAGTAAATTAACAACTTCATAAGTAAGAATCTTTTTCCATTCGGATCCACCTAGGTTTTTACTTATAATTCAACGTGAACTTACAGTCACCCCAAGATATCATATACATTAGATCAACATTATTATTGTATAGCAGTAAATCAACTTCCGAGATCCTGATGTGACGAAAAGATCATCATTTTATTTCTCCCAACTTCAAGACTCATCACATCTCTATCCAAGCAATTATATATGGTTTGTAGTGTGTTCACATTTCGAGCATACATCAAGTGATCATTATGGATATTGATGTTCGTACCAGCGACTCTCGATCACTTTTCACATATAGTCTAATCCATGAATTTATGAGCGTAACTTTTCAGGTATGGTGAGATCTGATACACCTTTCGTTTAGCAAAAAGGAAATCTTATTGAGCACCGATTACCTTTGTATATGCCTTTGATAGTCAAGATCTATATATCATCGTCATGAAATCTCCTATTGGCGATTATAATGTTACCACGTGTGTATCCTGGTTCTTAATGCTATCATGCTCAAGGGTCATATATACGTGTACAACCTTGACTTGTTCTATAACTGAAACATTTACTATTAATATGAACGTTGGTAACGAGTTTTTGACCCTCAGTCGTTTTTAATGTTCAGTCTAACCCATAAATTATAAGTGCACATTTTCCAAAATTGAAGTACTTTGATTTCTTCATCGATCGAATCTTAATAAATGTCCATTTGTTCTCGAGTATTTCACCGTATCCGTGATAACAATCTAACATTGATTACTTTGTTGTCATGAATTTTCCTATGGTGATCATGATGTTATCGACATTCGTGTCTTGGTTCTTGATGTAACCGCAACCAAGAGATCATTCCTATGCATATGCTACAACTTATCATTGACCATATTCCAATTTGTTGAGTCATTACCTTTGTAAATGTCATGCCTTGGCAATTTTAACCCATTACGTGCTTGAAGTTTCAACTCGGTACGCTCTTAGTAATTCTCTTATACATGTTCATACGACCATCTTAATTGACAAGCATGGGTGAATATTCATCTAGAGTTATTATACTAATGAGGTTTGCTCAAGCATGTGTAAATTTAATCCTCAAAATTATTATGTCATGGTAGAGACTATCATATCTCTAAGTTCATGAGTTTTCATCACTCATATATTCCCAAAAGTACACACCTCGCATTATCTAACATAGGTAATGTTGAAACTTATTCGTTTTCCTAGTGCGCGGGATATGGTGGTATTGTCTTCTCACGATCAAGTCTTCTGAATTGTTATAACATCGGTTCTAAAGATAATAATATATCCATAATCATGGGTTGATATCGAAATCCCGAACCCTTTGAGGGCGATTATTATTTCATCAAGTATTCTCATTTTGATTCCTGAGATCATCTGAGTCACCTCCACAAGATTATGCCTAGAGTATACATCTTCCAATCTAGTATGTTTCTTCACCTGATTTTATGCTTGCTGGGGTCACTATACTCTCCTTGTTATGGATGTAATCGTTTAGATATTCCAGCATTTCCACTTCACGGACTCTCAAATAACAGTTGAGATTTATCTTGTCGTTACTTTGTCACAATCTGTATGTTTCCAATTGATGACCAGTGTACGTCACGTAGGCATGGGTGGTGGTGATCAGTCATCATGTTATGCTTCTTTCAAATTTAGATGATTCTTTCTTGATTCAAATTTTTCTAGGGTTATGGTGCACCCATTGTTGTAGACGTAATTATTAAGATATTTCGGATTCTCATTTCACATTGGTTTCCCTTGTAGTACATCTGAGTCCCTTAACCATACGTAAATGATGTTTACCGTGTCTGTATTAAGGAAATCACGAGTGTTCGTTAGACTACGATCTAAGTGGGTACTTACTTCCTTAAAAATCAAAATTGGGGAAACTTCTTGAAGTCTTAACGGTCTTCCCTAGTTTCAAGGTCATATAGACGCATCACTAAGCCATTCTTTATATGCCCTTCAAGAAATTTAAACTTACTGTTCCCCTTATTCATTTACTCATATGGTCTTGGAGTAATTATGAGAGTGAAAAGCCATTCTCGAAACATTCTACTTTCCTCTTTCACTCGTGAATTTATTGTGTTCACAGCTTGTCGTTAGTAGTCTATGCTGCTTAAGATTAATAATTAGGGTGAAGATCTTTGAGAGTCCTAACCTTCCGGGGAGGATTGATCATCATACTGGTCATGTACATACAATTCTCATTTTTACTTGAGCGATCTTTAAATAATCCAAGTTTTTAGATCACTATGCTTGCGACACATTCTTAATGAGGAGGCTTAGGAAAAATCGAGTTGTTATCAAATAGCCCTATAAACAAAAGGTTAAGCCCCCATATATTTTGGTTAATTTTCCTTTGACTTTCACAATGCAGTCATCATGTACATGCCATAATCCTTAGAGCTAACAATCCTTGGCATGGTTTTCTACTTCAATTGATATGTTATCTATCTTAGGCCTTCAAGGTTTTCGTATGACAATCTGCTCAAGGTCAACATGTGACCAAACCAGGAAGTGTCTCTTCTAACATCTGAACTCTTATTCGACCTTTGATATTTATCATCGTGGTTGTCTTGACGTAATCAAGTCATCGGTACTAGGATTAAGCTTACGATTACCCTACTAATCCACTATTAAGCTTATGCATCAATACTTCTCGAGGTGGTCCTTATCCGTTTGAGTAAGAATTGGTAATATCATTCGATATGCGACTTAGGAACACCGAAGTTTAAGCCTTAAGTAGGGACTCTCGCATTTAGATCTTTCTTTAATCGACTTGGTCATCCATGCACCGTAACTAATCTACACTTGAAGTCGATCTTTGACCTAAGGTACGACATAAAATCCTCTTGGTAAGTCAAATTAGGGTGGTGTCCTAGTTGGATTGGCCTAACTCATTACTAATGGACTAGTTTATGTGGCTTTTTACACATGGGCACACCATTGCTTCCGCTGCATAGTTTGTCCGCATACTAATGCTCGAGCGGGGTGTTCCAGTATTGTGGACTTTATTCTCATATGATCGTGTGTTCAAGTGATACCAGTTTGTAAGATCCTCCCCCTTACCAAGGGAGCCCTAATCTTATGCCCAGGACCGCCGCCTTACGGTGACACTAACTCACGGGTTAGTCGACACCGCAAGACGCCGATCCTGCCGGCTAGTACGATCATAACCTGTTCGGACAATATGAGAAACAGAAGCAAGTATATAGTAAACAAAACTACACAAGTCCACAGCCACAGAGTACATATCATATAAAAGAAATGATGAGTACATAAATATAGTCCACAATGAGTACAACAAAGAGAGAAATAAGGGCTTATGCCCATTACATTATATCACTGAATCTCTCCTCACAAAGCAAATAGCGGAAGTCTAAACTATCACGGACATCTCGTCCCTTCTGAGAACGCGCTGTAGTAGTAGTAGTAGTAGTCGGCATCTGCTCCTCAAGTCCTGCCTCCTCGTCATGCTGGTCCATCTCCTCGAGCTCCTAAAAATAGTATGGTCACCGACCATTAGTCAAAAAGACTAAGTCGTATCCTCAGCACCTCCTCCTGCAACTCCTAGGCACCGCGCGGGAGGACGAAGCGGAGTACAAACAAGGGGTGACAAAGGCGGAGCAGGTGACAGGAAACTAAGTAGAATACGTAACCAAGTAAGTAATGAAAGGTAACCTTCACTTATGCGAGTACGCATAAGCAAGGGGTCTTCTGCAAGGCTCCCATTGTATAAAATGTCCCATACCATTTTATACAACGGGGTGTCAGGTGTCACAAGCAAATATATATATAAAAGGAAAGTAACCTCAACTTATAAACTTGCCCACTCAAGCTTATAGGTTAAGGGATCGTATAACAGGTCCTAATGTATAAGCGTCCCATACCACTTATACATTAGGTGTCATAGGTTGTTATGAAGGTTAATGATATGCATCTATATGGTGGGTATGATATGAACATGCAGTGCAACACACACACACGACTCCGTGATCACAGACCTTTAGTTTCCACTTTTCGAGAGCTAGCATCACTCTCAGGTACTACCGTTGTGGCTACGGCAGCAGCGGAGCGGGCATCTCCGCCTTCTAGGCGGGTATACACACTACCAGGCCTAGACCTCTCTTGTACGCCTCTGTACACCGACAGTGCACTCTAGAGTCTCTGCGTACCACCTTGCTAACTACCCATCAGTCTTGTTGGGCCGGGTGCGCGTTATTAGGAAAAGTCCTCCAGACTCCAGTATAAACATCCTACCGGTCCTTCTAACCCTCGCACCCGCCTGGTCCACCGTACTGCCGTCGGTGTGACGACCGGCCAGTACCGCATGGCCCGCCACTAGTATATACACATGCAAGTATTATATATATATCGAGCCTCCAGCTCCAAGGACTATCCAGTCCCAAAACTCTCCAACCCGTCACAGGTGAGTATGTGCTACAAAACCTCCAACCCTGCCTGGGTGAGTGTATATGAAAGCCAATCTCATCCTCCAACTCTGCACGGGTGAGCAATTAGTCAAAGACTCCAAGTCCCTCCAACCCGGCACGAGTGAGCACATGTCTAGTTCACCTAACCTAATAGACTACTCTTGTCTACAGTTTATCATACTTAGAGTCTTAAGGTTAATCCCAGGACTGCCCAAGGTATTCCCGGTTAAGGGCTCTCAGGGGCACTAGGAGCTACGATGGGCTGAATCCCAAAGCTCCCTTTCTCAAGGATATTTACATTAGTTGATGTCTACCCAGGGTCCACAACCAACTCTCATTGTTACTTTAGGACTAACCTAATGACTTAAGTTATCATTATCTCAGGGTGACAGTCTTCCGTAAACTCTTCCTAGGCAAGTCAAATGTTACACTGTTACTCTCGTCTCTAGAATGCATCTGCCACCCAGGGTTATACTTCCGAACTTAGACTCTAACTTAGTTGTTGATTCATCCCCTGGCGGCCTATAGTTCAGCCTACTTTTACTATGCGCACCCCATGACCTAATACCACCCTGAAATCGAACTTCTAAATTCTTGATCCAACTAACCCCAAATATTTATCCTAGGGTGGTATGGACTAATAAAATGAGTGTGTTAATTTTCATAATTTTCCAAGGTCATTAAGGCCTTTAATTAAATCTTTTAAAATTATTCCCTAGGTCATTTTACACATGAAGTATCATCAATTAAGATCTTCTGACCTAGGGGAATTTTCTTGAGTTGCATATGAGTAAAATATTACTGTCTACAAGATTTCATAATTTTCCTTTTAATATGTCTATTTATCCCATAATTAATAAAATTTCAACATAAATGCCATTTTCCAAATGAAGTAGGAGAGATACATAAATCAAAATTCCAGGAAAATTACTGAGCAATTGTAAGATTAATTCATGACTTATGGCATAGTTTCATTAACTTCTATAGTGTAATAGCCTATAAATTTCCATTCTTAATTATTTACCAAAATGCCATTTTCCTACCTTAATAATTATCAGTGTGTACAAAAATTCTGAAACAATTCTACAATATTAATATTACAATTATACAACTATAGAAATATTTCTGCAATTTTCCAACATGTAATTCCACCAATTCATAAATAAATACAAAAGGGTAAAATAGTAATTTCAAGGTATTTGCTCCAATAGTTCTCAAACAGAGGTATAAAATTTTCCTATGTCAAATAAAACATCATTCTTTGACTTGACTGAATTTGGGAATTTCCTATGGTCAAAATCTATTTTTCCAATTTGTTTTCCAAAAAGACCTATATTTTTGAAAATTCCAATAAATGGTATTTTTGATCCCAAAAATCCCCTAATTAATTCCAGAGGTGAAATTTGCCCTAATGAATCACTGGTAAAGATTCCATGATTTTTGGATGCCTCAACTAGGCTAATACTCAATATTTCATTTCTTGCTAATAGCACCCCAAGTCTATAAGTAGCCAACACATGCACATGGATTAACCCATCATACAGGGGTCCAATTGCCCTGAAATTTCTACCAGACACCAATAATGCCCCTAAGGACATGCCACCAAAATTTGGGGCCATTTGGGTGCATATAATTACAGTTATACCCTTAATTTACTTTTTGATATAATGGCAAAAACTATAGGAAAAGTTCTTCCAAAAATTCCAAATTTTTAGCAGGCCTAGACATGCCCTAAAGACACTCATGACCAAAATTTCAGCTCATGATGATACTTGGTTTGGCTTGGGCATCAATTTTAATTTCTGCCCTAGTTTAGGAGCAGTCCCAGCAAAACAGCCCTACAACACAATATACTGGACCAAAACTTGAATTTAGGGTGGCAAATTAAAGTTAACACCTTTAGCTACAATTTTTATTCAGGGCGCAACCTAGGTAGAGGTCTCTAGGTACCCTAAAATGGACATGCAAGATTACTGTTGAGGTGTGACAGAATTCATATTATTCATGAAGTAATAAAATAACTGAATTATAATTAAATAATGCACGGATCTTAAAGGTAGATCGCACGGCCCTGGCTCATCTTCCCCATGCATGCATGCAGGGTCAACCCGATGCAGGCGGGTTTTGCGGGGCCATTTCCGGCCTTCGCCGGCGGCGGGACCCCCGGCCAAGTTCTTCCCCGGCCTCACGGTGGTCGGGGCTTGAGCTGGCCGACGGTTGGACAGCGGAGAGCGGCGGACGGCGGCGGCGCAACCAATCGAAAACCTAGAAAACGCCATTTTTTTCAGAATTTTGAAGCTTTCGAATCCCTATTGTCGAGCTCGTTTGAGCTCGACCTCTAGCCTAGAGGATCTAGGATACTAGCACAGTAAGAGGAGAAGGGATACGGACTTGTGGTGGCGGCTGGGGCTGAGGGTGGCGGCAGTTTCCCATGGCATGCAAGCTCCAGTGATTTCCTCCTCTGTTGGCCATGGCAGCAGCTGGCTTTTGTTTTCTCTCTCTCTCTGAGGGGTGGAATGAGTGGGAATGAGGGGGATAGGCGGTTTGGGGGCTGAGTTAAGAAGGGAGGGCGACTTCACCAAGGTGAGGGGGCGATTTCACCAAGGGAAAGCTCGGGTTGGGGGGTTGAGCTGGCTGGCTGCTTGGGAGATGGGCCCCACTGGTCCTGCTGGGTG
Source organism: Platanthera zijinensis (assembly GCA_039513925.1). Taxonomy (NCBI): domain Eukaryota; kingdom Viridiplantae; phylum Streptophyta; class Magnoliopsida; order Asparagales; family Orchidaceae; genus Platanthera; species Platanthera zijinensis. Next base: position 102,154,398 of record CM077095.1, read on the forward strand.
AATTGACCCCTATTGGGTCGGGTTCCATGATTGGGGCCAAGGTGGGTGGTGGAGAGAAGGGGGTTGGCTCTTTTGAATGAAATGGGTTAGGTTGGGTCGGGTTTGGGCTTGGGCTTGACCCAAGGTTGCATGGTGGGGTCCCCACACCTCCTAATACCCATACCTGGTCAGGCAATCCATTATGGGTTGGTGGGATGAGCCCAAGTGGCCCAAACCAATTCTTAACACTTTCTCTCTCCTATTCTTCCTCTTTTCTCTCTCCTAGGTAATTTCTCAAAATTACTATTGCATGCCCCTATTTTTCTCTTCCCTAGGGGGTATAGGGTCACTTTAGACCCACCTAATGAGTTTGGGTTGATTTGGGTGGACCCAACCCAGTGAATTGGGCTAGGGTACCATTTTCACTATTTAGGTCAAAGGTGTTGACTTGACTCATCATGGGTCAACTGGTTGACCCCATGGCCTACCTTAGGGTCCACTTAGATTGTATTTAGGGTTAGGGCATCATGGTGGGGTCATGGTGTGGCTAGGGTTCCTGTTTAGGCTAGTTTGACCTAATTTGACTTTGGCCCCATGGTGGGCCCCACATGGCTACAACCCACTATCTAGGGTCAAACCTAGCTTATTACCCTAACACCCACCCCATGCCTAACCCAATCTAAGTTAAGGGGTCTGGAAGTAACATTGGGATGTTACACAAGGTAGATCTTCTAGAGTATCCATATCATCTTGGATGACTGGTGATGCTTCCTTGATGGTCAGCTTGTCCATCATCTGTTCTATACTTGTAGTACTATAAGAGGAACTAAGCAGTCCATTGTTAATCATGGTAGACTCATCAAAGACTACATGGACTGATTCTTCTACAACTTGACTTTTTAAGTTGTAGATCATATAGTCTTTGCTATGATTGTTGCACCCAACAAATATTCCATCATAGGATTTTGCAGCAAACTTGGTCACATAGGACTTTTCATTATGAAGCACAAAGCATTTACTACCAAAGATTCCAAGATAGCCCATATTTTGTTTTCTGCCCTTCAAGATCTCATAGGGAGTCTTCTTGTGCCCTTGGTGATAGAAGCTCTATTAAGAACATGACGTGCAGTATTTACTGCCTCATCCCAGAAATATTCTAGGAGAGATGTGTCAATAGTGTTCTACCAGCCTCTATGAGAGTCCTATTTTTCATCTCAACTATCCCATTTTGTTGGGGTGTTCTAGAAGAAGAGTATTCCTGATGAATCCCATACTCTTCACAGAACTTCATCATGCTATCAGACTGGAATTCTATCCCATGGTCACTTCTAATTTTGACCACAGAACATCCAAGCTCATTCTGAATTTTCTTGACAAACCTCATAAAGATCAAGGGTTTCATCTTTTTTCTTAAGAAAGAACACCCAAGTAAACATGGAATAGTCATCAACTTCCACAAGGGTGTAGACTTTTCTACCAAGGCTGTGAACTAGCATTGGACCAAATAGGTCCAAGTGAAAAAGGTATAAGCACCTCATAGAGTCTTTGGTCCTAATACCCTTTGTTGGTACCCTAGATGTGATTTGGCTTATGCAATCCCTTTCCAGCCCCTCTTGATCCATATAAAGATATATGATCATGTTTAGACTCTGTTTAGTCTCCCTAGGGCAGTTTATAAACTGACCTAGAGCTTAGGTTAGAAGTTCTAGATGTTTTTGTGGTTAAGGCTTTTCCGTTCGACCATCGTCGAACGAGGCCTCGCGATCGTCGATCATTGGTCGACGATAGCAGGGCTATTGAATCGTTGAAGTCAAGACAATTATCGTCGACCGTTGGTCGACGATCTCAGAGCAAGCTTACTACGCTCTGAAGGTTGGTCGACGATCTGTCATCAGCAGATCGACGATTGTGTTCTTGCTTCACGATTTCTGTCTCGACAGATATTTGCCTTTGCTGGTCGACGATCTATTAGCTGGTCGACGTTTTCTGGTCGACGATTTCTGTTCCGACAGATTCCTGCTATTAGTCGACGATCTGTTAGCTAGGTCGACGATCATCGAACTCCTGTTCGACGATTTCTGTCTGCTTTTATCTGTTCGTATTTATTTTATTCCTTGGTTTATTTCCAAGTGTGTTAGCTTGTGGTTAGAAAGATTTTCTGAAGTTATTGTTGCTAAATTTATGGCTTAAATTCAAATGAATTACTTACCAAATATGTCAAGCATAAATTACGGGATTCAGTATTCTTGATAAAGCATTTTGTCCTATTATACAAATTGCGTTGACTTTATCTTTCCAGCTTGTTTTCTAGCCGTTGGTACTATGTACTATTTCCAAGAATGGTACGTCTTTATGCTGAGATATTTTTCCCGCTTATTTTATTCCTTATTGGGACTGACAGAAAGTTAATAGGCCATTCTATTCCTATTGCTATATTCTATTTTTGAGATAATCTGTTGCAGGGCTCGAGAATTCAAATCAATAGAGCCGTTCCAAAGAAAAAAAAAACGTGAAGACTTATTTAAGAGAGATTCTTCTCTCAGCAAAAGAGAAGTTACAGACACAGAGAAATATTATTCATTCGCTCAAGCATCATCAGAGCAGCTCTTCACCATATCTCGACAAGAAGAAGAAAAGTTTTCCTGAAGCAAAAGCCCAGAGCAATCATCTTTCATTCTCAAAGTCTCCTGAGCATCTGCTTAGAGTCTTAAAGACTTCAGAAAGAGCTCCAGTTCTGCTTCAAGTGCTCCAGAATCTTAAGACCTGATAAAAATCAGTCTTCAGATCTCTGAGGATTTAGTTTCAGTATATCTGAAACTCCTTCATCCTGAAGCAAAGGCTTCCCCTGGACTTTCACTGAGCCAGGGGGAGACTTTGATTCTTTAGAGAATCCACAAATCTTCTCTAATCTGTACTTACAACAGAGAAGATATTCTAACCCTCTCAACCCCATTGTAAAAGAGTTTTCACACCTCTTCAAAAGTGAACTTTGGTGACAGGGCACCTTATCAACAACCTGTGGTTGAGCATCCTTATCAAAAGCTCAAAGGGTCTGTTTGATCTACCTGAATCAGATCATTGGTGGCAGGGCACCTTAGCAAAAACCTATAGTGGATTCCTACCAGGGTGGTAGAAGAGTGGATGTACCTATTTAAAGGGAACCACTATATATCCTGTGTCCATCTGGTTATCTTGCTTATTCATCTTATTCTGTGGCTGTGATAGAACTACCTAGGATTGCTAGTTGCTGTGTTTGGCTCTTAGGGTTCAAGTATCAGATTACTTATTCCGCAAATAAACTCCAAGGGAGCTGATTAGTTGTTCATAAAATTTGAATACTCTATTCACCCCCCCTCTAGAGTAGTTTACAACTTATCCCCTCACTTTTAATTGGTATCAGAGGGAGGTTAGCTGTTCATACAGGCTAACACCTGAGTTAAAAGATCCAGTGATAAGTTGTTTTCTGATACCAATCACAAACACTTTTACACATGGCCCAGTCTAAGGATTATTCAAGCACCAGACCTCCTGTATGCAACTTGTCCATGTTTGGCATATGGAAGGCCAGGATAAGACTATACATGAATTCTATTGATGAAGATATCTTTTCTTCTATTTTGACAGGACCACCTGCTAGGCCTGCTGCTGCTTCCACTTCTGCTGATCTCAGTGCTGTGCCACCACCTGACTACAATGAAACTTACAAGAAGGCAAAAGCAGCTGATGCTAAAGCAATGAATATCCTAGCTCAGACAATGTCTGATGAGATATTCCAGAAGCTGGCTGAATGCACCTCAGCCAAAGCTATGTGGGATTCCCTCAACCACATAGTTGCTGGCTCAGCTGATGAGAGGAAGGACAGGAGATACAATCTCACCTCTCAGTATGAAAATTTCAAGAAGGATGATGCTGAAGACATTGACACAATGTACACAAGACTCAGTTCAATAATAAGTGAACTGAGGTCTTTGGACAAGGAGATAACTTTGTCAGAAGTAAATGACAAGATCCTGATGTGCCTTCCCATCTCTTGGGACTCAAGGATATGGCCCATCAAGGATGGAAGAAACACTGTGGAACTCTCCACAGAAGCTCTGTTGGGAAAGCTCAAGTCATATGAGCAAACTCTAAAGAGCAGAGCTGCTGCATTTGAAGTAAAAACTCCTACACCTACAAAGAAAGAGCACTCTCTAGCTCTTAAGGCGGCTGAGACTTCTGAAGGAAGTCAATCAAATGAGGAGTTACTGGCACTCATTGCCAAGAGGTTCTTCAACATGGGAAGAAGAGACCTCAGAAAGAAGTTCTCCAAGCATGAGGACAAACCAAGGTATGACAAGACTCCATCTAAAGAAATCATTTGTTATGTTTGCAGCAAGCCTGGACACATTGCTCCAGATTGTCCAGAGAAGAAACACAAGGAGAAGAAACATGAGAAAGAGTACAGGAAGCACCACTACAAGTCCTCATCACACAAATACAAGAAGAAGGACAAGGGATTTGTGGCTGCTACCTGGAGTGAAACAGAAGAGGATACCTGCTCCTCTAGCTCCAGTGATTCAGAAGAAGAAGAAGAGAAGAAAGCCAAAGAGGTCTGCCTCATGGCTATTGATGCCTGCAGCTCTCTGTCAGCTGCAGAGAATTCTGAAGAAGAAGGAGACAATGAAGAAGATTCCTTTATGGAGGACCAGGTAATCGACTCATTTGATTTCTCATCTCCTGAGTTCAAACTAAAATTTAAAACTCTATGTTTAGACTTACTATTATCTGAAAAAGAAATTAAGTCACTTAGATTAAAAATAATGGAACTAGACATGGAAGGTACTGAAATAATCAGATTAGAAAAGGAATTAGAAAGCTCAAAAGAAGAAGTAACATTCCTAAAATTAGAACTAGCTAAATCTAAAAGGTTAGAAGAACAATTAAATGGCAGAAGCCTTAAATTATCTGAAATAACCTGTATAACAAACACTAGGGTTGGTAATGATAAACTAGGCTTAGGTGCTACACCTAGTGAACCCATCCTCCTCACAAAGGAGAGATTTAGCACTCCAGTAAAATTTGTTTCTGAATCAGGAATAAAGAATACTGAGGAAATTGAAAAATGCAAGAAAATTCAGAATAAGATTAAGAAAGAGAATAGGAAGAAAAAATTTCTAGCTTTACAAAAATCGTCGAACATTAATCGACGATCGTCAAACCAATCGTCGAACGTCTATCGACGATCGCTGAACACCTTCACCAAGTATGATATCTTTGGTGCAGGAGATCGACGATCTCATCTTGAGTCGTCGACCAGTGATCGACGATCGTTGAATCCAGAATATAGCTCTACTACAAATGATCGACGATATGGCTTGCGATCGTCGACCATGGATTGACGATCTGGACTTAAGCTGGAAAATAAATTTCAAACTTCCAGATGTACAAATCCCAATCACTACCCTAGGATGTTTAATCCTTCAACTGAATGGATTATCCCACCTAGGAGATCACACCCTTTAGGATATAAATCTAAGCCTGCAAGATCTTTTATATCTAGTTTTTCTTTTGTGAAGAATACTGGACCCAAGGTAACCTGGGTCCACAATGTATAACTGTTCTGTTTGCAGGTAAAGACCTATCCAGTCATACATGACAAATGGTATCTGGATAGTGGATGCTCAAAGCATATGATAGGAAAGAAGAAGAATCTGTCAGGGTTCAAAGCCAAGCTGGGACCAAGAGTTGTATTTGGGGATTCCAGCTGTGGACAGACTGAAGGGTATGGCAGCTTCACCATAGGAGCTGTAACATTCAAGAAGGTTGCGTATGTCTCCGGACTAAAGCACAACCTAATCTCTGTAAGTCAAATGTGTGATGCTGGGTACAAGGTATGGTTTACTGACACTGCTTGTAATATTGCTTTAAATAATACTGTTGTGTTAGTAGGTATTAGAATTGGAAATGTTTATGTTGTAGACTTTAACTCATCCAAATCTGAAATATGCTTATTTAATGAAGTAACCAGTAATAATACCCTTTGGCATAAGAGACTTAGTCATGTAAATTTGAAAAACATTTCTAAGTTGGCTAAATACAATCTTGTACGAGGTCTACCTTCTTGCCCCTACAAGAAGGAAGGCCTTTGCAAAGCTTGTCAATTAGGTAAGCAAACAAGAAATAGCTTTAAATCAGTTAATAAAAGTGATTCTCCCAGGATTCTGTACTTGCTACATTTGGATTTATTTGGTCCTATTGCTGTACAGAGTCTTGGAGGAAAGTCTTACACTCTAGTAATTGTAGATGACTTCTCTAGGTTCACTTGGGTATTCTTCTTGAGAACTAAGGCTGATAACTTCAAGGTTCTTACAGATTTTCTAAAGTGTATACAGAGTGAGTATTCTACTCAGATTGCCTTGATCAGAAGTGATCATGGTACTGAGTTTGAGTCTCTTCTTATGCAAGAATTCTGTGAGAAGGAAGGTATCAAACATAGCTTCTCTGCTCCTAGAACTCCTCAACAAAATGGGGTAGTTGAAAGGAAAAACAGAACCCTAATTGAAGCTGCAAGTATATTGTTGGCAGATGCTAACATGCCTCTGTCCTTTTGGGCTGAAGCAGTTAGCACAGCTAACTATGTATTGAACAGAAGTCTGATACATAAACTTAAGGGTAAGACTCCCTATGAATTACTTAAGCAAGTGAAACCTAAAATAGACTATTTTAGAGTATTTGGCTGTGTTGCTTTTGTTTATAACAATAACAAAGAATACCATAGAAAATTTGAGGCAAAAGCTTCAATGGGAGTTTTTCTAGGATACTCTCAAGTAAGCAAAGCCTATAGGGTCCTTAATAAATCCTCTCTTAAGATAGAAGAGTCTGCACATGTCTCTTTTGATGAGACAGTCATGTATTATAAGGAGAAGGACTCTTCCTCTAATAGTACAGTGCAAGTCCTAGGAGTAAGTAAGGATTTGGAAGGTCTGAGACTCACACAGGAGAATCATCCCCAACAAACTCCTCAGGTTGCTCCCTCAGATTCTGAATCTGATGTAGAACTTCTTGAAGTTAAAGCACCTGCTCCAACAGTTGATCAAATTCCACATGAGGAATTAAATCTTGAAACTGTTGAAGATCAGATCATTGTTGAACCTACTGATCTTGTCACACTTAGAGATCACCCTGTATCTCAAGTGATTGGAGACATTTCAGCAGGAGTCCAGAAAAGACAGCAACTCAACAAAGATGTGATGTTTGCTTGTTTCCTTTCTCAGGTTGAGCCTCTAACCATTAAAGATGCTGAGCTTGATCCATACTGGATTATAGCCATGCAAGAGGAACTTAACCAGTTTGAAAGATGTAAAGTTTGGACCTTGGTTCCAAGACCAAGAGGCCAACGGATCATAGGCACCAAGTGGGTGTTTAGAAACAAGCTTGATGCCCAAGGCATAATAGTTAGGAATAAGGCTAGGCTAGTAGCTCAAGGCTATAGACAGGAGGAAGGCATAGATTATGATCAGACTTTTGCCCTGTAGCTAGACTAGAAGCCATTAGGATTTTCCTAGCCTATGCTGCCTATAAAAGATTTAAGGTCTTCCAAATGGATGTGAAGAGTGCCTTCCTCAATGGAGATTTAAAGGAAGAAGTGTTTGTTGAACAACCACCAGGGTTTGTTTCATCAACCTTACCCACTCATGTGTTCAAACTCCAAAAGGCTCTATATGGACTTAAGCAAGCTCCTAGAGCTTGGTATGAGACCTTAGCAAATTTCCTTCTAGAACACAAGTTTGTGAGAGGTGTAGTAGATAGAACCTGTTCATTAGACATCATAAGGACTCACAACTGTTAGTTCAAATCTATGTAGATGACATTATATTTGGCTCTACTGATCCCAAACTATGCAAGAGGTTCTCTGAACTAATGCACTCTAAGTTTGAGATGAGCAGCATGGGTGAGTTATCCTATTTCCTTGGTCTCCAAGTGAAACAGAGTGTTGATGGCATTTTCATTTCTCAATCAAAATATGCCAGAGAGCTGGTTAAAAGATTTGGAATGTCTGATGCTTCATCAATGAGCACACCTATGGCCTCAAATGCAGTTATTGATTCTGATGTTAATGGCAAGCCTGTTGATCAAAAGAACTTTAGAGCCATTGTTGGTTCCCTGCTATATTTGACTGCAAGTAGGCCTGACATAATGTTTGCTACATGCCTATGTGCTAGGTTTCAGGTCAACCCAAAGGAATCTCACTTAACTCTTCTCAAGAGGATCTTGAGATACCTTAAGGGATGCCCTAACTTAGGACTGTGGTACCCAGCTGAGTCAGGATTTGAATTAATTGGATATTCAGATGCTGATTATGCTGGTTGTAGAGTTGACAGGAAAAGCACCTCAGGGACCTGTCAGTTCCTGGGAGAGAGACTTGTCTCTTGGTTTTGTAAGAAACAGGCATCTGTGTCTACTTCAACTGCTAAGGCTGAATATATTGCAGCAGCTAGTTGTTGTTCACAGATTCTGTGGATTCAAAATCAGCTAGTGGATTATGGGTATACACACTCAAAAACAAAAATTCTGTGTGACAGTACCAGTGCAATATCAATTGCTCAAAATCCTGTACACCATTCCAGGACCAAGCACATTGAGATTAGACATCACTTTCTGAGAGATAATGTGGAAAAGAACAAGATAGCAATGGAATTTATATCCACAGACCTGCAGAGAGGAGATATTTTCACTAAGCCCCTTGATGAACAAAAGCATTTGTTCTTCCTGAACCAGCTTGGCATGATTAATGGTTCAGAGTAGTGAAAATTTGGTTAGTTTTGTTTTCTGTCTAAAATCGTCGAACGACTGCTCGACGATCTTCGACCAGGTCAGAACTATCGTCGACCAACCGTCGACGACAGCTCGCTCTGTAGTAAGGCAGAAATCGTCGACCAACTGGTCAACGATCTCTCCTTAGGTATCTATCGTCGACCAATGGTCGACGACAGATTTTCTGTACTGGGTGGAGAATCGTCGACCAACATTTATTGATCGACGATCGTGGTGATTGCTTGTAGTCGGTCGATATTTAACGATTAGTCAAACATTGACTATCGTCGATCTTTATTCGACGACCGATTTTTTTTTCCGGGATCAACGATCGCAGATTTGTTTCTAATAGTCGATTTAGGTCTGGAGATCGTCGTCCTTCCGCTCCGTCTTTTCATATTCCATCTTCTGGCTTAGAATTCGCTCTCGAACTCTAATCCCGCGCGATTCTCTTCTCCCCTGCTTTGCTTCTCGATTCGCCATTTTCTCTCAAATCCTATGGCGATTCCTTCTGCTGTTCTCTTTGGGATGAAGTTCGACACTGGCTTCGGTGTCGACTTCGATTCTTTCAGCCGATGCGATCAACCTATCCAAGCCATTCTGAAGCTATGTGAAGATCAAGGACTAAAGAAATTTATGTCATTCTCACCAAAGATTAATATACCAGAGATTCGAGAATGGGTGTATACCTCGTCCTCCAGCGACGAAGCGATGTCTGGAAAGATAAATGGAGAGGAGGTCATTCTGACTCCTGAAGTTTTGACTGAGCTGTTTGGACTGCCAACCGGAACTGAGGACTATGAGCAAACTGCAGAAGAATATGGCCGCATGCTATCTGTGATGGGCCATGCTGAGGGTATTCCAGCTAAGTTGCTAAAGATAAACCTGTCTCCAGAGTACAAGTTTCTGGCAGACCTGGTGGGCAAGGTTGTTTTGGGAAAACACTCGGCTCACGACAACATCAACAGGCAACAGTTTGCCTTAATGTCAGCTTTGGTGAATAAGGCACAGATTGCCTGGGGAAAAGTTCTGTTTGAACTAATAAGGAAAAAGAACAATCAGAAAGAAGTAAACCTTGTCAGGGTGTTGGGTGTGTTTCTATATGTGAAAGCACCCCTGCTGCTTGTTTCTGCACCCTCCGCAGTCAACGCTAGCAAGAGGTTGGACCCCTCTCTATTCAAGAAATCCCAGAGGATTATCAAGAAGTCAGCCAGGGTTGATCCTAACCCTCCTTCAGACACAAGGGCTGATTCGGCCGCTCTCTCGCTTACTGGGGAAGGCTCAGTAATCCCTCCATCCTCCCTCTCTATCCCTGCATCCTCTTCTCCTGCATTACTTTCCTCTACAACACCTGCAGTGCCACCACAACATGCATCCTTCATTCCACCTGCATCTCCACACCAGTCACCAACACCACAACATCTGGCAGTTTCAGCCAGTGTTGACATGGTGACTGCTACCATCCTCACGCACCTCTCTCAACATGAATCCCACACTCATGTTGATGTTCACCCATCTCCACATGATTCCTTTGATCATGTGGTAGATCATACTGCTTCCATTCCATCCACCTCCACATCATCAGCATTTCAGATAACTCCTGAATTGCTTGCACATATTGTCGAGCTCATTACTCCCTCCATCCAAAAAATGATTGAGGCTGCCAATGCCCCTCTCATTGTATCCATCAATGCCCTTACTCAAGCCATCAAATCATCTCATCCCTCTGCTGAGCCCTCTTCAGTAAGATGCATGACTCCAGTCCCCACTGAAGTCATGCAGGGGGAGATGTCTGTTGAAGTGGTCTCAGGTGATGCCCTGACCCTTCAGGACAATTCTTCTCTTCCCCTTCAAGAAACTGTAGAAGAACCTCAAGAGATTCCAGAGAAAGAACTAGAAGGTAAACCTTAAAACTCTTCCTCCAAAGGTTATAATTAGGACTTCAATTTGATATTTGTATCTAACAAAGACATTCACTCCCTAGTGAATCTAGCTTCTGAGGAAGAAGTTCCCGAAAAAGAAAATGAGGAAGTCCCCATGGACACCTGTGAGAATGATGCTGCTCAACCTGATGGTATAGTTTTATTTAAGTTTCTAATTAATTCAAACTCCAACTTTGAGTTAATTTCTTATTCCTTCCTTTCCATCACAGCTGCTGATGATCTCACATCAGTATTGCAAGTTGATGCTGCTAAATCCATTGATTCTGATAAAGATTTAGAATCCTATCTTAACCTAGACTGTGAGTTCTCACTCACATCTACTCCTCTTGTTCCCTCTTTTCAAGAGAAAATGGTCCCTTATAGACCTGAGTACCTTGATGACCCCTTGGTCAAGGATACTCTTTTCTTTTCCTCCATGGCACTCCTCTTGTGCCTTGCAGAGGTGTCTATCTCTGATGTCACTGAACATCTAGAAGGAATTATAACCTCCTTCCTAGATGCAAAGTGGTATCCTGTGTAGATCTTCAGGTAATCCTATCTATTACCTGTTGTTTGTTCACCTTGGGGGGAATATTTTATTCCCACTTGGTTGTTAACCTATCCTTCTTTGCATGCAGGCACAACCATAAATGCTGCTGCTGCTGAAGACATCAACATCCCTGCTGATGCTGCTGCTGAAGAAGTTGAAGATGTGCAAGTTAGTGCATACAATGCTCCCAAGATGACTGAAATGGACTCAAGCTCAGGTACTCTAAACATTGACCAATATATAGCCTTTGTGGCTGAAAATATTGCCTCTGAGTACATTGAAGAGATGGCTAATTATCATCTGGATTCCCTAGCCATCTCTCTAGAGAAAGCATCTGCCCCTGCAGATATTGTCATCTTTTCTCCACCTATCCTTACCTATCCTCTATCCATTCCTTCTATTGCAGAACTGGTCCCCAAGACAGTTCCTGAGTTGTATCCAGAATCAGAACTCTGGAAGAGGTCTCCAAATATGGATCTTGATGCCCTCCTTAGGCAAGATGCCATTGAGGAAGCTAAAGAGAAAGAAGAAAGAGAAAAGAAAGACAAAGCTAAACCTGCTGCCAAGGATCCTTCTGAACAAGACTTTGATGATTATGCTGGCAGAACCTCATCCCACTCCTCTGATGATGATGATCCTGAAAATTCTGATAGCTCCCAAAAGAAGAAAAAGGCTGTAGTCCAGAAAAGAAAGGCATCTGCTCCTCCTGCTGCTAATCCAGACAAGGATGTTCCCTATTTTATTCTGAAGGGAATTGATCCCAAGAGCAAAGAATTTCAGCCTTGGATGAGACTTTCAAAGAATCAAACAAGAGAGAATAAGAGAAGAAAAAGATATGACACTCCTGTTCAGAAATTCCCCCCCAGAGGTCCTCCTCCACCTCCTGGTGCTGGAGCCTCTGGAAGTCTCTCTTCTGCCCCCTCTGCAAGATCAGCCAGTTCTAACACTTCTCAGACCTACCAAAGAAGGAGTAACCAAAGCCAGGGAGGCCAAGATGTATCAGGACAGGGAAGAAAAAGAAATGACAACGCTCTCGTGGAACAAATAAAGGAGATGACTTTTCAGCAACCTACCTTCTCTCCTCCTCCCTCTCCTAAAAAGAAAATTCCAGAATGGAAACCTTCTCCTCCCAGGAAAGGTCCATCCTCTTCTTCAAGAAAACCTACTGCTGCTGAGACAATTGAATCAAAAGGAAAAAGAGTGGTCCTTTCAGAGAAATCCCATAAGAAGTTCATTGAACTTGCTCCTCCAAAATCTCTATATGCTGAAACAGATCCTAAGAAGGCTGCACAGATTTCTCTTGATTCAAGCAAAATAGCCACAACTCTTCAAAGAAACATGGAGATTGCAGCTCAAGCTGATATTGACAGACCACCCTCTCCATCAGATATAACTGAAACTAAAAGGATTGCCTCTATGGCAAGATTTAAGGAATCTATTGCTCTAAGCATGATGGAGAGAGCCAAAGCTCAAGGACTAGACCCTACAGCATATACAACTATGTCTGAATTCAGAGAAAAGGAACTCAGCAAATTTCAAGTCAATCCAGAAGCTTTTAATACTGAAGAATACATGAAGCTACATCCTGCTGCAGTTCTACCAAGCTATGCTGAAAAGAAAATCATTGGTGAACATGACCTAATGCTATCTAAAAGACAAGCAGCAAATCCTAACAGAGAGATTATTTTCAAACCAGCTGTAATCCCTAAGAAATCATCTGATGCTAAAACCTCTGATAAATCTGCTTGATACTTTATAGTTCTGCTGATTTTTTTGTTTTTATTTTTTTTTGGATTGCCTGTGATTTATATGTTTGGTTAATTTCTGCTTCTGCTATGGTGTGCTTTAGTTTTTAGATTGGATTGGATAACATAACCCAAATAGGGGGAGATTGTTGGTACCCTAGATGTGATTTGGCTTATGTAATCCCTTTCCAGCCCCTCTTGATCCATATAAAGATATATGATCATGTTTAGGCTCTGTTTAGTCTCCCTAGGGCAGTTTATAAACTGACCTAGAGCTTAGGTTAGAAGTTCTAGATGTTTTTGTGGTTAAGGCTTTTCCGTTCGACCATCGTCGAACGAGGCCTTGCGATCGTCGATCATTGGTCGACGATAGCAGGGCTATTGAATCGTTGAAGTCAAGACAATTATCGTCGACCGTTGGTCGACGATCTCAGAGCAAGCTTACTACGCTCTGAAGGTTGGTCGACGATTTGTCATCAGCAGATCGACGATTGTGTTCTTGCTTCACGATTTCTGTCTCGACAGATATTTGCCTTTGCTGGTCGACGATCTATTAGCTGGTCGACGTTTTCTGGTCGACGATTTCTGTTCCGACAGATTCCTGCTATTAGTCGACGATCTGTTAGCTAGGTCGACGATCATCGAACTCCTGTTCGACGATTTCTGTCTGCTTTTATCTGTTCGTATTTATTTTATTCCTTGGTTTATTTCCAAGTGTGTTAGCTTGTGGTTAGAAAGATTTTCTGAAGTTATTGTTGCTAAATTTATGGCTTAAATTCAAATGAATTACTTACCAAATATGTCAAGCATAAATTACGGGATTCAGTATTCTTGATAAAGCATTTTGTCCTATTATACAAATTGCGTTGACTTTATCTTTCCAGCTTGTTTTCTAGCCGTTGGTACTATGTACTATTTCCAAGAATGGTACGTCTTTATGCTGAGATATTTTTCCCGCTTATTTTATTCCTTATTGGGACTGACAGAAAGTTAATAGGCCATTCTATTCCTATTGCTATATTCTATTTTTGAGATAATCTGTTGCAGGGCTCGAGAATTCAAATCAATAGAGCCGTTCCAAAGAAAAAAAAACGTGAAGACTTATTTAAGAGAGATTCTTCTCTCAGCAAAAGAGAAGTTACAGACACAGAGAAATATTATTCATTCGCTCAAGCATCATCAGAGCAGCTCTTCACCATATCTCGACAAGAAGAAGAAAAGTTTTCCTGAAGCAAAAGCCCAGAGCAATCATCTTTCATTCTCAAAGTCTCCTGAGCATCTGCTTAGAGTCTTAAAGACTTCAGAAAGAGCTCCAGTTCTGCTTCAAGTGCTCCAGAATCTTAAGACCTGATAAAAATCAGTCTTCAGATCTCTGAGGATTTAGTTTCAGTATATCTGAAACTCCTTCATCCTGAAGCAAAGGCTTCCCCTGGACTTTCACTGAGCCAGGGGGAGACTTTGATTCTTTAGAGAATCCACAAATCTTCTCTAATCTGTACTTACAATAGAGAAGATATTCTAACCCTCTCAACCCCATTGTAAAAGAGTTTTCACACCTCTTCAAAAGTGAACTTTGGTGACAGGGCACCTTATCAACAACCTGTGGTTGAGCATCCTTATCAAAAGCTCAAAGGGTCTGTTTGATCTACCTGAATCAGATCATTGGTGGCAGGGCACCTTAGCAAAACCTGTAGTGGATTCCTACCAGGGTGGTAGAAGAGTGGATGTACCTATTTAAAGGGAACCACTATATATCCTGTGTCCATCTGGTTATCTTGCTTATTCATCTTATTCTGTGGCTGTGATTGAACTACCTAGGATTGCTAGTTGCTGTGTTAGGCTCTTAGGGTTCAAGTATCAGATTACTTATTCCGCAAATAAACTCCAAGGGAGCTGATTAGTTGTTCATAAAATTTGAATACTCTATTCACCCCCCCTCTAGAGTAGTTTACAACTTATCCCCTCACTTTCACCCTTGAAAGAGAATTTTATCTTCTTACCCTTTTGGCAAGCTGAGCAAATGCCCTCCTTAGAGCACTTCACATTGGGGCCATTCCTAACTAGCTTTTGACTGAAGAGCTTGCCAATAGTCTTGAAATTCAAATGGGATAGTCTCTTGTGCCACTGGACATAGTTGGATAATTTCTCATTTGCCACTAAACAGATAGGAGAATCTGTGTCTAGACATAGAAAGTTCAAGCAATAAACATTTCCACTCCTAGTGCCTATCAAGATTACCTCTTGGTCACTTGACCTCCTAATTAGGCACTCATCTTTGTGGAAGACAATACCATAGCCAAGATCAGAAAGGTGGCTTATGCTTATAAGGTTTTGCTGCAACCCTTCAATATAAGACACCTTGGTGATTGTGACTATGCCATTGGTAATATTACAATATCATCTGGTTATACCTCTATCTGAACCTCCAAAGATGACTTTGGGTCCATCTTTTACCGGAGTAAACTCGTTCAAGTTGCTTCTTGTTCCAGTCATGTGCCTTGAACAACCACTGTCAATGTACCATACAGGGGTATGGCACCTTGAACTATCCTACAATATACAAATTACTTAACCTTAGGACCCCAATATCTTTTGGGTCCTAGGTGCATGTTAGCATTAATCTGAACATGTCCACCAGCAGAATTTTTGATTGGTTGACTGACCCTAGCTCTGGCAACATTGGGATTCTGCCAGCAGTTAATGGCAAAATGCCCTATCTTAGCACAGCACCAACAATCATGTATATTATATCTTCTTTTCTGTGAAGGCCCTGCAACTTGATAAGCAGCAACCTTGACAGGAGGAAGATGTGCTGCAACCTTTTTCTGATTTTTTTCTGCCAGAATTTGACTGAAGGTAAGTCTTATAGCTGGCTGATTTGGTCTGCCCTGAGTGCCAGCAGCAGCTAGCTTCTTTTCAGAAAACATGCTTCTGATGTCTTCAGATTTGCCCAAATCAGCCTGATTCTTGGACTTGCCCTTAGTAAGAACCTTTACTGTCAGATTCCTAGCCTTGGCTGCAGAAAAATTCTTAAGAGTTGGTGAAAAAGCACCAAAGACAAATGGTCCAGATTGGGCCATTTGAAATTTATCATTGGCAGCCTTGACTGTACACACCCTGCCAAAACTTTCACCATGGTAGTGAACATCTTTGTACACTCCAGATGAACAAACCCTCTCCCAGTGACCATAAGAGCTTTCTTGGTCATACATATTAGAAGATATCCAAACTTTTCTGAAAAGAATGGGAGGCTTAGAAGCAATAGGCTGAGGTGGAGCTGGATTTGCTCCCTTCCTTTTGGAAGGAGCAACTCTTGTGCTTCCCTTGAATCCTAATCCCTTCTTGCACTTTTGAGAGAATAAGGAGTCTATCAAGGGGAGGACAGTACTTGGCTTAGAATAGCTAGCCACTAATCTTTTCTCCTTCTCAAGCTTATCTTCAAGCTCCCTAATGTGATAGTTCTTGTTCTTGATGGAGGAGACCTGAATGTCCAAGAGGTACTTTAGTTGGCTAATTTCCCTTGCTTTCTAGTCCAGCAGATTTGCTGTTATAGTATATTGGGCAACTGCAAGCTTAAGAGATGAGATCTC